>CM048922.1:6333741-7533741 GCA_026686955.1 Epinephelus cyanopodus
CCGCAACTGGACCACAGATGTCAAAAAATGCCGTTTGCACTGGGACAGGACAAACAATAAATGAAACCAACGAAATTCCACAGATTCTTGTGGTTGGCTCAAACGCTGTCAGTGTGATTTAAATATCTGTGATTGCTTTTAAGGTTTCATACATGCCAGAAGTGTTTCTGATTTCTTTCTACCCAATACAGGTACAGTAAAATACTGAAATGTTTTGGGTTTTTTTTTGTTTTTTAGAAATGCATGAAGTGAGGAGAGGTGAACAATATGAAGCAATGAAGGTTTTGGTAATAGTACCGGCAAGAATTTAAAACTACTTTCACCCCTGCCCCTTAGACCAGGGGTTAGCAACCTTTATAATCAAAAGAAACAGTTTTGGGCCTAAAAGCACTCAAATAATCTGCCTGAAGCCACAAAACATATTTGAGCTTTATAATGAAGGTAACAGTAAGGGGCTGTTCACACGCAGCGTCTAAAACGCATGGAAAACGCCAGCTGTGCCGTTTCTATCCTTTTATCCAAGGTGCTTCGAAGGTTGTGCTACTGTCGCGCCTGCCATTACTAAGCAACCAAAACCGTCTGTCACTCACAGGGGAAGTAAAAAAAGGAAAAGCAGATCCATGGAGCTGATTGGTTAATTCTTATCACATGACATGCAGTGCGCTTGCTGCATTCGAGATTTTTCCATCTCTGTGTGCCGCGGACGCGCACGAAAAAACAGGCGCGTCGCACCGAATGCGCGCCACTGTGGCGTCGCTGTGGATTGTGAGTGCGCTTGCCGCGTGTCTTCATTGAAACTAATGGATTTGTGCGCGCAAAGATGCTACATGTGAACGGCCCCTAAGTCTAAATTTGCCCATCAACATTACTAATAGGTCTAATAAGCATTTATTAATATGTTTAACCACAAGGTGGCTCTATAGTTGGCTATTTCTGATTTTGATACTTATACTTTGCACGGTTGGCGGTAAAACGAGCATGTCCACACACTGTTAAACTTATTAAGACTTTTTTGGATAGCTAGCTTAGCCTGGGACATCCAAGACAAGCCACTGCTATTGAGGTTCAGCAAAATTTAAAGGAAAAGGTGACAGGCTATGTGACACACATTTTAGTTGATGAAATGTAAAAACATTTTTTTAGTCTGTGTATAGGTTACACATATTTACAACCGAGAATGCAAGAATCACTCTGGGCCTATGACAATAAAAAAGTAAAATTAAAATGTTGAAAAATAGCTATCATTAATTTCTATATAAAGCTACAGGGAGCCATTAGAGAGGGGCAAAAGTGCCACATATGGCTATGGAGCCACAGGTTGCCTACCCTTCTTTAGGCAGCACTGCATGAAAAACCAACATGACTGTATCAGCATATTACTACATGGATTCGCTAGCACTTTAGAAAACCATTATCAAACACAGTTTGCACTGCATCTACAAATGCAAGTTAAAAGTTGCAAAGTCAAAGCCATATATCAACAACATACAGAAACACCACCGACTTCCCTGGGTCTGAGCTAATCTGAGATGGACTGACAAAAGTGGAAAAGTGTGCTGTGCTCTGACCAGTCCACATTTCAGATAGTTTTTGGAAATCACAAACGTCATGTCCTCCAAGCTAAAGAGTAAAAGGACCGTCTAGATTGTTACCAGCTCAAAGGTTAAAGCAAGCATCTGTTATGATATGGGGTTGTGTTAGTGCCATGGGTGACTTTCACATCTGTCCAGATGTCTTTTTCAGGGATGTCCCTGCTTATTCCAGCAAAACAATGAGACACATTCTGCATGTGTTACAATAGTGTAGCTTCGTAGTAAAAGAGTACAAGTACTAGACTGACCTGCCTGCAGCACAGACCTGTCTCCTGTTGGAAATGTTTGGAGCATTATAAAGAACACAATACAGCAACTGACACCCCGATCTGTTGAGCAACTGAAGTCATACATCAAGCAAGAATGGGAAAGAATTTCACTTTAAATAATTCAACAATTACTGTTGGTTGTAAGTTAAAATACAAGAACTGTGACATCTGATATTCTTAATACTTATACGTACCTATACCTATACATAAATTAAAGTTAAAGGAGATAAATAAACTCACAGGATCAGCAAACACACTCACCTTGCTGCATGGTCTCAAACAAAAGGGATTCAAATAGGCCACTCCCACACTCAAATAACCTTCCTCTTACTGGATTTCCTCCTGAAAGGAGGTGAATCTCTCCACCTGATCTCAAGGAGTTACGTACCCTGCTTAGTAGTTCCCCCTGCTGGCCCCCAGCTGACATTATTTCTACACTTCCAGATCCATTGGCTACACCTAACTGCTTCATCTGACATTTCCTTCACTTGCTCCCTCAAACTCTGTCCCCGCACTCTGAGTTCTCCCAGGAGCGAGACAGCTGATCTTGCTATGAATCCCCTACACCCCACTTCCACGGGACAAATCCTAGTTTTCCATCCTCACTGCTCAGCTTCTGCTCCTAAGTCTGCATATCTAAGCTTTTTTCTTTCATAGGCTTCTTCCACTGAGTCTTCCCAAGGAACTGTCAGCTCAATGAAATAAATCTTTTGACTCACAGACCACAACACTATGTCAGGCCTCTGCTTGGTACAAACTATTTACTGAGGAACAACAAGCTTTCCCCCTGAATCTACTTGCATTTCCCAATCGCAAGCACCTTCTAGGCGGCCACACCCTTGCCTCCTTACTAACTTATCCCTTCTGTATTTCTCTCCCTCACGGACAAACTGAATTGCTAAACTCCTATTCTTAAAACCTTCTGAATTCACCTGTCGTTTCCCTTCGGCCTTGTGACAAGCTAACTTTACAGCCTGACAAAATATGCAATCAGGTTGTGGTACCTGAACACAATGGGCAGGATGGGTCCTCATTTACCCACAGTTTTAGGTTCTGGGGGGTTGGTAAAACATCATATTTAGCCCCTACCAGGAATCTAATACGATTCTCCTCCATACTCCACAGGTCCCTCCAACTAAGCTTCCTCTTCTCTACACTTTCCCAATTCAACCACTGTCCCTGTTTAGCCTGGGCCACTACCTTTGCACCCCTTACTATCTCCTCCTGTCTACGTATCTGTTCCACAACCAGCTTTCTTTTATCTTTGGGACCTGCTGTATTCCAAACCGGTTTGCCTGAGCCAAGCTCCAGGCCTCCCCGGCCAAACTGAACATTACCTACGATCTCCGCATGCCTTAGAGCTGCCTCTGCCTCCTGAACTGCCGATCTTGGGTTCCACTTCCTCCCCTTGGTTGGATTTGGAACCACACTCCTAACTACCACGTCCTTACTCCCAGATAACAAGAGCTCTGTCCTGACCTTGGTACATTTAAATTCCTCTGTTAAACTAGATACTGGCAGCTGAAGTGTTCCTTTTCCATAAAATGCAACACTACCTAGGCACCTAGGAACACCCAACCACTTCCTAATATAGGAGCTAACCGACTTTTCAATTCTCTACATAACGGATATGTATGTGTGTATGTACATGTGTGATTAAGAATTCACTTTTATTTGCCTTGTTGCTCCACAGAGTGGGATGGTGCTTTGCTGCACAGAGCAATGGTCACACAATATCTACAGCTATCATCTATTTTTTAACACACACACACAAAGGGCTCCACCTCACTCATGTGCCTGTTCGGATGATGAGGCTGTTCTTTGTGTTTAAGCTCTTGATATATACAGTAGACCCATACAATCAGGTTTGACAAAGGCTGATGAGAATGTGAAATGACAGCCGTGTGTTCTCAGAGCTGACTGGCATTAAATGTGGGCGTGCAGTGTTTATTCGGTGTTTGTTGTTACATTAGTTGTGAAAAACCCCAGATCAGCTGTCAGCAGCTGTCTGTCAGAAATCAACCTGCACCCCCGCCAATGATGAACTACTCTTATTCTAAGTGGATTGTGAATCACCTTCCACCTCATAGATTTTGTGTGAGATGAATGATAATATTCTGGAAGTTGCAGCCCATTCACACTCCCTAGTTTGTTTTTGATCCTTATCAGTGGATGAGCTGGTGAACTCCATTTGGTTGGTCAGATCTCCATTTCCTCTGCCAAGCTGCTATGCTGACTGTATACATTCCAGCATGCAAAGCACACCTGGCTGTGATGGGGGTGGATTCTTCTCACATTATTAGTTCCTTTGAGTTGGTATATGTAAATGTATCCAACATTTTGAGTTTTGATATTTAATATGGTGTCAGGTTCTCTGTGACACTACATTGTAGGATGGATGTACTGTATGTAGGAAGGCTATGCAAGCCATACAGGATGTTACAGAAATGTCACTGACCAACAATGTTCTTTGAGGGGAAGTAGCAGCAGCACAAGTTACCTCCACAGTGTGTGCATTCATGGTGTCAAAAATCTGGAAATGAGTTCCCAATCATATTTCATGACTCACTTGATCTGTTTCTTTTGCTTTTTGTTATCAATGTCTTGTTTTAACGCTGAACAATACAACCCATCTTCTTTTATTATTATTTTATTATTTTATTTGGAGCGTCCATGTTGTTTCCACGTTACAACTTAAAGGTCATGAACACACCAAAGTTGGAAGAAGAATCACAAAGCACGTGAATGCACCATTGGCTTTGGCTAGCAGAGGTCTCGACTTGAGTCATATTTAGTTGGTCATTTACTCATTCATTCAGTGTTGTTGCACTACTTTACAACACGTTATGAGTCCCCGGATATTTGACACTAAAAAGAGTTGTTCCCAAAGGACTGCTTCATTTATTTTGGTCCATCACTAACAGGAGCCATTTAGCTCAAACTTGCAGAGTGCGCCTCGTATTTGTGCCAGATCAAGACCAGATCATGTTCCCACCACAGACTCATCGCTCCAGAATTCTTGAGACCACTTCCTCTTAAGGGTCCTGGTATGGTTGCTTTGGTTCGATCCCAAGTACAATTATAGATGCTGCGCAGCAATGGCTCGGGCCGGGAAATTTTAGGCAAAATTAGGCAATTCTGAGCAACAAGCAGAGTGTAGGAAGATGAAAAAAAGGTGGCATTCTAAGCATAATAGACTATGCTCTATCTCACTGAGCTAATTAGCAAGAGACAACTCTGCATTTTATATATGTTTAAAAATTCTTCTAGCTTATTATAGGAATTCTACAGCTGCAGTGATTAGTCAATAAATCAATAAGTCAAACACATAATTAATCCACAACTATTTCATGATGGATTGATTGTTTCAGGCATCAGTGTTGGAGTTACCTTCGCAGATTTGAGGATATCCTCCTCAAATCTTGCTTTATCATGGTTTTGGACCTTTAGTCAGACAAAGTGAGATGTTTGTGGATGCCAGATTGGAATTGGGGAAAGGTGATATGAATTTTACATAATTGTATAGACAAACATTTAGTATAGAAAATAACTGGAATGCTAATCAATGAAATGATTCACAGCAGAGACAGGCCTATTTGTAAAATTGTAAATGCACCATTACAGCTTAATTTTAAAATCAACATTACCTTTCAGCAGCAAAACTGCACAAATAAAATAAAATAAGGCTAAGCAGAAAAAACAGGGAAAAGAGACAAGGGATAACAGGGAAAAGTGTTGATAAAGAGTATTTGTCTCTCTGCGAAACTACCTGGATCGTAATTATATTAACCTTAGCAGTCTCTAATCAACATAGCATAATGCCTGAACATAGCACTTTCACATTAGAATATCCATTCTGCCTTAGCTAAGGCTTGAACTCACAACTTCTGAGACTGAGGTCTGTCTTCTATCTCACTGAGCTAATTGACAAATGGCAGGTCATGTGTGGCTTCAGAAATTGATTAAGCCAAGCATCAGGGTGCCAGACAGTAGCCACCATCAGTAATCACCATCAGTTGTGGTGTTGTCTTGTGTTTCCAGTTGAGGACATCTGGCATGGAACTGGACCTTTATGAAAAGTTTGGCTAGATTTTTCATATGGAAATGTCGCACAAGCTGAGGCTTGAATTCACAATCTTCAACACCAAGAACGATCCTCTATCTCACTGAGCTAATTGGCAAACAGAAACGTCACATGTAGCTTCACAAATTGACGAAGCCAGTCACTTGTGTGCAAGACAGCAGTTGTTAGTGTGTAAAGGCAGATTTCAAATGGCTGTCAAAAATTCATTGATTAAGACAAAAATTAAGACGAAAATACACAAATTGCATCTGGACAGCATGGAAATGTTGCTGATTTGTTTTTAACAATGATTTATTGGCTCCATAAGTGGAAAAACTGATGTTTAAAAATGCCATTTTTGCATTGAGTCCAATTGTTGGCATGAGAGCGAAATTCAAAATACTGTAAAAAATTCAGTTTTGAGATAAATTTCTGATATTTTCCAAACATCATCTACCATGACTCCAAAATTTTGTCATTTTTTTAATGAACATTGAAAATGTATTTAGCAAGAATTTGCAAGCACATATGTTTACAATACCGTTTACAGTCAAACATTTTGATGTACTGTAGGCTAAATTTTTGATAAATCGAAAATCTGTGTGGATCATTTGTGTAGGACAGTCTGAAGGTGCTCTGTAGCAAGTTTGGTGTCAATTGAGCAACAATTGTGGGAGGAGAGAGGTTTAATACATTTTACAGTTTTTTAAAAAACACAGAGTGGTGGACTTCATAATTTGCAACAGGTTTCAGTGTACAAAAGTTTTGTCAGTATTGGGGCTACATTTTGGTGACAGTTGCAAATCTGTAGCACATATGGTTGATTTGTTGTGAATTTTCAAAATTTTGAACTGTAGAGACTTGCTGTAGCACCACCATCAGGACTACTGGCCTGTTTTTGCAACTGAGGCAATCTGGCATGGGACTGGACCTTTGTGCAAAGTTTGGTCATTTTTCGCGCAAGTAAAGTAGGATTAGAAGTAGGATTTCCTCAGAGGAAGAAGAAGAAGAAGAAGAAGAACAATAGGGTCCTGGCAGCTTAGGCTGCCCAGCCCCTAATGACTAATCTGGCCAGATGCATCGTACGAAGGGGGGAACAAACTGTCCAATTCAATCGGACTAAACAATGCAGGTTTGATAACACGTGGCTCAGTTGAGCAAAAGTCTATTATGCAATCATATTAAAAAAAAAAAAACCCTCAATACTAGTCAGTTAGAGTTAATTTCATTGACAATAACTGTAGCGTTTTTTTTGTTGACAGCCTTTTTTCCATGACGAAAATGAGATGATGATGAGCTAAAAATGGATCTTGATAATAAAAACTAACACAAAATCAATCTTTTATTTTAACTGACAAGATGTGATGAAAATGTTAGTAGTGGACTATCGGAAATTGAAAGCCAAGAATAGCCATGCTTGTAACTATCTTCAAATGTGACATGAGGGACGGGCTGGTAAACTCCAGTCAATAGTCTTCCCCAGGATGTTTTAGCTAGCCACTGAACAGCAGTGGAGCAAGCAGCAACCAGTTGCTGGACGTACTTAGCAGCTGATCCCCGCAGGATTCCACTCAGATCTCAAGTCAAGAAGTTTTATGGGCTGATGCTGTTTGACAGGCAGTTAGGAGTCTCAGCTATTTGTAAGTGTAGCTGTGTTGTAAGTAAACAGTCTGAACTCAGATCAGTCTTCTCTGACAGACAAAAGTTTGGTTTTAATGTGAGAGCACACAAGTTTAAACCTTCAGACTAACATGTTGCAGATTAAGAAAGAATTTAGGCTTTAAATAAGTTATTTCACAATGAACCTGGGTGCAAATCCTAGTTGTTTCAGATTTGTTATTTGTGGTGTCAAAGTTTTTGAGAGCATAAATAGACAGATGTTGAGCTTTTCAACAGATGATCAGAAAATGTGTGCTCATAACTCATCCATTAAACCTGTCAAAAACTGCTGGAGAGATGACAGTTTGTAAGTGTGCAGAATTAATTTGTAGTTGTAGAAGAAATTGTTTCAGTGATTTTTTTATACAACCTGTCACCTTAGTTATAATTTTGGATACAAGAATTAGTCTAACTGGATTAAAGATTAAAAAATATATATATAGAAAACATAATGACTTAAAGTAACCCAAACTATGGAGAAAAGAAAAATCACTAAAATGTGACTTAAACTGATAAGTATTTTTTTTTTTCAGAACTAAGAACTAGAACTAAGACTAAGAATAGCTGTCAAAATTAACACTGTAGTCAGTGAAATGCTTTAAATCTTGTATACTGACACAAACATTGTCAGGATAATGATCAGTAAGGTTGCTCAAGTATTATTCAATTTAAGAAATCATATAGAGATAAAAAAAAATATGATATGATGACATGAATTTCAGGAGTAATTTCTGTGTCTATCTGCAGTTTTATTTAGTCAGAACTAAAGACATTTTAGTCTAGTGTTTTTTGTATTGTTCTTGTTTACTGCACTAATACAACAGATTGTCTCTCCTCAATCTTAACTCTGCTGTTAAACAGAATTGCTCACTCTCTGACGTTTTTATCCCTGATGATCATTGAAGCTACCTGCGCTCTTCACTGCAGAGCGGCTCATCCTTCAGAGGCTGGATTAACTCACATGCTCACTAAATACTGTTCACTCATGTTCTCAGGTCTCACTTGGAAAAGAGATCTTACTGTTAGAGATGCTGACTGATTAAATAAAAATAAAACAGAAAAAAATGCCATGCTGTGGCCACTGAATGTGTGTAATTTGAAAGATAATAATATATATTTTGTGGGAAATTTTGTGTTGGAAGTGATCACTGACATGGATGATATAAACTGCAATTTAATGAATTATAGCATGATGTGTTTTTCTCGCCTCACTCATGGTGCTCTTACCTGGTCCCAGTCTATACTTCGGAAAAATGTGTGTGACTTGATATCTGTGAAGCCCGTCTGGACCTGGCAACCCAGCCGCTCCTTGGGATCCTGTTGGGACCAAGACAGCTAGTCAGGAACAACTGTACTTTATACAATGTAAGATTATTCTTTATAATTTAGCATCTACATGTAGACATACAGGGTTACTACTGTTGGTTGATTCTACTTCATGTGGACGGGGGACGATGTAAAATGACAGCATTTCTCTTATTATATTCCAGATATCATGTAGTCTTAAAGGGATAGTTTGGATCTTTTAAGTGGGGATAGGTATTTATCCACAGTCAGTACATTACATACATTAGGGGCTCTAGTTTCGCAGACCGGGCGCAGTGCACCTGCACTTCGCCAAATGGGTGTGGCCAGACGGATTTTGTAAGTTTGGTACACCGTGCACGTTTGTGCAGCTACTCCTGTATCCCATCTTCATCCCTCCTACCGGCACAAGTCAGAAAGAGGGAGGAGAGAAGGCGTGGAGTGGGTTTTACACACATCACACCAATCAAATGAGCCCCTCTCCTCGCCCTTAAATGTGCCGCGCGAAGGCGTAATGAGATTTTACCCTTATTTGCCATGGCAGAAGAGAGCAGCAGCGTCAGACAGCCAAACGTCTCCCAGGAGGAAACTGATGTTTTCGTCCAGGAGGTCCAAGCTCGCAGTGTCCAAATATACAGAACTGCGAGCAAACCTCCACGGGCTGATGATGCAAAGGTAGCCTGGGAGGAGGTCACCACAATTGTAAATCACTGTTGCGTTTCTCTCATGCGCACGCGCTCTCTCTTTCTCTCTCGCAGTCTCACTCTGTTTCTTTTCTTTTGACTTTTCTAAGATGACAGATGCTGAATATATACTCCCTATCTGATGCTGTGGCTGTTTGTGGTTGGCTGAGAGGGATGTGAACTCATTAGTTTGCAGCTGTGTTAATCAAGTCAGGCTGGGTTTCCATTACGCGTGCCAAACATGCCAAACGGTGCCAATCCCCTTTGATCTCACATTCAGATGTGACGGGACAGTCGATATAGAGACACATTTATGTGCTGATTGCAGATAGTTGCATTGAATAGTGGTGTTTGTGGGTATTTATTGCATCGTTAATGTGCCTGACATTCTGGAAACCTGCCTGTGAGGTTTTGGTGACATGTGCGCACTGTCCACCGGTCAGCCAAACTTCGGCTTACACCAGCTGCGCCCCACCTGCGCTGACAGTAGACGTGGTTTCAGCTGGCGAGCTTTTAGCGCACCTTCGGCAAAGCCTTTTGGCACGAAACTGTCACTGCGCCATGCTGGATCTGTCGACACCTCCCCCTGCTGCACCGCCACACCCATCTCAGCGCACCTTGGTCTGCCAAACTACCAAACTGAGCGCGCCTCAGGTTGCGCTGCTTGAAACTAGCTGTGTGCAGGGTTCGCCACCCTGCGCCACCCTCTGCTGCGCCGGGAAACTAGAGCCCTAGATGTTGTTTGTCATGCTACCAGTTTGAGCAACAGGAGTAGCAACACCAAAGCTAAGTAATGTACTGCTGTGGATTGGGGCAGCAAATGGTAAATGGTAAACGGACTGCACTTGTATAGAGCTTTTCTAGACTTTCGACCAATCAAAGCGCTGTTTACACTGCATGTCACATTCACCCATTCTCACACACAGTCACACACTGGTGGCCGAGGCTACTGTACATGGTGCCACCTGCTACTCAGTAACCATTCATATGTGGACAACCTGCTTTAGGCAGCAAAAAATTTTAGAAATTTTAGTCACCTAAAAGAAAATCAATATCAGTTTAAGTGTACGCTATATTTAGAATATTTACACCACTTTACCTTTCTGTCAGAGCCCTTTCTGAGGGGGAAGGTGTTGACAACCTCAGCTCCCCATATATGCTCTCGTCAAAGCAACCAGACTCCATTGACAAAAACAGTATTTTTGGCTTGCAAAACATAGAAGTTGCTACAATTGCCTGAATCAGTTACTGTTTGTGTTATTGTGTGACTTTGGTGAATCTCAAGTTGTCCTTTTAAATACCAAAATCACACAACAACATGAACAAACTAACTAATCAAGGCAGCCGTAGACCAGCAGCTCCTGTGTTCAACAATGCTGAACTGCTGTTTTTCTCAATGGAGGCTGGCTTTGAGGAGAGCCATATAAAGCATCAGTTCCCTCCTGGAAATTGCAGTCTGACAGCCAGGTAAAGCAGTGAAAATACTCAAATTACAGCACACTTTAAACTGACCTTGGTTTTGTTATGTAAAGTCAGCTTCTCCAAAAAGGTAGCATGGCAGCTGAATGCAATACACAAACTATGGGTAAGTACCACATATAACCCCACTTCAAAAGATCCAAACTATCCCTTGGGAATGAAGCAATGTGGACAGTTAGTAATAATGTTGGCCACACATGATTTCATCATGCTCTGCATGTGTATTTGTACATATAACCCCCCCCCCCTGTAAATGCTTATCTTGGACTATGCTCTTTTCATCACAACAATTATGGTGACGACTTAAAGAGCTGAAGTGTATGTGAAAGGCTGTTTGCATGAACAGCAGAAACTTCATGCATCAGAGCTACACTAACACTTGGACCACACTGCCCGTGTGAGCAGCTTGGCTCGGGAACCCACTTTTCCCGCATGATGTGCAGTTTGCAACAAAAACAGATATAAATAAATAATCTGTTGATTGTCATATCAACATCATTCCAGCAACACTGTTGTAATGTTGCTGTATCATCTGTAGAATATCTCATTGACATAATATATATATATATATATATATATATATATATATATATATATATATATATATATATACTTATTTTTGACCCAACACTTTCGGTTTCAAATCAAAATCCCTGTGTGTGCTCACAGTTTCTGTGGACAGAATCCCTTTATTTGTTAACATGTTGCAGTTCATTTACTACCAATCACTTTTTGTGCTGACCCTTTAGCAAAATGTGCATTTTCAGAATTTTTAATGTTATTTTGTTTCAGGTAACTGTCTTTCATTCATTTTACTAAAGTATAAAACATGCAGAGATTTAAAACTTGCATGGGTAAAATGATAACACTGGTGTTATTTTATTTATTTCATCTGTCACTTTCTGACTTTCCACTACCCAGTCCGTGGTGCTCCATGCCTGTTGTTTCTTGCCTGGATCCAGATCTTGGATTCCACCCACTCCACTGAGTTGACTGATTGGTCGAGATATGAAGAGCTGCGGCCACATTCACTTGAAACCTTGGCACTTCTCTACAAACCTTGCTCACCATTACAACAAGAACCAACATGATGGTTATGCGAAAGCTGCTACAACGCCACATTGTTGTAACCTTCGTAAGTAATAAGATGCAATTCTTACCTGTACCCCAACCTCTAACCTCAACTGCCTCTCATGCCTCTAACAGAGGCTGCTACCGATGCTGTTCTAAATCAACATATCCTCTCAACATCACCGGCACTGTTTTATTTTGCAACACACCATTCCTAAAACCAAAGCAAAACAAGTATGTTGGCATGACTGCGCATCAATGTGGAATTGAAATGTTGGTAGATTGAGGCAGATACGTAGATTATGTAGTAGGGGTGGGGGGATGGGGGGATTGATAAACCATACTTTTATGATTTTTTTTTTTTTGTGGCAATATTGTATCATCATACAGTGCCATGTTTTGTTTTGTTTTAATAGTTTAAATTATTAATATTGCAAATACAAATTAAACTTTAGGTAGCCTACTTGAATAATATAATCAGTTGCTTTTTCAGTCCACTACCACCATTATGCTGCTGCTGTAAAAAAATAGATGACTGAAGTGAGAAAAGTCTTCATCTAGATGTTGACAAAGTTTTTGTTTGAGGACATTATTTGCTGTTGAAAATAGGTAATAAAATGTAATATATCACATATGTACTTAGTACGTATGTACATATCATATATGTATTTAGTCTGCAGCGTGTTTGAGTGGGTGGTGCCAAGACCAAAGGTTTCCCAGCAGAACCCTGCACTGTAATGAGATGATCAATGTTATTTACTTAACCTGTCTATAGTTTAAATGTTGTGGCTGATCTGTGTATATAAAGATTTTTAAACCTATTTCATGTAGTTTTTTTTAAAAATTATAAATATATCAAACAAATGGCGATTTCTCATCTTGCTCTTTGATGTAACCAGTGTATCAAGTGACCAATGTGGGTTAAGAAACTGTGTGTACCATAGACTTTATGGCTGAGACATGCAACAATATCTGGACTGGATTAATTTACAGTATAATTGATATTTCACTTGCACTGTATCTTAGTCTATCACCTATCATCCTGTCAATAAAGTTTCACCTTAACACGGGAACAAAGATATACTCAGGCCGTCTGAGGCAAATAAAGAGGCCTTCCTCGGCTGTCCATTATACAGAGCCAGTTCTTGGCCATAATCCCACACTTTTGACTGAGCAGCATTGCACACAGACACAGAGAGAGAGAGAGAGAGAGAGAGAGAGAGAGAGAGAGAGAGAGAGAGAGAGAGAGAGAGGGAGGGGGAGGGAGAGGGAGAGAGAGAAAGAGAGAGAGATGAAGGGCTGATTGGGAGTGGACTACTCTCACCTTGTTTAGAAAGCCCTTGAGCACGCTGGCAGCTTTCACCGACAGAGACCTTGGGATGCGAATGGGCTTCTCAAGAATAACTGTTGGCATGAAGAGAAGGACAGGAACAAAGAGAGAGTGCGAGGGAGAAAGAAAAGGACAATCGTGAGTAGGGAGGAGGATGATTCACAGTCCAACCTGCCTGTGGGTGACCATGTCTGCTGAGTGGGAGTCAAAAGAAGGGAGGAGTTACAGAGGACACTATTCTGTTCTTCTGACGGTCTACACACAGCCTTGAGACTCCCACGGCTCAGTGCTGTCATACTGACGAGAACAAAAACACTCTGAAAAATCATTTTTCCCTCCGAACTGAAATATAAGGACATAGCACTGCTTCACACAGGAGTGGTTCACGCTGGGGTGACCAGAGATTTTTTTTCTTTCAATCACAGCTCAAGGTTATGTGATCAGTGTGTGTTCTCATACAAACATAGTTACTCCCCATCAAAATCAAAATTTTCAGAATATGATAAGAAGGTGCTGTGCCACAAAACTTAAGAATAGACATGTAGATGTAAAAATGTAAAATGAACTATGATCTCTACAAACAATGTTACAAATGCTACAGTAATGCTATACTGCTGAATTGAATCTCTTGAGGTGACAAAATGGGATTTGCTAGTTAATCTGGTAAAGAAAACCTGGTAGTACTTTCCATTTTACCTTGGTAATAACACAGTAATAGTGGGGTGACAGGTTGATAATAAAGAGGTAATAATTGGGGAACACCATGTAATTACCAAAGTAATCAGGAAATAGCTTGGTATCAATAATGTATATCTTGGTAATATTAGACTGAAATGTATCACACAGGGCATAAGGGACCAAATAAAAAGGGTAATAATGGGGAAACACATTTAATAATAGCAATGGGGTAAAACTATTAAGTAAAAGTAGAGCAATATTTGGTAACAATATGTTAACCTGCTGATGATAAAATGGTTATATCAGTGCATTTATTTGAATTAAAATAATAATATGGTGACATAAATGAATTAATAACCTAATAATAATGAGGTAATATAGGTTGATGTTTTCAAAATATTACAAGTTACTACCTGCAGAATACCTTCAAAATTGTTAATTATGATATTATAATAATAAAATTCATCCTCCTTATGTTCCAAAGATTTCCTGTCAGAGCTATAGAACAGTCTGGAAGCACCCATTAGTATTCTGGTACAGGGAAAACTACAGAATTACCGCCTCATGGTTGTATGCCTTAGGCGGCAATCACACCTACAAGGAGCGCTAGAAACGAGACGCCAGTAAAACAACTGATTCCTTATGATATGGTGCGTCTGACTGGTCTTCAAACATTTTTTATGATGAGCGTCTTTCTGGCGTCTTTTTAGACGCACGTTCTTTTTCTGGCATCTTTTTAGATGCACATTTACAGACGCAGAAAGTTGAAATAATCTCAACTTTTGGCCGTCAGGCACCAGTAGCACCATTTCGTCATCCTCGTACTTGGCCCAGGCAGCCAATTAAATCCATGGAATCAAGCAAGAGGTGGGCTTTGCTATCACCTCAAATTCATTCATGTTTTGTTGTTGAGAGTAGCTTAGGTAAACTGTGTAAACACAATGGCAATGCAATACGACGATGAACAGTTCATCCTGACAGTAATTACAAGGAGCTATACAATCCCTCAAGACCTCAGTATAGCAATAAGCACTGGAGAGCATCTTTTCTTGAGGATATCGTGTACCCAAAACCTTCGCTTTTTGTGGGTTTCTTCATCGTCTAAAAGCAGAGCAACGGCAAGTGCCCTCCTCTGTCTTGGGTCCATTTTCAATGTTTTGATCACCCAGTTGTGCACACACCCCCACTCTACAGGCGCTCCTTGTAAGGAGCACTCATTGAAAGGGCGTTTCAGGCATTTCAAGTGTCTTTGAAGCGTCCACATTTCTAGCGCCACCTGTAGGTGTGATCGGCCCCTTAGAGTTTGAATTCATGGGCCTTTCCAAAACCGCATCCTTCCCACTACCACTCTATCTCAGAGTGTCACTTCGTTTGTAGTCACCTTCATAGCTGAATGAAGCATCCTACATCAAGGTGTGTTGTGTAAACACAGCGGCAAGCTTTAGGACAAATTTCCCTCTCTGCAGCTGAAAAAGGAGCTGTCATTACATTTGGTAACCATGTAGAAAAATTAGAGAAATTGTCCACCAACTTGTCAGATCAAACCTAAACCGTGCTTGGATACTTAAAGGGACATTGTGTAACATTTTCAGTTGTTTACTGGCAAAAATTGATGACTGCATTCATAAATATGTCATCACTGGTGTGCTATTACCTCCACCAATAATCTGATTTATTCTCGTAAAAGGAGAATATCGGATTTGTTTGTACATTGTGCGGGTAAGTCGTCTGTGGGGTTCCATTACGTTTCGCCATCTTACACTACACCCACCAGCAAGGGACATACAGCACCGCCTTCAGCTGTATGCTAGGCCAGCGCTACATGACTGAGGAGCCGAAGGAGAGGGGGCAAGAGGCGCTTCGCTACTAACCTGGCAAATTTGAAACAAAGTCCCACTCTTTGAGCATAATACAGGATCATGCATATGCAGCATCATGGGAGACGGAATCCTTGTCGCCAAGAAAGCGCAAAAGGGAATAGAAAAGGCAGCGTGACCGGCGAATTAAAAAAACGAAGGCCCACAACGGGGTAGCCTTTCCAGGTAGAGAGAGCTGCTGAGAGAGAATGGTAATGCAATCACAGGCCAGCACTGCTGTTAGCTGTTAGCCACTGTTAGTCTGCCAGTCGCTAACAGCCACATCCCTCTCCTCGTATCACCGCGCCGCTGTTAGCCACTGTTAGCGCTGGCCTGTGATTGTATTACCTTTCTCCTTCAGCAGTTCTCTCCACCTGGGAAAGGCAACCCCAGTGCTGACCCTTGTTTTTTTAATTCGTCGGTCACGCTGTCTTTTTGATTCACTTTTGCACTTTCTTGGCGACAAGGACTCCATCTCCCGTAATGCTACATATTACATGATCCTGCATTATGCTCAAAGAGTGGGGCTTTGTTATGTGGCAGTAGTGCTGCTGGCCACTAACAGCTGTTTCAATTTACATCCGCCCCAACAGTCCTACGTTGTAAACACAGCCAGCATGGTGAGGAGGGGGTTTGTCAACTCGCATCACGTGTGTCTGTGTAGGAGCCTGAATGAATACTCCATGTCGTATCGGATGACATGGTTTCATCAGTGTTATCATAGCTTTTTGGCACACAGCGGCTACAGTTGTTGCAATACGTGTTTGAAACAGTGAGGCGCTAGAGTGCGTCATCTGTTTGAATGCAATATGTGATTTCAATGTTAGATGGGAGAGATTCCTACACACTGTGGCTTTAAGGCCCATTTATGCTCAATGTTAAATACAGATCTGGATATGGATGGAGCCTTCTGTCCGTGCTCCGCGTTCATTTCATCCGTAATTCTGCATGTTTCCATAAAGCTTACGGATATGGGCCAAATGGAGCAGTACCACCGGAACCGTGGGGCAGTGTTGCTGTCGCTACCTGATACGTAGCTCTAGTGAGACACGAAGAAGAAATAACAATTCAGTTTCTCTTTGATTTTGTCTTTTATGTAAGAGGTACATTATCAATATCTCCTCCACAGTCGCCATGTTTGTTTTTGAGTTTGTTGTTGTCATAAACTTTTGACTCTGGGCTGCCCCCTGGTGGATATATTGGTTAACATCCATACCAACGTAAAGGAAATATGGAAGTATGTGGGCAGTGATGATAACATTGTTTGAAACGGACGTATACATTTTCGTCCGTAAAGGGAGCATGAATGGGCCTTTAGTCAAGTCATTTCTTTCACTGTTACTCACATATCCTCTCACAATGCAATATATGAGGGAAAAAAATAGATATTGTTACAAAATGCTGAAATGAGAGGGCAGGCAATGTTTAACCAAATACATTCGGGTGACTGTCATTATCAGCCAATTTTAGCTTAGACAGATACTGCTGTATTAATGTCAGCCTGATGAAGACTTTGAGATATGTTTGAAAGCCCTGGAAAATGTTGTAAGATTTTTGTTTTAAGTCAAACTACTGCTTCTAACTTCAAGAATGACCTTTAACGCCCAGATGAAATTTCAAAACAGTGTTATTATAACACCAACCCTAAACATTTTTATAACATTAAAATTGTACATGCTTGAAGTAAATACCACCTTGTGGCTGTATCCCCCACTGAATCAAATGTTTGCCAGCTGTCTGTCTGTCTAAAGCTCTGCAGTTGGCATGTGGAGCACTGATACCCAAAGCAGGGCCTGGCAAAGGGTCTAGCTAGGTGGCATATGGCTGGGTGGCTCCCATAGTGAAAGAGTTGGTTTCCGTTGGCAGGCATTCATCTAGGAACCTGCTGTTCTACCAGAGACCTCCATGAGGATGGTAGTGGTGGCAGATGCTAGCCATGGTACCATGCTATGCTCCTGACAGTCACAGCAGAGACATAATGCGTCACACGAGGTTACTGTAGTATGGAGGAATTTCTGTTATAGAGGACTGTGTGGGTGGCTGTGTGAGCGAGGGAGGAAGGAGGAGATATGTTATGGTACCATATGGCTCAAGGAACACAAATGCAAATAGCAAATATATTATAGAGGTTCCTCTACCCTGAGCATGATCACACCCACAGTTTGCTTTCTTTGGTCTAAGCCATTCTAAAACAGTGGACTTTGTTGCAATTTTGTATTTATGTTGTGTAGATTGGCACTACAATATCTCCCTTATTAAAATGAAACAGAGTTCCACAAGGTCCTGTGCTTGGACCAGTAGTATTCATACATATGTCCCTTGGGCAATGTTATTGGGAAAAAGTCCATAAATGTTCACTGTTATGCAGATGAGACCCAGTCATATTCATTGGCTTTGTAACTTTGGACTTTGATTTAAAGCCCATATTAGCCAAGTCCCCAAGACAGCATTCTTCCACCTGAGACATGTTGAAAAGGTTAGGCTGTTCTTAACATAGCAGGATTCCAAGACACTGATTCACTTTTCATTACTAGCGGGCTGTACTATTGTAATACCCTCTTTACTGACCTGCCAAAAAAGTTGCAAGGAAATTTTTAGAACTCAAGAAACTTAAGCAAGACTTTTCACAAAGAATAGGAACAGAGAGCACATTACTCTTGTTTTAGCTGCCCTGCACTGGCACCCCATTTCTTCTAGAATTAATTTCAAGGTACTTTTACTTTACTAAATTCAAAGCTCTTTATGACATAGCACCTTCTTTCATTTTTTAGTTTTTAACTCCAATCAACCAATTTGAGGCCATGGGTCCTCTGATGCTGGTATTTCAACTGTTGTTAAGTTGCCCATTAAACGAGTGGGGAAACTGCTTTTAGCTACTACACTCCAAGATGTGGAACATCCTGCGCAGTTACATAAGCTATGCAAGCTCTGTTTACATTTTTAAAAATTAACTTGGTTTCATTAATGTAGTTCATTTTTATCTTTTTCTACTAACCTGGAGGTAAATAACAATCCAAAGTTAGGCTTCTCACCTCAAGATATCTGAATGAATGGGTTCTGTAGGTACCCACAATTTTCCCCTTTACTTATGCTAGTCTCATACAGTTTTGTGGTACAAACTAGGCACATCTTTGCATCCATTATAAATATGCTATTTTCACCTGTTGTATTTGAATATGTCTGCATAATGCACTCCCTAAACAGTGGTGACATTGCATGAATTGGGTATGACTGGAAAGCTGATACTCCTGAGGATTCAGTGAGCCCAGTTTTATTCATGTGACATGATGTTACCCCCATAATAGCCATAATATACACTCTAAACCTTTAAAATTTGAATAGGTGCCTGACCAAAACAAAATGTTTACTGCAGATTTATGATTAGAAAAACTGGCCAGATGAAACCAATCAGTTAGCTAAACTTCAAGCATGTCTTAAGACATTAAGACCTGAATGACCTGCAATTTTCTGCTACTACTCAAATAAAAATAATTATTATTTAGCCTTGAACACCTTAGAATCTCACTTACCTGACTCAATTACCTAATGAAATAGCTACTCTGCTGCCTGGAGAAGTACCATATGTTCAAGCCATGGCTATATGTGCATGGGTGTCATTTAGAGACATTCTTATGGCTGAAAACCCTTCTTTGTATAGATCAGTAGAAATTTTTACATGCATATTTGTAGAATTATAATTTGACACCTGTAACAAACAAGGACACTATTCAAAGAGCAGAATTAGACCAAGTAGTGTAGCAGGGACAAATCCAAGGACAGAATATGATTAAAGTGCCGCTTCTCTTGAGCGTCAATGGCACTAACACATTTTTTGCACTGATGAAGGACTGTGGACTTATCAGATGCACAGTGATACATAATATTATGAGGAAGGATTCACAGCTTTGTGATTACAGCAAAGATTCTTCTATCCTTCATCTCGACAATCACCAGGTAATATTACTCTGTTAACGTTTTATCAACATTGTTTTTTGTTTAGTAAAGTTTTATCAACCAGTGCACTGTGCACTTCTCTCTCGGCTTTATATTAGTTATTTCAAAAAGGGTTTACACAACCTTGTACTGAAAAAAAAAGGTTTCAAGAAGGATTGCAATGGCCAATCTCAATTTTATTTTACCAAAATAACCTCTCTAGTTTCATTATTTTAAGGGTCATTTTGACGTATAATACTAACAGTGTAATACCATGAAACCGTGATATTTTGGTGATTTTACCATGAAAATCTCCATTGCAACCCTATTAGGAAAAGGTTTCTTTCCAGAAATTTGAAATCAGTACTTAATTTCACACCATCTGTGTGTGTATTTGGGGTATAATTGAAAACCATTTTTATATTAAAGATATTAAATCATACAACAGGACTGACTTTTTCTGGCTTCAGTAAAAAAATTAATCAAAGCTTCAACACTTCTTTTTTGAAAACATATAGGTGATACCACGTATGCTACATCATTCTACATTACAGTCAATGCTTCACAAAAAGGGTAACATTAATTCAAATGTTAGTATTAGTCTAGACTCTTTAATTATCCCTTAGCTTTTTTGTTATGTGGGACTTTCCAATTACAAATCTCCTTGTACTGGTAAAACCATAATTATGAACAGCAGAAACATCCTCATAAAACTATAAGTGCTATAAGTTCCTAACTAAAAATTACTTTGCAGTTTGAGTGATGGAAGACAGAGACCTGTGTTTACAGGGGTCTTGGGGTCGATATTTGGCACCATCTCAGTTCAAATGAAAATGCCATTATCTGCCAAATGAAGCAAACTAATGGGGAAAAAAAATGCCGAACTGTTCCACACATGCACCCTAAATCTCATCTGTAATAGAGGCCATGATGTACTGCCAGATTCTCCACAGTTCATGAGGGGTGGAGGAGCATGCATTACAGCATATGCATGCAGCAGTACATCATTACAGGAGTCCTCAAACATTAACCCATTTCTTGCTCACACAAACTGTAACAGCATTTTTGGTTGGCAAAATCCATGCAGACAACAGCAAACTAGTACAGTGTTGTATTCTTTAAAAAGAAAACCAGCTTGTTTACAGTATATGCATTTCTGATCAGATGGGGTTGAGAGAGTTTAATCAACCTTGGGGTGGAATTTTCTTAACCTATAAAGGACCATGTAATCTGTCAATTGAACTTGAAACACACAAATCACTACATTTGATTGCTAAGGTGGAAACAAAGCAGGAATAAACACAGATAAAGGACATTTTCTTAAACAGGAAATAAAACATAACAACAGTATGAATGTATGTTGTTGAAATGTTATTTTCCTTGGCTTTATCACATTTTCATGCTCTCCAACTACTGTATATCATTAATGTAAATATATCAATGAGTTCACTCAAATGTCAAGAGATGTCAAGGACTAAAACAAAACCTGAGAAATCTACGGCAAACTTAAACTAATTAACATTTGAGAGAAGTATAATTAGCCCTGTTTTTGAATTCCCGCCATTTTAATGAAGCATAGCAGAACCATCTAAGCCTGGATTTACACAGACATAAACCCTTTACAGCCCAGAGCTAAGTGTTATTCCATTACATGGAATACATCTGTTTTCCCGCTCTCACAATATCAGCATCATGAAGGGTTAAATTAACATTTTTTTGTTCAAATGGCACCAAACAGCCTGCCATGCTACCAATATTAATATTTGATTTCCCACAATTCCTTTATACTTCCAATCCCTTAAAGCATAGTGGATGTAGTCAGACACTAGGTATGTTCCCACTGATGAAACAGGGACAGATACACTTACAGGTATAAACCCTATGTGTTGTTGAAATCCTTTGCTTCACCTTGAAAGAGGTACTCCTCTGTGTTCATGTCAGGATTGTCGGTGATAATGTCAAATGGGGACCTCCCAGCCATCATCTCAAACATCAGCACACCCAGAGCCCACCAGTCCACACTGAAGCCTGGGAGGGCACACAAGAATAAGACAAAATATTCTTTTAGATATTTGTGTGGCATGAAGGACTTCAATTATTCCCATCCTTTCAGTATAAATCGCAAACTGGAGCTGGTTTAGTCACTGGTGAAAAACTTTCTCTATGTACATGCACTGGCTACAGAAGCCCTGAGAGGCCAATGAGAAAAAAAAAATCTTGCAATCCATTTTCTATGTCTGATCTAAATTGTTTTACCAGTTGTGTTTATGAATTGAACTTAAAAAATGTTCTGGCACGTTGTTGTTGTCAGGATAGTTTTTTCTTAGTGTGTTTGTTGTTGTTGTAATACCCATTTCAGCCACTACAGGCTGAAGTACACCACTACCTGTGTTCTAAACAGGACTAAAATCATTCATGTTTTCTTCCATGTGAGTTTTATTTTCTCCATGCACTCTTATTGCGAGGTACTGGTAAAAATCACCAGCAAGATACGTAACATTACTATCACATCTTTCTTTTGGATAGAAATGCATTTTCATTGACACTCATCTAACATTAGAATTGGCTACATTGATGTTAGCAGTTAGCCTGCTCGTGAGTGAAAAACATGGCTAATTAAAAGTTCATAATTAAAAGCTAAAATGTACATTAAGTTGACTGTAAAGCAAAAATTAATGTAATGTTAGTCATGGTAATTTGGACACTTATTTGCGGGATGGTTTACCATGACATGACAGTTATGTGTTAAAGCCTTTGGTAACACAGCTTCATTCATTCATTCATCTTCTAACTGCTTCATCCTCGTGAGGGTCGCGGGGGGGCTGGAGCCTATCCCAGCTGACATTGGCCGAGAGGCAGGGTACACCCTGGACAGGTCGCCAGACTATCGCAGGGCTGACACATAGAGACAGACAACCATTCACACTCACTAGCAAAGTGTTGCAAGCTGGAGTCGAACCTGCGACTGCTGTGGCGAGGCATCGCCTCTACACATTGGGCGCAGGCACTATCCACTCGCTACTGACGCCCGGTCACACGGCTAAAATAACCATTCATAACTATTAGAAAACATTAAAAACAGTTCATTTTGTTGTTTATACCACTTGCCAGGACAGAGTGGGCGTGGCAGATAATGCTCTGATTGACAGCTCCCTCATTTTGATTGACATCTCCTTGGCTCAGCAATGGCTGCCACAAATTTAATTCAGCCGTACATATGTGAGCCCTCTGATGATTCAGAGGACGAAGCAGAAGCCCTGCCAGCTGAAAATGATTCCTTTCAGATGGTCACTGAATGTTTCAAAATGTTTTGTGATTCATATTAATGTTACTTCGTAGAATAGTTAGCATAACTTTTACATGCAATATTACATTGCATGTAACAACTGTGTTGTTTCCCGCAGCATCGCCTCTGCGATTGGGGATATGTTCATGCGTAGGAAAGCTAACTGCTTGGGTTGGGGTTAGGGATGAGGAAGGGTGCACATTACATCCCCTCCCCGCGAGCCGACACCGGGTCCGGGGGGCAAGCGCGGCCGCTCACAAGCTGCCTCTTCCTGCAGCTCCATGAGCTGCAAAGGCTTGGATTGTCCGGGCTCTGGAGCCGGTCAACCTGATTCGACTGCTGCTGGGAGCCTGCCGGAGGCAGAGCCTCCGCTGGGTTGCAGCCGAGTGGTTCAGCCAGTTTACGATCTGTATTTTCTAAACATCAGACTAGAAAGCTGTTTGTTGGCTCAGACTCAAAGAGGCAGATTTAGCTGGAGCAGAAAGGTTTTGTTGCGCTGCCACTGGGGGCAGGATGAAAAAACTGACGGATGATTTACATTATATTATATACATATATATGTACATATATGTACATAAGACCCTAAATTACATAGTTAGAAGGCTATTGTGGATTTCCAGAGGCTTTAAAACTTGCTAACACGCAAAATAAATACCTTGTGTTTAGAGTGCATAGAGGAGTTAAAATTAAACTGGAAGAAAACATCCATGCTTTTAGTCCAATTTAGAACATGGGGTAGTAGTGCACTTCAGCCTCTTCTGGCTGAAATGAAAAAAAAAAAAAAAGAAAATTCCTGAGAAAAAATAAATCACCTGCCAAAACATCCTTTTTCTACCCATTTCAGAGATTTAAAAAAACAGAAGAGGAAAAACTTAGAGCAGGCATGTCCAAAGTCTGGCCTGGGGCCAACTGTGGCCAGCAGACCAATTTCAATCGGCCCTTACCTTGACTTTCAAATATACCATATGTGGTCCTTCACACAATAATGGTTAATCGACCAAGATCACTTGGCATTTTTACCCTTCACCTCAGAATGATAAGACTATCATACACTACATTGTAGACAGGCATTAAGTAGTAATAGTTCATTAAAAGATAAAATGGTTGCTTTGTCTCACTTTAAAAAAACAAAAACCTTTTGATGCGAGAATCAGTTGGCCCCCAGGTGTTTTCGTGTTGTTTTATCTGGCCCCCATTCAAAAAAGTTTGGACATTCCTGACTTCAATCAATCAATCAACTTTATTTGTAGAGCGCTTTTCCTGCACGGACATGCAACACAAAGTGCTTTACAGAATTAAAAACAATTAACACAATTAAAGAAAGAAAACAATTACAAAGAAAGCCCCACCCTCCATACTAGACACACACACACACACAATCTCACACACAATAGGGAGACATGGCATGGCACTGAGGATCAAGGAAACGCCACCTTTGGGGTCGTCCACACTGGGAGGAGCAGCAGGCCGTGCCATTGGGGGGACCAGCACCCAGGCCCCCCGACTCCAACAGACAGGTGGACCCCCACATCGAAGGGAGGAACCACCAGCCAGCCGGGCCGAAGGGGCCCAAGGACAGCACCCCACCAGCAGACCCGACACAGCTCCCCAGTGTGGAGGACCCCCCTGAGGACTTAGAGAGATTATTCTGGCAAAACTTGATTCTTCACTTGTTCACACAGAAGATAAAACAATTTAGATCAGAAAATAAATAAGCAGATTTTTTTTTCTTTCCTAACCTCTCAGGACTTCTGTAGGTACCACTTAGCCTACAAAAGTTGCCTCATGCTTTAGCATAATTGTTGTCCTTCCCTCATTGCCTTTTCTAAGATTTGCTATCAGTAGTTAGAAACTAAATATTTTTTTGTTTGGCCCAGCATTTGGAGACGAACTTATCCAACCCAGTGTGACTCCTGTACTCACCATAGTCCTCTCCTCTCAGGATCTCAGGTGCAATGTAGTTGGGTGTTCCACAGAAGGTGCTAGTGGTGTCACCTGGTCTGATCCCCTCCTGAGTGGTTGCAGTGATGAAAGATAAAGGGATATGATGAGTGAGAACATGCGTGGTGGACAGAACAACAAAGACAGGAGCCCTGTTAGTACTTCCAGTCGATACAGATCTACTGCATTATTGACCAATGCCAGCCATCCACACAGCTCACTGACAAAAATCGATGTGCGTCTTGCCTTGCACATGCCGTAGTCTGTGAGCTTGATGTGTCCCTCATGATCCAAGAGAAATTGTCCAGCTTCAGGTCACGGTAGATTATGCCCTTTTCATGCAGGAAGTTCAGAGCGATACAGATTTCAGCAGCATAAAATCTGCAAAGGAGAAAAGAAGAAAATGATGTATCTGACCTGTCCTCCAGGGCCTCCATCAGGACAACGATTTCCTCTTGTGCACAAAAAAATATCAGCATCTATCATAGGCCCTGGCAGTTGCACGTTGTGTTGATCACATATGACCATCACACTCACAATGGTCATTAATTAAGCCACAGACATAAACAGTGATTGAAATGCATTTTTCAAAATCCACAACTTAGTGTTTTTATTTCTCTAGTACACTGCCTCTATAGTTCTGAGTGTGGTAGGTAGGAAAAGGGGTTTTCCACTGTCTTGCAGTGCTCCAGGTAAAAATATCTAGCAAGTATTGCTAGATATCCACAATGGGCCTGTCATGTTTGAATAAATGCAATGCATAACATTTCTGTAACAGAGACCTGTCTGAATGTCAAAAAGTTTCACTGTAAACCCCAATTTGCTCATTTAACTTCAAAAAATAAAACTGCAAACAGCTTGCACTCAAAACATTTAGTTTGGTACAATGCAGTAACATAAAAGTTTTGAATACACCAGACACAAAATAAATTTCTCACATGTCTGGCAGGAATTTTATGACAGTTTAATATAACCTTTTTTGGTTGTTGTGTGAGGATTTAATTCTATGTTATATGAACGTGAAAACATTGTGTTCACATTATACAATTTTTTTTCAATTTCATTAAATGATAAAATTATATTGAAGTGAGCTTAGGTTTCTCATTTGCTAGAATAAATGAGGCAAATAGACAAATTCTGAACCTGAAAAAAAAGTGTTTTTTATTTCACCTCAACACAGCTTTATGTAAGACACTCTAATATTTACACAGACAGGATGTAACTAACTTTGTGTATGACTTAACTCATGGTGAAAAATGTTTTTTATTACAACATTAACCCAGAACCATTACAAATGTATTAATCCTAGTGTAACAGGTGACTTAAGTGATCTACAACACATTTAAACACGCCTTAAATACATTTGTCTCATGGCATGCTGGGAAACTCAACTCATTTAGCCCTAGCACGCCACAATGTGTGCACAATGATAGTGTTGCTAATTGGCCTTAAACTAATTAGGTGAAATCGGCTTCAAAAATTTGAGTCAAAATAACTCAAAACTCAAAAATTGTTGACATAACTTGAAAACCTATGTCAAGATCACAAGGGATGAGTTTTTGGGTCGAGTGAACATGAAGGCTTTATGTCATTTTGACAATCTGTTTGCATAGACTTTACATTAAAATTTTGTGTCATGGATGGATTGGGGTTTATGGATGGATGTCATATATGACATCAGCACATAGACAAGGCCAGCAATGTTACAGATTCCATGTCGGCAAAGGGCTTATGAGAAGATCACAGAGTTACTGAGCACATTCATGCCCCCAAAGGATGAACCCCTTCCTTTCTAAACACATTAAGAGCTTTCCCCTTTTGCCACCCAACCCATCCTCATTCCCAGGTTGTCTGGGACTGACGCTTTGGCATCTAGAACAGATGGAAAGGGAACATTTAGGTATCTTTGTGAGACACAGCTGAAACACACTGAGACACATGGTTTATGTTGTGAAATGATTGCGGCTAGGTTTATGCAATGAAACAAATTGATCAGATTTAGAACAAAAGAATGTTTTGGGTTAAAATGTGTTGTTTCTTACATAAGATAATGTAAATATAGTGTTAAAACCACACTGACTTTTGGTTTCACACAGGACACGAACTGCAGTCTCCTGGATGAAAATCCAGGTCTGGTTTGACCCATCTACCGCCCCTCCCTCCCAGACTTTCTTGCTCTTTATAGTATGAAAGTTCTCAGCATCAAGAAGTGTTGCAGATGTATTTGGAGTTTCTTGGAAGCCCAGTGCATTTGGCATCGATGTCACATGCCAAGGGGCATGAAAAAGCAGCAGCGTTTGATGCCCTGGAAATGACAATAGGTTAGCCACTCTCAGGGGACCCTCTATGTCAAGATATCCCATAATCTAACAGACAGACCACAGAGTAATTGACTCAGCATATACACGCTACAAAAGTAATAACCCCCACTGACTTTTTTAAACACCATGGCCTTCAGGCTACTGCCACACTCACAGCAACCTTTAGGGTCCATCTCCTCACTGTGTGTGTGAAACTGACAATGGAACTGTAAATCTGCAGGGCGTGGTCTGACTCGCCGCAGCCCTACTTGAGAGGAGGGCACCTATGTGGCTTAAGACTTTATTAATGACGGAAAATATTAAGTATACTATTACTGTGTTTCTAAATCTTTAACTCAGAGCTTGGACCTCGTAATGGTTTGATTATACAGAAAACATAGAAATACACGTGCAGCCCATTTGGTTATTTCTAATTAATCCTTGAGTTTTGAGGTACAAAAGGCTTTCATAAGCAGATTTATGTACTACCATTGTTCTCTTTATGGTGAACAGAGACATTTTTATAGCACACATAACTTGCGAATCCCTCTAGTTTTGAACATGATTTGATGTAGCTGGCGTGCGTCTTTGGTGAGTCAGAAGCATTTCCTGTGTGTGTAGGTAGTGTGTATTCTGTCTCTAGGAGATAAGCCTTCATTAACAGTGACGAGCCTCTCTCTGTCTGCCTGCTGTAAACCCATGATTGTCAAACACTGGGGAAAGACTGGAGTGGCGAGCTGTTTGACGGAAAAAATCACAAATCCCACATCGCTCCCCCACATTTTCACTGTGACAGCCTCCATTGTACACCGTTGTTTCATAGCTGGCATCAGACTGATAGAAGCTGCGTCCTATCAGCAGCACCATCCACCCCCCCACCAGCCCGCCTCCCCCATGGCGCGGGGGAATGCGGCAGGGCTCTCTCTAAGAGCGCTGCTCATGAATATGTACAATCATTATGAGTGATTAACATGCTGCTTTGCATATGTACAGCCACTGTCTCCAGAATACAGATTGTAGGGGCCGATAGGGGCCCAACGGTGCCTCTCTAAATTACCCAGCCTTTGATCCAGCATTTATCAGAGCCGCAGTTGGAATGCCCCGCAAGTAGACAGGCACAATGAATTATGGATGCTCATTATATTTCTCAGAGGTGGAAAAATAAGTGTTAGGTTGGATTTCGACAGCGCTGCCACGTCCACGAAGAGCTGCTAAAGCATCCCATTAAGCATACAGTATGTCTGTAAGGAGTACTCTATTGCTGAGGAGTCTTGGAGGCCTCACTGCAGTAACTCAACACAGTCCTGAGTTGTTGTTTTTTTATTACAGCACAGCATTTGAGAAAGGCCAAACAATAAAGTCAATTCTCTTCATGTTACAAACTTTACATGTGGAAGTAACACAAAATAGACAAGAATGCAGTATCTATAAATAAATAGGATGTTCAGCCCGTTCCCATCCCTAGGTTGTCAAATACAAGCACTTGTCATGCCCCTTTGTGTGTGATATTGATGCTAAAGGCACCTTTTGGCATTTTTATGAGATGTGCGGGGCTTTCAGCTAACTCCAATATAAACCCATCTGTGGCAACCCATCCATGGGTGGGAGGAGGGGGAGGCGGATGGGTCAAGCAAAACAAGACTTGCCCCCAGAAGACAGTTGTTCATATCCCATGTGAAAGTAAACAGTGTTTTAATGTAACATTATGTTATTTATGTACGGCCATTGCGCACTGATATCACATCACCATCACATTACACTACATAACAAAAGTACTTATTTTAACGCAAACATCTTTATTCTAGTAGTTTAAACCAAACCGTGACTCCTTCACCACATAAACCACATGTTTATGTTTATGTGTGGTGTTTTTGTTATTTAAGTTTTTTGTTTTGTTTTTTTTCACATTTTCCTATTTCAAGAACAACAAAAAAAAAATCATATATAAATATATATATATATCACGGTATTTCAAGGTATTTTTGTGATAATGATATTCTTCACGATACGACAAGGTCCGGGTCCCTACCACAATGCTTCCTCCATGTATACAGGTGCACTTTTTACCAGGTTCAGACCATTTAATGTTAACATTCCTGTCGGGATAACCAATAGGCAATTGCAGATAAATGATATAAAAAAGATGTTGATATTATGTCCTCTGACACTGCATATCATACCATTTGCTGTAATATGCATAGACCTTCTGGTGTCTGTAGCAGTAATATCATCACAGTCAATGTATTTAAAAAATCTGGACTTGCTCTATCACAGAACCCTCCCTCTTCTCTGAACTCATTTGAAGATTTCAATACATTACATTAGTAAAATATTACATCAATATTTGTACTTTTAACAACAATTCTGACATTCTAGTCTTTTCTGAAACCTGGTTAAAAACGTCAGTTGGAGATGACGATGTGAATGACGGTGAATTATTTGGACCGGCCACTAGGTGGCAGTCCTGTATTGTTGAAGTAGAAACTGCACGTGCGGGAAGGTGAGGAAGTAATCAAGTTATATAGTTTCCACCTGTGTGCCGCTTCCTCACCGCCTGCACTGCACACACTTTGTTTGCTTCGGTTTGGTGTGGCGTCTGTGCTGCTCCGGTTTCCCTGCCACTGATTCCTGATTTCCAGGTTAATATAGAGTAAGTTTACCCCATGTGTTGAGTTTTATTTACACTATGGCAACTATCACCGCTGTTGGAGGCCTTTTATGTACCGCTGTTGTTTTGTTTATTGGTAGAGAACTAGACAGTCCCAACAGACGATATCTCGGCGTTCCTCAAACAATTAGCCCCCTTGGTAGTGGAATGAGGTACATTTTGCTTAGTGTATTTGTTCAATTTGGGGTGTATTCTGTCTTTTAGTCATAATATTAGCTTTGTTTATGAATGTATTTTTTCTGTTAAATTGTAGTAAACTGCACTTCAGTTTGGGGTTTTTTTGTATTTTGAATTTGGATTAAAATTGTATTTGGTAAGGTTTTTCCTTTGTTTGTGTAGGCTTTTCTGTGACCATTTAGTGTATTTTTTTTGTGTAAAATGTGTTTGTAAATTTGCCTTGTAATTCATGAGCGTGTAAATTAACCGTTTTTTTTGTATTTCAACTTATAGTTTTCACGGTGCATATGGAGAAATAACGATTTAAGCACCAGTACGAAACTCTATTTTATTACGGATGCCCAGGGCCAGCTACAGACGATATTAACTTAAATGATTACAATTGATTTAGATGTGACAGACTCACTAAGGGTGAAGGTGTAGCAATCTGTTTGTCAGAAATAACATCGAAGCATCCCAGTTAGTTAGTATATCTGTGCCAAAACAGTATGAACTGTTAAGTTTAAATATATAATTAGGTCAAAATGCTTTTTTTTTTTTTTTTTTAGGGTTGTTGCTATTTAACATACATTTTGTTGCAGCTGGTCACCTGTTTGAGGATAAAAGTATGACATCACCTAATTGTACAAATACATTTATTAAGCTCATGTTTAAACTTAGCACAAAGCAGGAGAAAAAAAGTGACCTGAACAACTACCGTCCAATTTCAAAACTGTCTTGTCTGTCTAAAATCCTACAAACGTTAGTAAATAATCAACTCAAGTCATTTTTTAGCTCAATATGCTGTATTAACCCCCACCAATCTGGCTTCAGATCAGATCATAGCACTGTTTCTTCTACTTCCTTAATTTTAAATGACACTGTGTCAGCTGCAGATAACAGGAAGCACTATGTTGCTGTTTTTATTGACATATAAAAAGCATTTGATACAGTTGATCATTCTTTATTCCTAAAAAGACTATCAAATATTGTTCCACAAGTCATAAATGGTTCACCAATTACCTCTCTGGCAGACAACAGTGTGTAAAAGTGGGAAATGTTAGATCAGAGTTTTTACCAGTAACAAAAGGTTTTACACAAGGTTCAGTCTTAGGACCAGTGCTATTCACTATACATATAAATGATATAGCTCTGTTCTTGCAAAACTGTAATGTCCATTTTTATGCTGATGACACAATTTTATATTGGTGGACTGACTCTGTAAATTTAGCTCTTGAAATCCTGCAGCATTTTTTCAATGTTCTGCAAAATACATGAATGAATCTCAAACTCAAAACTAAATATATGCTGTTCTCCAGAGCCAAAAACATTAACCACAGGACTCTCAAAAATCTGCACTCAAAATTGTACAATCATTGAACAAGTTCCACATTATAAATATTTAGACATCTAGACTGATCAAAAATTCACCTTCAAACCACAAGCTAATGCACTTACAAGGAAACTACAATAATGTACAATGGGGGTTGTTTTGTACAGAAATAAATTTCTAATGATGTAATTTATCAACATGCAGCTACCTACACTCTTATGCCCCTAAATGCTGTCTACCATTCAGCCCTTAGATTTATAAATGGAGAATTGCTTTATCAAAAAGTGAGTTGGCCTTCTCTTTCTATTAGAAGGGACCATCATTTGCTTTTATTTACTCATAGGGACTTCTTCAAAAATTGCCCTCATATTTGTCATCACTTATTGGTTGGAGAACTGCAACATATCACAGATGTTCGCAAGACTGGTTAGTACTGCAGGTTCCTAAAACTAAAACTGATTTGGGAAAGATTGCTTTCAGATTCTTTGCACCATATACCTAGAACAAATTACAGTGTACTTTGAAGCTTGATACTCTGGTTTCAATAGGTCAATTCAGAAATCTAGTCAAAAACCTGAGTAATTTTAACTGTAACTTAGAGTGAGATTCAGTATACAATATTATTTTTAAAACAAAATAGAGAGGGAGAGAGAGGAGAGGGAGAGGCACTGTGCTGCTGCCAGAGGAGCCGCTGAATGAGTTCCCTCTGAGCGGTAAGTTGCTAAAAGAGTCTGAGAGCTGTTCATAAAACATCCAGGACTCCCAGACCTAACAACGCCATAGTTTATTCTACAGCTGCTCCACTTTCTGGGACCACAGTGGAGATGGTTAAAATTTTGCTTTCAACCATGCTTGATTTTTTTGTTGTTGTTGTTTTTGTTGTTGTTTTTAAAATCAAGGGCACCTCGGCAGTGCCCAGGAGGTGAACTGGCACCTCTCCAGCCACCAGTCCACGCTCCATATTTGGTCCGGACAGGGACTCGAGCAGGCGACCCTCCGGTTCCCAACGCATGTCCCTATGGACTGAGCTACTGCCCCCCCATACTGTGTATGGTCATTATACAGTATGATCATTACAGTAGGTCAACAATTTGAAGTTTTTCATATCATATTAAAAATCATACCGGTATAGACATTATACAAAAATCAAATAAACAATGATGCATTCTCTGTCAATAACTTAACCTGCTCACTATACTCAGGGCTAACTTGACTTCCAGTTGTGGAGGATGAGCAAATGCTAATGATGCTAGAGCAAATGCTGGCCTTGGAGATCTTGGGTAAACATGACCTGTCCCCAAAGAGGCAAAGTTGAAGTAATTCAGGAACAGGCATACCCAGCAACTCTTGTATTGTTTTGCTTATCTCACACCAGAAACCAGAGGACAGACCCACATTGCATGGATAAAGTTGCCTTCCTGCCTTTTACATTTACAGCATAGATTATTTTCTAGAAGCATTTGTATTTGACTACCTGGGAATTTGAACGGGTTGGATGTTTACCTTGCATGTTCTTCAGGGAGCTTCCTTTGTCGTTGCATATGAAACATCAAGTCCCCGCCGTTCACATATTCAATCACTAGAAATAACCTGGAAACCAGAGCATGATGAAAAAATGTATTATTTCACCAGTGTCACTGTTGAACAGAGGCTCCTTTAGAAATGTTAAGACTAAATGGTTAAAAGAAATTTGCAAAATAAAGAGATACAAAATGACATGCCCTTCATGTAAAAAAAAAGGGTTTTTTCTGTGAAATGTCATAAGGATATCAGATATAAAAGAGTACATTTGCTTCTGTAGGTCTGCTTTTCACTTTGGTTTAAATGTGTTTTTTTAATATGTCATTTTCGACATCTAAATTCATCTCTACATACAGAAATGTTACATGTTGAGTCTTAAAGCCCCTGTGAAATGCTAATTAATCAGTGCTACAAGCCAAAAAAGCTTATTAGTTCATCTTTTGTTTCTAGTTTTCCAAAGAAATACACTGAAGGGACCAAAACTAACAGTAAACTGACTAACTGACCAACAAGCAGTGACTTGAGGACTGATATACTTTATTGCTCTGTGACATAGTGCTCCAATGACATTGAAATATTGATTAAAAACACACAATGATGTATTCTGTGTATTTAAGTGACATACATTTTGTTTCATTTCGAGGAACATGGCCACAAGTGTATTTTCAATCTCGAAGTGAGAGAAATAAACTACAAGTGCTATGTGCTGTACTTTTATTGTTCATTGTATAGTATGACTTGTTTATGCATCCAAATAGGTTTTGGACGTACTTTTGAGAAAACTACTGCACACTACTGCCTGCTGCAGCCCAGTCGCCCGAAGAAAATGGTAGCATTGTACGTTGCTGCAGTTTCTATGTTTCATATGTATTATATCAACATATTTAAAGTGACAGTATGAGCTGACATTGTTCTGGAGGTGGAGGGGATGGTGGATGGTGTGTCACCTCGGTGAGACGGCTGCCAACACACAACAAAACTGTTTTTTCAACGAAACACTGCATCACCAACAGTGATTGTGCCACTGAAACCAGGCATTTTATACCAAAACATGATCTTTTCCTAAACATAACCAAATGGTTCTTGTACCTTAACATAGCCACGTATTAACCACAGTGTCACTGAAATGTAAAAAAGTGCAAAGTTTTAATTCATCTGCTTAGTGATAACGTACAAATGTGACATATGTCATGCAGTTTAATGCCAACATTTATTCTGGTGATTTGGTTGGCCATAAATAACCCACTGTGTCTTGTGTTATATTTGATTTGTTTTCAGTTTGATGTATGCCAACTTAGTCAGTGACAAATATAATGATCAGTAAGGCTACTGCAAGATTATTCTTCACAAAACAAATATTACATTATTATATATTACAAACAGAACTACTTTCGGTTGTTTTTAACCAAGTCGTTGCTGTGTTTCCAGCATTTTAGCCACCAAACATGGGTCTTTTGTAGTGACCTGTCACTGTGTTTTCACTGGGGATAGTGCCACAACAGGCAATTGTCTCCCTCAATAAGCAGGTATCTTTCGCCAAAACCTAGTCTTTTCCTAACCATAACCAGCTGGTTTTTGTGCCTAAACATAATGGCACTTTTATCACAGCGTTGTTGAAATATTAAGAAACGGGAAGTTGCAGTGTATCTGCTACATAATTTCATACAAATGTAGCATATCTGTGATTTGCAGACATGTTCAATGCCAACATTTATTCTGGTGATCGGGTTGACAGCTGACATGCAAGACGTGCAAAACATTCAACTTTTAAAAACATTTACATAATCCATTTAAAGCACAAAATCAACGTCTTAACCCACAAATGGTGATATTGCCATTTTTTGTGGTATCTTGTAACTCTGGAGCTTCCTATGTACTTGGACCAAGGAAACTATAATTGTGAACTTGCAGGAGATGATAAGAAATATACCAGCTTTGTCCTTTAATGATGAAGAGGCCATCACTAGGAAGTAATATTTTATATTACTGAAAGGTATGGTCAGGTAGACTGAGCTGCAGCTGAAATGTGTTGCCTTTAATACATACAGTATGAGTGTCAGCCTTCTCATGCTCTTACCGACTTTCTGTCTGGAAACAGGAGTGGAGGCCTACTAAGAATGGATTGGTGGACGCCTGCTCAAACACGTGCTTCTCTGTCTGTACCCAGTCAATATCCTGGAGAAATGACAGGAGACAGATGGAGACAGAGAGGAAAGATAATGTACTGACAATCAATTTGTCTTATCAATAGACTTTCTGTGTGGTTAAACAGACAGAGTGAGGTACATCATGCCACAGATAAAACAAATGCAGTCAGTCCTGTGAAGAATCCTCACACTCAGGATTATTCTGAGACTGTTTATTTCCTGTTCCTGTTAAGAGTGTGGACCTTGGATGGTGTGCCAAAAGATAACTGATCTGACAGTTAGTCATTGACACTAATTAAAGATCATTATACCTTGTTAAAATGACACCCAGACAGAGCTTTGTATTTATATATATCTCTATATATGTTTTATACCTTATACACAACCTCTATATACATATGATATCTAATGGGTGAATAGTATAGATACAAAGTATGTGTAAGATGTAGTCAACCAAAAAATGTACGGAAGATAGAATGAGTCAGGGTTGGCAGGGGAGAAGTGGGACTGATAACCCGGGGGAGGGGGGCCCTTGAAAAGCCTAGAATGAAAAGTTTGGCTTTGTTTACAATTATTTATTTCTAAGTAATAGTAGTGCCATAACTATATAGGAATGTAACAATCCAAAGATCTACACTGATATGTTGATTCAATGATGAACGATTCAATATCATCGATGCAAAGTGGAAACATTGATCCATAGCATTATCTTTAGGCTATGCCTTTATTTTAAAATTCTGTATCACCGTTAAACAGCGTCAAGCAGCCGGCAAGCAGCCAAGAGAAAGACGATGAGCATAATGTTATTTACTTGGGAATAAACCAGCAGTGTGGAAATATTATTGATTTTGGGAAAGATAAAGGTCAACAGACAAAGCACATGCCGTATGTAAACAATGCTATTCTAAAATAAAACATAACGTAACTGTCTGGTTGGCTGTCTAACTCCACTAACTTCTAAGTAAAGCAACATTAGCTACTTTGTTTCAACAATGTTCGACTGTAAAAAAAATGCGCATGCAGGCTGATATTCAACCGCAGACTTTGTAATATCAGCAAATATCGTATTGTTGTCCAAAGAATCATTATAATATCGTATCATGATGAAATTAGTGATTTACACCCCTCAGACTAAATCTAAATTGCATGAATAAATCTGTTGAAAGACTGAACTTTGTAAAGAAAATGGTGGAAGCTCTCAAAGGCCCCTCTCACCCCTTGAAGACACAAGGTAGTTTAGTCCGCCCCTGCACTAGGATTCATCTCTGAATGCAGCCGGGTGAGTGACTGCTTATTTTGCTGGAGCACTAAAGCACACTGTCATGTCTTTGCCCAAGACAGGGAAATACAGAAAACTGACTCTGTACAAAAAAAGAAAAGGAAAGAAATTTTTCAAAAGTTGCATGAGAGAGCCATGGATCAAGAGAGGAGGTTGGGGGGCCCTCAAAGACTGCTTATGCATAGAGCCCGCATTCAGTGCTACGCTCCTGACTACAGCTGTCAAATAAATATTGTGAGGTAAAAGTATAAAGTTGCTTCAGATGGGGACACTCCAGTAAAGTAAACACATATTTCTAAACTATTTTTGACTCGTGCAGCAACTGATTAAAAGGACTGACAACTAGAAAGCTACAGTATCTTTATTTACAAATCAATTTTCTCTCATTGTTATCAGCTAGCTGCTGGTGGAATATGTGGTTTTATAGAGAGCTGTGAGTGTGGATGTTTAATGCAGATTTAAAGTGTCATTAAGTTGATGATGTTTAATGTTTTATGTGCTCTACAACAGAATGAGTCTAAATTTTGAGTTTCACATGCTGTGCTCTGACACGATATGGTTAATTTATGACATCACAATAGAGACCCCATGTTGTGCAATTGATACCAAATTCCTTCTGGTCAACTCATTAGCATTTGAGGAATTTATAATTATGCAGAATACGCCATAACAACACATCTCGTACTGGTCATTTCAGCTCCTTTAGTAGTTTGTAGTCTGTCTGTGAGAGCTCTTACAAGCTTCCTTTGATGTCAGGCAATAGACTACTAAAGAGATGAATTATTAAACTAATGTGCATGAATAGAGCCATGAATATATGAATGTCCAATCACAACAGGAGGACTCAATGGTTTCATTACATTCTCTCAGTTAGGAAAAACTCATCTGTCTTATGGACTTTAAGTGTTTATATGTGGAGAAAAACAAGAAATGATAAGTTGATGGGGGCAATGGAGGCATGAAGCCAGTGATGTGGTTTATGTTGTCCTGGATTAGTCGTGCAGATGTTGGATTGTGCCGTAGCTCTGGACAGTGATCCTCAGTCTGCATACATGAGCTCACTCATTACTCTTTTCTGTATCCTTTACTATGTTTTATATTTTATTGCCCTGTAAAGCACTTTGAATTTCCCTTGTGTATGAAATGTGCTATACAAATAAAGCTGCCTTGCCTTACCACTGGTTTCTGTTCTTGTTTTGTTTTTGAACAGGAATTATATGTTGAGCAATTGTGCCATCTAGTGAGTGCATATGACACAAACACTGCAAAGTCAACAGGATGCAGGACTCATCTGTCCTAACTTTGTCTTTGATTCTGTTGTTTTTACTTCCTTTAAAAGGTCCACTTTATGCAAGACATATTGGAACTAGTTCAGTTACTAGTTTATTCCATTAGTGAACCCGGGAGAGGTGCAGCAGCCTTTAGATCATTTTGTAAAGACAGTAGGAGACACCAGTGATTAAAATGCCAAAGGTAACACCTCAGTGTTTCTGTTTTATATTAAAAAATGTAAAGTACTTTTTTTGTTGACTAAATAAATAAGAGACATTAAATTTAAGAAGATTTCTTTAACTAGTCAAGATATATAGCAGGAGCAATGCATAGGAACCTAAAACCTTGCAAGTAGCCAAAAGAACTACTTTGTAGATTTTAGAAGAAACTTTGAATCAGAAATTTGACTCAATCATGAATACTTCAATGAAAATTTAAGCATTTACTAGAAAACTCAGTCAACAAAATGTGGGACACATGGCCATTAAAATGGAAGGTTCAATATAGAGCAGCAAAAACAAAAATTAATTTGCCAGTCTATTAATAGTAAATCTTTTTGACATTTGTTCTCACTACACCTCTACACTACACCTAACTCTAACTTAATGCTTACTGAATACAGCACACGATTGTCCGACACATGCACAAGGAGGTGGAGGAGACAGTGACAACTTTCTGAGTATTACAAGCAGCATCTATATTCCTTAAATCTGCAGAAAGTCTGCAGAGTTCTGCTGGTGCAAGTTCCACATGGGCCTGCTAATCAGGCATGACATTATTATAGACTATAACAGGGATACTCCACTTTGCCCAGGGGCCACTTTTGCAAACTGACAGGGGGCCAGGGGCCAATAGCAGCACTGCAAAGGTCAGATTCATGCAGGGGTGTTTCTAGGATTTGAGGACATTTGGGGCTTAGCCTGGACCTCTGTTGGGGGGTCTGGGGATCCTCCCCTGGCATTTTTTTGATAAACAAGCTCTATGAAAATGGTTGGATACCTAGCACTCTATCACAGGACAGATTTGGCCCATTGGCCATAAGTTGATTATCACTACTATAGTGTTGTTTTCCGATGTTTAGAAGTATTTGGTATGTCCAATATCCTTGTTTATATTTGAAACTAGACTGTATTATCAAATAAAGAAATAATCTCTTTTGCAGTTGTTGCTGCTCTTCATCGCTGTGCAATTATCCAAAATGATTTGATTTATTTCCTGAAGCTTTAAAGCTTTAAATTAAATAACAAAACTGAAGTGCTCTCTTGGATATTTCACGATTGGTAGTATGGCCAATGAGTTTGAAAAAAGTTTAACAGACTTTCACAACAGTCTAAGTTATGTACTTAAGTTTACAGACTGTGCTTTACATGGGAACAATGATCAACTGATAAACTTTGGATGATTTAAGCCTTCATTCAAAATTTAATGTCAGAGCAACAAATGTAATATCAGACTAAGACAATGGTTCACAGAGTGGACATAGTAGCATCTCTAAAGCTTATCAACACATTAAGTCTTGTTTATTTAATCTGTACACAAACAGTAAAGTTAAAACAACAGTTTGTGTCTCTAAGGAGTTGCATGCTGGAACTATTTGTTGGTGATCAACAGTTGGTGCCGTGGCTGTGTGTAGCCCCTCCTGTAGTCTTGTTGTTACAGTAAGGTCATCAGGTTTGGTGCCATTGTGTCTGTACAGAGACCAAAACCAAAATCTGAACCCAGAGAAACTGCACTCGCTGCCTCCATCCAATAGAAAAGAGTGGGTGAATCTATAAACAGTTTGAAAAAGTTTCCAGTATGTGAAACCATAAATTGTTGTTTTTACATTTCTGTTTGTGTACAGATTAAACAAACAAGACACAGCATGCTAACCGGTGCTGGTAGGTGTATTTTTAAAGTCAGACCAAGCCAGGTCCAAAGTAACAAATAACAGGGTAATAGCAGTCTTTATGCTAAGCTAAGCTAAATCTGTCCTGACTCCAGCTCTGTGTGTAGCACACACACATGACAAAAAAATACCAACTAATTTTCTCACTTGTGAAAATGTACAAAAGTGGGTGAACTGAGCATTTAACAGACTAATTCTAATTTTCCTTTTTCTTTTAAAGTTGTGAATAAAATGTGTGTGAACCCTGAACAAAAAGGAAACACCATGCTCTCCTAGTTACATTCACATTAAAGGGTAAGCTTGGCATTTTCCAACCTCGATAATATTTTCTCATGTTTTGTGTCAAGTTATGTCCAATAAAAGTGTTTGTTTTTGCAACTAAAAGATTGTTACTAAATTTAATTTTTGTTACTTTTAAAGAAACATTCTGTATTGGTTTTGATTCTGTCAGTTGCCTGTGGTTTTAAAACTACTTCTCTAATAGACTGCAATGTCTCCTAATGATGGGTGATGTTCACCCCACAAGGTTCAGTGTAAAAGTCATTATTGTTTTCAGTTCACATAAAGGATATTCATCTGTATGCTGATGACACCGTTTTATTGAAGTGAATATCTGCAATCATCTTTTGATTCACTGCAACGTCAACTACATACAGTGATCATAAGTTAGCACTAAATTCAGACAAAATCGAAAGGATGCTGTTCATCAAGGCTACTCATATTGAATCCTTCAATATTCATTCTACAAATGGCACATCCACAGAGAGAGTCCCAGAGTATACATACCTTGGTATCTGGCTGAATGACAAATTTTTATTTTAAGTACCATATGGACATTGTGACTACCAAATTGACTGATAATACTTGGCGTCTGTACAGAAATAAGAGCTAGTTTACCTTTTGTACATTGAAAAAGAATAGCAGAATCTATCGTTTTGTCAGTTTTGCATTATGGGAATGTTATACATGGAAAAGCTGTTGCCTCTATACTGAAATTACTGGATACTGTTTACCATTCAGCCCTATGGTTCACAACGGGTGATTCTTACAGCACCCATCAATGCCAACTTTACCTAACTCTGACCTCACAAAATCTTGGTACTCGTTCACAGAATAGGTCATTGCCTCACGCTCCCTTAATCAGAACTGAACTAGGAAGAATGTCATTCTCTTACAGAGCTCCTTACGCAAGGAATGATCTGCAAAGACCTTAACCTCTGCCACTCTGCCACACTCATGGCTGTTTCAATGCCTTATTTTAGATCTTGCTCTAAATTAGTGTAAAAGCTTTTAACTATACATCTTAACATGTTTATCATCTTGTATTTCTACTTTTAGCGATCATATATTCCTACTGGTTTCCTTTTGTGATTTCATATCTGTTTTATTTGATATTCATAATGGTTCTTTGTTTGCTTATTGACTGTTTTCAATGTCTTTGTTCATACTCAGCATGACTAAAAATGGGGGTCTACCTAAATTGATTTCCAGAGTCTTAAATAAAGTTTCTTAACAAATGAATTTTTATTCATCAGTATTCTGTGCAATATTGTTACTGCCTGACAACACGCTTGCTAGTGAAAGTGAAAGTAAAAGCCAACCCCAGATTAATCCTTGTTTGGCATTTCACCTCTATATTTGCATTTTATGGCACTGTGTCTGTTAGATGCTTGCTGCTTACGGTCTGTCGCCCGCTTTAAGAAAAAGCCCTGACCTCATCTGAGCGCTGTGGGGGTACATGCCCAGAAACATCCTGAGCACAGAAAATAAGATGATGAGAATATACCTGCAGAAAATACACCTCCACACACTGAGAGTAGGTCAGAAGTGGTGACTGAGAGGAATTACTTCAGTATGAGTCTATATATTGTTTACTTGAAAAATCCACTGCCAAACCCACCTGACTCCATTCAAATAAATATAGCATATTTAGAGTCAGCATATTTTCACATCTAACTGGCTGTATTAAAAGTTTATTTCAACAAAGTTTTCTATTTTGTTTCTGTTGACTTTGAATGAAGTGTGTTTTATGATGACAAAATCACTGTTTATTTAAATGTAGTCTACTGGGTTTAGCGATAGCGAATTCAGGGCTGCTTCTGGTTTAACAAAAATAATCTGAGCCTGTCAGTGGGAGAACCAGGCTTTTATTGGACGTTGTTTTTCTTGAAGAAGTGCAAACCAGTTGCTGACAATATAGCACTTAGGATTACCATGGCCTGGATGACTGAGTATCTTCACCGACAAACTTTTATTGGACGCAAGCTGATGGTGCAAACATGCCCCAAGTGGTTATATTGCAGCCTGTGTTGCTGCTGCTGCTGCTGCTGCTGCTGCTGGCTGCAGTGGCGTCTCTATATACTGCACCAATTCCAAAAATTGCAGTTCCCATCTTAGTCACTCAGACACAAAAACACAGGAAAATAGGGTCCTAATGGAAAAATTTCAAACTTACCCTTAAATAATACATGTCAGTGATAAGTAGGTCTTTGTCCTGCATTAGTGGTAGTATTATGCAGACTTTTTTTTTTATTATTAATTTCACGTCATGTTCATCTGGTGATTCATCACTGCAAAAAGGATGCTAAACCCAGAATTCATCTTTTCATGTGAGTCACCCACTCACTTGTTCCTGCTTCCTCCTAAGCCCCTTTTCCGGTTCATAAGCTCTCCGCCACTTGTGTCGTTTCCACCTTGGGGGTGGGAACGACACAAGTGGCCCATCCAATGCCTGTTTTGCCCATTCCTTTCAGAAGTTCCTACCAGTATCTGACTCAGCCATCTTCACTCCCTTTTACTCATTTCTGCTTTCCAGTTTTTTCCATCTCTCCATCTCTCACAGTGTAGCAGTTCTCAGCCCCTGCCCCTGGGATCCACAGCCCTGCTACTTTTTATCACAACAAGCTAATCAGGGTCAGATTCATCCTTGGAATGCACGGTCAAAGCACTTAAACAGACAGTTGAATCAGAAACCTTACCTCGAATTCAAACAGCATACTGAACTAGAATTACCGCCTGCTGTTACATACCTCTTCACACCAGTCAAGTTGCACTTACAGTTTACATCCATGCCTGTGAAAACATGGATGCTGCACACACATCTTCCCCCTGGCAGCACAGAAGATCTATACAATCAGCAGAGTTTCAAGGTGGACATCTAAGATTAGAGTCAATCAGTAATTGTTAAGTCCAAGTGAACCTTTGTGCCAAATTTGCAGAAATTCCCTCAAGGTGTTCTTAAGATATTGAATTGACAAGAATAGGACAGATGGAACGATGGACGGACGGACGGAAAACTAGAAAACATACTGCCTCTGGCCATGGCAGAGGCCTTGTGTCCTCTTTGAGTTCCACTCTACACTGCAGTACATAGCGGCTGGTCTCATAGCATCACATCATCTGACGTCTGCAGTACAAACTGGAGGTGGCAAACAGTATGTGAGCCACTCTGGTGGGTGAATGTGATTAAAATTGCTGCTTTTCTGGAGCAGTGACTCATGTTGAAGCTGGGAAATAGGACAGTGGTGTATCCTGATGATGCCTAATGTGGGTTTACATAGAAATCAATACTTGCAGGTGTTTTGATGGGCTTACATTGCACCAGTGTGTGCTTACACAATTTATCCACAAGAATGAACCATCTGGTAATGTCACCTTGTCCCTAATCTATTTCTGGGCAATCCAAAGGAAAAACAATGAAAGCACCTTTCATTGCAAAGAGGGACACTTTGCTTTAGACATGCAGAAAGAAAAGAGGTGTATAAAAAGCTGAAGACAAACGCAACAGTTTTCAGTCTCTATCCTCTTCCTAAGAAATCCATTTCTGGACACAAAGCAGCATGCGAACATCACCTTTTTGTTAAGATATGTTTTTACAGAGTTAAAAACAGGTTTCTATTTCTTGTCTTTTTCATTCTAGTCTTAGAGCATTTTTAGATTTGACCATCATTCTTCTCATAATAACATCGAACAAGTTAACTGGAAGTGGAAAGACTAAATTAGTCACACATTTTGCACACAAAGAAAATATAGGTATAGCTAAAAGTAAAATAAGCACCTTTTTTGGTGCTCTTCCTTTCACATTTACCTCCATAAAAAGGGGTTTAGATCATGTGGGCACTAACGCTGGATTTGTTTACAACTTCAATGATCCTTTGTCCTTTGACTTTTTTAAACTGTTGGACTGTTATGAGTTCCAAATTTCAGCAACTGCTTTGGTGAGAACAATGTTAACAAAATGACTTTTACAAAAACAAGGCCCGGGTCGTAATAAGCCTGAATTATCTTTTAGTATAACATGCCAGTGTGTTGTCAGACACTGGTGCAAAACTTTAAGCCTAGTGACTGCAGAGGTCACATTCCTTCACCACAATCAGCACTCAAAAGATTCCTCAACTTCAGACTAATGCTTTGATAACACTTCTACTTAATAACTGGTGAAAGCAGAGTCACTTTAAGATAAACTGATGTAGCAGGTGTATAAATACAATAAGTATAGAGCAGCATTCACATCAGGATAGACAAAAATTAGCTTCCAGCTAGATAACACATTAAATATATCTATCAAATACTATTTACAAACTTTTATTTGTACTTTACATTGATCAGGCATCACCACCATAAAAACTGAAGTCTGTACTCAAACATGTTGTCAACCAACAAATAAAAAAGTATTCATTCAAGGGGTGTGCTTTATCATCTTGTTCATGATAATACAAGTACAATTTTAATATGATATAAAAAAAATTCATATTGTGATACTCGCAATATTTTGACTTGTTGACGTGTTGACGTCATACTGTTACCCACGGCAACAACAAGCATGGCTGAAAGCGAAATTATAACCAACTCTGTGGTGGTTCCAGAAAGAGGAGCAGCTGTGGAATAAACTGTGACATCCTTAGGCCTGGGAGTCCTGGATGTTTTATGAACAGCCCCGGACTTCTCAGACTCTTTTAGCAATTTACTGCTCAGAGGGAACTCATTCAGCGGCTCCTCTGGCAGCAGCACAGTGTCTCTCCCTCTCCTCTCTCACCTTACGCACATGGAAATTGGTGTTGCCAAGTGATTTTGTCATAAACCTTTGGTAATGTAAACCTACGTGACTCTTGTGGCTCGACAAAAAACTACACATATGTGAATGTGCAATAGTTACGGTAGCATAACAGCAAGTCACAGGTTACAGTCTGATGATTAGAGAAGAAATGGCAGAGCATAAAGGTCCAGATGGAAAACAATAACCAAACAACTCAATCATTTAGGATTTTGTTAAAAAAGAAGTGCCTGTCAGTTTATATATATATATATATATATATATATATACATAGATCCCAGGGTAAAAAAAAAAATTGCATTTGGGAACTGTTTAAATGTGTAATTTGTGGTAGATTTTATTTCGTTGAACTATTAACATTGTATACAGAATCTGAATCTCACTGTGACATACTGTTGTTGTTTACAAACAACAACAGTTCTTTACTGAATATTTGAAGGCAAACTGTAACATGTAAAACTATGTCACTTATTTTGTTGCAATTCCATATTTTTAAATTAACAATAACATATATTTTTTACCAATTTGGCACATTGGCAAGGATATTGTTATCACAAAAATACTCTAAAATATCATGATATTATTTTAGGGCCATATCACCCACCCCTAATTCATTCAGTACACCAACCCAGTTGCCAGAAAAAAAATATTGGCATTGCATGTTCTGCAAACCTCAAATACGTTATTTTTGTACATAATCATATAGCAGATACATTGAAAAATTCTACATTTCAAAAATGCTGTTGTTAAATTGTAATTAGGTTTAGGGACAAAAACCACATTGTTATGGTTAGGAAAAGATCATGTTTTGACTAAAATTATCCAGTTATGGGGCACAATCCCTGCTGAACAAGCAACCTGATAAAAAACAACTAAAGAACACCCACATTTGGTGGCTAAAAATCAACTGGAGACAGTGATGACAGGTGTTATTGTTTGTTGGACTCAAACAATGGTCTGCAGCTTGGCAGGTGTATCGCCTACGAGTCAAGCCATCAACTATTCCCTCAATTTCCAAATGGCAAAGTCAGGTCATCTACTACATCAATTTAGAACAGTTGATATGGCAAGCTAGAGATGACACAGGGTGAGAGGCGGGGTACACCCTGGACAGGTTGCCAGACTATTACAGCACTGACACACGGTGACGGACGACCATTCACACTACCTACAGGAAATTTAGAGTCAGCAATTAACCAATTAACCTAACCTGCATGTTTACATGTCTTTGGGCTGTGGGAGAATGCCAGACAACATAGAGAAAATCCACGCTGACACGGGGAGAACATACAAATTCACACGAATCTACCAGCCAGCTGGCAGGTTTGAACTTGGGACCTTTCTGCTGTGAGGCCGTTACAAATGTATCCGCAGTTTGCAGAAACATATAATGTCACCTTTTTTTCTGGGGACTGGGCTGAGTATACACTTGCATTACTGACTCTTGTTCATCCAATTTTTTTAAGGATTATGTGATAAAATAGCTACTGGGTAGCCTCTAGGGGTGCAATGGTTTTACAAAATTCATGGTTTGGTCACAGTGGTGTCATGGTTTGATATGTTTTTAATACAGTGATGAAAATGGAAATGCCAGAGAAATTTCCCTCATTTTTACATATTTTTCTTTTTTTTTTTTTAATCTTGTTATTTCCAATTATTTATTTATGAAAACTAACACCAGAAATTATAATATTTTTGGACTTGGAACAATATAATCAATAATATAATTTTTACGATATATAATATGCCATTATTCCCTCTCTAATACCTGTTGTATAGGGCTGTGAAAACATCAACAAATTTGTCCTTCAAACAGCTGTCTTTATTCAAGTTTCTCACTAAAATCTACATTTCACAAGATTACCTAAACACGTAACGAGAAAGTATAATATACCTTCGCCCAATACTAATTTTAACAGATCTTGAACAGAGCTTGACTGCATCATCATGTAACTCAATAAAACCTCCATCAGCTGCGGCCACCAGCTGCTTAGAGCAAACCAACTCTCTCCCCTCCTGCTGATTTAACATGGATTTGTTTTTCACAATGTAGCATTATCAGGGAAAAAATTGGTGAGTTTATGTGTCGATTTCTGCTTGCCATAAAAACGCCCTACAGGGAAGCCGCCTGCTACTAGTTATCTCATGACACCACAGCGAGATAACAGAGCCTCTTTGCCAAACAATCATTGTGTTCTTCTCATTAATTTAGGTTTGTTTCCATTTGTCTTGAGTCCTGCTTTTTAGCCTGTAAAAATCTGATGAACAGAAAAACAACAGCCACTGTCATCTTAGTAACCATGTTACAATGAGCTAGCTTAGCATTGCTGCCACCCAGTGTGTCTCAGTGGAATGTTCTGGTTTGGGGATGGGAGGGGCAGACAGCATGTTGCCTGTTCCTTCTTGTGGGCTGCCTTGTTGAGAACATTATATTGAACACAGTTTATGCTATAGATTTTATTTTCCACATGTAATAGTATTAGTTCAACGTGTTATTCAGTTTGTATTGTGTACTGAGCTGAAAGCCTGGTACCAAATGGTTCAATACAAATACATGTATTGTTACAGCCCTTGTAGCTACAGGATAACTGAATATTCAAAAAATAAATTAATAGAAAGAGTGTTTGGCATTAGACTCATGAAACTTCATGAGTGAAGTTGCTTCCAATTTCCCTTTTTGTAATTTTGAGATTGAGTCAAAATTGCACACACAGTGATGACATGCATCAAGTCTCTATTGTTGGTATCTAAATCACATAAACTGAAGGCTTGTTGTCATGACACCTTGATTTTTCTCATTTTAAAGAAAGAAAAAGCCATTTTTCAACTGCCGTTCTGAGACAATAGCAAAGACTAGGGCCAGTTTCCGCACCATGGTTGTGTACCACACTGATCTGGTTCATAAATCAGTCTGTCTTGCACAGCATCCACCAACTCTTAGTGTCTTGCACATGACTTTGCATGTGTCCTCCCATTCCCTATCTCACATCCTTGACATCCAAGGTGTACTCAGTGTCTCACCTCGTCATCGTGGACCAGCTCCTTCTTCACCACCTTCATGGCGTACACCTGCTTGTTTTTCTTTAGCCGAACCAGCAGGACTTTGGCGTAGCTTCCACGGCCGATCACTCGGATCAGGTCGAAGTCACCCAGCCCGAGAGCAATGCCCGGGGAGAGCTTAATGCCATCGATGCCATCAACTACTGCTTTGATGTCCTGGAGGAGGAGGTGGAGAGGTCAGAACGCTGTGAGCGTAATAAACATACAGTACCTTCACAATAAATATGCATGGTTGAAGTTGTGAGAGTGACAAAGTAAATGTTGTAATGATTGAAAGCCTTTCTCACCTCGTTATCTGCATCTTCTGTTTTATCCACTGTACAGTTGTGTGGTAAAAAAGATACTGCAAACAACAGATACAAAGGGCCACTGAGTTATGGTCATGTGGAGCCATTTATAATGTGACAAAAACTGAATCTGTACATTTAAGTTTAACATGTTGTTTTGGCCAGTAGAGGGAGGCAGAGTACAGAGAATCAAGTCCAGCTTCTCCACAGGAAAAAAAAACAAACTAGGTCAATCCACAGAGCATATCGTTTCAGGGAGTCCCAAACAGACCCCACATCAGCCCGCAGTCTCCTTTTAATGGGATTTACGCCTCTGTTCTGTGGGATCCCATCAGAGAGCAGTAATGTGCTTAGATAACAGTTCAGAGTTACACAGTTACATAAGTGATGACAGTGAGTGTGAGGTGAAGCAACCAGGGTTTGAAGTGAACCTCTTGAACAAAGTATCTGTTCTATTCATTTGTCTTGGGATTACATCATGTGTACTGTACTGTACATGTAATATACAGTGTAAATAGTGTCTTTATTGGTACCACAAAGGAAATATTTACTGCCATACCCCTTTGTAGATTAATTCACAGCTTTTTCTGCTTTAAACACAAGGGAGCTGCATGTATGGTATTTGTATGAAGCTGTCATGGGTTCCACTGCTGAACTGCTTGAGATGTGAGGAGCAGGTTGTGGATTTGACAACGACATGACAGAAAGCAAATATAAATTAGCGGTGTGGGAAAAAAGATAGATATAGCATAGTATTGTGATAATTTGCGTGGAAATATTGGATCAATACATGGACATCTGGTATTGATTTTTTTCCCCATTGCATGAATTATTAATGTTGCAAATACAAATAATATGTTTGAGAGCCTAACTGAGCATCATATTCATTCGGGCAGGACATGATGTCAAGCTCAGCTCACCCGGCTACATCAGCTGATCTCAAGCAGCCCAATCAATTGATGGATCAGCTGATTGATGGAAGGGAGTCAGCTGATAGATCACATTATTTCTGTCTATGCAACCAATTGGTAAATCACATTCTGAGTGCCCTATTTAAACTGCTTTGGCCTGCCTACTGTTGCTGCTTCCTCTGCAAGCTGCTTTACAACTTGGCTCCACCCCAGCTCCTCCTTTTCATGTTGTGTCTGACATGTCTGATCCATGACATTTCTGTTTGTCATTGATGCTGCTCTGTTCTGTTCCTGGGGGCTCTTTGCTGCTGCTCTCCCTGCCTTAGGCTTTCCATGTAGGTGCATGGAAGGGCAGAGAAGTGTGCTCTCTCTGCCTTAGGCTTTCTGCGTAGGCCCAAGGAAAGGCAGAGGGGCCCCAGAACAAAGCCATAATGCCAAATATAATATTACAAATGGAAATAAAGTTTCACTGGCTAAAGTGGTCCTGACTGAACTACAATAATAAAATCAGTTGCTTTTTTCAGACCACTAGATACATTTTGCGGCAATAAAAATGACCGGAGATGAACAGACTGAAAACTTTCTCTTACTGGACAAAAGGGATGTTATTGACAAAGTTTTCCTTCGGGGACTAAATTTACAGTAAAAAAAAAAAAAAAAAAAGGTAATAAATTCTAATTCAAAGGGACATTGTGTAACATTTTCAGTTATTTATTGGCAAAAATGGATGTCTGCATTCATAAATATGTCATCATTACCTCCACCAATAATCTGACTTATTCTTGTAAAAGAAGAATTTCAGATTTGTTTGTATATTGTGCAGGTAAGTTGTCTGGGGGTCCATAATGTTTTGCCATTTTGAGAATACATTCGCCAGCAAGGGACATACAGCCCTGCCTTCGGCGTTTTTGTTGGGAGCCAGGTCAGCGCTGCGTGACTGAGAAGCCAAAGGAGAGGAGCAAGAGGCGCTTTGCTACTACCCTGGCACTACTGCAGCATAACAAAGTCCCACTCTTTGAGCATAATGCAGGATCATGCATATGCAGCATCACTGGAGACAGCGCAGTGATACGAGGAGAGAGATGAGGTGTGTGAGGTTGAGCCACAAGACGTGATTGGTTTCTTTTGATTAACACCCGCCCCAACAGTCCTGCGTTGTAAACACAGCCAGCATGGTGAGGAGGGGGTTTGTCAACTCGCATCAGGAGTGTCTGTGTAGGAGCCTGAATGAATACCCCATGTAGTATCGGAGGACATGGTTTTATCAATGTTATCATAGCTTTTTGGTTCACAGAGGCTACCGTTGTTGCAATACATGTTTGAAACAGTGAGGTGCCACAGAGAGCTATCCATTTGAATGCAATATATGATTTCAACATTAGATGAGAGGAATTCCTACACACTGTGGCTTTAAGCAATTACAATACTGCAGAACATTTAAATTCGCAATAGTATTCTATAGCGACTGAAAAATCGTGATAATATGGTTATCATGGTGCCTCTGGTGACACCCCAACCCCTTATATGAATGCCTACCAAGTTAGGGTCAGTTTCACAAAGATATTTTAGGGTGGTCTGTGATTCAGGCTTGTCTCCGTTTGGCTCATAAATTAGTCTAATGCAAGACAGCTTCACAAAAATAATGACTGACCTAAACCTAGAGGGTTAGCCAACCCACCAGCAGGTTAACAGCCATGTTTGCATGGTAACAATCTGAGACCTGTTACAGTTTGCACTAAATGACAAAAAAACCCCATGGCTTACAATTAGTGGTTTGTTGACAATGTTCGTAGTGAGCAGGGAAAGAGTGTTTAGACAGCACAGTCATCTGTTGGTAATATACAGTAATTAATAACTATCCTGATTATAACTGATGAGTTATCAGAAGCACTGAGTTCTGCCATATGAGACCACAGCACTTCTGCTCTGCTACAGGTCTGTACTGCACTCACACTTTATAATACTGGAGGTATTTTGTATTGTTACACTGAATTTCCATTCCCATAAAGTGTACTGTGGAACTGTGGAATTCTTACAGACAGCAAACTTTTTCTGCTGGAATGAAGGCCCTGAGAGGTTTTACAGTCTGTTGTTTTTGCAGTTCACTAAACTTCACAAAGAGACAAAAATATTATAGGGATTTTTTTGGTTTACTGAGGCGGTCATAGAGCTTTTATTTTACCACCAGCCACAATCGGTTTTTATTTTTGTCCACCTCCTTCAATTTCACTGTGCATTGCACTGTTGGACAATTTGTGTTCATTTAAGTTCCCCTCCAAACACATTTCAAAGTACTTATACTAACACTAATATTTTGGTGGTTTTCCCACATTAAAAATTTAAAAATCTCTGAAAATGAGCAAGACGCACATAACTCTTTTTCCGTCACTGAGAAATTCTTAGCCTTCTCCAGCACTGGCAAAGTACTACTAGTACTGTGTTGTTAAATAACCAAAATCCAAAAAATCCTGATGTAGAATAACAACATATAGACATTAAGGTATGAAAAAATAAACCAAAGTCTGCAAAATGTCATTATGTTAATGTACACACGGCGTGAAAATCTAGGGCCCTATTTATCTAAAGCGGATGGCGGAGGGCGCATAATCCATTTTGCAACTGTCATTGCTATTTAGATGCAGGCGCAGTTGTCATTTTCACGCCCTGCGCCCTCTTCGTCTAACTAGCAACTGAACTTACACTTCTCTGGATGTATTGGTCTAAAAATGAGGAGTTGTCAGGCGCAGTCATAGTGCGTTGCTAGTTAGATGGCGTAAAAAGCAAATGTGCCAGTGACCAACAAAAACCTGGTCTAAAGTCAACCGTGTAGTAGTTTGCTGTTAAACAAGTTAGTAATATGCCTCTTTAGGCAGGCGCATGCACTTTGCTCAGACACACACGGAGCAGCCACACATGCAAAAGATAAATAAAAATATGATTACAATGTGAAAGGTTATTATTGTGCACATTAAAATATTTATCAGCGTCAACACGTCTTAATGGTCAGTCATTAATCAGAATGATCTAATCGCAGTAATAATGATCATTATAATTTGTAATAATAACTAATGAAATTGTGAAATTATCTGACCACTCAATCATTTTTTTTATTGAAAACCAAAACCCACACATTGCATTTATTTTAACATGTTATACTAGGCTACATTATACACTAGGCTGCATTATATTATATTATTATATTGTTTTTTTAATATATTGTTGTCTGAGTGTAGAGAGGACACACACGCAAATAAGAGGCAGACACAGCTATAGGATCAGCACCTTGGGGAGCTCCGCGGCAGTCCTGACAGCTATGCTCTGTTATATGATGAAAACAGGTTTGAATAATATTCCAAAGATATTTAATAAGATCTTTCTTGCATTAGTGATCCCACTCCTGCTTTACCTCAGGGAGCTTGGGTGCCTGTCTGCTGTCCCCGTAGATCTGGTTCTGATGGGCCTTCACCTCCCGCATGAGGAGATCTGTCTCCTCAGCTGTAAAATGCTCACTCTTTCCAGGTGGTAGGTCCACCATCTAACTAGCTCTGCGCCATACGCTCCAATCGTACCTCTTTTAAAGGGAATCAGAGGTGACACTCTGATTGGCTTATTGAATGATACGCCTAAAACACACCCATGACTAATTCACAGAGTAAGTCCAACCCTTTCAGACTCTCCACCATGGCGCACTGTCTAAAAACGCGCTGTCTAACTAGCAAGTGACTGGGACATGCCCATGCGCCGCACACCTGGCGCTTTGCGTTTTAGACCATCTAAATAGGGCCCCTAATGTTGTTAGACATTTAAAATATCATCAACCCTATTTTTATTCCAACCAATTTATAACGTATGACGGCCTGATGGTGCCTGCTGGGATGGATTTTGGACAGAGAAAGGGAAGTAATGCAAAAATGTCACTTGTGTCGCAGGTGCATGTCCTCATACATATTGTCAAAATCAAGTATATACAGTAAGCACTGTCAAGTATCTAAGTCAAAGAGTCTTTCCTACAAACAGGTATAAAACAATACAGAAAGATATATGAGGCATTTTTCATTGTGATGTAACCAGACAGCCATAGAAATATGCGAGTTACGCGAGTTATGTTCAGGTACTGTATCCTGGTAATAGTATCCTTCACTGTGACAGTGGACTTTGCTTTATTAAACTGCTCATCCCTTAGATTAACTGGATTCAGAATTGCTTTTTGCTTTGCATGTCAAACTGCTGCATTATAAAGTATAACCCTCCATTTACAGTTGCTTTAGCTTATTATCACTCCTCCTCAGGAATCTGTCATCATCACTGCATTCATTGTTCGTAGAGCGACGTTGACGCCTGAAGACCTGAGGCAAATATTAAGGATTTATCTTGGACATATCAAAAACTGGACCTGATGACATGGCAGCATTCTTCTTGTTAATAAAAAGAAGATCTTACTTCCATCTGTGTCCTCTGTGTCATCTGGTGGAAGGTCCACTTCTTCACTCTTGGCATCTGAAGGGGGCTCCTGTGATGGCATGGCTGGATCCTGAACAAAGAAATGCAAAACTCCACCTAAATATCCCCTGACACATTTGCCCAAATATCCACTGAAATACCCACTCATGCTGCTGGAGGAGATGAATCATATTTGCAAGGGAAAATCTGTATTTAGAGAGAAGCTCTCAGCTAATCTACAAACATATTGTTGCTCTACACTCTGATGACTATGTGGGGGTTTTACTAGGAAAGGCATTTGATCGTTTCATCTCAGAAGGCCTCAAAGTCACTTATCTGCCACTGAAGATTTTGGGGTGACGCTGTGATTAAGAGAGGGAATACCAAATGCTCACAGAGGACAGTTAGCTCAGTACCAAAGCTTGACTGATCTTAGTTAAGATTTTGGGCTTAAGGGGCTGAATTTTGGATCTCAGTGTTTGGTCATACGCCTGCTCTTTGATCAAATGGATCGACACTGGTTCGCTGTCACTAAACCTGATGTCTCACTTCAAAAGAATGGGAGGAAAGAAGAGGAGGACGAGGTATGAAGACAAACAGGGAGTGTACAGAGAGCTTTATCAATTTTGTGCATGAAGGCATTGATCTCCTTGATCTTTCAAGACGATGTCTGCGCTACTACAGCAGCTTACAGCACTATACACAACTTTTTTACATATTTATTAGTACAAATGTATGCTGACAGTGGGTATATTTACATGCATTCTGATATTTCACTATTATTCCAAAAATTACGATATTCTGAATTTAATTTTGGTTATGTAAACAGCATATTCCGGGCGGCACGGTGGTGTGGTGGTTAGCACTGTCGCCTCACAGCAAGAGGGTCATTGCCAGTACGATCCCGGGTGTGGGAGCCCCTCTGTGCAGAGTTTGCATGTTCTCCCCGGGTGGGTTCTGTCCGGGCACTCCGGCTTCCTCCCACCGTCCAAAGACATGCAGTTTGGGGACTAGGCTAATTGATAACTCTAAATTGTCCATAGGTGTGAATGTGAGCATGAATGGTTGTTTGTCTCTATGTGTCAGCCCTGTGATAGTCTGGCGACCTGTCCAGGGTGTACCCTGCCTCTCGCCCGATGTCAGCTGGGATAGGCTCCACCCCCCTGCTGGAGGATGAAGCAGTTAGAAGATGAATGAATGAATGAAACAGCATATTCCGTTTGAATAAGACCTTATTCCAAATGTAGCATTTTCTGATTAAGACCTGTGGGATATGCTGGTATCATTCAGTTGTAGTCTTTGGATATTTATACAATATTATTTATACGTCTCAACTGGCGTTTTGCCACAGATTGCGACACATGGCCTCTTGCCTGTTTACAGTCAGCTCTGTGTATTGTCATGGAGACGATGTACACAAACCAGCTAAGCACCAATCCGCAAGGCTGAGGTAAAGATGCATGCTCAAAAGAAAAAGCCAGATTTTTATCTGGAAGGAGAAACAAACCTACTTTATAACATTATGAAAGACTTAGATAGCAACATTAAGGATGGGCAAGTACATTATTTGTGTTTAGCAGCTAGAGGTGGCTTTTTGTAATTGTTATAAATGAGAATGATGCTTTTGCTCACATTTTTTGTGTTGTAACGCACCTCGCGTTTCTGTGCTCTAGGCGCCTGCCGTTTTTGCTGGAGTGCTCTGAAATCCTGGAGTTGAAAAAACTCTAACTAAGAGCAGAAAAGTCCTCCTCATGTCATCTCTTTTTTCTTCCTTATCTTTTCTGCCATTGTCTTGCCACAGTTTACAGTTGGTAAACAATGGAGGAGAAACTGCTGGTAGCGGTTGCTGGATACCCAGAGCTACGCAGCCTGACGATAGATAGTATCGCCAAACTGCCCCCGAGTCATCCTAAAATATGCCTGGAAACGGCCATCTTCGAGGTGAAGCTCCTGGACCAACTGGTGGTACCCCGTGATCCACCCTCTTTTTTAGGGTCATGTACCCACACAGATCTCTGTTTCCCTGTACCTAACAAACTATTTGCTGACAGCCTCTAACTCTCAACTAGAGCTACAGCAAGTACCCTGTGCCTGTCCATTTTAGGAACTAGCTCCTAATTACTGTGAACCCCCCCCAAAACAAACCAAAAAAACAACAACAAAAAACAGTAAATTGATTATATGGGAAGATTAGGGTAAGGAGGTGATGGGGTGGTTGCCTGGCAACAATAAAAAGGCACAGTGTTTTTTTTACTAGGAGCATTCAATTTAAAAAAAATAAATAATAAAGGCACTGTGGTGTGCCTCACGTTTTGCAACCTGTACAAAACTTTCTGTGTGATCGGGGCCTGACTCAACTGCAGGCGTTAGTGGGTGTGGCCTAACCAGAGTTTGTTACTTTAAGCCTGAAATTGGTATCAGTTGCTTTATTTATTATTTATTGGAAATAACAGCCTCAGAATTTAGCTTTAGATCATTTTTGATCACAAGAGTAAGAGAGAAATGAGGATGTTTCTTCATCACAAGTACTGATATTGACACATATTACTCAGGTGGTACTTGTAAACATTTCAACATCAATATTAGATACTCGTTTCATCTAAGCATTTGGCTCTGAGTCTGACAAACAGCTATTTGGATATGCACCTATCGTAATGCTGACCTTTTCAAGAAAGTGGTTGACTGAATGACAGAGGGAGGTTGTGTTCAGTCAACCACTTTCTTGAAAAGGTCAGCATTGCGATTTCAACAGGAATATTAGTGGAATATACGGTTTCATTAGCCATGAAAACAGTAGGAATATTGTCATTTTTCGTTATAGTGGCAAAAACTGGAATATTATGCACATTTAAAGTCAGTCACTATGAGATAGGGATCACAGGGATACTGAGGTTAACCTGTATGATCATATTAAAGTGCGAATCATTTTTCTTTCCAAAATAAACAGAAAAACACTTCAATACAATGAGCAACACAGTAAAGCCTTGACATTTCAGTACTAATGTAATATTTCTTGTGCACCTAAAGTGAGAAAACTTTATATCCCTCATTAAAGCTTTACATGTAGGCTGTTTCAAACAGTGACATTTAAAATATAACAACAGAACTTTGTTTCTATTTTAACTTTGTGAAAAGAGGATTTCTATACTGTGAGTCGGGTTTTATAGGCAATTAACCCATCTGTTAACAGCCCTAAATGTGATGAAAAATAATTAATTTTAGTTTAATACAAGATATGAAAAACATAACAAATGAGGAAAAAAACACAAGCAGTAAAGATGATGTGAGAGGCTGAGAGCAGACTCCCAGGTTAATCAAACATACCTGGGAGAGAAGACAATGGTGAACAGGAAAATGTTCACCTAAACTGTCCGTTAATATCATACAACACAATTCACAGACCCACTACCTGCTTCAACTATGACTTACTGTACTTACTATGTACTCCTGTGTAATGAGGGTTTCTTCCCAATGTGTTGACATTTTGGATTTTATTCTGGATAAAGTGGTGGTGAATCTGGCTATATCTGCTTTTTTACAGGTGACTACCATTGTAAAATAACTGAGAGTAATGACAGCCAAAACTATAAAAATAAGACCCAAGTTGACATAATCACAACACAAAAACATACCAATAAAAAGTCAAGGAGGATCTTTTAACATGGTAGTCACGCAAACTAAGTATAACGAGCGGAAAATTTGCCTAGAGCGGGCAGGAGGGGTGGTGAATGGATCAATTAAACATTGACTCAACCTAGGGCTTAGTGATATGGAGAAAATCAAATATCACAAGATTTTTTTACAAAATCCCTCAATTTTGATATTGCGACAATAGTGTTAGTCCTCATATAGGTGTTTTTACAAAAAGTTGAGCTTAAAAAAAATGAGAGCTTTTCTACTTAGCTACTTTACATAACTACACAAAGTACGCAGGTTTATGTCAACTCCATCCCAAATTTAGTTATTTTAACAGAAACCATGATCTTTTCCATTCAATCCTTGTGAACACGATATCTCAACACCTTAAGGGAATCTCTTTAAAATTAACACAAATGTCCACTTGGACTTAAGAATAAACTGACAATTTTGTGGTCAAGGGTCAAAGGTCAAATTCACTGTGACCTCAAAAAGAGAAAAACCACAAGGGCCGTAATTCTATTTTTTTGTTTTGTTTTGTTTTTACTTTCTTATCTACACCTATCTAAGTGTTTTTCTTTCACTAAACCTAACCAACCTTTTACAACAAAACTGTAACCATTCTTTACAGCCTTTGCATTGGCATTGTTTTGGTTTTAGCAAATTTCATGCCCACCACCATTTAATGTGGTTTTTAGGGGTCATGTCCATTTCATGTATTTCTCTAAGACTGCTGTCTAAGCTCTATTTCAGCGTTTGCTGAGAGAGTGTGTTGGCGTCTGATATGATAGGCTGGTACTGTGCTGTTTGCTGCTCAGGACACGATGAAATACTCACCATAAGCCTTTGGCAGGTCTGAGGGATGAGTCGGTGACAGCGCTTATGGACCAGCAGTTTGCAGTTGATACACTTGTAGCCCTGCCTGCCCAGCCCCCATATCCTTTCACTACAGTGGCCACAGTAGGCTTTCTGTAAAACATACACACAACAGGACACACTGACAGGTTAGTCTTGAAATCACACACTGACTGATACAATCACTATTGATTTTTCATCAAGAAATAATCAACAGCAACCACTGACAAATGTGATAGGTGTACCGTGACAGGGAAACCCTTTGCAGATGAGATCATACATCAGATTTTAACACAGGTCTACTTTTTTTCTGAGCACTTGGTCCAATATCCACTCGTCTTTAAGCTGCAGTGTTGGTCTCCACCAACTCCTGAGATAAATATCTTACCCTTTAGGCGCTAAATGCTCCACTATGATCACCAGTTTGTCCCTAGCTATGCCTGGCTATTGTTTGCTGCAGGACAGGTAATGTACATCAGAGCTTTTTCCACTAAAAACAGCTGAGAGATCCCAAAAGGCTTCATGGATATGACTGCACAGTTAGATACTACATTGCAGGTACCGCACTTTCACATTACAAACAGTAATTCAATCCACTGTTAAAATGAATATATTGATTACTGCAGCGTCAAAACATGTCTTTATTCCTAACTGAAGTTTTCAGTAGCCAAACGTACACTCACCAGCCACTTTATTAGGTACACCTCAGAAACTGCTTGTTAATGCAAATAGCTAATCAGTAAATGGCAGCAACTCAATGCATTTAGACATGTAGACATAGTCAAGAGGACCTGCTGAAGTTCAAACCAAGCATCAAAATGGGAAAGGGAGGTGATTTAAGTGACTTTGAATGTGGCATGGTTGTTGGTGCCAGACAGGCTGAAACTGCTGATCTACTGGGGTTTCATGCACAACCATCTCTAGGATTTACAGAGGATGGCCGGAAAAAGAGAAAACATCCGGTGAGTGGCGGTTCTCTGGGTAAAAATGACTTGTTGATGCCAGAGGTCAGAGGTCAGAGGTCAGAGGAGAATGGCCAGACTGGGTCAAGATGATAGAAAGGCAACAGTAACTCAACTAACCACTCGTTTCAACCAAGGTCTGCAGAAGACCATCTCTGAATAAACAACACGTCAAACCTTGAAGCAGATGGGCTACAGCAGCAGAAGACCACACCAGGTGCCACTCCTGTCAGCTAAGAAGAGGAAACTGAGGCTACAATTTGCATGGGTTCACCAAAATAGAAGATTGGAAAAACATTGCCTGGTCTGATGAGTCTCGAGTCTCTTTCTGCTGTGACATTCAGATGGTAGGGTCAGAATTTGGCATAAACTGCATGAAAGCATGGATCCATCCTGCCTTTTATTAACGGTTCAGGCTGCTTATGGCGGTGTAATGGTGTGGGGGATATATTTTCTTGGCACACTTTGGGCCCCTCAGTACCAACTGAGCATGTTTTAAACACCACAGCCTACCTAAGTATTGTTGCTGACCATGTCCATCCATATATGACCACAGTGTACCCATCTTCTGATGGCTACTTCCAGCAGAATAATGCACCATGTCACAAAGCTCAGATCATCTCCAACTGGTTTCTTGAACATGACAATGAGTTCACTGTACTCCAATTGCCGCCACAGTCACCAGATCTCAGTCCAATAGAGCACCTTTGGGATGTGGTGGAAAGGGCAATTCACATCATGGATGTGCAGCTGACAAATCTGCAGCAACTGTGTGATGCCATCATCAATATGGTATGGAATCTTTGAGGAATGCTTCCAACATCTTGTTGAATCCATGGCGAAGAATTTAGGCAGTTTTTCTAGATAAAGATAAGGGCATTTTTGCCTTTAATTGATAGGACAGTTAAGCATGAAGGCAGGAGAGAGAGAAGGAATGACATGTGGCAAAGGGCCACAGGCTGGAGTTGAACCCGGGCTGCTGCAGCAACAGCCTTGTACATGGGGCGCCGATGCCTGCGCATCGACTCCCCTGAATTTAGGCAGTTCTGAAAGCAAAAGTGTGTCCCATCTGGTACTAGCAATGTGTGCCTAAAGTGGCCAGTGAGTGTATTTAGAAGAGAAAACAAAAGGTGAACAGGCTCATGTCCTGTTTCAGCTGTCTTTATTCCCAGGTTAAGTATTGTTTTGGTTTGAGTACAGAAACTCAGACATCATATTAGTATACTGATTATTGATATTGTCACGTAATAATAACCAGTACTACTGGAACATACAGTATTTATTAAAATTTGAATTTTTATTTATTTTGAATGTTATATTAATAGGGTTTCTGCAGACATGAAGTGAATGAATCAATGAACAAATGTGTTTTTGAGTAGTAGCACTCAAATGATAAACACCACATCATTAGGGGATGTAATTGGTGATAGGCAATTGATGTGATTGGTACTTTTTTTCTGTCTTTCTTTTTTCCTTCAGTCTTTTTCTGTTTTTCTTTCTTCCTTTCTTTTCTTCTTTCTTTCCCTACTTTCCCTCTTTCTTTTCCCTCTTTTCTTCTTTCTTTCTTATTCCCTTTTTTCTTTTCTTTCTTTCCAGTTTTCATTGTTTTGTTCCTTTCTTTCCTTCTTTCTTTCCTTCTTTCTTTCTTTCTTTCTTTCTCTTTTTTCTTTCTTCCTTTTTGTCTTTCCTTCTTTTATATTTTCTAGCTTTCCTTTTCTTTCTTTCCTTAATTCTTTATTTTGTTTCTTTTATCCTTATTTCTGTCTTTCTTGTCTTTTTTTTCTTTTCTGTTCTTTATTTTTTCCTTTTTTTTCTTTCTTTCCTTCTATTTCTTTTTCTTTCTTTCTCCTCATTTCCCTCTTTTTTCTTTCTTTCTATCTAATGTTCCTCTTCAACCCAATCATGGGTTCCTCATCCATTTGTCTGCAAACAAGCTCGACATTTCAGCACGTGCAGCTCACCTGTTGTGGACTGACAAAAAGACTACATCACATTAGCTTATCACTTAATTTGAACTGTCCATTAGATGTGAACCAATTTAACACTATTTCACTTTTTTTCCTCACTATTTTAACAATAATTACTGCAAAAGGAAATTGTTCATTCCAGAAAACTTCCTACTGGGAATGATTAGACCTGTAAAATAAAGCAGTTACACACATATCTTTCAACTGTGTTGTAAGGTCTCAGTGTTGCATTTAGTATTAATGTCATGTCATGGTTGATTTTGTTTGTATACTGTACAACTGAATATATGTATGTTCAAGTTTCCATTGTAGTTGTGTGGCTGGTTTGTACTGGCCCAGCTCAAACGTTTATACACTATTACCATTATGAATGGCCACATCCAGCTACTGTAAAGCTGAGACGGACTGAGTTCACTGGAGTGTATTTTATTTGTTTGCTTCTGTCTTTGTACTTGTCTGTTACACTGCTATATTAATACGAAAGGATGTCCAGTGTCCCTGGACATCAATAAGTTCAGCACCACAATATCTAAACACATGTAGTGAGTGTGCTTTGGTGTATCAACAACATCCATTCACAGGGTGTGTATGCTGACAGGGTAAAGAACAAAGAGTCCCCATCAGCGCGCTGTTGCCATGGAAATGCTTCAGAAAGACTTCAAGGACTTCCTTCAGTCTTTGTAATCTAACTCTGCATGCAGGTTAACACATACATTTAAAAATTAATCACAAACTTTTGCCTTCTTGCTTTCACTCACTCCACAACCTGACAGTAATCAGCAGCATGAGGGCAAGGGAACTGTTGAGGACGCCTGTCACTACATTAGGCTTCAGACAAGCAAGAAAACACCAGGGAGTATTATTAGATATGCCTTTTATACCTCAGGAGACATCCTGTTTTAACACTTCTCTATCCTCAGCTTAGTTTCAGTTCCTTTTTAAATCCCAGATGTACATAACTTTATCAGAGGCCTTGTAATTGACCCTGCGCTAGGTCATGCCCACCAATGCAGACTGGCTACTCGTTACCTGGAGAGGTTGGAAAAAGATATACTTTTCTTCCCTGTTTCTTCCCTGGCAGCCAAAAACTGTTCATCTGACACTGCAATGCCACACAGCTGGTTCAATATTGGCCAAGTTTCCCTTTTTATTCATTGTCCTCTGTGGCGATCAGCAGTGATGTGGTGGTTCACTTTTACACTGTGATCTGTAGCCTATAGCTCGGCTTTAGCTTCTAATATCTTTGTCTTTTTAACCTGTTTTTGCTGCGGATTCAGTTTAACATCCTGGATATATCCTTCAAGCACATTTTGTAGACCCCTCTGTCTGCTTCTCTCTGGAATCACTTTTTAATTTTTCCACAAATATGATAATATTTCTTCAGGGAGTGCAGTTAGTTACTGTACAGTGTGGGCTCCATGCTCACTCTGACAGCTAGTCAGACCATTACAAAGGGGCAAGTCTTAGCGAAAGGTCAATTAAAGAGTCTGCAGCCATGCTACCATGCTGACAGTGACAACGCTAACACTGTAATGTGAAGCAGATATAATGTTCACCATCATGCTAACATCTGCTAATTAGCACTGAAGACAAATACAGCTGAGGTTCATGGGAATGTCATCACTTTTGCGGGTATTAGGTCATAAACCAAAATACTGGACAAACTGAAATTTTGATCTGATGATGGTGATAGAGAAAAATACAGGAGATCACAAAAATCATAAGCAGTCATCCACTGAGGACCTTTAAACCTGTAGTTGGTAACTTGAGCGACAGGCTGTTAAATTCCAGGAAACAGCCTGTGCCAAGATGTTTCGCTAGCCAGCAAAAGCACTCACACCAGTGCAGCGTCAGCCATTGGTGTGCGTTGTGAGCTGTAATTTAGCAGTAAATAATCAGCCGGGTGCATCTGACAGTGGATGGTGGAGCTGTTAAATGGACATGTGGAGTGAAGCCCGCTGGACCTCACATCTGTTGATTCCTACAGGACTCAAATCAAATCCAGACTGCCTTAAGAAGGTTTATGGTTTGACAGGCAGGTAAGAGGCTCAGTTATGTGTGAGTGTAGCTGTGCTCAAACAGACAGACAGACAGAGATGAAAGTTTAGTTTTACCCACCAACTCTGTGAGAGGATGTGAGTTTAAACCTCCAGACTAACATGTTGCAGATTAAGAAAGAATCTTTGAGGTACAAATCTTATCTGTTCTGGTACTGAGCGCAGGTGCAGATTTTCAAAAAATGGACCTGTGCAGGACTCTGATCTGTAACAACTCTCAAGTCTCTAACACACCTGTCAATCATGTCAAGGACTGTTCATGAACTGCCGTCAAACTGTCAAGCTAGGCAGTGCTGATCAAACATGAATCAAGATTCTGTTACTGCATTGCCTATTTCTCACCTCAAATGTTTTAGCATACTGTTTAGCTATAACATTAATTGTAACATGAGAAACTTAGTCCATTCAGTGGGTGGTGCATAGTTTTTGGCTTGATTGTTTCACAAACTTAATCATTTTAAAGAAAGAGAATAGTTATCATACTTCTTTTAAAATATAGTGATAATTTCAGCAAGTATGACCAAAGTTCTTTTCATAAAAGTTAACAACTGTAGCTTTAATATCTGTACAATATTTCCTGTTGGACTAACAACAACAATGTCCGGACCAAACTGACTAAATGACCAACCAACCCACCACAAAACATTTTCATCCCTGGAGTCATGCCACTAACCTGGCTAAAATCTACAAATGGAATCTACAAATGGAAACACTGAGATTATCTGGAGAACTGGCTTGAAAATAATAAATGCAACATATAAACTAAAACTGGTTATATCTATCACCAGTTATAGGTATCTACAGTATATTTAGAACAGACTGATTATATAAATTTGCTGAGATGTAAGTACATCAAATTTGCTAACCAACTTCTGTTTTTGTAGTTTCTTTTCTTAACTATTAAACCATCCATCATGTTTATGATAACTTTGTAATATTAGGCTCTGATAACTTCTGCTAGATACTATCCATTGGTTGCTGTTACACAGATATAATTAGACATACACTGCAAGTTTAATGAGCTCTTTTAGGACAGCCAAGTTGTACACTGTTGCATCACCATAAAGATTTTTTTTTTAACTGTGTGTTGAAACTTCAGCTCTTAGTTTCCCTCTTGGTGTATTGGTTTGAGGTTTAGACAACCTAATCGCCCTGTTTTCTAGCTTTGTTAAGCCAATTATTCCCTACAAGGAGTCCAGGGAGCACCAGGGGTTCTAAGTTACTGGGAGAGGCAGCCAGTATTTAAGTCACCACCATTGTTACTTCCAACTTACAAAGCAAATACATATGTAATTCAGCAGCAATTTCTTGGCATGACAAATTTTGTCAGTTCCTGAGTAAATGGAGTGAGGTTGAGGGTTATCCAAAATCACAGAGCGCAGAGGGCCATCCAACAGCTTTAATGAAAAAAAAAAAACACCCTAATATTACACAAAATGTCCGAGAGCAGTGTTTCTGTACTCACCACAGAAACAAGTGGATAAAATCATCAGAAAAATGGCTGCATGCCACAGCTCCTCCTTCCATACCAAGACACACAGTAATTACCCAAGTCGCAATCTCTGGGGCTGAAAAGGATGCCAACACCAAGTGCCAAAAGCTGCAACTCCTTTAATGGCTACTTGAGGCTGGTTCCAAGAGCAAGTCAGTCCCCACAGACCCCCTTGTTAACATGTCCAGCTTTAAAGCAGAAAATTAACATGTTTACAGCCTGGTACAAAAACCAGTTTTGGTTTCCCTGTTCATTTCAACTGTAGAGGGTTTGAAATTTTTGATACTGTAACTCCCCTGTTTAACCTCTGTGACCCGTCAGGTCGCCAGCAATCCCAGCCAACATTCCTGTCTTTCAGAGGCCATGTTAAGCAAATTTCTCAGAAAGGAGCTAACTAACATTCCAAAGTTTGGCTAAATTTTGGTGCAGGAAAAACAGCATGGTCATTTTAGCACAGGTCCCTTGACATCTCACCACAAGGTATCTGAATGAAAATAAGTTCTATGGGTCATAAATTGGGTATGACTGGAAAGCAAAGACTCAGTTTTATTCACTTGTGATAATGTTTGCTCCCATAATAGCATAGTACATATATATTTCATTGTAGTGAGACCATTTCTTTGAAATGGACAACACTGTATAAAATGACCTATTATTATGTTGTAATACACTGTCATTTTATACAGTATAAAATGACCTATTATTATGATGTACTGGAATTTTTTGATACCTAATCACAACAGGGATTTTTCTATGGTGTTACTCAAAGGTCTGGGTGTCTTAATGTGATATGGGGAATTTTGGGCCATTTTTATCAATTCTGGTGTTAGAACATGCCTAAATTTAGCACCAAAACTGTTTAACAAATGCTATCAACCCAAAAATTGCTGCAGCAACGTATGAGATGGCCATCATATACTTCCACCATAATGTTGTAAGCCCCTGTACACTCTGTACAAATGTTCAGAGGTTGAATAGAGGCCTAACCAAAAGACAATGTTCATTAGAGATTTATAACTAGAGGACCTTCACACACAGTGCCTCTCAAATTAATCCTCAGGCCCACAGCTTTTCCCAGCTTTCAGATGATGTATACCACTACTATGTGGCACATACTGTTGACCTGCTATCTCCCTCTAAAACTGATTAAATTGTTGTGATAAAGTATTACGATACAATTTAATGAATATTTAAGCTTTTCTTAAGAAAGTAATTCCCATTTCCAACGAAAAATGGATATATTCACAGAAACACTTTAAAAGCCCCTAGAAACATTCAACTGTACAAGAAACAGTGGACATCCATTAAAAAGATGCAGTGGTTGGCCTTGCATCGAGCAGCTAAGTCTGTCAGTGACGTCCTTGACCTAGCTGGACATCTGCCCACTGCTCAGTGCTGCAAGAGATGTAAATGTAATCCCAGAGTCTGCTCCACTCTGGGATTACATTCACTCCAGGATTTACCACATATTTATATTGAGTTGTCGAAGAGACATGGCATCTAATGCAGCGATCTTTCAGCCTGACCAGAGACAGGTTTCACCACATTTTTAAGGACATACAACAAACTGAACGGTCAGCCACAGGAAATAGGAATAACATAATTCATTGTATTTAGGGGTAAGGTGTAAAACGTCAGTACGCAGCAGCCTTCAGACTGAAACTAGCTCAGGAGTGCACCCTTCATTACATGTGTCTGTCATGGGGAAATGCTGATTATGGAGGTCCACAGTTCTGCAGCTGCCTGCATCTTGGGAATAAAGGGATGTGTAGATGAGAAAGGCTTTTATCGATTGACAGTCCTCCCTCCAGCACACCAGACAGCATTACAGATCATGTGAGTGCCTGGAAACTGACTGACCTAATATTCTGGGAAATTAAGTGCTGTCTGATTCATCTCAGACAAAGACAAGTTATCAGAACACACTGCCCAATGACTCTGGCAGCAATCTGTGCAGTGAAATCAGGCTGATTCAGCAGCAAAGGACAAAAGGACACAACAAAAATATCAAATATATTTATTACCACCACAAACCTGTGCTGCTTCCATAGAATCACAGACACGACAGGCAAGAGGATCCACCACTAATCATAAAACTAGTACAACAGAGTAATGTCATGGAAATTTTCCCTCACTGGGCTACATCTATTATTGCCTGTCTCTCTGTCCCTCCTCTCCAGCCACATTCCCTTTTCCCAGGTCTATTCATTGCCATTCTCCATCCATCCACCAGAAGCCCTCGAATTTTCCCTCTTTTCTCATCACCTGACTGCTCCACCTATCTGCACACATCTTCCCGCTTCCCTCATCTGCTCTGCAGTTGCCTGGCCTTCCCCGCCCATCTGCACCTCGTTCTCTCATCAGCCTCTTAGTTCTCACACAAGCCCAGTAGAAAGAGCTGTAAAAACAAACCTAATGGCTCACCTGAGCTGGGTAATATATTGATATCATATCGATATTATAATATAAGACTAGATATTGTCTTAGATTTTGGATGTTATAAGTGTTGCCTTTTCCTGGTTTTGAAGGCTGCATTACAGTAAAGTGATGTAATTTTCTGAACTTACCAACTGGTTTAGCTGTTCTATTATTTGCCTTTACCCATTCAGTCATTATATCTACATTAGTGGTGATTATTAATCAAAAATCTCATTGTGTAAATATTTTCTGAATGCACCAATATTCAACCCCACAATTTGTTCCAATATTGATATTGAGGTATTTAAAAATAAAGACAAACAGGACTGGAAGTTTCACATCTAAAAGGTATTTATGTTTCTGTGCGTCCATCTAACATCAGCTCTCCTCCTAATAGCACAGTGATAGAAATGAACTCTTAGCTCTCCATCTCAGCTCTCCACAGCCTACTTGAAACAGCATGACTTTCTGTTTGGATTTTCTATCCTGTAGCATGAGAGGCTGGTGTCAGTCATCCCCTAATGTGGTGCCTGTGAATGCTAACATCCAACATTGACGACTGAATTCTGCTTCATCACGTGGGAAACAGGAGCTTAAGAGACCCCATTATGTCTAATGAGAGGGATCCACAAAGCAGCTTTCTCCACTGCAACATCAGGGGCAGACGGAGACGAGGGAGGAAAGAGCTGGAGACAGACATGTAAAGAGACTGAGAGGGAGGAGAGGGATGGAGTGAGAGAAGGGAGGAGAAACCTGACCTACTTCTCCTTGGCTTATTTATATGCTGAGGACAACATGGTGAACCAACCAGAAGCCTGGAAGCTGGCATAGCAACAACAGTCAGAGAAATCCCGGTCTGAAAACCAACTGGTTACCCATACAAACACTTTCTGCTAAGTTATGAATTTAGAGTACAACAACATCCATGAACATCTGAAAAATTGTAACCCTGTCTCCTAAAATGTAAATCAATATGCATAAGAAAATCTGTTTTGTAATTTTGGAAGGTTATAAAACAAATCTGCAAAATCTTCACTGTTAACCCATCTCTTTCAATTTCCTATGATCTCTGAGACCTGTCAACTGAAGCATGATTAGTTTATTGGTGGTTCTGTTGGGGCAACTCAAAGCACTCAGTTAACGTTAGAGGAAAAACACAGATCTTAACTGACTATTAAATAAGTCAGTGCTGAGTTCAAGTAGGATGCAGGAAGCATTGACTTTATCAATATTTGACCAAAAACACCAGCTTTCTTTTAAAGAAATACTTGAGCATTTTTTGGGGAAAAAAGTACTTATTTGCCTTTATTCCCTGAGTGAGATGAGAAGATGGATATTAACTTTAGCATAGAAACCGGAAGCCAGGGGAAACAGAACAAAAATCTAACTACCAACACATCCAAAGCTCACTAGTTGTTTGATATGTGCAAAACCAAATCTAAACAAAGACAATTTGTGTTTTTAGAGTGTGTAACATGCTGCAGTTATTTCTTGATAAACAGCAAGTGCAGTGACTTTGTGCAGCTTTCCATAGTTGTGTTGTCACAGTGAGGTTGTCAGGTTTGGTATTGTATTGTTTGTACAGAAACTAAAACCAGCTGATTGTATCTGGCAACCTGCACAGACGTGTTGGGCACATGGATAGATGGACTGCATCTATATAGCACCTTTAAACTAATAAACAGTTCCAACAACACAGTATTGCCAGATGTTGCCAGAAATTGTAATTTAGGCCCTGATCACACAGAAAGCATGTTGCAAGTTGCAAAACACAATCGCACCACACTGCCTTTTTTTATTTTCCTTTTTTTAAATTGAATGCCACTAGTAAAAAAAATGCTTGCTGGGCCTTTTTATTGTTGCTTGGCAACCACCCCATCATCTCCTTACCCTAATCCTCCGGTATAATCAATCTACTGTTTATTTATTTATTTTTAATCATTTCACAATAATTGGTATGTAGTTCCTAAAATGGACAGGTACAGAGTACTTGCTGTTGCTCTGGTTGAGGGTGGGAGGCTGTCAGGCAAACAGTTTGTTTGGCACAGGGAAACAGAGATCTGTGTGGGCACACGAGACCCTAAAAAAAGGGTAGATCAAAGGCAATATCACCAGTTGGTCCAGGAGCTTTGCCTCAGTGATGGCAGTTTCATGCACTTCTATGCTTCCACACCTACTGTTTTCTATTGAGATCTTGACAACTGCTGTTTGTAAAGTTGTATAGCTCTGGGTATCCAGCAACCGCTACTACCTTCTTTGTTTACCACCTATAAAGTTGTTGTGGTGACTACCACAGAAGGGCGGCCTCTCAAATAATCCAATTGGACAATGGGAAAAAAGCACAGATGACGCAGGGCGTTTTACAGTTCAGAGTTCAGAGCACTGCAAAAACACCAGCAGGCACCTAGAGTGCAGAAACCTGAGGAGCGTAGCAATGCAAAAACAGCATGCAAAAAGCTTCATTCTCACTAAAAACAATTACAAAAAGCTGTCTCCAGGTGCTAAAATGCTTTCTGTGTGATAAGGGCTTAAGGCAGGAATTATAGATATACTATGCAGGAATTTGTCTATTACTACTCGTATACAGTATTGCCAGTGAAAGTGGAGAGAACGCTAACCCCAGATTTGCTGAGCTTGGCATTGCAGCCCATTATATCTGCGTTTCTTCCAGCACCATGTCTGCAGTTTCATGGCTGCCTCTTGGATGTGCGCTGCTCACAGTGTGGCACCTGGTCACTACCTTTTTATAAAGTCCAGGGGCCTCATTTATAAACGTGGCGTATGCACAGAAAAAACACTTTCTACGCAAACTTCGGGATTTATAAAAAAAGAAATTGACAGGAAAATGTGCGGTCTTCCACTGACCCATGCGTACGCACAAAAACTGTAGACATGAGAAACTGCGACCCCTGTGGCAAAAACAGAAAATGAAGAAATGCTGTGATTTGATATTACTGTGTAAAATAAAGAGAGATACCTCTCATGCTTTATTTATGAAGAGCGCACTTGCATAAACGGATAAGCACGAATAAAGAACAAACATGTCTTTGACTGATAGTCCTTGGTGTGTTCACATAAAAAAACACGAGTTAGGAAACTAAATTTAAGCAGATATCTTAATTTTTAAAGAACACCTCAGATATATTCTATAATTATTAGATAATCTGATGAACTTTAATCTGTGAAATAATGATGTGAACAGTTGGACAAATCGAGTGTACACTGCTACCATTTTCAATGCTTGAGTTGGCAGATACGAGTGCTGAGTGTCACTGTTATCATCTATGAGCCAATATATTGTGTTTTACAATGTGTTTGTTTTATGGCTGGATCTATGCGCTGCTTTGGGCTTGGTGTTTCAAAGGGGCACCTGCAGGAACCAAGCTGTGCTGGTGCTGTGCTGCACAATGTAGCGCAGCTGAAAAACGTGCCACTACCACTTGGCACAGATGTTAGCTCCAACCCCGAGCCCTATCCCCGGGCATTTGAGCAAATGCTGCTGCTGCGCGCCAGCATCTGGATGCGATGCATCATTTATGAAGTCAAGGCGTATTTTAAGAAATCATTTGAGTCAAGAAAATCAGATTGTTTTTCAAACAGCGCCTTGGCAACTGTATCCCCCATTTAGAGTATTTATTTCAGACACTCACTAAAAGTGTCTGACAATCAGCTTGAAACATCCCTCGGGTTTCTGTCCAAATAAATCACCGCAAATAGCCTTAACACCTTAATATTGCACCACTTCTTCACTTCTCTGAAACAGTCTGAGGCAGCAGCATTTTCAGCATCTGCCCCAAGCTGCCACTCCGCTGCATTTTAGCCTTAGTAATGCCCATAACAACATTTTCTCTTCTTTTACCAACCTCCCCAACAAGAACTTGAACTTCACATTGTGTAAAGTTTCATTTTTTTACCTTTTCTTGCTACATTTACCAAGCTCTTCTTTGAGCAGTTTTCTGTCAATGAATATTAATTCAGGGCGTTTCACTGGCCATTTATAGGGGTCTATGGGCTGGCCTCACCTGCGTGCTGTGCCTATAAACGTCCCAAATGTAGCAAAATAAGAGAAAAAGAAAACTACAGGCAGAGAGCAGAGTCTATGTAGATAAATTAATTGCCACACACTAAGACTGGGTCATAGGTGATGATTGGGAGGGATTACTTTTGTATGAGTCTATCATCATTTTTTAGGAAAATCCTGCATAGTATTGACCAGTTACACACAGTTATACACCAGTTTTTTTACTGTTACACAGCTAATGTTACTTTAAATTCCTTTCCTGTATATATACATACCATGAAATTAGAAAAGTAAATTCTTTTCACGTTCCTCCAATATATTTGATATTTGAAAAAACAAACTATTGTTCACATAGAAAAACCACACAATGGTCACCAAAAAAACAAAACAAAAGGTAGCAAAATGTTAAGGCCAAAAATTACAGATAGAGATGCAACAACATCCAACAAACTTGTTTGAACTAATGAATACATATTTTAAAAAACATTCATGACTTCAGTAAATTTAATATATTATTCCTTTGTTGTTAAAAGGATTGTTTAAGTGTTGAGCTAGACTCAACTAAATGCTTCACTACACACCTTCATAAAAGACAAACAACAAAAACACATTCTTTGACATAATGATATGATCTTTGCTAAAGCTAACACGCCACACAAAGGTAAAGCAGTGAAGCCTGATCTTCTTCGTTCGACTTCAGAGGAAACATATACTTAAGGTACTTAAGGCCTGATTGAAATAGCATTAACGTAGGTCTGCTCCCTTTCAGAGCCATTGTGCATTACGGAATAAGAGCACTTTAAATTTGAAGTCCTGTTTCAGGCAAGCAGGGTGCAGCTGGAGCTCTTCATCTTCTTCAAGAAACTGATGAAAGCCAACATATGCATTCAGATACCTGTGTGTGTGTGTGTGTGTGTGTGTGTGTGTGTGTGTGTGTGTGTGTGTGTGTGTGTGTGTGGCATGGAGCTCAGAGCTGAGATGAGACAACTGCTAAACAGGCCATAACTAGGACACCATGAATTATGCACCAATATCCAGATAGCTTAGCTGGTGCAATGACTTGATTACCTGTCATACATTATTAAACTGCAATATGTTTATGACATACTGTACTGTAAACTCCAAACAGATACAACAGATACAGAAAGACACCAGTACTCTCCACACCCAAATGTGGGTATGGGGAAAATAATGGCTATGAGTATTAGAACAAGAGAGTATCATGATGAGTCAGCTTCTAAGTGTGACAGATGCTACTCAAACACAGTGCTGAAGGACCTGGTGAACCACAGGGTATCTGCTATAAAAGTGTTTTACTTTCTAAAAGTATATATCACATGGTCAAACCTATCAACGCAAAGGAATAATGATACTGGACCTTTGTGCGAAAGCCAATGCCAGTGTTTTAACATTTCTGTAGATCTGCACATAGCAACTACAGCATGGTTCATGTTAGGGAAAAATCATGCTTATGGCAAATTTGTTGTGGTTAAGATATCTCCAGGCTTAGGTAACTAAAGGTTAAGGTTATGGTTGTTAAAAAAGGGGAACATTAAGTGCATGGAATGTGACTATTTTTTGCATTGGCACTTAACACTGGCATTGGGCAAACTGTGAAGTTTATTAAAACACAACTTGCTGATGAAGACCATGAGATGGGGTTGAAATCTTTTGACAAGGCAAGTATGTGGATGTGAGTCCTCAGTTCAGATCTTCTGTATCTTTGCTCTAGCCGAGCACCATCAGACAAAATCACAAATGCTAATTAATCTCTGACCTCTCAATTCATTTTTGATTTTCAGGGGTCACTTATTAACGGACTGTGACTAAAATACCTGTGTACTCATTAGATAGACTTACAACCAATCAAAGCAAAGAAACGTGAAGTAGCTTTAAGAGATACATGCAAGTTGGGATAGTGCTTGGTCTATTTTCGAGCAGGAAAAAGCGGCGGCCTCATCACAAACTTTCTCAAGTTACAGCTAAACAGTACACTAAAATGTGTTTCTCAAAAAATCCCAGGTGGAAAACAGACAAAGCAGTAACACAATCTTGATTCATATCTGCCTAGTTTGACAGTTTGATCTGAGTTACGTGAGCCTAGTTGACTGAACAAAGGTGGTGATATTCCTCCGTCAATCATTGTTTAAAACCCACCCCATATTGGATAACCGGTTGTGATTCGCCTGCCCAGGATCTTGCCTGGTGGAAATCCATTTGAACAGGAGGTGTACCAGGAAATGAGACATGCGCTTGCAAATTCATCTGGTTCCCAGGGTACCTTTTCCCAAGTAACAAAACACTTTCATGCTCAAATGCTATTTTCTTTCAGCTGCTTTCCCGATTATACAGAAGCCTGGTGTCAGACTTTGAATCACTGCCAATTTCAGATGTCTTCAAATGATTCAGCTAGGTCTGGTGTTGGGCTTATTGATGCAAGCCAATCAGAGCTTCATGAGGAGTTGGAATGTCATCTTCCTGAGTCAAAGGTAGAATCAATTCCAAACATGACGTGTGAGGATGACATCGATGTAAGTTGTTTTAACTCTACAGAATTAACGAATGCTAACTGCTTCTGTGTTGGCTGCAAAAGACACTGATGGCACAGACACGCTGCTTGCCTCTTCTTCTAGCAGGGCTAGAACTGACAATTATTTTCATTGCTGATCAACCTGTGGAATATTTTATTGAGTAATCTTTTATCCACACCCAAGGATATTCAGCTGACTGTCACAGAGGAGTAAACAAACCAGAAATTATTCACATTCCCCCCTACTCAAACCGACTAATTGATTACAAAATAAGTTGATGCTTAGTTTAATAATTGACATTTAACTGATTAATCATTTCAGCTCTATTTTCTTGTACTGCTCATTCATAGCTTCTCTACATTCTTTGGAAAAATTCAGTGGAGGAAAGACCAGTTGTTCATATTAATTCTAAAATTGGTACAAGTCTTTAGAATTCTGAAGATACACCAAACTTCACCCTATACTGTATTACAGCAAGGATAAAACACCATTTTAAAACTTTGTGTGTCTTCCTGCAACATAATCCCCTGTATCCCCAGTGAAGACAGGCTCAATTAACTGAGCTGGCGAAAGCATTGTTCAGGCATTACTGCATGATCTCCCCAGTTGGGAGTGTGTATCAGTGAGAGTTGAAGGCACTCACCCTGTTAAAGCGCTTGGCCTGAAAGAGGTGTCCGTTGACTCGGTAGAGTTTCCTCCATCTTCTGGCCCCGCGGCGATAGATCGATTCTAGGAGAGAAAGAAAACAGTTGTAGAGTACCAACATGGTGAGGGACTGTTAGGATGGATGTGAGCTACTACAGGGGAGAAAGACAGAGAGGAAGGGAAGAGTTGGAGAGATAGAAAAGAGTGAGAGCTAAGGGAAAGGTCCTGCGGCTCTTCCTTCACCAGAAGTCTGATTTTAAGTGGGGGGTAGACACACATCAGATTTCTCTACGATGTATACGCATGCTCACACACACGCACACGCACACGCACACACACACACACACAAAGCGCCTGCCTCCCTCACCACTACCTTACTCACCAGTCTACTCTCTTCTTTCACCCTCTTCTTTTATTTTCCTCCTTCTTTCCCTGCTTCTTCCTTTCCTCAAGACCTCCATCCCTCCTTTTCTTTTGCCCCTGGTGATGAATGGACTTATTAGTGCTCCATAATGCTTCTTATTCAGGTGAGACCATGAAGGTGTAGCTATTTATAAAAGGAGCATGTAGTCAGCTATTAATAAACTTCAGGGCAGAAACATGCACCAAGCGCTGTGCTGAAACTATTGTTGTCAAATCAAATGATGATTTCAGTGATTCAAAAATATTCTACTCTCTCACTAAAGGTTTGCTGGGATTCATCAATATCATGATCTGCTGAAACAACCCTATCAGACACATTATTAGGCCCAGTCCCATTTTTTTTTTTTTTTTTTGTTTTGTTTTTGAGTGTCTCTTTGCCCCCGAGTTTCATGCTATCAGTCAATCAAATCAAAGTCTTAAAATATAAGAGAACACTGCTTCATTACCAGGCTACTAGCGGTGCTTTACCGGCTAACATTGACAACCCATGTTCCTATCCTGTCAGCCTGAACTGGTATTAGTGGTAGGGCTAATGTACAAATCTTTTCATCAAAATAAGACTTAAAATATATTCTCCCTGGGGCGTTGGTGGCTTAGTGGTAGAGCAGGCGCCCCATGTACAAGGCTGTTGCCGCAGCGGCCCGGGTTCGACTCCAGCCTGTGGCCCTTTGCTGCATGTCTCCCCCTCTCTCTCTCTATCATTTCACACTTCACTATCCTATCAATTAAAGGCAAAAAAAAAAAAATATATATATATATATATATATATATATATATAGTGGTGGGAGGTTTTGTGCCATGGACCATGAGACACCAGACAAGAAAAAGAAGCCCAAGTGTTCCTGCACTTTTTCCCTCTTTGCCCTTGCTTGTTTTGCTTTTAGGTAGGTCTCTTCTCTTTTGGCCCTCTGTACGGGCCCTGAACTCCGAGGCCATCCTGAATTCCACCTACTCATCCAGCAGCATCCAGCAAACTCCGGGAGACAGAACTCTCAATTCCCCCCAGCCAAGTGGAGGCGATCTACGATATCATCGCTCTACAGGAAGCAGCCTAAGCAAGAAACAGTGGGACAACTTTCCCCCTGGCCATAAGAACCATCAGGTGAAGGACTTTTTCCTGTGATTATGCAGTATAGTAAAGATGCTGAAATGCTTCAGGAATAATCCTCTGAAAATCCCACTGATTGGGGTCTGGGGTATCATCAGCTTAGTAGTGATCTCATGTGTTTCCAAAAGTTAATACATTTCACCCAGATATCATTCAATGAGTAAATCTGCTATACAGTGGTCCTAAGTCATTTGCTTAGTGATCATCACTGTATTTATTTATTAATCTATTTGTTTGCCAGTAGTTAATAGTTGTCTGTGTAGTTAGTAGCTTGATAAGCCTTATATATATAAAAAAAAAAAAACCTAATTAAATAATGTCTATGTATGACATACTATGGTCACTGTTTATGAGTCAACCTCTAGAATTGGGACTGAATGATTTTATGTCGTCATTTTCCCTTTAGGAAGGGTGGTGTCCCGAGGTGATTTTCATGTTAAGTTAAATTCTGTCATTTATAATAAATACTGGTTATTTGTGATAGCCTGTATTTGAGTGCTGCTTTATCTTTTATACCAATTAAGGTGTTCAAGTTGCATTATTTTTGTGCCTCTTGAGGCTTAATAATAATCGTTACATATTTTGGTATCCTTTAGGGCATGCTGTGTTATTTAGGCTTTGTACATGCTGGCCTTCAACATTGTGAAAACCTGAGCAAACAGCTCTGGATGTGTCTCTGTTCCCTGGGTATAGTCTTGTGTTGGTTAACATTTACTTTGCCTGATGGTGCAATGTTTAAATGCTGAATTACAAGTGGATGGTGCAAATAAGTGGAGCTCCACACTGAAACCAACAACAAACCCTGTACCCCGATTGCCACATCTCCATGAACAATGAGCCATTTAAGATGATTGTGCAGAGTACTTTGGAATCACCTTTGACAATCAACTTTGAACATCACAGTACCAACATCCGCTGCCAACAGAGCCTCTCCACCATACATAAAACCGGGGCACTCTCAGCCACATCCCACCTCCTTCTCCTCCTGTACAGGAGCATCATAGAACCCATCCTTCTCTACAGTTCCACATGCTACCTCACCATGTTCACTGTCACCAACAGGAGCAAACTCCTCAAAATCAAACGCAATGTTTTTCAAAATCATTACTCCCAACTTTCCAGCCCTCACTGACACTGCCATCACACGCAAAGCACTTACTATAGCACATGACCCCAGCTACCCTCTGATCTCATACCTTACTCCCATCTGGCTGTAGATAAAGATCTGTTTTATGTCAAAAATCATGTTGCAGTAAGAGCTTTGTGCCCTCTGCCATCACTGCTCTCAACAAACTGTAGCAACAATAATCTGGACTCAGGTTTTTGTGTATTGTGTTCCTTGTACTTGTGTTTTTGTGACTGATGTTAGTTAAGTGTTCTTATGTGTTCTTGTGCAGTACAATAAATTATCTATCTGTCTAATCAGAGGAAGTACAGACCACACAGTCTAAAAATGCAACTTCGCTACAGAAATGTTGTCATTGTATGTTGCTGCAAACCATGGATACTTTACATTTGTACATCATTATGCAGTGGATACATTAAAACTTTACATTTCAACAGTGCTGTGGGTAATGTGTGGTGAGGATTAGGTATAAAACCTACTTGGTTATAGTTAGGAAAAGATAATGTTTAGTATTAAAATACCCTGTTTTGGGGGAACAATCCAGGCAGGAAAAGCAGTAATGTATCTGTAACAACTGTTTTATGTGGCACCATCTCTGCTGGACAAACAGCAATGGGTCACTAAAAGGTACCACATTTGGTGGCTAAAAATCTGCTTAAAAAACAGTGACAGGTTGGTACAACACAACCAGTTTTGTTGTTTGTTGGTCTCAAACATTGGTCTGCATTGTGACAGGTGCCTTGCCTCAGACAGTCCGCTCATACGCTACATCACTTAAAAAATGTTGACATGATACATATGAAACATGCATATGTAACGTATTCCTGGTTTGGAGAAACGTATGTTTCTTCTGGCAACTGGGCTGAGAAATGTCAACTTGTATAACAAAAATTGTTCCCGCTATCTGTATATACTCCATGCATGACTCATGAGGGATACTATATGGAATCTATATTTTGCAACAGTTTTGGGCTCCAATCACACAGAAAGTGGTTGCAAAACGCCAGGTGCACCGCACTGCTTTTTTTTTGCCATTAGTAAAAAAAATGCTTACAGCATCTGTTTATTGTTGCCAGCCTGGGCGCCACCCCATCATCTCTTTACCCAAACCTTCCTATGCAATCAATCTACCTTTTATCTATTTATTTATTTTATTCTTTTTATTTTACAGTAATTAGTATCTAGCTCCTAAAATGGGCAGAGTACTTGCTGTGGCTCTGGTTGAGGGTGAGAGGCTGTCAGCAAATAGTTTGCTGGGCAAAGAGAAACAGAGATCTGTGTGTATACATGAGACCCTAAAAGAGAGGGTGGATCACTGGGAGTACCACAATTTGGTCCAGGAGCTTTGCCTCCAAGATGGCCGTTTCCACGCCTGCTGTTTTCTATTGAGATCGTTGTTACTGCGGTTTGTAAAGTCGTATAGTTCTGGATAATCAGCAACTGCTACCACCAGTTTCTCCTCCATTGTTTACCAACTGTAAACTCATTGTCGTGACCACCACAGCAGGCCTGCCTCTCAAATCATCCCACTGGACAATGGAAAAAAAGCAGAGACGACGTTTTTTCAACTCAAGGAGTTCAGTGCACTCCGGCAAAGACGCCATGGGACTAAAGCGTAGCAATGCAAAAACAACGAGCAAAAAGCTTGATTCTCATAAAAGAACCATTGCAACAAGCTGCTTCCAGCTGCTTAAACACTTTCTGTGTGATCAGGGTCTTAGATTGCATTTTTAACTGAGACATTTCAGCAACCAAATGTTCCACAGTCACCAAATAACAGAATATTTCATGCCATTTCTAAGCGAATGAACGCATTAGTTATCAAGATTTCTGTCCTCATAGTTTACTTCAGTGATAATTTGGCCTTTGAGATTCTGTCTCATGTTGCTTCAGAAATGTAGTACTACTAATTAAGTACTGAAGAACTAACAGATACCAGTAGTTTCAGCTTATTAAAAGCAGGGCTGGGCAAAGTTACAATTACACACCTGAATGAATGGCTTACTAACTCAAATTCAACACAATTTAATTTCATTATGTGTCTGAATCCCACAAAATCGCATGAGTATAGCTTTACAACCCCCAACCAGATATAGAAGTTCAGCCAATCATGCCAGCCCACGGTCAAATCCAGACGTCCAGTGGCCATGTCAAAGGATAAAATAAGCCTAATTACAAGCTGCATAACCATTATGTATCATGTCTGCTTGTATAAGTTAGTCATGCTTTAATCATCCTCCAGTGTGCAGATGATCACTCACTTACAGGCAACCATTATATTTCTATTAGCAGCAGGACATTTTGATTTCAGGGTGTAACACTAAACAGCGCTTCAAAAAGAAAACAATTTGATTTGATGCACTAACACACAGCAAGCAGTAGTGGACATCAAAAGGAGATTGGTAACTGGCTATGATGAACAAAGTTACATACAAATAGATTTGCTGATGTCTGACCAGTTGGGTATCATGCAATCATTGTCCAATACTGATATGGTGAAGAAAGCCTAATAAGAATTTTACAACAGAACATTACTATATTTTTTAATTTTTAAACTTAACTAATTCACATGAGACATTTGTCCATAGACACCACTAACTGTATTTGAATTGTTATTATACTGTGTCTCAAAGAAGAGTTGAGCTGTCCAATTTTCTCAAGGCTGGTTCAGTAAAAGTTCAGAGCAGAAATACTGGACATTTCAGGCTAAAATAAGATTCGTTCATCCTGACAGACTAAGTATTCCTGACTCAAATCCCAAAACATGCATATTAGCTTCTAAAACTAACACAACACAAATTGTGACAAAAAGCAACCCCTAAACTAGAATTACTGCCTCTCAGTTGCATGCCTCCACAGACCATCCAAGTTGCAGTTACAGTTAACATCCATTTCAGTCCAGACTGAAGATATGTAGATATGCAGATATGTAGCAATGACAGTTGACAATGCTTCAAATATGGGTGTTGGTGAATAGAAGCTACAGATTCTAAAACATGGATGCTTCACACCTATCTTTAACATGTCAGCACAGAAGATCTATACAGTCACCACAATTTCACAGTGGGCACCCAAGATCAGTGTCCCCAGTTGTTGTGTACAAGTGGACGTTTGTGCCAAACTTGAAACTTTTTTTTTTTCCAAAGGTCTTTTTGTGATATCACTGTCATGAGAAGGAGACGGATGCAAGGCCATGGTGACCCTGACTTTTGACCACTAAAATCTAATCACTTCATCCTTAAAACAAAATGGATGTTTGAGCCAAATTTGAAGAAACTCCCTCAAGGCCCTCTTGAAAAAGTTGTGTTCATGAGATTGAGACAAACCAGGTTACAGTGACCTTGACCTTTGACCTATGATCACCAAAATCTAATCAGTTCATCTTTGAGTCCAATGTTTGTGCCAAATCAAAAGTAATTCCCACACAGAGTGCCATCAGGTTCATAAGGATGGGATGAACAGACAACCTGAAAACATAATGCCTCCAGCCACTGCTATCACCAGTGTGGAGGCATAAAAACCAAACTTGTTAAATTTGGTAAGATTATTGTTTAGCCATAGAGTTCTTTACCAAAAATGGTAATCTCTCAAGCAGGTGCAGAGGATACGTGCTAGTATGCCATTGACTATAATCTTTGCGGCGTCTTCAAGTGCAAATTTCTGGCCAAGACACAGGTGATGTAAGACAATGCAGTAGGCCTTTGTCACCACTAGTTCTTTGTGTCGGAGCCTTTACATGTTACAGTGTTGTTACCCTAGCAATCCAAGAATGATCAGCACTAACTCCGCAAAGTGCGGGCCATTGAGCAGGCACACAAGAGACTTACGGCAGTCAAGCACTAGTAAGTGCTGTTGAGCGTATTACTTCCACCAACTGAATGGCTAACCTCTGGTTTAGTGCTCCGCTAACTTGAATGGGGTTGACATAATTCAATCTTGCAGCTCTTCCAGACATTCCTAACATTAGTGGACAGAATGGATTCAATTCTGACAGTGAGATGAGTCATTTTGCAGTAGTTTTAACGTTCAAAAAAATTTATTCACTGATTTGTAGACAGTTGAAGACAGTACGAAAATTGACTTCAAAGACTGCCGCACTTCCTAGGGGCCTGCTACCAATGCGATGGCTGAAGCCAGCTAGACAACAAGGTTATGCATGTGAGAATAGACAATAGCTAATAAATATGCACTCGCCACCAACTGGAGAGGGGTGCGAATTACTTCTGTCATTATTCAACAAAATTCTGTCACTGATGTAAAATATTAGGTTAACACAACCTCTGCTTGATTACATCTTCCATTAGACCCTCCATGCCTGATAACACAAACTTCTTTTAAACTCCATGCCCCCAGTTTGTACCACAGACTGTCTGGTAAAAATGTAAAGTCCAATCTCAGTTGACAATATCAGTATAGTGGCAAGTGAAATTCATATGCAAAATCAGTGGAGTGCTTCTTTAAAGGGGACAGAGTAATGCCATTCATATAAGCAGCAACACAGCAACTTCAAGCACTGACTGATAAAACTGCTGCTATACAAATCAATAAATTATCAGACTACTTAGATCTGTTGCCTTTTGCTGTTTGCCACAAAAAAAAAATCACCACAGCATGAAGTGAACTGGTTGGCTGAACCACATCAGGCGTTGCCCTCCTGACTCACACTAATTATTCACTAGCTGCTCTCCCAGTGCCTCCTACTGTCTGCACTGGTTTTCCAGTCTGGTTGGTTGCTCCAGTAATGGGTGCGGCTTTGATATCCTCCTCCACTCACTCATTTTTTGCCTCTGTTGCTATGGTAGCCACAGCCCACCATATACCAGCTATTGTTAGTTAGCTGTGAGGATGTCAGGATGACATTGTCTGCAAGTAAAAGTGCATCTCAACAACAAATCTCCTCCTTCTCTTTATCTGTGAAAGGATTCTGCCACTGCGCAGAATCAAGTTGAACATACTGGTAATCAGATTTGCTGTTCATCTCTTGAGCAACATGGGTGCAGAGCTGTGTTTTCATGCCCTGGGGTAAACCCTCATTCCAGATGGTTTTAACAAGGAGGCTCACATCATCTTTAATGTTTAAGCTAAAAATCTGTTCTTTTTTCTCCATCACCATTCTTGGCTCTTGTCTAAAATGTACTACCCTGACATTATTCCAGTCCAAAAAAGCATAAATCGCATTTTCTTTTTCTTTTTTTTTTGGCAAGCGATATTGACAAGCACATTAAATCTTGTCCCAGCCAAAATTTAAGTTGTGCTCATCTCTGTATGCAAATAGGCCATCACAGAGAGGGATTTAAACACAGTACCAGACGCCTAGTACGTGACTGGGGATTAACAGGCAACACTATAGCAAAACATTGCCACAGAGGCCTCTGCTGTCTTGAATATACACCCATCAGCTATACATTCTGCCTGTTTTTGCCTCATGATGAATGTATTTGTGATTCTAGTATCTTTGTATCGCTCTCTGAGTCAGGGCAGTGGAGATCAGAGCGAAAGCGAGCAGGGGAGAGACACAAAGAGGCTGTGCTCTTTGGGGTCTCCTCTGTGAATTCCCTCTAATCCCGTTAAGTCAAGGCCTCTAAAGGAAAGGTGCTTGGGGAATCATTGCAGTGTGTTTCCATAGTTACCCAGTATTTCTTCCCCCGTGCCCGTATTAGTGGGTGAGTGATGAGTGGGGTGGGGTGGGGTGGGGGCACACACAATATGCCACTGAGGCGTTGTGTGAGGGAGGTGGAAATACACATCATGTTATACTTCCTTAACGCCCACCTCAGATGCTAAATACAGTGTAGCGATTAAATAATTAACCACCACAGATGTTTGGTTAAGTTGTAAATTGCAGCTCGTAGCTTTGTGTCTTTAAACGGTGTTGATGAATAGATAAGCGGTTACACAGAAGAAGTTTAAATACACAATTTACTGTTGTAATGAGATCAGCCCTGCTCGGTTGATATTTAAACCCTCAACCAACAGAAGTAAAAGCAAGTAATCCCACAATAGGCCTCCATCTATCACAGTGGGGCTCTCTGACGAAATGGCGCTGAAGACATCTTCACAGGTAAACTGAAAGAACCTTTGCAATCCCAATGGTAGAACTGCCACAACAACATTTTCCAGCAACGGTTTTCGATCTGCTTTGACGAAATAATCCAACTAACAAAAAACTCTCTTTGCAACACATCAGTCTCATACTCTGAATTGGAGCTATGTTAAATTGAATCGTCCCAATCAAATAAAATGACAAAAAAAACAAAAAAAACAAAATTGTCAGCTCATTACTCTCTGTTTGCATCTGCAGTTTGACATTGGGTCCACTCCGACTGTTTTCCGTGGGGGAGTGGGATTCAATTTTTCCCAACCATTCACTAAAGACCAATGTATCCACCTGAATCTGAAGTCATTTTAAGACCACACTGACATGTAGCCATGCCAACATACTTGTTTTGTTGTGTCAGTTTCACACTGTTATAATATTTTCCTCATGACTCCGCGAGGTCCGCGCGGACTAAAAGGGGACGTCCGCAAGCCCTGTGCACGCAAAGCTCAGATTTTACGACCATGCGGACTCCGCTCCGCGCACCAGTGTCACTCAAAAGACTGCTCGACATGTATTTTTCACATCGCCATGACAGAAACGTGCAAGAATTGGGGGTAATGTAGTGTTTCACAGACATTTTTATTGGAAACTACAACGCGGAAGTGTGCTCAACGCTCCGCTTATAGTGCGCACAAGTCTGTGAGCACCTTAAAAAACTCTCGGTGCACACTGCAACACAATCAAACAGATGCACAACTCAGAGGATCAGAAGTGTCTTTGACACCAGACTCAGAGCGGCTCTGAGTGCGCTCGTGGCTCGTTGACGGTGTTAGTGTTGCATTTACTACAGATTACTGTATTGTGTCATACAGATTACTGTTAATTTGTTATGCTGATCTGTTCTGTACGACATCTATTGCATGTCTGTCTGTCCTGGAAGAGGGATCCCTCCTCAGTTGCTCTTCCTGAGGTTTCTACCATTTTTTTGGGGGGAGTTTTTCCTTATCCGCTGTGAGGGTCTAAAGGACAGAGGGATGTCATATGCTGTAAAGCCCTGTGAGGCAAATTGTATTTGTGATATTGGGCTTTATAAATAAAATTGATTGAATTGATTGATTTAAGGCCTCCCCCCAAAAAAACAGAAAAAAGCACAGAAGCTTCGATTTTTTTGTTTTCACAATCGAATCGCGTGCCATCAAATGAAGATTCGAAGCTTCAAATATTTTTGGGTCAGCCCTAGAAAAAGGTGATATCATGTATTTCCATGCGTTTCTCACTATCTGAAACAAAATCTGACGGTTTGCCCTTTTTCTTAGGCCACTGCCCATAAAATCTGATCAAACCACACCCCCACAGTCCTGATGAAGCAGATTAGCTGAGCGTTTACGTGTTTAAGTCTTAATGTTTTGATAAATAAGATATTTCCAACCTTGCGCATTTTGTCATGATTATTCAATTTTTTAAGAAATATTTAGAGTGACTTACAGTCCCTTTACTACACTTTCAATTAATCCTAGTCCCTGTCTGTTATGTTAGCCACAACAGAATTGACTTTTCCACAGAAAAGTTATTCTGCTCCCTGAACCCCTCTAACCTTTCCTGGGACAGGTGTCAGTGTTTGAATGCATTTTTGAATTTGTGAAGGGAAACGTGTTAAAGCTACAACAGGGAGTTAAGTTGCTCTTTAAGATTTGAATCCAATTTTCAAAAGCTTTAAGAATTAATTAAAGCCTCATTGATTAAAAGGCTCGAACCAAAGAGTTGAGTCTTCACCTTGTCAATCTTGTCACTAATAACTGAGACTTGACCTAGAATCTGAGTCTGTCTGAGTTCAAAATGTATCGGCTCTTAACAGGGTTTGTACAGTCCTGCGTTACTGTCACAAGTCTTGTGTCCTGCTTGTCAGTCAAGCGGCAACCACCAGGGCTAGAAAAATGAAGTGCCCCAAACTGCAGTTCCTCTAATGGCCACTTGAGGCTGGCTCCAGAAGCAGTCAATGTTTACAGTCTGGTACAAAAAATGGTATTGGTCTCCATAGCTAATTTCACCATTCATGACAACCGCATGGAAGTGACTATTAAGTAACTGACCTCTTTACATTGTATTAAGGTTTAAAGTCACATACCCTTAAGGGCAGGCTATTTTGACTGACAGGCTGTCAGCAGAAAGTGTCCTTGGCTTCTCAGTTAGATCCACCCCACGCTCTTCAATAGCACCAGCTTCTTGCCCAAAGAAGACTTCTGTGTTTTCTTTGAGGCTTCAGCTAAAGAAGACTTCACATTCACCACAAAAAAGTGTTGCTTCGAGGTGCAAACAAAGTTTTAAATAACAACAGCCTGACTTCACTCATGGCCTCAGGTGTACCAGGAACATTATCTTTAGATGAGGTTGGTGTGTATGGAGTGTGAATTCACACACCAAATTAGATTCAAGTGAGGAGAAGCATTGCTGTAGGGCAGTGACAGATGTATAGAGCCAAAGGCATGCAGTAGAGAGCCAGTAATGTTAAATCTGGGGTGAATCGTTAAAAATATGAGCACAGATAAATCAGGAGTGATTGTAAATATTGTACCAATACTGACCCCAAAAAATCAGTCAGTGCCAACCACAACTACAAATAAATACACTAGTGGGGATTCCCAGCCTCATCTATCATTTCATGTTTTACTCATAATATTCAGATTATCAATCCCAGCACAGATAATGACCCCCTCTAGTTATAGCAGATGTTGCTGCTCACTGTATCCAATTAAAAAACAATTTCTGAATCAGGGGGCGGATCAGTTCTTGTATACATTTTTAGGATTGTCCTTGCAGTCTGAAAGCAATGTGAACCAGAAACACAGCTGCCTCAGACATGTGCAGCACACCACTTGCACTTGACTAGCGGGCCTTCAAAGAGCTGACCTATTACAACATCTCCCTCTGGAGAGAGATGAGTGTTGCATTGCCCCATTTCTCTGCCAAGGTGCCAGAATGAGAGTAAGAAAGACACAGACTGAGGAAGCCGCGGCACACAAGTCAAACGGTTTCTCGGATGATGAATCAAAACACAATACTACACCTCCGGATGCAAAAGCCATCGCACACAGTCCTGCCATTTTGTCTGCTGAAGATATAAAGAGGAGTAGACAGCTTGCTGGTGTTGTGCTGCAGCTTATGTGGGGAATTGTGTAGCAGGAGAGCAGGGTGGTACTGCCAAATCTCTCTAGGACAGGACATTTACGAGGGCTTGACTCATTTCCAGACATTGTTCCTTTCACTCGCAGGAAAGTAGCGGCATACAAGTTGCTACCAACAACACCCCCCCCTCCCTCAGATACACTTCCAAAAGAAAAAAAAAAGGCAGAAAAAAAAGAGCACACAAGGCCTTCAGACTGGGAATGTATTGTATATCGTCACTGAGTGCTTGAGGAATCAGCAGTAATCAGCAGTGTGCGACTGCATGTATTCATCTAGAAAGGGTCTCCCCATGTTCCTATGGAACTTGTCACTGCAAAGTGGCAAATTATTTTCAGGTGACTTCTGAAAAGCTGAGAGCAATCAATGAAGCAACCCTGAGGCATTTATAGACACAATTAGACCTCTAAGATAAGGGATGCTCAGTAGTACTGTGCCATGACTAACTTTCTTAGTTTGACATCTAATTAAGGCATTTATTCAATTGTTCTTTTTATCAGTGTGTTCTAGATTAAAAAAGGGGGAGAATGGACATTGCAAAGTGCATGAAATTAAAAAAGATGTCCAATTTCAATGTTGGGATCACTGAAATTTGATGCAGATTTAGGAGTCAGTGTGGGTTCCCCAGAGATTGTACATAAGTCAGTGTCACGTGTTGATGAGTCAGCCACTCTGTGACACCAGGTCAACAGAGCTATCACTGTCACATCACATCACATCCATATCCAACCAATGAGAGCTGAGGCTTGGTAACTCAGGGAATCATTTATGTCTCAAAAGTGGGCACTGAGACCATCAGCTGATACAGATACAATACTAATGTACACTATCTTTTTCTCTTTGCAGTATATTTCCATCCAACCAGTATGACGTTTCTACTATAAATACTATTATGTATTTTATGTTAAGCCTGTCACAATGACTACTTCTGTTGGATGACATATTGTCCCAAAAATATTTGCAACAAACAATATTCCTGCCATTAGGAGACTATTTTATCCCACTAATATAATGACAATATACTTACATAATAATGCGGGTACACCATTTCAAAGAGCAATGAATTTTTAGTTCTTACTCAGCCATTGGAATTGAAATATTAATAATATATTTCACACATTTTGATATTTTGATAAAAATATAGCACCATTATAGGAGTAGCCCAAAATTACTCAATTTGAGATTTAACTGCATAACTGCATTTAGCTTCATAATCTGTCCAGCGTGCTGCAGTCAGGATGGGCGGCCTGGAAGCCAAGTGGTTTGCTGGTGGATTTACGAAGTGGAGGTTGAAGTTGTTCGAGGGTGAAACCGTAAACGACAAACTTTGTGGCCAGGACTTGGCAAGGTAATGGCTACCTGGAGTTTGCCTCTTCCACTTTCAAAGTGCATTTGCAGGGCGTCGGTTGCTTGGCTGGAACGGGTGTCCCATGTGTGGAGGCTCCGTCCTCATTGCAGCCACCCGGGTTCGATTCTGGCTTGTGGCCCTTTGGAGACCTTATTACTGATGATTTTTAGTTCAGAGGACCAGCACCATGGAAGGACATTTCATTTTAAGCATCAGTATGCAAGGATGACTTTGAAGCAGATGTGTATTTCAGTTGTTGGTGTGGAATTCTGTACAAAATGATTTCAAGGGTTGTTCAAACATTTTTCAGTTCAAGAAAATGTAAAGAAAGAACAATTAGACTACATGAAGTGGTCTGATAATCAGTCTCCTCAGTTGAAGGTGAACTACTGTTTATGGCGTTTGATTCTTCTTTTACTCAAGTTATGGAAGTATTGGTATTGGTCTCTATTATGTATTCATGTTTTGAGTGAGGGGCAGGCAAAACAAGATTTTTCTTCTCCCTGCTCCTTTTTAGCCATGTATTATTATTATTATTATTATCATCATATGACTGTGAATCCGAATGTTGTGCATAACCAAAGTGAAATTTAAAAAAAATTGTTGATGGTGAAAGTGGCTGCTAAACCCCTTAATCTGTGAACTAACAAAGATTAGAGGACAACATTCAAAGTCAAGACAGAAAATCACTCATGGAGAGACAATACACCCTTGACACAAGGCTAATCACCTCATTATGGGTATTGGGATGATGAATACTCCAGGGAGCAAACACTGTTCAATATTTGCTTCAGTGGGAGGCTTGTTGCATTGTGACCTCATCATGAAAAATGTAGGTCCATAAACCAAAGAAAATCTAGGACATGGTTTATGGGCAATTACACTTTGCAATGTTGGTCAGTTATGGAAACTGTATTTAAAGGTATACTATGCAAGATTTTCCGAAAAAAAAAAACCCAAAGTATAGCCTCATACAGACAATGAAAATGATGTATTCGGGTCACCCAAAGTTGTAATGTAAAAACAGCATGGAAGCTACAAAATGGGCGTGTTGTATTTTATTGCTCAGAGCATTTAAACAACCCGGGAGCTCATTTTTTCAGATAAATCCAACACCACATGAATTAAGTAACTGAGGTAACTGGGACATCTGGGACGTCTGCTATTTGCCTCTCAAAGAACAACAGATTATTATCCAGTGTCATTTCTGTCTATCTACATACAAGTGAGATGCTGAATCACTGCATTAAAATGAATATTTTATCTTTATTAATGTAAAATTATAGATGATGACTGGTATGTGCTGCAGAGAAGTTTTGTGGGGCGGTCAGCACAAGCTGTCGAATGTGCATGTACTATAGCAGAGTGTCACAAAGAAAATGACACCATAGTTTGCAAAAAGTATTAAAGCTTAAAAGGTTCAATACATTTACATATATCAACTCAGATGAAAAGTACTGGCTACCCATCAGCAGATGTTGTTCTGGTGGTCCAGGCATTTGAGATCTTAGCATTAAGTCAGTATATCCAATTTTGCTCCATCTGTAGTGGTGTGTGTGTGTGTGTGTGTGTGTGTGTGTGTGTGTGTGTGTGTGTGTGTGTGCGCGCGCGTGTGTGTGCGTGCGCGTGCGTGTGTGTGTGCGCACTGACAGACCTGTGTTAGGGTCACTGATTGATCATGTCCTAAATTACTTAGCGTTTTAGTTTAACAGCCTAGTGGTGCTAGAGTTGCCACAGGCAGAGAGCAGCTATTTCCATTTCTGCTCATCTTCTCTAAAACACACTAAATAAAAGCAGTGCATTGATTTGGGACAGTCAATCTCATCAGTGCTGTTATATAATCAGCTGAAGCATCTATGAAAGAACTGCAATTATCCATGAACCTGTGCTTCCTCTCATGTGTTTCTGGAACACACTCACAAAAATAAAAACATAAAATTCCCGACATGAAAACAACTAGAATATTTTTACCATTATTTTAACAAAGCAGAAAACTTCAGGGCTGAAAAATAAAGCCACTTGAAAGGCTCCAAGAGCCAGTCAATCCCAATGAACCCATGTTTAAATGCCCAACTCAACAGCAGAAATAAATGTTTACCTGGTCAAAAAAAAAAGTTCTCTACAGCTAATTTCAAGTGACAAGTGTGTGCCATCCTTTGACAAGTCACTACCTATAAAACAACATTCGTGAGGTAACGCAACCATGGTGTAACCTTAGGTTCACAAAGCATGGCCATAGTTGTCACTTTTTCAGTTTCAGGTTCACAAAAGTTAACAGTGATGTTTTGGTCTTGTTCAGTGTTTGGGTGTACTGAAAGACTCTCTAAGGGTTGTTTTAACAGTTTTAAGTCTGGGTTTGCTCACAAAAATTAGCATTAGCATTAGTGTTAGCACAGTTAATCATATGTAGCTGTTAACACAACCTGCTAACTAAGCCAGCAGCTTGTTCTAGGGTTATGTCCATGGTCTTGTCCAGATAGGATCACTTATAGCTCTGAAAAAAAAAAAAAAACAGATGGCAGTGGCCATAATGCAGAACATGAAGTTTCAGAATTGGAGTCCACAAACCAATTGGTACCATCACGGTACCTACTTCCATTATTTTATACAGTCTGTGATTTTACCCAGCCTCCAGCAGCCAGACTACATTCCATTAACTCATCACTCTAACTTTTTGCTTAAAAAAAAAAAAGAATTTGGAAAACAATGACTCAAAAATTCCATCTGATCACTCACTATTTAAATGAAAATGTGACGTGCCTTCTAACCCTTTAACTACTACAAAACATTGTTGTTTGAGATGAAGAATTGCAGCTTGACTCTACAACCTTGAGACATCTTAACACATTGTGAATTAGGAATGTTCCTGACTATGATCATTTCCCTGACGTTTAAACGGAAGTTTAAACCTAGACTAGATGACTAGTCTAAAAGTTAGAAAGCACTTAGAAAACAGTTAAAATGGCACACAGTTAATCTATAAAGTTAAAAATTTCCTAAAAAATACCGTGTATACACTAAGAGCCATTTGAAATTGTTAATCACAATTTTCAATGACCAAATTGTATTTTAAATGCCACTGAAATGTGTTGCACAAAGCACTGTGCATTATGAACATTGTAAATTATCCTACAAAATGTGACAACAACATATAAAATAATAAGCGAACAAATTATGTTTGTTGAAAATAATATTCATTAAGAAAATAAATCTTTAGAAAACATATATAATTATTACAACAACACTTTCATTGAGTGAATGCAATCACATAGCAAACAGCCTACAGTAAAAAAAACAAAAACAAAAAAAATCTCTCATCAGAACATGTATTTTATGTCATTTAAATGTGTACATTAATAATACAAAGAAATCAGATCAACTGACTGGTATTTCGAGCATTGTTGGACTTTTTTCACTGATTGCTCATTTACCTGGCGAAACTTAACTTGAAGACTTAATACCTCTTCTGTCTGTTCATCTCACAACAAACTGACAACTGGATTGGTTTAAAATCCTCTATAGTCTACTGTAAGTTTCCTTGTATGAAGACTCACACATGCATGTATTTTAGAGCTGCAACTTCCAAATAGTTTTCATAGTTGATTAATCTACTCACTTTTGTTCAGTAATCATTTAGTCTAAAAAATGTCAGAGAGAATAATTCATTAGTATAAATATTCTAAAAACTCAATGATATGCTTTTGAATTGCTCACTTTTTCTAAGATATTAGGGTTATATGAAAAAGAACAAAACAAGCAAGTCTTTACATTTGAGAGGCCACACGTTTAGTATTTCTTGTCTTTGATGAAGTTTCTGTTGATCAACTATAATACTGCCAAACTGTTTCAGCACTAGTATTTCTGGGCAGCACAGTAACTGAGGACACTGAGGTCATGTCCTTGTGAATAAAGCATTCAGTATACCCACCAGAATTTTAGTCCAGCGCTGAAAGTTTGTACCACCACTGACTAGTTGAGTGAAGACAGAAACATAGCCAAATAGCAAAAGATTTTTGATGTAAAAAATTTTATGTGATGGGAACTCTCTGAAATGGTTCATGACCTCAGTATTTCTAAAAACCTCAGCTGTTGTTCCTGCGCAGGTATTCTCTCACAAACAAATATTTTTTTTACTTATATACTTTAACAAAAAATAACTAGTAAATATGATAAATCATATTTGCTGAAACTCTCACTATATTCACACAGCACCAAATGAGACAGACAGTCTGTGAACAAAGTCCCATCCCTCTGCCTGCTATCTTGCCTTGGAGTTTTTATTGTGTGCATCAACGAAAACAACCAATCAGAGCCGAGGAGTGTCTCACAATGTTGTGTCAACTACGGTTTGTGAACTGCAGTCTAATTGTCAAAAGTAGTGCTGATCAAATATGAATCAATATTCTGTTACTCCATTGCTTTGTTTCTGTCAATATCACGTTATCACGTCAATTATACAATTTCAATAACTAATTTGAATAACTAATTTGTATGATTGCAGCGACTATGTAGAGTATGTCTTACCCAAGACTGCTGGAAATGTTTAAAAGAAACCTCACTATCCTAAAAACAATGTACAGAGACAGACTTTAACTTTGTTACTAGTCACTGCCTTGTGGAGACAGATAGACTGATGGTTTAAATGGGTTACACAGATCCAAATCGGCAGCACACATGGTACTGAGAAGAACCCAGAGGCACAAGTTGTCAGGGCTGACAGTGTGCAGCTTACACAGAAAAGCCTGACATGCTCCCAGCAAGGAAAAACAGGGGATATTCAATTTAGATGCAGCTGCTGATGTGAGGATGAAAGACACACTCTGTTAAACAGTTACTCTGGAGTCTAACTGACCTTGTGGAAAATGGATCTAGTTGCTAAAATCACATTCAAACCATGGGGTGCATGCAACAAGACAGTGCAGTGATGTCAGGGTATTTGCATGATTAGTATTAAAAAGAAGGAAGATCAAAGTAACCTACTTCCATCCCTGGGTGAATATTAATGATTTCATCACTGGCAAAAAGGCAAAGCAGCTCACCTCAACTCAACTCCGTTCCCATGCCACCTTCCTATTGAGTCTGACATGCTCTCAGGCTGTCACTGCACACACCTCAGGTGACCTGATACTGACTGAATCCCAGTGACAGACACATCCACTCTGACCCCTACCTTTGACTCGAAGGTAGAAAAGCAGCGTGAGCAGCATCTCTCCTGCTAATTGTTACCACCTTCACACCCCAGATCTCATGGTGCTCTCCTGCACCTCTTCCGCTACTCCTCTCCTCATCCTGCCTTCCTGCTCCTCTTGCTCTCACAGAACAGCTTCGCTCGTGTGTCTGTGCCACTCTCTCTTGCCTCCCCTCCCTCCTTATTTGCTTTCATTCCCCTTCAGGCTGCTTCTCTTCTTCTTCTTGTCACACCACACACACAGACATACACACACACACAAAACACACACACACTTCAAGTAGCACACATCAGAGGAGGTGTACGCAAATAAATTCTTTGTGCGCTTGTGCATCAAATGTTCCCCACTTCCTCAACAGGGATCGTACCACATGACTGAGTTTTTTTCAGGGACCTGCTGTCTGATCCACATTGCAATTGCACCATTTCACCCACAAGATGGCAGTCGTAGCCCTGAATCTAACAGTAGCATCCTCTGCACAACACATTTTGACCTAAATTTAAACCTTGTGGACTATTTTTAGTGGCTGTGCTGTGCCTTTTGGAGCCCATACTGGATGACAGCTACGCTTTCCTAGAGACCTGTCTCTGGATGCTTTTATAGCACTCTTTTCATGGGGACACTGAGAGCTCTGTGCGCTACTGTATATCACCTTCACAGTCTTTGCATAATGTTATGCTGTCCTATATAAGCCAGAGGTATTGTATTATCTTTGTTGAATTTATCTGGGGTTCATTTTATAGTGTATGAGCATGAGCAGTGTCTACCCTCTACAGCAAACACAGTGCCAAATTATTCCACCTTAGCAAAGCCATTCTGTTCCATTTTAAGTTTTTCTGCCAAAGTCAACCATTGGTGTGTTTTACTTCCACTTGTTTTTAGAGTAGTTTTGTTAATTTCAGGTATTGTAGTGTGATAAAGCCCTTCTGTGGAGTTTGCATGGATGTTTGCATGTTCTCCCTTGTCAGCATGGGTTTTCTCCAGGTACTCCAGCTTCCTCCCACAGTCCAAAGACATGCAAGTTAGGTTAATAGGTGACTCTAAATTGGCTGTAGGTGTGAATGTGAGCGTAAATGGTTGTCTGTCTCTACAGTATGTGTCAGCCCAATAATAGTCTGGTGACCTGTCCAAGGTGTACCCCATCTCTCGCCCAATGTCAATGTCAAAATCTGTATTGCTCATAGCTTGACACTGAATAGTAGTAGAGTGGCTCTGCTCAAAGGGTCTGCAAAAGGAGCTTTTTACCCTATCTTAAGCTGAAACTTGGAACAAAAACTGGTACAGAAAGTTTAGGTACGCTGCATGAGTTATCATGGCGATAGTCAGGTTGGAAGAAAACCACCTTCTAGAATGGAAAACTCTGGCTTTAGGCTCAACATACCTCACTGGCCTGCTTAATATTGTGTTGCAGTACAACCCTAGGGTTGCACCAACACAGATTAAGGCAATAAGTTCTACCTGTAACACCAGAAGGCTGTACTATGAAGCAGGATTTAGAGTTAGCGAGGTAACTTCAGGGTTAATTCTGGGTTGGCAGTGCCACAAGGACGGTTCACTTTTTACCAGGTCAGATGACAGCCTGTCAACACCTCAACCACTGACCTATCAAATCACTGGAAAAAAGGATCCTGACATGGACAAAAGTCCTCAGTGACAGGTGAAGAGTCTATTTTTTACAGAAAATACTCAGTAGACTCATTTTATTGTTTCAGGCTTTGTACTTCCACTCTAACAAATTCAAAAGATATATAAAACATCAAAAGATTCTTCACATAATAATTTGAACTGCATTTTAATGGTGCAGAGTTTATTCTGCAGTGACAGCTGACATCCTGGCTCTCTGATTCCATCATTGCAGCTCAGAATAACATGAGACATGTGTGATGAGAGCTGGAAATAAAAGCCAATGAGAAATATTCCACACACTTCTAACTGGCGTTCATGATTATAATAAAACATTTTGCTCAGATCAATACTTTTTCATTTTTTACTTGACTAGCAGAAACAGTCTGGCCTTACTTTTAAGTGTTCTTATGCGACAAATTCAGAGTACTTTCTTCATTTTTCGTCATCATTCACCTGAATTGCAAAAAATACTCACTAATACCTAAATGTATTTTAAGCCTTTGCCTGCTTTTAATATTTAGAAATGATTTATAGTGTTTCTACAACTTTGTATTCTGTTGGAAGACTACAGGCTTGTTTACATTTTACTCAGATAAATAAGACTATTTGCTGTCCCTAAAACAAAACATTCTCGCAGGTGATTAGTATCACTGTTTCATCTCACATGGAGTACTTCATTCACAGTTCTGACGATGTCACTTGTAATTACCAACCCCTCTTCTCCCCTAAATGCACTCATGGCTGGAGAGGAAACTCAACTGACACCGCTTATCCAATGTTGGGGTTAGTAAAGCCAGGTAACCAAAAATCCTGGGTATGTTGAACTTGCTTTGTAGTACAGGCCTCTTATGTCACCTGTTTCACAACTTTTTAAACTTAAACACTAAACCAAATTAAATTTAAGACTGGAGAAAATATGGGCAAAATGTGTCAAAGGTGCGAGCATTTTCTGCTTTTGGAAACTGACTAAGGAATATTCATTCATTCATTCATTCATTCATTCATTCATTCATCTTCTAACTGCTTCATCCTCTTGAGGGTCGCGGGGGGGCTGGAGCCTATCCCAGTTGACATCGGCGAGAGGCAGGGTACACCCCGGACAGGTCGCCAGATTATCGCAGGGCTTGACTAAGGAACAGTTTACAATCAAATATTCCCTTTCTATTGATGTTTGTAAGACCCACCATTTTCTAGTATTTAGAGCAAAGTCCTGCATCGGTGCTGTGTAATAGGTAAAATATATATATATATATATATATATATATATATATATATATATTATTTTTACCTATCTCACACACACACATATATATATATATATATTATTTTTACCTATCTCACACACACACACATATATATATATATATATATATATATACATATATTATTTTTATTTATTTATTTTTTTCTATATATACACATGTCCACATGTGGTTGGGCAACGAATGAGAACAAAAATATTTTTTTTAATTTTCCAGGATAAAACAAGTAAAAAAGATGTGCAGTATATGTTTACTATTTTGACATCTAAATCACTTTTATCAAGCCGCAATTCATTTTATTTTGAAAGTCAATGATACAAGTCAAACCTTTGACCCCAGCTTCATATTCATCCCCAACGTGGAGGACTCCAACAATAAAAATTTGCAGCCCAAGGATGAAGTGGCAGCCTAAGGAGGATCCTTTAGAGGTTTTATGCTAGCGGAAGGAGCATGCTAAAATATTTCCTAACTTGGCAGTGATTGGTGAATAAAAGAACTGTGTTGTGACCTAAATAACATGCTGTTGCTATCTGCAGAAAGCATTGAAGTATGAAATCCCACATTTTTGATGTACGAAAGCATCCTGTATCATAACTACATGTGTGCCATTTGTAACAAACCAAACCGCGTGAAAATCAGTTTAAAATTCAGTGAGTTATTCTATTTTACTTATGCATACAGCTCTTTCCTCAATAGAAGGGAATGCACTGTGAAGGCGAAGCGAGACCCATCCAAGATGGCGGCCGGCTGGGACGTCGGCTCTAATGGGCAGCAGCAGTCAATGCAGCGTCTATGTATGTATGTCTATGGATAGACCTACTCCTGAAAAACTTGTGTCTGCGCAAGCCTTTTTGTCCCTACGAGGCCACCGTCATTTACCCGACGGGAGGGGTGAGCGAGTGAGCTCTGCAATCTAGAATTTGACCACTGATGTCACTGTTTTCAACAGTTTTCAACCCATTTTACACACTGGCCCTTTAATGTGAGTGACGGTAGCCTGTGTGTGTTTAATCATGGGTGCAGGTCAGGTTGCTGGACTTTTATTAACAGGTGCGGGCAGATGCAGCTTGACGTGGACACAATGACGGATAACAGGTCATGAGCTTTACGGGTAAAGCGGGTCCGGGTTTTCAAAAATTATCCTGTGCAGGACTCTGACTTAGAGTCTAAACTTGTGTTGTAACTGCATGACCTCTGAATTCTGTATTTGATGTGTTTTATGCGTTTTGTATTTCTACATCGCCATCTTTTACAGTGACGTAGTATGTTAGCTGACTTTGTCCTCTGGAGGTGGAGTGGATGACAACGTGTTACCTAGGCGAGATACCTGCCAGGCTACAGACCACCATTCACGACCAACAAACAACAAAACTGGTTATTTTGTTGGCGAGTCATCACTGCGTTTCCAGCAGCTCTCTAGCCCCCAAACGTGGGTATTTTTAGCAACTTGTTGCTGTTTTTCCAGCAGCTTTTTAGGCCCCAAATGTGAGTGTTTCTTAGCGGCAGATTGCTGTTTTTCCATTGGAAATTGTGCCACAAAAATGGTTGTTTTTTACCACAATATAGCTGCGTTTCCAGGCAGCACTGTGCTCGAAAAACTGGGTACTTTAAGCCAAACATGATATTTTCCAAACCATAACCAAGTGGTTTTTGTGTCTTAACCTAACCACAAGTTCAACATAAAAACATACAATGTTACATATCCATGATTTGTGGAAACGTACAATGGCAACACAATGGCGACTGGGTTGCTCCATTACATAGTTTGTCCACCAGAGAGCACTGGGAAGTTGATTTTTCAACTGTAAAATGTCCTGCTCAGTATGCACCATGGTCACAATTCATTCTACATTTCTAAATGTGAAGGGTCCATGTCAAGATTTGTTTTATAAGTTTGTGTAAAAAAAAAAAAAAAAAAAAAAATTAAACTAAAATAATACCAACATGAGCCTCAAAAGTCTAGTATCAGGCTCCATTTATACAAAAAAGCACAAACTGAAACCACAAGATGGGCCAAAAGAATTCATGCCTTAGATGACAGAATGATTAAACCCCATAAATTCCACAATGAAAACCTTGATTATTTTAAGACAGGCACACCCTGAGCTCTCCCTCTCCCAGCCAAACACAGACTCAGACGCACGTATGTCTGTCCTTGCTGGCCAGTATTGCAACATCGAGGAGGTTGTGCAAACATATTCTGCATTCCTTCACAGTGAGGGTGAAAGGCTATTCTCCAGCCCAGACCCACAGCTTTATCAAAGCAACCTTCAAGACATTTTTACCTTATCAGCGCTGCCAGAGCAGGCAGTGTACTACACTCATTCACTCTAAATCAACACTGTGTTAGAAAATTTTAAAGAGCTTCTCCACTTGGAGGAACCAAATGAGTGGAAATGAAGACAACACATTCCTTTTGCTCTGTAGGGTTAATGGCACTCACTTGCAGTGCTTTCACTTAGAGTACGTATGCCACCAATCTGTATCCAGGTCTCTTCACCCTTTGAAACCGGGAGAAACATCACTTTTTTTGTGCTGCTTGTATTTAAACCTTTGAACCTTAAGCAAATTGGTGCGATTTCTTTCAAAAACACATAGATTTAAAATACATTTAAAAAACTATTTTTATTGGAATTATTATTTCATGATGTTCAAAATGATGTTGAAGATTTATTATAACTTTTAAGCACTCACTGGGTCATTTCCTTGTATTGTTGTTTTTCTTTTCTTTCGGTTTTTTTTAAAACTAATTTTCTTAATTTCAATTTTCTCTCTTTGATAATTTCTTGCTTATTTTCTGGGTAATTTCTTCTTTCGTCAATAGGGCTGTAGTCTCCTGGTCGACTGGTCGATTATTTGGTCACTATGCTCTCGTCCGACCAAATTGTCATTGGCCAAATAATCGCCCGTGTTACTTTCATAAGGAGCAAAGTGCTACATCAATAGCTTTCCAGGATTAATCCATTATTTCCTGCGGCAGGAGGGACAGGCTAAGTTACCTGTGAAAATGGGGATGTTTTAAAAACACCCCTTTGTTTACACAAGGTTGAATTCGCCCCTAACACTGGGTCGCGGTCACGCAGACCTCCTGTCTGTTTCTGTATACTGACACCATTTCCCTCAGTGGAGACGAAGCTTGTTTGTATTTACTTGTATTTCACAGATAAGAAACAATAAATTGTGAAGACAGTAAAGCCACTACTAAAATAGCATTTTTAAGTCTGTGATTTATACTTCAGGATTTATCCTGGCTTCATATGAACAGAGGAAATCTCTGCTTGTCGCTAGGCTAATTTATACAATGTAAAATGCCATAGGCTGGTGTTAATAACGTTAGCATGTTGTATTTGTTTGGAAAACGTGTTAAGTGTGACAGTTGTTAAATCGGTGTTTGTCTGTCAATGCTGCAATTTATAGTGAAGCAATTTGAGTACTTGTGTTTGAAATTGTCTTTATTAAGCCATATTTAATGTGTGTTTAATGTGTGTTTAGTGTTTTGGAGGTGCAAAGTGACAGACATACCACTACACAAGTAAAAATAACGTGCTTTTTTTTATATATATATATATATATAAGTAGATGCTGCAGTTGTCCTTTAAATTTCAAACATTCAAAACATGGCTGTCAACTCAGGTCTTCTTACCAACATTTCCCCAAAACATGCACTCTTAATTTGGAGTTATGATTGCTAATGTGTGAGGCAAACCCACTCTGCAGGTATTGTAAACCATCTATTATATTATATATCTATACCTTGAATCACTGAGACTATACATGTACCTTCACTAGATCTCTAATGTCACTGTGTTGCTTGTCCTGAAATTGAACAATGGTGCTGTAAGCTTTGCACTCAGCCAACCCAGCCAGAATAAGACCACACACACAACAACCCACAGTACTACACACAATATATTAATGTTTGGCTAAATCCTAATGACCTGACTAAATCTCAGCTTTCCTGCTCGTGATAAATAGTATTTCAGTTCCTTTGTCTATGATGGTCTTAACCTTGACAGGCCATTGTACTCTATCTGGAGCTGTATTATGTAAGATTACGGGGCTTTGACTTCAGAATATCAAAAACAACAAAGAATAATAAGGTGACCTGGTTGAGCATGTGGTGCACTGAGCGGAGGAACACAAAGTAAAGGACAGATGTGACAATATAGATATAAAGAAAACAGAGATGAGATGGAGAAAGCAAAGGCTGATTGAAAAGAAAGAAGGAAGAGTGCAAAATAAGAAAGAGGGAGAGATTAGATAAAGGGGGAAAGCCAGTGGGAGGCCTCTGAAATGAGGCCAGCAGCTCTGCCACAGACAGTTAGCAGCACTTAAAGGCGAGTCGGCTCCATTTAGCAACTTAGCAGACCTCTCTTTGTGCTCGGCACGTATAGCCTTACTGAGGCTAGCTTCAGCAACACACCATTGTCGTGCAGCTTGTTTGTGCCAGCTGAAGTGGTTGCCCAGTGGGAGCATTATGCAATGGACCAGCCTTTTGTGGCCTTCTGAACAGATGTGCTTCAGGCTAGCACTATTCATTGCAGAGGTTCAATAGTAGGACATGCCAACCACTCCAAATCCAGGCGCACAACAAAATGAGATCAGCAACAGGGAGACAAAAAAGTGGCTTCCACGTTGTGCTGAATTCAACACTGTAAGTCATTTTACTGACCTAATAAGCACTGTTTTTTTATTTATTCATGTTCAGTGAAGATGTCCATACATAGTCTTGGTATCTGTCTAGATCAAGATCAGCAACCTTTACTATCAAAAGAGCCATTTCAGTCAGGACCACCCTAGTCAAAGAAAACTTTATTTCTATTTGCAGTGTGATATTTGGCAGCATGGCTCTGTTCTGGGACCTTTCTGCCCTTCCACGTGCATACTAGGAAAGCCTAAGGCAGGGAGAGCAGCAGCAAAGACCCCTCTGGTACAGAACAGAGCAAGCATCAATGACAATCAGAAATCACACTGACAAGTTAGACAGCATCAAAAGATCGGGTGAGGGTGGGTTGCAAAACATCTTGCAGAAGAAGCAGCAACAGTGCACAGGCTAAAGCAGTTAATAGCCAGTTGGTTGCATAAAAGGCAACCAGCTGACTCCCTTCTATCAATCAACAGCGGATTTTGTCATATACTTTATTAATCCCCCTGAGGGGAAATTCAATTTTTTTCACTCTTTCTGTCATTTACACACTCGGGCTGTACCCAAATATTCGGACATTCAAATATTCGTTTCTATGGGTAGGTATTCGTTATGAAAATTTGGTATTCTTTTTTAAAATTATTATTATTTTTTTTTTTTTTTTACATTTTTTGTGCTAAATGTAGTCTTTTTATTGTTGATAAATGTAGGTTATCAATAAAAATCAAAACTTTTAAATAGCATTGTCAAAAATGTGAAAATATAGTATCGCCTACCAACTGAGCTTGTGCACATGGCGAGCTTGAGCGCATCCGTCTGAGGCTGTGGATCAATGCCAAGTTTTACCACTTTATCACTATTCCCTCTAACTTGTAGCTATTTTTTCAGTATCTTTTGAATTTAATATGAATTATGGAACCGTTTTTGTCAACGTTTGTTTCTCCCGTTTTGTACGATAAATTATTGTTTAAAGTTTCAACAAGTTTCTTTTGGAGTGCGTGACACAAATGTTTTTTGAAAATGGCCGCGGACTGTCACCTGCTCAACGCATCAGTAGGCCTACCTTTGGATGCCATGACAGTAATAGATTTTAGATTAATAGATTATAAAATTAATGTCAAAATATCATTTACAGAGTGATTTAACAGACGATCACTGCTGCCCGACCCGCAGACCCATTTGCGGGTCACGTGGGTTACGGGTCAACCCACGCATCACACACTATTACACACAGGTCCGAAAGACACATAAATGCACAAAGTGGAGAGATGTCAGAGTGAGGGGACTGCCCTGGTCAGGCACCCCAAGAGGTTGGGGGATTCGGCGCCAGTCCACATTCCACATTTGGTCCGGACGGGGACTCAAACAGGCGACCCTCCAGTTCCCAAGTCCCTATGGACTGAGCTACTGCCACAATTGGGCTAATTAAGATCAGCTCATGTTGCTGGGATGTGAGCTGAGATTCTGAGAGTGGACAGCTTCAGAAACATTGGTATCACTAAGAGGGACTACCTGGCCCTGAAGAGGGTTGATGTCAACTCTCAACCCTTTAAGTCATTTACAATAGGATGTGCAGGATGAGAGCTGAGAGGACCATAAAGGACCTCAATCACCCCAACAACAGACTCTTCTCTGTTGTGGTCAGGGGGGCAATGCTGCTGCAAAATCCACTATCTGATCCTTAGCTGCTGACATTCAAAGTGAGGTTGTTCTCCTGACACCGCTTCTCCAGGTGAGTGATTTCCTTAGAAGTAGGCCCTCTCTTTGTTGTCAAAGATCAGGCCCACCATGAATGAGTCATCAGCAAGTTTTTTGATGGTGGTGGAGTCAGACACCACACCATACAAGTTAAGTAAGTCACCAGGTACTTGCAACACTCTTAAAAAAAGGTATATGACAAACTACAAGACAGTAGTGAAAGAGGCAAGACCAGCCTACTTCTGTGATGTACTATCCAGAAATAATCAAAAAGGGGGCATAGGAAGCGTAGTGGATAGTGCCGGCACCCCATGTACAGAGGCAATGCCTCGCCGCAGCGGTCATAGGTTCAACTCCAGCTTGCAACCACTTGCTGCATGTCTTTTATGAATAACAGTACTATTTTGAGCTGTTATCAGTCAGTTGTTTGAGCTTATCATAGCACAGAGAGAGCCCTTGTGAAGGCCTCTAATGACCTGTTTTACAGCGGACAGAGGTGTCTTCTCAGTCCTGATGCTTTCAGATTTGAGTGCTGCTTGCGCTACAATTCATAACTCCTTGCACTGTCTAAAAAGGTGTGTAGAACATCGGGAACAGTCAGCAAGTCACTTTTCTCTCTCCATTAGTGTTTTGTCATTTGTGTTGCATAGAGAAAAAAAGGTATTTATGGTAGAAGTGCAGCTAAACTCAGCTACAGTGGTTCTCCGGCTGCAATGATGCTGGGAGAGCATATGTGTTAACTGGAAACAACCAACCGATCAAAGCAGAGAAAGGGGCCTTGAAGAAAAAATTGCTAAAACAGACAGAGAGACAGAGGCGATGCAGCAATGACAGCATGAGAAAAGTGTTATTTGATTAAGGAAGCATGTAGAAATATTCTACTAGAAAGCCAAAACACAAGTATGAACCTGAAGATGAGCACAATTTGTGTTTGCTTGATTGACACAAGTCACAGCCATATTAGCTCCTACAAGCATAGCCCACCTCAGCACCACTCAGCCGTCTCCCACTTTTCCCAATTTGGAATTTAAATTTGGCTCCAGTAAATGCCAGGATAGCAATGAACTATAAAACCAAACTCAAGCCTTCAAAACGTCTCTTTAGGAAAGAGGTGGCATCACAGACACATCAGCCATTTTATTAAATACTGATAAAGGTCCTTAGAAACTCATAAGCCTTCTAAGCTCGAGCAGATAGGAGACCCAATTTGCTAAAGCAAACCTTGACAGGGATGGATTTTTTTGTTTTGTTTTTCAAAGCCAAATAATTGACACTCACTGAACTTCATCCACTCAGTGTGACTGTGTTTCTGTTTGGATTGGTTTCTCTGTTTTGTTTGGCCCTAGCCAGTTCTAAGTGACGTATCCATTCCACTGATGTCTTTTTCCGTGATAACTGCAGCTGTAGGGGTTTCTAAGAACATTTATCTTTATCTTGTCTTTATGTTAATCAACTTGCGAAAACGGCACAGTCTTTCTCATTGTACTTGAAGCAATTTTTCTTGTTCTGGCATAGGAAAATGACATCACCATTCATAGCACGGTCTACAAAGATCCAAATACTTGATTGTAGCGATGCACCGATCGATCAGCTGGTGACCAGAACTGACCAATTTTCAGCCTAATCAGGCGTGACCAGTGACTGGCCAGTTGGTGTCAATTATAGCCGATCCTGTGTCAATCAAATTTACATGCACAACACGATGGTTGACGTCATGAACAGCAGCACCAGTTCTAAATAGTCATTTACACCCATGCATGCTGCACATGGTTTCAAAGATATTGTGTTGAGTTAATTAGCAGACTGGCGTACACCATCCAAATCTGCATTAATCAAGTAGCTTGAAATTATATCGTAGCAAAGCAAAATCTAACTCTTTCATGTAAGTGGATGGAAGTTGCTAAAGCACTTAGCTTCTTAGTTTGGGAGGTATAAATTCATTAAAACACAAATATGGTGGTCTACCGTATTCCGCTAGTCAGATAGTTAAGATAACTAGCAGTAGAATAAGCTAGAAAATTCCCTTTAAAAACATGATTAGCAACATATTTCCTCAGGTATATATATTTTTTTTTTAAAAAAAACTGTGCTCTTATCCAGTTTCCAACCTTACTTCTCAAGTAGTTTGATACATTTCTTTTTTTGTGTGGCTGCAAAACTTTCTAATGGTGGGATCTGATAGGAAAATACAATGGTAACATTACTTAGGCTGGAAGGGAGCTATCTTACTTAACAGGAGAACATGAAGAATGTGTGTGTATGTGGGTGTGATGTGCAATATTTTGGTATAGAGCACTTGTGCAATAATTTTATAAAGGATTTTTGTGCAGTTACTTCAGGTACTGCATCTGTGCAGCACGTGGTGTAATAATATAAATCTGGGGCATGATACTGTCAGTGCATTTACATGCACAGTTAAAACCTGTTGAACCCTCTAGAGCTGCTAATAAAGGCCTGGTGTGTAACAATACACTGATCAGAAGAATATGGTAATGTTGCCCATCAAACTTAACAGCAGAACCTCAGCTACAAGGCTGTAAAAAAAACTTTTTACATGCCCCAAACTCAGTTTTAACATCAACTAAATAAACAACAACAACTACTAACTCCAACAACTCCAAACAGCACTGATATCCCGACCCCCTCGGTATATTTCGGGCTCTAACTCGACCACATGTTATTCAAAACACACACCATTCGCCTCAAACGAAAGCTGAGACTCCACTCTTTTACACATGTATACAATACATGCAATGCATGTATGCAATTTTTGAGCAGAGGCCTACTGTCCTTGTCTCAGTATTCTGTATAAGCACTGGAGGGGAATTGTATTATTGACCGAGGTATGTCCAACTCTGCTACGATAAGTGGCAACATGCCCCCTTTTAGCTTGTTGGTGGTGGACATTTTTCCAGTTGACCTATTACGTTACAGACCAAACAACTGAATGTCATCCAGCTGTTCCGCCATTTTTTTTTTGGAACAGGTCGCCTTCTATGTTTTCCTCCTATGTATGTATTACAATATTTAACTCTTTCAGCTGACACAGCATGAACTGCATCTCTTCGTCTGTCCAAAAATGCACAGCTCTGGATGTACATTTCATCATGTTGTTACTAGTAGATGCTTAAAGACTAAAGACTTAAAGACTAATCTTTTTTTTTATGATTTTTTTGGGGCTTTTTGCCTTTATTGAATAGGACAGTCTAAGTGTGAAGGAGGGAGAGAGAGAGGGGATGACATGCAGCAAAGGGCTATAGTTTGGTTTGGAATCGAACCAGCGGCCACTGCAGCAAGGACATTGCCTTCATATATACAATGCCTGCTCTATCCACTAAGCCACTGGGCCCCCAGAGACATATTATCTTTAATATTATATATGATATTTTTAGGATTTCTAACTAAGTTTCCAGTGGCTTCAGTGGAAAGTTCCAAAAATGCCTTTTTATACTGTCAATTATAGTTCTAAAATCAGAACCAGCAGATCAGACTTTTATAAAATCAGAAATTGGAATCGGCTAAGGAAATTGAAATCAGTGAATCTCTAGTCAATTGTTGGTGAGGGAATGAACACCAGACCTGTTAAAAAGATTATACTTTTGTCTAATTTCTCTTTCCTTGTGAAGCATTTTGTGACATTTGTTTTAAACAGTGCAATATAAATAAAATGTGTAATTATAATTCTTTGAATTGCTGAAGAAATTGGACATGCTGATTTGCTAGTAGGTTAAGTGTAACAGCCTGTGGAAATTGGCTTGTTTTGTGTGTTTTTCTTGGTATTGAATGATCCAATTCTCATGTCTTTGAAGATTAGCGCTTTGTCCCTCTGGTGCTGAAACATGACCGTCTTCCTAACAGACCAACAGCGAGTCAGACTTATTTTAGTAGGTAACATGTTTCATCCCTATCTGTCTCTGAGTCACTCTGCAACGTTGCAAGGAGAAAACATTCCTCTTTCAATTTTGCATGACACATTCAACACACTGTAATCTCATAAGCTCTTCTCTGAGAGACTGCAGCCACATGGGCAACCCCATCAGATGTGTCAGACGAAAAAAAGCCTACATAAATATAAATATAGATATAAATGAACTGCAACCACAACTAAGGGTTGCAGCAGAGGGGTTGTCTTTATTTCCTGCCAATTTGGGAGAAAGGGATTGGTCAAAGAGGCAAAGGTTAATGAGAGGTTCAGTCGTCAGTTCTTTAGTAAAACATTTCTTTATCTGAGGGGTGATATGACCCAAATTGAAGTCGGATGAGACAACTGCCATGTTACTTAAAGATTTAGTTCCAACCCAGTTAGCAAAAATAGACAGAGAGGAAAAAGCATTGCTCCCAAAACACTGCTGATATTTGTTGAGGCTGAGCTCAGGTCAGATTCTAAAGCACTGGCAAGTTGTATCAACTACAGAAGACTGCAAATTAAAAACAAGCCCCTCGTCATCACCTTGTGTTCATCAAACACCATAAGCTTTGTGCAGAGGTTGAACCAAGTCATTGTTTTGCAAGTCAAATGTAAATCTCAAGTGTTTGTTGTCAAGTCCTAAGTCAAGATAGGTAAGTCCCAAATTAAGTCCCAAATTTAAGTCCCAAACCAAGACAGGCAAGTCCCACATCAATTCCCAACTCAAGATAGATAAGTCCCAAATCAAGTCCCAAGTCAAGATAGGCAAATCCCAAATCAAGTCCCAATTAAAGGCAGGCAAGTCCCAAATCAAGATAGGCAAGTCGCAAATCAAGTCCAAAGTCATGATAGGTAAGTCCCAAATCAACTCCCTGATCAAGGCCCTAATCCCAAACTTAATAATGAGCTCTTCACTAAATGTAATGCCATTTGAACTACAGAGTAATAAAATAATTTACAGAAACCAAGAATGCTTTCTAAAATTCATATTAATATATCAAAACGAGTTTGTTAGATCGAGTCTGACTTGAGTTCAAGTCATGTAACTCAAGTCCACACCTTTGGTTTAGTGCCACATGCAACCCAGCTCACTAGAGCTCTTCAGCATTGACATTTATTGAAGAGTCTTACACTGAACACACTATTGACTGTATGTTTGGTAAAGCTGGCTCAAGTGGGAGCGGACTCTGAGGTGAGAGGCCACTACCTTTGCACTGCTTCATTCGGTTTTACATTAGCACCAACATTGTCACCAAGAGAATTGAATGCCAAATTGTGAACATAACTGTTCTTTGAGAAAAATCAATCACACATATATGAAGAGCTGCTCATTTCTGCTGGTGCGCCAAGAAAGCATGACTCATTAGGAGTAAGACAGCAGCACGCAGGGATGTCATAATGACCCAGTCATAAGCTGAGGCCTGCATTTTCCTGTTAATGCTCCAATGATATCTAATGAGATACCAATGATCCAAAAGAACATACAGTATTATTAGCACAATATCCTGTTCATCATACAATCAATAGTACATTGTGTACTTAGGATTAAAAAAAATATATACAGCAATGGACGCTGCTTTGTGTTCTAACATTAAAGAGCAACCACAGAATGCTTGCAAAGGCCCAGGAGTGTTTTTTGCGCAGGAACCTGCCAAAACACAGTCTGGCATCTCTGAGTTCAGCAACTGTCTAACACGTCCTCTGGGCACTTTGTAATGTTTTCACTGGCCACAGCACAAAGCTGCTACAATATTTAGTTGTGGCGCTGATAGGGTTTCTAATGAATATCCATCACCCAGCAATTATTTAGGTAGGCACTGATGACATTCACTGTGGCCTCTACTCTTGTTTGGAGCAAACCCTATCCAACCACTGGAATTAACACTATTCCAAACCTGCCTGGTCTTTCATAATTAGAAATGGTGATGTAGAGCCACTGTTAGCTCATTGTTTTGGTTTGACGGCTTCCACATTTACTGTATGGTTGAGTCTAATCAACTCCCACAGGCTGCCATTTTCAAGAAAAAAAGGCACTAACAAACCCACTATATGCTACCTGCCCTGCACCAAAATACTACAAAGTTACCTTGTGGCTGGAAGATGTAGGTGCGCATCTACCAGATTAAGATGAAGACATTTTCCTCAGGGACAAAACCAGAGCTAAAAGAAGAGTAAATATTGTAAATATGGGCCTTATATTGTCAGGTGGACACAAACACCACTCTAAATGAATGCCAGCACTGCTCTGCATCTGCTGGATGTTTAGGCAACTTTTCACTAGCATGATCAGAGTGAAAACTTTACAAGCTGGGGATACAGTGCTGATTATGTATCTGTCAGCTTGATATTAATGTGTAGTCCCCTTGGGACCAAAGTCTGTCTTTGCATAGTAGAAACATTAACTGGATCAGATATGATTGTTATCATGTTTTTGATTGCTTAAGCTGCTTATGGCAGTTATACTGTATAGTTCACCAACATACAATTTACTGACACTCACTGCAAACACCTCAATAAAATCTAAATCTTAGCTGTCCTGGGAAGCAGCATCACAGTGTTCCTTCACTTTTAGGCGTTCACTGCAACTCCTTACAAGGTTCAGGTCAGCTGTGTACTTACTACACTTTAAAGCAGCAGTAATCATCACTGAGCTGTCTTGGCTGATACTAAGACAGTCATTTGTGTCCATCATGAAAGACATTTACATTGGGTGCATCTTTCAAAGCACTATGTTGTATCCAATGCCTTTTAGTGTTTCCCCTATAATTGCACAGCGTGGAGGACCTGTCTTTATTGCCAAAAATGATGTCAAGTATCTAGTCCAGTGTTTCCATCTGTTTTCTAAACTGCCAGTTGAACAAAAAGTGACGATAACAAGGTCAGTAGATCACCACTTACAAACAGACAACTTTAGAAGCATTAAAGTGCTGCTGCAGAAACTACAGTCAGTCACCAGAATTTGATTTTCCCACGTGGGTCCTGATGGATGACCAGGATGACAAACACCACAACAGTCCAATCAACAAGTTACCCATCAGACAGTAGAACTTCATGTGTAAGCCTCTTGGTTCGTTAGCAAAAAGTCAGAGTAAACAGGAACCAAACCAAAACTGAAATGCAACGATATATCTTCTTTTTTTTTTCCTCTGGAGCCAACAAATGAATCCAACTACAGGTGTGAAAGCATGGTCCATGTACCATTCATTTATTTGAATTTCAACTGAGAACAAACAAACAATAAAATGGAAAAATGATTTGTTATTTCACTATTTGTTTTTCAATGTTCAACAAAAAACAGATTTTGACTTCTTTTTCAAATATTTCATTTAGTGCGCAGGTCAAAGATAGAACATTTAAAAACAGTCTCAATCCATTTTTTATTTTGATTTATAATCTCTCTCATTTCTGTGCCCTAGAAGTTATTCAGCCTAGTGCGTACTTAATTTACTGTCTGATACTGATAGTAGGCTGTTGTTTATTATGGCTGCCTTGGAGTCCCAAGGATTATGCACTTGTTGCAGTGACAGAACTTTGACTCTGTAACATCGCCATTGCTCTTGAAGGCTCTGGTAGATCTACAGTGATTGTATTCACAGCTTCCAATTGGAATTTCTTGGTCCACCTTAAATGTCACATAAGGCCTGTAGATGGCGATATTCGGTCATTTTCAAGCTAATTCATGAACTGAAAAAATTAACAAATACAGAATGATCAGTAGAGTGCAAATGTTCTAAATTTTGAGTATTTTAAGTGAAGCATATTTTTTATTGGCTGTGCTCATGGTAACCTGCTATTTAGACTTGCTATTTCTGCCTATTTACTGTGGTCTTGTTTGCTCTGTATTCTAAGTCTTAAGAAACTAACACTCCAGTATGACAAGAGATGTCAAAGGTTATCATAATCTTGAGTTTTATTCATTTTACTATAGTATTTTTTCTTAATGATCTCAATGTTAATTGAGATCATTAAGAAATGATGGTCCAGATCACAAACTACTATACTTAGACTCATCAAATCTGGACTAGATTCACTTGGAGAACCAGAGACTCATTAAAACACAATTTCAGATTTGTGAAACCTTTATTCTACAGGTTAAAGGTACACGGACCAAGCACCCTTAAATCTGAGGATGGAATTAGGTTGCTGTAGGTGGTAGAAGTAGTGTTTTGTTGAGTGATGGCCCACATGAAATTTGCACCCGCAGAATTACAATATTCCCATAGATTTTTATGGCAGATTTAAGAAAAAAATCCAATTAATATAGTCTATTACTTCACAAGCAAAAAAAAAAAAAAAAAACATTCCACAGACTTCTGCAGATTTACATTGTGATCACTGCTGAAAACTGTATTTTTTTTTATTCTGGCAAACCCTCATCTACAATGGGGGTCAACATCCTGGCTTTACAAAACAGAACTTCAGTATTCCTTGAAGGTAAACGTCTTACAGATGGCTCAAATTGGCTTTCAGAGACATTCAAGTAAGGACACCATAGCAGACATGGGGACTGGGATTCACTGACCCTTTTTTCAGTTAGTTAGACTTCATGTCAGAAGAGAAAGCTTACTGAGAAAGACAGAGGAAGTTAGAATGAGACTCAGAGATAACAATGACTTACAGTATGAGTCAGAGGCCTGTCAGATGAGGGAAATCCAGCAGATAAAAAGTTGGAGAGCTCAGAGGTTGAGGTGGGACCTGAGGAGAGACTGCAAGCTGTCTCTGTACTGCATCCATAATGGACAAAGAGGGACATGTTTGCTTTCATTTGGCAGCCAGCCATATGTGCTGATGATGTAATGTGATAGCACAGGGACTTTTATTCATTCCTCCAACACAGTATCATTATTTTTCAATTATCCAAATAAACATCCTGATAATGGCAGCAATGAACATGATGCACAATATGAATATACTGTGTAGAATAACCAATGTACACATTGTTTCAATATTCTTAGAAGCTTAAGCTAAGTTCACAGTACGCGACTCTCAAAGTGGTCAGATGGCTGTACTGTTCACACTACACAACCTGTTGTCTTGTAAACGCAAGTCTTGGAGTCATTGTGATTTTTACAGTACATGACTGACAAGCGACAGGGAGTCACACACTACAAGATTATTCATCAGTAGGAATCCTCGATGAGTATGAAATACGATGAGTGGGTCAAACCATAACCTGGGGTTGGGGGGTGATGAATAGAAAATATCAAAATCAAAAAGTAACAAAGCAGCATCTAAGTTACTAGGCTGACTCACAATGCGCAATATGTGCAATAGTCCACCTTCCACCTTCTATTTCCTTTCTGTGTGTGTGTGTGTGTGTGTGTGTGTGTGTGTGTCTCTCTCTCTCTCTAAAACACACACATTCTCACACACACCTTGAGAGGTGCTGCACCACCACTCCCCTCCTCAACCTGCATCTTGCACAGTCCTTAACAGATGTGGATACTTATTATGTATTTTAGCCTGCTAGATATCTGGAGAGTGTCTACGACACCTCTCAGCGCACGTCTTTAAACAGTTCACACATAGTGCTTGAGTGCCAATTTGCCTCTGGTCTGAGGGTTTGTCTGGGAGCTCCAAAAACTGCTGGCAAGTCATGAAGTGTGAACTAGGGCCTGTATCCATGTAACATTTTCCTTCAGCAGAAAAGCGCTGACAGGGAGTTGGGTAGTGCTTCATCCCAGTGCTTAATAAAAAAGCACAGGCTGCGTTTTTTTTAAAGACGTGTTGTGCATGGGTTTTGTTTCTATGACAAAAAAATCTTGACACTAACATTAGCCAGGTAACATAATGCTACATTAACAGAGGGCTGAAGCTTACAAAGCAAACAGTGATAAATGCACAAAGGTCACCAGCAACATCCAGTGTCCTTTGGCCAATCTGTTATCAAAAAATGAGCTTTTCTGTCTTGACTGTGAGAGTAGACAGAACCCTAGCTGAAGCAGTGGCAGTGACAACACTGGTGCCATTCTGAAAAGTTCAAAAATTTCCCACTTAAAGTACTCAGAGTGAGCCCACAAAAAAGGGGGAGTGCCCTGGCGATTTTTCTCTAGGCGGCTGCATACGCTCACTCCCCATTAAGAACAATTGGAAAAAAAGATGCCAACGCTGAGAAAAAAACACAATGAGGACACAGGTCCCTGGGCATTAGAGTTAGGCATAAGTTTTTACAGAGGGGACCCCTAGAGGAAAGGTCATGGTCCAATATTATCAAAAAGGTTTATCTCCTTGGAAGCATATTTCATTGTAATCTGCCTGTTAGATTATGTGAATCCTTGTGTGAAAAGATGACATAAGAACCGGACTTGTTGAATGCCCCGACCGGAAAGGATTCATCTGCTGGGGAGACTGAACGTGTTCAGTTAATTTATTTTGAAATTATATTATTTAATTTATATTAGTTGTGTGCAACTGGAAATTTTGACTTGCTGGTGCAATTTAGGGAAGGTCACCAAAACCACTAGGATCCATCCTCTAGGGACCACAGGAATATCCACAATAACTTTTGGAACAAATCATCCATTAGTTACATGATAACTTGTCCAGAGACCAAAGTATGGGTGGGAGATACGGCTTTAAAATAATAGGTATTTCTATTTATGACAATGTGAAAACTGATGCAACAGACCTGCTGTACTGACATTAGCCAAATGGGTACACTGTGTCCTACTGATTATCAAGCTAATTTCGGCCTGGTGTTTTGCTTTTGTTTCTCTGTCACACTCATCCTCCTAAATACGGCTGATGTAGCCATCTGACTTTACTTTTCCTGACTTCTAAAACTCTGAGGGGTTTCTTTTCATGATGACATTGCAACATGCTTCTCTGATTAATTACCATTAAGCAAATGTGCAACGTGATGGATTTTCTATTGTCACCAGCTGGGCTGATCTTTTTGTTGTTGATATAGTTTGTGAATAACACCAGATGTGCCGTTTGTATTGTGATGAAGAACTTATGATTCTTTTCCTTACTGTAATGTTATCAAATCACCATTATACCACCAGTCATTTTGACTTTTACATTTTACTTTCACTTTTAGTTAAAACAGCACATCCCATCATTTTTAATATCACCATAAAAGAGGTTGGCACTGTACTTTTCTTCATACAATGCATGCATTACATTTGCACACTATGTAGCAGATACATTGAAACTTAACATTTCTACATTTCGTATTACTTTTAACACTGACTTAACTGTGCAATACCGTGCAATAATCGCTGCAATACTACTAACTGTAGCAATATGCTGTGTAATAACACCTCTAGAATGTATATATTTATTTAAACATACTACAAATAGCATTACGTACATATTTTTTATGTTTATTATTGTTGTTTTTATTCTATTAATGTATGTTGTGCAGTGAACATTATAGCATTATACATCATTTATATTTCTGAATGTAATGTACTAGTTTATACAGTGTAATGTAGCACAATGCATATATTTGTAAAATTTTACACACTTACAGACTCAGCACAGTGAACATATTTATATTTTTAATATCTTAAGTACTAGCGTTAAACATTGCAGCATTCTATTTTATTATTTTATATTTACATACTTCTATTTCACATTCTTATGTCTTATAATTCATTATTCTTTACATTAGAGCCACCGTGATGAATCACCATTTCCTCTGTGGGATCATTAAATTGTTTCTGATTCTGCTACAAAGCTGTGGTTGACATGGTTAGGGTTTTTTGTCTTTTCACAGCACTATCCTGACAGAAAATGCAGGGATGTCTTGGTAAAACACCTGCTTTTCCTGCACTACCCCTGCTGGAAAGACAGCAATGGGTTGCTACACAACACCATTTGGTGCCTGAAAAGCCACCAGTAAAACAGCAATATCCCGCTTTTCCACCACAGGAACTTTTATCGTTAACCCCGGGTTTTGAAAAATCTTGGCGCGTTTCCACGAAAATTACCCGGGGAAAAAACTTTCCCTCAACCCCAAATTTCCCTTGAAAAAAGTACCTAGTAGGAGGGTAGGACTTTCCAGTTTACCCGGAATGCTTGACGGGTGGGGTTTGGTGCTGAAGAACTCTGATTGGTGGAGCACACACTTGCAGCGTTCTGCACTTCTGGCATGGGTAGCCGCTGCAAACTTTATTTAATTTCTACAAGCTTCATTTCATTTGTATCTTGATTAAGGATGTGTACCGAAACCCAGTATTAAATTACCCCAAGGGCTAAATTATCAAAGACCGTAGTATTGATAGGCGCTAACAGTATTGGTTCTTTGGTGCCAGCGCTGAACTCCTCCACATACACACACACACATCCACACACACAACACGCCTGCACGACACGGTAACCGGTGAACAGTCGAGCGGCCGCAGTGGAAACGAAGTGAAGATAATTTGAAAATGACTCAAGTTGACGGCAGCTACACTTGTTACTGTGAGTGACATTAACCCTTAGTGAATAAGAAGCCAATACTTTATCAATACATGTGTTCAGCAACCGTGAACATGTAAACATGTAGACAGCGATATTCAGTATGCTCCATCCACAGTCTCTCATCCTCTGACACTAACGTTATGTCTTACACAAGGACAGCACGCTAGTTCAGCTGATAATGAATTTTTACAAATAAGTTCAAATGACAGCTGTCTGCATGTTTGACACTTATCTTAAAATACTTTTAAACTTAACTGCTGGCTGAGACAAACAGCTTCAATCTCTACACCAGCACTAATGTTACTGTACCACCCAATAGCTGGCAGAGCCAAATACAGGGCACACGCCGAATCATCTGCGTCATCAGCCTACGTCACTTTGAAAATGATTATGCAATACATATGAAACATGCAAATGTTTGCAGAAAAACACACAATTCCAACCCTTTCTTTCAACAATTTGGCTGGGAACACCCTTAAGCCTAAGCTGTAACCTACACAAGTAGCCTACACAAGTAGCCTGCGCCGTTGTGAGTATTTGTACTCATGCCATGGTGTGTCTATGTTGCTCTGTAGTAACACCTCCAAAACACCAGTCAGCGTTGGATTTCTGTGAAGTGCTGTAAACTTTGACCTATTCAAAACATATCTAAAACACACACTAAACATGGCTTCATAGCTACAATATCAAACAGTACACGAACTGGCTTCATTACAACTTGCAAGGTTTACATACAAAACATTTGTCTTTTCCTGGACATTTCCCCACATTACAACATGCTAACATTTTTAGCACAAGCCTATGACCTATACATTGCATAAAACAGCCTAGCAGTTAGCAGAATCTTCGTCTACTCACATAAAGCCAGGGACAAAATCTAACAAAACACTTAAAAATCAGCTCCATAGTTTCACCATCAAAAGAATTTTCTTGCTAATGCTAATGTTATTAGTATAAGCCTATGAAATTTTTCATTGTATAAATTAGCCTAGTAGCCAGTGGCCTTACTCATATAAATCCAAGATAAATCACACAGGACTTCAAATGCTGTTTTGTGGAGGCTTCATTGTCTTTACAATTTATTGTTTCTGATATTCATGACGAAAACATAAATGAAAACTTTTTGTCCACTGTGGTAAACGGTTTTCAGCTCACAAGAATAAACAGGAGATCTGTTATGTTTTTGGGGAGGTGCATGCCAGGCTATGGGGTAAGGTTTGCACAGAGCCTATGCCATAGGTATAGTGTTGATTCAACGCAGAAGTATAAATCCAGCTTTAGACCAATATGTTGGTCATGGGAAATTTTGGCCTGATGGCGGTAGTACTAGATGCAATGAAGAGTCCTGCTCTGTGGGATATGAATATGCAGAGAAAATCCCATAGTAATCTGGCTAATACTTGTTGAAGTATCTTCCTCTGAACCAGAGTGTTGACTGGACAGATAGATAGTGTCATCCTCTGCTCTAAGGGAAAATACCTGCCGCTTTTTGACTCTGCGTGTTTAGAAAAGGACTCTTCCCTCTCTCTGTCCTCTGTTATTATTCTCTTCTGTTTAAGCTGACAGCTCAGAGCAATCACTCCTGGGAAATCAGGAATTCCTCGGTAGGAAAAAGAGACCAAGGATGATGGCCTGCTGCTGGCTGGGTTGTGTTGACTTTGATGGCTCATACAGTTTATAACATTGTGTAATCAATATACAAACAGGAAGACACACAAAATAAGAGCAGCGAAGTAGATACACACATGGTCCAGGTCTCACACACAGTGTCAAACATTTACACTGTGATCCTGTTAATATATCAGGATGCTAACATTCTCAGTTGAGCTGGCTCAAAAACAACATCCTGTTCTGTTTACCATAATCCAGATAAGCTTTCACTCTGGTTATGAGAGGCCCAAACTATTTCAGGTATGCTAATATTAGCTGGGATACTTAAGAATGCTGTGTTTTCCCAAGGTCAGTCTCCACTAAACACTTTCAATTATTCTATAATTTAATAAAAACAGGAGTGTACAAGAATTTGAGGAAGTACCTTAAGTAAACAAATCACTGTAATGACTGCGGCGGCTCCTCCCAAAAATCAGCGTGTTTAAATACGACCTGCCCTAAAGTGAACAATTTTCTACTTTTATTTTTACTTTCTATGTAACGTTACTTTTGACAACAATGTCTAACAAAGATCCTGCGCAGTACTCAGCTGCTCCAATGTTAAAGCCTGAGTCTGTTTTTAAACCAGTTAATAACCATTATGTAACACTAGCTGTCACTCCAGCCCAGTCTCACTATGAAGTCGTCGAATACCAGCACTTGGTCAATGATGTCCAGCGTCAGACACCAATGAAAATGGCATCCTTTCACGCCAGCATGATACGCGGCCAGTGCGTCAGAGGGAAACACGGCCAGACAACAACATAAGTTAAGGGGCCCAAAGTCCAGGGGTTGGAAGGGTGGTGGATAGGTCAGACAACCACTGACTTTCACCTGGGAGGCAGGTGTTCACTTTGCGTATAATGGTAAGGCCAAACCCTGTTCTTTTTTCCTAAATATAACCATATGTCTCTATGTGTTGGCAAAACATAACCACATACATTTGTTGTTGAAGGGAAAAAAAGGTCAAGTCGCAATGCTGTACCTAAGTAGTGCATTTATTTTGAGACTGTATGCAAACTGTACATTTCCTTTAAAAGCAAGGGTACCTTGCACGCTATATGTTGATGTGGGAAGTCTATGACCAAACGATATGTGACAAGGCAGGTGTGAGAATGTGATGGTCACTCACAACTGTCCCTGGCACAGATCTCACACTCCTGCAGCAGCAGCAACAACTCTGTGGTGTGATGAAGTCAAGAGCAGTGTGTTCGACAGAGTTGGTAATTCAGCACTTCCAGGATGCACTACAACCAAAAGGATCACCACCTTATTCACGGTATGGGTATCAAATGAAGTACTGTACTGATATCTGTATAATTTTTAGGATACTGGTATTGGTACTAGAATTGTAAGTTTTTAAATGATACCCAGCCCCTTTGTACAGGCAGTATTGTTAAGCTGTACAAAAAATATTTTTAACATTCTCATTAAGCTCTGATTATAGAAGATAAATAATAGAATAAACAAAAAGTGAATGTGATGGATTTTTTCTTTAGCTCTGCTGGTGTTTGCAATAGTACACATGAAACCAAACACAATACAACTGCATTTGATTTGGCAAATTTATGAATGGGAGAGTAAGCAGTAAAGCTTGGGGTGGTGTTTCAGCCCAGAGAGCAGGTGTCAGGGCTGGTGCATCATAATCAAAGCTAGATTACCCCACTGTGTGTACACGCCTCATCTGCCAGCAGCCATCATTACAGCTCATGCTCTGCTTTGGCTTCATCTGATTTGTCACTGAGGTTAGTCAGCACGTTCGACGCCACTGTGTGTGTGTCTCTCTCTCACTCTCTCTCTCTCTCTCTCTCTCTCTCTCTCTCTCTCTCTCTCTCTCTGTCTCTGATGCTAGTGATTGCGATGCTGGATGTACAAAAATGTAAAGAATATCTTGCAGTCTGTGTGGCATGAGGTACTGGACACTGACTATTGCTTTTCTACCATGTCCATGTTTGCTTCCTGTTTGTCTTCTGGGTTAGAATATCTGACAAAATGGCTCGTGAACATAATGTTGTTCAGCAGCCAAATTTCAGATGGTGGACGGCAAAAGCTGTGTCTAAAACCACTCCCTTCCCTCCTTTTCTAACACTTAATATATCTGAGCAATTAAGCTTGGCCTCATTCTTGACCTGAAAAACAGTGGTAAGAAAAAAATAAAAACTAGAAATACAACCTTTCAGTTGTATGCTTTTGTAAACCAGTCAAGTTGCTGTTACAGTTCACATCCATGTCTGTCCAGACTCATATGTAGCCAGGACAGTAGACAATGTCTTTACTATGGATGTTGCTGCAAAGAAGCCACAGATTCTAAAACGTAGATGTATCGCACACATCTTTCCCCAGCAGAAGACATATAGATATAGATTAGAGTCACCAACTCTTCTAAATTATGACATTGAATAATGGCCATTTTTTTGCTGAACATTATTATGTCACAGTGAAGTTGACTATGGCCTTTTGGGTAGCCTATATAATATTATCAAAAATCTTAACTCAAGGTTCTCTAACTTGTTTTACCAGATTTGTCATATTGTCATATTAGACCATCAAAATCCATCCACTGAGGCAGACTGTGAAATGCAGCTGAAAGCTTTTGAAAAAGTTGGCTAAAAGAGTATTTTGTCAAACTAGTAATGTCACACAACTGTAACTGTAAACCGTTCTCTGAGGCTCTGTGCTCCACCATTGCCTGGTGTAATAGGATATTACTACGTTGCAATTGTTTTAACCTATGTGGATAATGACCCAACGATGCTTTCACCATCCAGGGGACGCACTGTGGATAAATGATTTTGGTGCTCTCTATAATCAGCTCAAGATGTGACATCTGTAATCTTTGTACGTAGACTGCACATAGAGATGCATAGCTTACACCGGTGGTTCTTAAATGGTGTGCCATGGCAAACTGGTGTGCCATGATGCCAATCCAGATGTGCCGTGGGGTTTTATGATAACCATACATTATTATTTATTTTATTTTATTTAAATAACCTTCACGGGGAACCCATTTGTCACTGTTCAAGCGTGGGAATTATAAGTGTGTGACCCATCAAAAGCCCTGATTGGCAGCCAATGTGAGGGATGATTACAATTAAAAGGAGACAGCCGTGAGCGGGACAATGGATCGCTCTATTGACTTAAGAAAAAAAAAAAACGTCAGTAGACAGTAACACACCTAATTTTATCTCGTTTTTATTGTCATGGTAAGAGTGACAACACACCTTTCAACATCACTATTAGTAAAATAATGAATATTTGTGCTTTTCATAATACCATATTCTGACTCACTAGCAACCCTAGAGGCAACAGTACTAGTCACTTAGCCCAAAAAACAAATCTTTACTCTTTACTCTTTTTCCTAAACTCTTGGTGTGAACATTTTGCTTGTTGTGTGTTTTAGTGAAATGGCCCATTAAAAGACAGCTTTTAGTCAGGCATATAGTCTTAACACAAACCCAGTGCTGTCTCAGGAGAGTGCTTCTGTCCTCTACAATGCAGCATCATTTTGGTCAGTATAGAAACCACAGTGTGCTACAGCTCAAACAATGGCACTCTGCTGTGCCACAGTCAACAATCCACTGACAAGGGTCCCATTTACAGCTTCAGAGCTATGTTAGCTCTGTGCTGGAAGCCACATTGCTGCAGAAATGGACCTACCCAAGTCCAGATGATGTCACTAGAATTTACTCTAGTAGGAGAGGAAGAGGTGTGACCAGTATGGGTTTTTCATAAGGCTGCCACTGATATTCTTAAAAACGCTAAAACCCTAATTGCTAAGGTTGCCATGTTGCATGTTGCATGCAGCAGTTGTCATGAGCCAGATTTGAATGCATCCTTTTCAATGTGTCTACATGTTTAATGCTTTGTACACTCCAGACATGAGTTCCAGATGGCTAATGCAGCTAACTACTGATCGCAAATTACATCGGCAAATCAAATACATCCTTGCAGAGTCAGCTAGCTTCCGCATTCAGATCAATGCTAGAAAGCTTCCCAGCTGCTTGGTTATCAGCAGCAGTGAGAGCATGTGGGTGTGCTGCAGTGCAGCAGGGAGGCCTGACACATTACAAAACCACTGTTGCTATTTCTGGAGCTTGAGATGCTTATAAGTCAAGAGGTGTGTTGAGTATTATGGGTGTGGAACCTGGATGCATGTCCAGCTGCTCTCATTAGCAGTAACCACAAATGACATCTGACATATGACATTCTCATTCCCCCTAAATGAGCAGCTGACTGGCTGGAGGCAATTAGACAAGGTGAGGAAAATAATGTGTGACATATCTGCTAAGTTCTGAAAGGTATCTTCTGCTGCTGACACAGTATGTCGCAGCCCATGGAAGATAGGTTACAACTCACCAGAAGTGTTTTTTTGTTAAGTCATACGATATTAAATTAAAGCAAAACAAGTCAGTTCTGTGTAATGAGTTTCTACTAATGTTGAAGGGCTAGCTATGTCAAGAAAATGATCAAACATAACATTATTGGCAGACACCAGAGGTAGAACATGGTCATTATTTTTGTAAGTCACGGACAAGCCACACGTCTTGTCAATTAAATCTCTACTGAGTTTCAAGTTTCAAGTGAAGATCTATAAATTCTATGTCAAATCCAAGCCCTAAACCCTTTGTTTCCAGTCCTAACCAAGTCATTTTCTCCAATTTCTCTAAGTTCAAAGCACTTTTAAAATTTTAAACAGATGCCTGGACACACCAGTATTGTAAACAGTGACATTCATTCATGTGTTATCTGAAACCACTTATCTTGTTCAGGGTTGTGAAAGGCTGGAGCCAATCCCAACTGTCATTGGGCGAGTGGCGGGGTACACCCTGGACAGGTAGCACTATCACAGGGTGAAACAGTGACATTTCAGCAAATTCAATACTCAATCCAAGTCCCACCCCTCTTAGTTACTGTTGCTTGGTCAAACGACAGCAAATACAGACATGGCAACGCCAAAGTTTAGTGAGGTGATGCAGATAGTTTCTGGGCGTCAGGCAATATAGCTTTATAAGGGCAACAACAGAGTATATGTGATAGAAGGATATACAGTATTCATAATGATGTTGTGTATATCTATCTATCTATCTTCAAGGGCATTATTCCGCTTATACCATGGTTACTTTTCAAAGGAAAAAAATAAGAATACTGATTTATATTTTATGCTTTTAGCAATGAAAATCTAAAGTTTTTTACAAGCCATAAATCGGTTTTCCACGTAACCCAAGGGTTTGACAACTACCTGGAACAATCATTACCATCCTTTAAGGTTACTATGCAATTGAAACATTGTTGACTACTCCACTAAATAGGACGAACCTTATATACAACATGGCAATGTGAAATATTTCTAGTCCACGCAGCTCATAAAACTCTTTCTCTCAGCTATTAGCCAGAAAGCTAAAGTTATGCCAGCAAGATTCAAACTCAATTACATTTGTATGTTTAACAACAAGACTAGCTAGCTATCTAAGCTAGCTATCTAGCCATGTCACTGTACCAAATCATTATAAAAATTTTCACAAACAAATGATATGTTATTGTCAGCAACAGCCTGAAGTAGTGAGCTGAATAGCGAATGGTTTGTGATGTGATGGTTTTGATGTGATACAAAGTATCACTACGTTCAAAGGGCCTGTGTTCTTCCTGCAGCTTGTGTATTACAGTCTCCCTCCTGTGGTGTTCAGAGAATGAGGCACTGAAGGACTACACAAATACATTTTAAATGGAGGCTTTGTCTGGGTCCCTGTAGAACAGTGAACAGACATAAATACCGAAATAATTGAGAGGTGTCCATTAGGTGTCTATTAATAGCGACCGAAATTAACATTTTCACTCACCAGCCAAAATGACTGGTGGAGGAAAAATCCACCAGCCAAGCATTTTTTTTTCTGCACAAAATAATAATTTGCCTTTTTTTTGTCACATAGACAATTGTTTCAGATCATGTCATTGACATAATAAGGTATTATATTAAATACAAACCTAACAGAGAAGTCAGAACAAAATCTGGAGCACAATTATTATATTATATTGAACAACAAATTCAACACAGCCTCAGTGGCCTCAAAATGAGAATAAGTCTGCTCTGGTAAGCAGTGATGCAGTGTGTATGTCTAGGGCTTTTACTGTGAAAGGTAAGAGCAGGAAAAGTGAAGATGTCATGTGCTGCTGATAACAATGCCGGAGGAAATGAAGAGTGTCCCATCTTGGTTTAGACGACATAGCCTCTATGTTATTATTTTATTAACATCGTAAGTATGGGCACAACATAAGCTAGCAGCAGATTGGCGGCAAGTACTATTTGAGTGGATCAACTGATGTGCCATACTGTAAACAGTGCCGTAAAACTAGAAGCATTCAAGACAATTAGCTCACAACAACATTTAGACACACATAAAACACATCTGGAGTGTGTCTGTATGTCTGTGAAACTCCAAAACTGCAGAGGACAGCAGGGCACTCTTAATTGACACTCAAATGCAGTAGAGATGCAGTAATTTTTTTTTACATGACTACTTTGGGACAAACATTTACCCGCTGGTGTGGCGGGTAGCCCTCGCAGATTTACTCGCCAAACAGAGGATCTACCCGCATTTGGCGCTTAGTGGGCATTAACTTCGATACCTGATTTTCAGGTTTTAATGACACCCTGCAGGCAATCGGAATCAAACCCATACGTTATCTTTAAACTATGTCAGCAACCAACCTATCTGTCTGTTACAAAATCTCTTAAATGTTACCACAGAAATCAGGAGGAAGCAAACATTGGTGACATTGACATTGGCGACATTGGTGATCTGACATTACGCTAAATAGATTCACTGCTTTAAGTTTGTGGCCTTTTGGAGAGTATCAAATCATTCCTTTAAGAGCTTTTTGAATTTGTTAAATCTAAAGTCACAAGATTTACAAGTCCAAGTCATGTGAGTCGAGGTCACCTCAACCAGAGATACAGTGTGTGTTTTGGTGTTTTCTGGCTGAAATATGTCATTTTATTGGGAAAATGAGTGTCCAAACTGCTCATACAGCAGATATTTTTGGCATTAAAAAATAAATAATTAAGTGCAAATAAAATGGCAATACAGTCTGATTGGCGGTTTATCTTATAGCGTATATCTTAAGTAAGTAGGTACACGTACTTACACATACTCATATGATAATGATTTAATACCCTGTTTTAAAAAATAATTAGATAAACAAATCATTATTGTAACATAAAACATAAATTGTTATATGATATAATGTCATTCATTCAGGATAAAGGGCCTCAAACATTTGCAGCTACTGTATGGTCACTCTCAGCTGCTGCTAGTGAGCCCTTATTAACAAAATGTGCAACTGAATGTATCTGAGCGACGGAATATCTGTTGTACCATCATCAAATTTTGTTTTTAAACTCCCACTGAAGTTCATTCTGACTGATTCATCCAGAACACTGCAATGAGTCAAACTGTCATTAAGTACAAAGGAGACTGAGCAACGTAACAATTTAAATCATGTAACTTTTTTTGATATTTAGTAAAACTTTTACAGATGCCTCTGCCTTTGTAACTGGAAGAAAAGTTGTGTTTCAAGGGAACTGACCTGGCATGAACCACCCCCAGTACATGAGCTACACTAAATATCACAAACAGAGAATACTAACATAATTTCATCAAGAATAACTTATTCTATTCCAGTTGTATGAGGCCATTTTAAAAATCCAGATCTAAGCAACTGTACTGTTTAAACAAAGGCAATGACACAAAGCATGTAGTATATTTACACCTTTAGGACCCGATCACACAGAAAGTGTTTTGCAGGTTGCAAGGTAATTGAATACCGCTAGAAAAACACTTCTGCTGAGCCTTTTTATTGTTGCCAGGCAACCACCCCATCACCTCCTTACTCTAACCCTCCTGTGTAATCAATCGTTTTTTCTTAAATTCGCCCCCATGATGGCCATTTCAAGTACTTCACCAAGCTGCTTTCACGCCTGCTGTTTTCTATTGAGATGGTAGTAACTGCGGTTTGTAAAGGCATATAGCCCTGGGAATCCAGCAACCGTAACCACCAGTTTTTCCTCCACTGTTAACCAACTGTAAACTTGTTGTTGTGACCACGGCAGAAGGCCCGCCCCTTAAAAAATGCGATTGGACAATGGGGAAAAAAGCGGAGATGACATGGGCACTTTTCTGCTCTGAGTTGAAGTTTTTATAATAACAATATAATATTTATATCTATATATATCTATCTATATATATATATATATATATATATATAATTGCAAGGCTTATAGCAACGCAAAAAACAGTGAGCAAAAAGCTTCATTCTCATTAAAAACAATTACAAAAAGCCACCTCCAGCTGTTAAAGCACTTTCTGTGTGATCAGGGCCTTACACCTCAGCTCATTGCAAGCAACTAAAAGTCCAAATAAAGTAACTGTACATTTGACAATCACATGTTTTTATCTACTTGTCTGTGCAAATGTGTTGTCAAAGTCTGTAAATGCAAGAGAGAATATAACAGAGGACAACGTGATTTCATGTTTATAATACACATTGAAACCGAGCACAAAAAAATACCCAGTAGTAACATAATAGCATCATCATTAATGAACCTCTACACTGACAGGCTGGCAGCAATGCAGGCCCTGCCTCTTGTCCTGATACACCACAGCTAAAGAACATCTATAGTGTACAAACGATTACAACCACCTAGTGGTTGTATGCCACTGCAAACCACTCAAGTTGCAGAACAGTTTGATGTCAGTCCTGACTCATATGTAGCCAAGACAGTTGAAAATGCTTCAAATATAAATGACACTGCTTCACAAACATCTTTATACCAGCAGCACAAAAGACCTATACAATGACAGTTTCAAGGCGGGCACCCAGGATTAGTGTCTTCAATTCAGTGTCTCCCCTTCTGTTCCTGAGATATGATGTTATATAAGTGTTTTTTATATATTATAGTATTATGATGTCACAGTGAAGGTTACCTTTGACATTTTGGATATAAAAGGTCATCACTTCATCATGTAATTATTTTAGATATTTATGTGAAATTTTGGGAAGATTTAAGTATGAATTCTTGAGTTATGGCCAAAAATGTGTTTCAATAGAAGGTCACAGTGGCCTTTGACATTTAACCACCAAAATCTTATTAGTTCATTGATGAGCCCAAGTAGAAGTTTGTCCCAAATTTGAAAAATCTCCATGGTGGTGCTCTTGAGTTATTGCGCTCACGAGCATGAGATGGACATACAACCCCATGGTTGTCAAAAGGCACAGTCTTCTTGAAAAATCTCATTGAACAACAGCCTGGAACAGTGATGTTGCTACCTATACAGTCTATGGTTGCTACGTACGCATACTGGGTCTGATGCATTCAAATCCTGAAGGATCCTTTAGCATCCAGGATACCAGCCCTGTTTTTTCCTGATAAACAAATCTGTGTTGAAATTGTAGGGGGGAAAAAAACCTTAGTCAAAAAAAAATTTATCCACCAGTGACCATTTTCTTCATTTCACCATTTTCTCAACCTTCTGCGCATCTATTTTGTGTAGAAGAGATCCCATGCTCATATTCTCATTTAACGCAGGAGAGAAAATGCCCTTTCAACATCAAGACCAATCCTCACCGCACAAATTACATTTTAACAATCAAGGCTACATTCATTGGTAATTGGTATATAAACTCATGTGTCCATTGATCAATGCTGTATTCACTCGCGCTTTACCATCCAGAGGACTCGCCAAGAAATATTTTCAACAGCAGCTGCTGTTTACTCACTGTCTGTGCACATATCTAGCACTTGACAAGATCCCATTTGTTTATAGTCTTAATGAATAAAAGGAAAAAGGAAAAACTCTTCGCAGAAAGAAAAAGCATTTTTCTCAAAACTAAATCAAACATGAGTTTAACACTACAATTTGTAAAAAAAAAAAAAAAAATTAAATCAAATAAATAAATACACACACACACACACACACACACACACACACACACACACACATATATATATATATATATATAGATAGATATAGATATATACACACATAAGTATTATTGGGGGCCCACTTAATTTCCCTGGAACCCACTCAAATGACCACCTGCAGGTGCCAGTTATTCACTACATTGACAACCTCTCAACATCACTGCTGAAGGGAAAAGTACTTGACTGGTCTGATCCAGTCTAGTAACATTCACCCTCTTTGTCTTTCAGTCGTGCCCAGCGCGTCACAGACTACAGTAAGTCATCACTGGCTTCCACACTTTGACAGTTGAGTCTTGTGATGCGTGAAGGACCTGCACGCTGAATCTTCTCTCTCTCACTCGCTCAGTTGGTCTTTCTCTCTCCCTGTCACACACATACAGAACATAGACTACTTTCTTTCATTCTCCTTTCAGGGCTTAACAGTGCACCATGCACTCAGTAACAGCAATCCCTACTTACACACCTAGCTATGCAAAATACACATATCGCAAATACTGTCCAACTACTATCACATAAAAACATAAGGATACATTCTGACATACATACACATACTATATATACACAACATACAAAATAAAGTATATAGTAGAGAAAGAGACAACCAGGCATAGATAGAATGGCTACTGGAGTTCAAAAACAACTTTATAAACAATGAACAATTTTAGTTTCCATTAGTAAACAGAAATTAAGGCTTGTCAGCCCATGTATTTCAGCTTTGTGATAGCTTGTTCAACTCTAACATCTTCAGTGCAATGTGCTCATTAATCTTGTAGACTTTTATTTCTGATATGCTGCCCCTTTCTCCCTTTAGGGGACCTTAGTGGAAATCCCTCTCTTTTTGGCCTGTTTGCCTTTGTCTGATAGCTGACAATAGAGACAGATAGAGGAGAGTGAGGTGGATGACATGCAACAGGCATTTTCGGACCAAACGCTCTCCCCTGAGACTGACATACCTTCAAAGTCTTTTTTCTGTTTGCATTCCCACCACCAATAGAACTCTGAAGTGAAATAAGTGGGCCTATTTCTATTTCATTTTGAAAAGTCAAAATCATGTTGTGTTTCTCCCATTGCTTATATGCTCAGTAAAGCCTGGACTTCACTGTCGGTCCATTTGTTTTCTTCCATTTCTTTCATTGGGGGCTGTGTTTTGTGTTTTGTGTTGTTTACACCGCTCAAAGATTTTAAGAAATGGCAGTTGCCAGTGCAGCATTGGCTCATGTGTTTGACCAATCAATGTATGTCATTGAAGAATACCTATTCTGATAAAGGAGCTTGAAAAGTCCCTTCAAACAGCATGCTAAGAAAAATGATACTTTCTATAGTTCTTGCAGTGCAGAATGGGGGGTTCTTTGAACTTTGGAAACCCTCCTTTTGCCCAAAAATCATGATCCCCAAATCACACTCAAGATGTTGCAGTGACATAACATGCACCGTAGAACTCAAGGAAAATAGTGATGCCCCTCAGCACAGTCTTTTCCCACTAGTTTATGGTAGTAAACTAGCTTTTGACAGTGACATTAAACAAGTAAAGCTGCCCTCCAAGCTAATACAAGCTAATGCAAGCTACTGCGGAAATGTGCATTTTTTGCTAACCGAATCATCTATACATATACAGTACTTATAAAGAAATGGTTCTGAGGTTAGCATAACAAGCTCATTGGCAAGCAAGTCAATCAAAATACAACAGCAAGAGACAGAGTGTGTATGAGCTGTGTATGAGGTGAGGTCAGTTAGGCAGCATGGTTCCAGCCTTGTAGGAGGGTGTGAATAGAAACACATCCAACATGCTATCGCACATTTGATGGCATCACCCCCATGTACAGATCACCAGAACAAGGACAAAAAAAGAGCCTAGCTCCTTATCCCCGCTGCGGTCAAGAGCCTTTAGAGGCAAAAGCAGAATTACTGAGGCAATTGGCATCTACACTGGCACACAGTAATACCCCTCCTAATGCACAAGTTTTATATTTTATTCTATTTTTTTATAACAGATGCTTCTTTGTTTTATAGCCTGTTGATTTTTTTTTTTTTTTTTAAATTATAATGAAAATAATTTACCAAAGTGCCCTTGGCAAAATGCTCTCAGTCTCCAGCAGGACGATTTTGTCTGTCTGTGACACTTGCAGCCCCTTTTTGTTCAAAATAAATGAAAAGAAATATATCTTAATACATTTTTCTTCTGTACCAAACTCACACCAAACACTGATTCCTCAACTGTGGTATAAACTGAAAAGTGTCTTCTGTTTACAATAGTTCTGAAACCGAAGCATGGATACAATAAATCTTATGTACCGCTACAGCCCTTCTGAATATGCTGAGGTGTCTGCAGAGCATGACACATGACCATGGACTGAAACTCACTGACACTTAACTCTGGACTGAAGACACACTTCAAAGTTTCACCGGACTCAAATAAGCACAGACAACAGCCACAAGTCTAGAACTGCCTGACCCAGCACAGCCATTCACAAAGACTTAATGTGAGAAAAATGGATTCATGTCATCGGTTTTGCTACAGAAACATGGAGGAAAGCTGAGACTGGCCTATTTCTCTTCAAAAATAGATCCAGTGGCAGCAGGCCTCCCTCACTATTTGAAGCGGCAGCAGCAGCAGCTACCTGAGCAGTGTTCGCGTCAGGTGGCCTGGTGGAATGTCAGAACCTGAAGTATTTTGCTCTTTTTTCCCTCTTATGTCTATTCTGTGAAAACAGCAGACCAGTCACTTGACTCTAGCAAGAATGATGCATTGCCATAATGTATTACTTTCTCTCCTAAATGTCACTATCAGCTGATACACTGTACTAAACCCAGAAACTTTTTCAACACACAGAAGCAGATGGTGAGCTGCACAACTGCCTTGTGGCAGTTGCAGAAGTTTGCACCTGGTTGACCTGAAAGCAATAGCGTTACAAAATGCATCACTAACTCTCTTTGTGATTTGTCCAAGCAGGAAAGATCCACTCACTCGCCAGACCGAGGAGGGTTATGCTGTGGTCACAGATTAAGAGATGCCGGAATCTAGTTGACTGCCAGGTCACATATCAGCACAAGCGACAGAGTTGCATGCAATAACTAGAGCCTGCTTTCTGGGAGAGGGCCAGACAGTAACCATGTACACATGATAGTTGCTATGCATTTGCTTATGCAGACATCATTAGCCAAAGATGCTAATGATGGCTTCTTGCTGAAATGTGTTTACTTTTGCCCACAATAAATAAAAGAGAGACTCACAAACGTGATAAGTTACATACATAGAGCACCAGTGCGGGCGGCACAGTGGTGTGGTGGTTAGCACTGTCGCCTCACAGCAAGAGGGTTGCCAGTTTGATCCCGGGTGTGGGAGCCCTTCTGTGCGGAGTTTGCTTGCTCTCTCCATGTCAGCGTGGGTTCTCTCCGGGCACTCCGGCTTCCTCCCACAGTCCAAAGACATGCAGTTTGGGGACTAGGTTAATTGATAACTCTAAATTATCCGTAGGTGTGAATGTGAGCATGAATGGTTGTTTGTCTCCATGTGTCAGCCCTGTGATAGTCTGGCGACCTGTCCAGCGTGTACCCTGCCTCTCGCCCGATGTCAGCTGGGATAGACTCCAGCCCCCCCGCGACCCCCAAGAGGATGAAGCGGTTAGAAGATGAATGAATGAATGAAGTAGCTAATTTATTTGACTTTATTTCAACTGTAGTTTATTCTAATAATTTTGTATGTCAGTAGCCCACAGTAGTTTAGAGGAAATTTCAAATTATCATGAAATATATTGTGCATCACGATATAGCCTAGAAATATTGGGATTTTTTTTTTAGCCATATAGCCCAGCCCTAATATCCAACATGAAAAAAATATCTAACAACAAAAAGCAAACCAAGGCCGAAATATAATCATACACATGAATCAGTACAAGCCAATAGTGGATAATTATTAAGTAAAAACCGAAAGCTTCCATACTATACCTGAGTCTTCAATTTCATGTTGTTCAAGATTACAAGTACAAGATTCCATGAATCTGTTGCATCAATACTGAGAGCAGTCTATCTAAGATCAGTCCTGACACAAGCTACAGGAAGAACCGGCTGGTTATTGGAGCGAGTTAAAGTGGACCGGGGTTACATTGTAACATGGAGGTAATATATGATGGCAGTTTTCCAATCAGGGCCTTAAAGATGTACAGATACCAGTGATTATTACATCTCTCAGTCAGAGAAGACCAACTGACTTTATCATAGAGGATACAGTGGTGAGTATTGTAGCTATCACTGGTAATGACCCTAGGGCTGAGTGGTAACAACAACCTAAGAGCCTAGGTCTCGAGGCAGCATGACTGTCTAGAAATGACATCCTCATAATCCAAAACTGCAAGCAAAATTTAATGCAAAATACAATGCATATTACAAAAGCTATATAATTTCATTATGTAAAATAATGTATGTGTGTGTAAATATGTATAATTACAATGTTCACAAGTACAGTGTTTGTTATCAAAGCTATATATTAATGTCATTACATAAAATATTTTATAAATGTATATAAACAGATGTAAATACAATTACGTAATATATAGTAATTTCATTTTGTAAAATCATTTATAAATGTGTATAAATATGCATAAATACCAATACAATGTACATACATATATACACACACATATACGGCACATATACATCACTTGCTCTTTTTGTGAAAACACAAAGACTGTTGTTTTGTCCCAATAAGATGCAAGAAAAAAAAAACTGCAAGCAACTTTTTGTGGACTTCTGTTATCTGTGCACGTTTAAGAGCAGTTTCTCCACAGGTGTCTCCATGTATATATATTACTCTATCATCTACGTACATTTGGAAATCAGTGCCATAATGTACATGCTGAAGACAGATTACTGATGCAAAAGAGAAGTGCGGCTAGAATAGAGCCTTTAAGGGGTGGGGGAATAAAATTGATATAGCATAGTATCACATTATGTGTGAGAGGCAATATCGTATTGTTACACAGACGATTATATATTTCGATTATATTTTGTTACATATATTACATTCAAATAGACATTATTATTACAAATACAAATTAAACTTTTGGTAGCCTAACATACTCAGTTGATTTTTCAGTCCAATAGATATATTTTGCTGCAATAAAAATGACTGATGTGGAATCAATAGACAGAAAACTTTGTTTTAGATAAAACACACGTTGACAAAGTGTACTTGGAACATAATTCCAAGTAGGAAAAAGGTACTAAATCGCAATATATTGCACTATATTTTATCACAATACTCAACAAATAACAATATGTTTAAAGTTGAAAAAATCTTGTATCATGATTGAAGTATTGTGATAATAATGTATCAAGAGGCCTCTGGTGATTCTCACCCCTTGAGCCTAAGGGCCTTATTTATAACCATTGCGCACACAAAAAAAGGCTTAAAATGCATATATGCCTCTTTCTAAGCATTAAAGGAAATGTGTGTAAATTTACAGAAACATGCATACGCACATGGACCTTTTTCACAGCAGACATTTTGACTTGTCATAATAGGAAAAGCACAGGTGAAACTGATAACATTAACGATTGCTCAGTTCCACTAAATGTCCCTGTAAATTATATCAGTGAACCTGCATGGACAATACCAAGGCCTACCCTGAGTGGAATGCAGCTGTCATCAATGTTCTTGAGTACACCTGTTCTTTTCCTACTATGACAAGTCAAAATGTCTGCTGTAAAAAAGGTCGATTATGATGGCAGGGGATATTGCCAGCGTAGGTGTTGAGGTGGTGAACTGAAGCCAGATAGTAGAGAGTAAATGTGAGTGGAATTATTATACAAGTTATGATGGCTATTATACATTTAATTTCACTTAATATCACACATTACAGATCCACTTTATGATAAACATTCAAAGCAGCAGTGTTATGTGTGCTTGGGCTACTAAGCCATAAACACCTTTCAGTAAAAGAAGCAAACTCAAATCTCAAATCAAATTTCACTCAATATTTCATCAGCACTGTTGCTAGGATGATGGCAGGATGTGGCAGGTGGCAGGATTCAGGAAAGTCTGGCTTGGCTGTTCCCTGATATCCCTGATAGCATGAAAATGCGGAGTTCTTTTCATCTCAACCATGTTAACTAGACTAACCAATAAAAATTCTCAACATTGGTTGTAGAAATCCAAGAATAAAATCAGCATTAAAGAATTACAGCACGGAGTTTAAATACTTTTTAATAATAATATATCACAAAGTATGATTATAGTTTTTATAAAGATTTTGCTTGTAAAATTGTTGCAAGGAGATTCTGCGGTGGTTGCCACACACACTCTGCCCTCTTCAGTCACCTCATGCAGCACATCTTTGAAATAAAGTCTCAGTCTAGGTGGACAGATACTGGAACTGTATTCCATCAATTAAAAAATAACACCTAAATTTCTCCCTTTTGGTTTTTGGATTTTTTTTTCCTTAAGGAGAACATGGAACAAGTTAAAAAAATGCAAGTTAAGTCTATAAGTACATTTTGGAATGCAGGACTTTTGATGGACTTCTAATGGAGTCCTTTTTTGTGTGGTGATGCTATTTCTACTTTTAGAATAATCTGAATATTTCTTCCCCATAAATATCTATGGTATCAATTAAGCCATTGGAGGCTACAAGGTTCAGTGCCCCCCAGAATGCAAAGGTGTTTTGATATTCCTAGACGCTAATTGGGGATAAAAAGGCAGTGGAGTCATTTAACTCAAAAGGGAGTGTAGTGTAAATGTGCTCACCAAACCGTAAGATACAATGAACTGTTGAGTGGACATTGTCTGTTCACTCAACACAAAAAAGGGACGTAAGGTGGAGGTAGTTGTGTAAAGAAATTCACAGCCTGCCTACTCTTTCACTTCTGCACATCTGGCCAATCACTAGCAGTTGAATTTTCATTTTTGTAAATATTACAAAATTGTCAGATGAAGGGTCCCCATTTGCGAAATATAGACTATGTGTGGTGGGAGCAATTTTCAGATTATTGAAAGAGGAGACATGCTTTACATTTTAAAACCAGCTGCCAGGTGACACCAAATTCAGTGGGAATCATCCTCTGGTTACAAATTTTATTAAAATCTGGCCAGAATTTGTGATGCATTGGCCAAGTGTCTGCCAGTCCAATGCTACAGCAGGCACCTAGTGTCTGTTGAGTTTTTGTCCCACTGTTTCCACTTAGTCATTCTGTCTGTCCAACAGCAGAGGGTAACTAGTCTTAGACAGACTGGCAGTGCAAGGTGCATGGTACACTGGCAATAGCTCCTAAAAGTGATCAAGTGTTTTAGGATAGATTTCTGGCAGTTGTCACAATTGTTACTTATGTTTCATAATGTTGACAGTTGTGATCAATAACCCACTATCAACAACAAATAACGGAGTTCTCCTTTAACATCACGGACAAAATGATTGGTCTCTGGCTCAGCACTGCCTGTGGCACCACAGATCATACTGTAGCTGTGGCTGCTGAATAATGGATGGGCACCATTAAAAAGACCAGAGGTGTTAAGCCAGGAAGCTGTGTGACATCATCGTCCTGAACAAGGCAGCTGTTCTTGCCTGGAAGCTGCTATAGTTTGCACTGTGTTGTTGTTGGAAGCTTGTTGTATTTTCACCCTCGGGGGGTTGGCCACAGCTTCAGTGCAGTGATTAATTCCTGCTAGTGCATTGCATAACACTATTGTTACAGATGCAGCTGATGTGCTGGTCCCATTTTATGTGTTGCATGGAACAGTAAATTCACGCTGCACTGCTGCTCTGATGTGATGCAGTTTGTCAGATGTTGTCTATAAGACCATTAACCTCAATTGATTCTATTCTTTTTTTAGTGTCCCATTGTTTAAAGATGATTTTAGCAACAATGACTCTGGGCAGAACTGTAATCCGAAATGGTTAAATCCTAAATTAATTTTTATTAAAACATATCTTTATCTATATCTATCTAGGCTCACCATACCACATGCATATGCACGGTAGTGCACATGAGTTGTGCACTTAAGTCTCAGCTCTACATGCACCAGTGTAATTTGGTACAGCTGCCGGCTCTCACACACTGACTTTGAGTTTTCACAAGCTCTCGTGTCACACGTCCAGTTTCTCACACAGTGAAAAAAAAAATTATAACTGATATGGTGTGGGACTGAAAAGAGGACGCTGACGGCGCAAGCACAGACAGACAGCACAGTGCAACAGTACCACCATGTAAAACAGTGTGCCCAAGCCCGCTGCTGCTGCACCACGATGAAGTTACTTTTAAGTTGGATATTCAACAGACATTCACCTCAGATACAACAGTGTCTTCTTACTCAGTTTCATCTGATGTTGGCAGCAGGAAGACAGTTATCTCACCTATCAGCCCTCATTTTAACTCCTCGGGGCTGACTGAGAGATCGTCAATCACAGTTGAAATTAAAAAAATAAAATAAAAAAAAAAGCTTCATGCTGACTTGCCAATATTAGTGAACATTATGATTCAAAAGTTATACTAAATTGTATTTATGTAGCATACTTATTTTCCCAACACATTCTCACTCCAACCTCATCACATATCAATGTTTGTTCATGGACTTTCCACGTCGATATATGATATGCAAGGTAAGCTCGTAGAGTTGGTTGTTTACATTCTGGGATGCCATATTAACTTCAGTCTGTTACACGCAATGTCTGTTTTCAAAATACACTTTTGAAATACTGTTTTCACAGGAAATGTACAGTTTGCATACAGTCTCTTTCAAAATAAACACACTATATTGTGACATTCACACTGTGTGAATCTACATTTTTTCCCTCAATAACAAACACACATGGTTACCTTTAGCCAAAATATGCATGTGGTTCGATTCGAAAAAAGAGCAGGGTTTGGCTTTACAATCATACGGGAATTAAACAACGGCCTCCTGGGTGAAAGCCCTCGGTTTTTGGGCCTATCCACTACGCCCAGCTCGGATTTTTGCCCCCTAACTTTCGCCATGTTTTCCCCTGAAGCTGTGTATCATGCCGACATGAAAGGACGGCTTTTTTTGTCAGTGTCTGATGCCAGAAGGCACTGCCCAAGCAAAGGTATTTGATGACTTCGGACTAAGACTGGGTGGATTTTCCTTATTAATGCGGACTTCATTTGTTTAACATAAATATTTTGCTCAAAATAATGGATTTTTACAATAACTTGCATGTAAAGTGATCCAGCAATTCAATGTCAATATTAAAATGTATTGCTACACGGGACACACCTATTCCTATACAGCTCTTTCATTTTTTTCAATGATTTTTATAAAAAATGAAAAATTAAAAAAAAAAATTCAATTAAAAAATCATGATTTCTCCCAGCATCATATTTAGTTTAATTAATATATTCTTTTAAAAGCATTGAAAGGTGTTATTATGATTAGAAAATGGTAATTGAAGAGGTCGATATTTAGTAAGTAATACATATTATTAAAAATAGAGGAAGAGAAGTTGCCAAAAGAGTTCTAATATGATTTTTTTTTAGTTTCCATATTACGTTTGCTGAGATGCTGTTCTCATGACTTTTCCTGAATTTGAAAATATTCTACTGTACATTATTGTAATGATGAGTAAACACCAATGGTGCAGTAAAAAACTTTTTTGGTGCCTGAAAAAAATTGGTGCATGTAATTATAAAAGTGATTTGCACCAGTGCATGTACACAGAAAAAAGTAAAACAGCCCTGTAAAGTTGTGAATTTCCGTGAAGCTTGAGACTTGATAAGGTTGGGCATGTAGTATACACTCCTGACTTAGAAGACGCATCTTTCTGGCACAAAGTTCAACTCCACCACGCTAGTGCGTCACTAACGGCCGGTAGAAGCTAAAAAAAAAAACAGCCTTTCTTTGACCCTCTCTCTTGATTTCTAAGAAACTAGTGCACGCTGTTGGCTCTTAAACCATAGATCTCATACTGGATCTGTGTGGCTGTCAGACAACCATGACAACAAAAAGCAAAGTCAAAATGAACAACGTGAGTGTGTAACTGCCACCCAAGACGGCATCAAAAAGCCACCTGTCTGCATGAACAGAGAGAGGGAGTAGATGAATGCAGGGACTATGAAAAGAGAAAGAATTATTCATTATGACCAGGGTCAGGAGTGTTTTTATGTTACCCTTTCAAGGCTCCGACTCCTCCATGTTTACCTCTTTTCTGAAACAAGTGAAAAAAGGGGAGCATTGTCTGACTTTAGATTCTACTGCCGAATAATCTGTCTTTCTCCTGAAGCAGTGCACTCACCTGGAGCTTCTTTCAATAAGATCATCTGCAAGGTCTCATTCATTTAAATAATAATGGTAACGAAATATTTTTGAGAAAATCGATTCTCTGTTAAAGCTTAATTTTACGGAGATAAACTGCAAAACAGAGGCATTTTGAAAGTGATTGCACACATGTTGTGCTCAACAAATAAGTGAGTCAACGGTTCAAATTTGTGACTAGAAAATTCTGATCAGAGGAACCCAGTCCCAAGCAAACATTAAAGCACTGCAGTGACTACCCAAGTGTCATAGTCTGACAAAAATGTCATATCACATGGAAAATGGCACTGATTTTCAGGTAAGACGACAGAGACAAAAATACACCCTGTACAGGAAGAACAGGATTTCAGTGCACATTTTATTTTGTGGTGTTGTGACAATAATTGAATCCACAACTGACAGAAGCAATCAGATTTGATCTCTGAATGGAGGCATACCAGGGGATAACATAACATCAGTGGCTAAAATAATAAGGAAGTCCTGAGTATGCTAACATTAAAGTTTGAATGAAGCTTTGCCATCTCTGGTTCCAAGCTAAACTGATCATTGCATATTTGTGCCTTGTTTTCTTGAACTGACAATACAGAAGCACTAAAACAAGCAGCCACCTTCATCACTAATAAAAACTGTTTCAGCCTTAAGCTGAATCCCCTGAGGCTGGCACTGTTGTCTGGTTGGATGGAACACTCTCTCCCTTGGTAGTCTGTAGTTAGCAGGAATTAGGGCTGTTCCCGCATCAGGATTATGTCAGTCGAATCAGATTTGGCTTTTCAATACAAATATTCAACTATTCGTTCCTTTTTTCCATATAAAGTTTGAGAGTTTGAACAGTGTTCTACTGGACGTTAGAGGCTCATCTATATTCCCTTTACGTACTCATACGTCCATGAGTCCTTTCTGATGGCATTCTTACAGCCAACAACAAACAAGGTGACGGTGGAGGGAGTCGTAATAATGTAACTTTAAACGGAGGCTGCAGTGGTGGTCTGCAGGGCTATCAAATACATGGACAGAAAATTATTTTCTCTATATTACCAATTTGTTCTGATCCATCATTTTTTAAATGTCTTTGTGTGTGCTGGAGAGTAGCATGAAAGGGGGGAGCACTCCCTTTGCAGCTAAATCTAGGGATCAAAATGTGTCTCGAACTACACTGCACACTGACTGAAAAAAAAATAGACTGCCTGACAAAGAATGTGAGGGGTCTGCAACTGATGCTTAGAATCTTGGACTTTCAAGGGCAGCCCTAGTTAGAATGCTCTGCTTCCAGGCAACAACTCTTCCCACCAAGGTTAAAGGGATAGTTCAGATTTTTTTTAAAGTTGGGCTGTATGAGATGAGTTACTTGTCCATCGTCATTGTATTATTTACATTAAGGTAGCAGTCAGCATGCTCCCAGTTTGGAGAGAGAGGCAGGAGTACCACCATGGAAGCTAAGAAATGTACTGCTGTGTGAGAGGTTAGCAGTAAAATGTGTTCTAGCCACCTACAAAAAAAAAAGTCCCATCTATAAAAAATCAATACAGTGTACACTGTATTGCAGGGCTATTCAATTACAAATTCAATTGGGCTGCATTTTTAAACCAGGAAATGTAGATAGCTCAGACAATTTTCACATCCTATTTAACTCTTTTCCCCATAATGACAACATATGACAACCCCCCTTAAACCCTTAATAACGAGTTTTGACGCCCCTGGCATATCCATAAAGACAACATTTGACGCCCATTGGAACAGGTTCCGTGTTTGGCTTTCAAATGGTGATGACTTACTGGTAAATGAATGAAACACATTGAAATCCTCATAAATAAATAGTTTAGAGCCTCAGGCTTCTAAAGATATATGACATGTCTATGTTTTATGTAGGTTGGTGGACACACAGACACAGACACACACACACACACACACACACACACACAAACACCTCATCTTTCCATTAAAGTCAAGGTAAAGTGTTTAGGAAAAGACACAGGATGTATTTTTTGACTGTTTCACTGCAGCCCAGATGCGGCTACAACATGTAACCAGAACTGCTTCACACGAGAAAACATTGATTTCTTTAAGATACAGTATATTGGCAGTGTCACTACACTGATCTGTACAGCCTGCCCATTTAGTACTGAACAGCGATGAGACGCAAGTGAGATGGCTCACTTGCTACTTCCACACACTATATGTAGTTACATATTAAGTCATACCGGTATTTCAGAAATATATATGCTGGGCGACCCTGAGGTTATAATATTTTCACTGCTTGACCTTGCCATCAGACAGCCCTTTCCTTTGGCACTACATTTTCTTAACTGTAGAACTTGCATATCATTACGCTTAAGCAGTCTGTTCAGTCTCCCTCTGCAGAAATTCTTTTATACTGGTTCATAAAGGTATCCTTTCATCTCCACAGTGAATGGCATTTGGTTGTTGCTATCATAAATTTTCCTGTATTTGTTGTCTCTTCCACTTCCAAAACAGTGCATCGTATTCTCACAGAACGGTTTGTATGACATCCTATGAAAAATGCATGCACATCAGTTCCTATGATATCCTACGAATTTGCATCCCAAGAATGGCATTACGTCCGAAACGCACAATTACATAATTAACATAAAGTTACAGAGGTTAGGTTTAGGCAATAAAAGTTACTGTGGTCAGGTTTAGGAAAAGAAACATGGTGAGCATGTACCTTAAAATGACTCAACATTCACTCAAAGTTCACACAGATCTGATCACACAACTCCAAGGGTACTGTAAGTCCCGTACAAAAGTCTAGCTTTATGTGACCCATCCATCACCTCAACCTGCCTCCTTACAAGCACTCGGGACTGCTTCCTTGTTTATTACCGTCAGCATATTGGTCACATGATCACAGTCTTTCAAAATATGTGGGATATGTATGGTGTGCATTCATTTTCATAGTAAAACAAAAACATACAAAAGATTTGTGACAGCAGCCTGCGCAGTTGCAATTATATGCAGAACAGTTAAGAAAATGTAGTGCTAAAGGAAATGGCTGTCTAATGTCTAACAGCAAGGTAAAGTGGTAAAAATATTCTCAATATAGAGTCTTCTTAAACAGATATTGATTTTTATTTTTATTTTTTTTGGTGGCTAAAATACATTTTGCTGGTGACCCTGTCCACAGCAGTACAATGCCTAGCTTCCATGGCAGTGCTCCTGCATCCTTCTCCAAACTGGGAGTATACTGATGCCAATACACTGACTATGGATAATTATCTCACACAACCCACTTTAAAAAATCCCTGTAAGATCTATCCCTGTAAGTATTAAGTAATAAAAAAATGTCAAGCGTGACAAATACAGAGCCTTTTTGCCCTGTGCTAACAGATATCCTTTACATTCATGTGTACATGCTGTGAGGATGAGAGTTGATGTATTTGGGGTGTGATGGTATTGGGCAGGTACTAGGAGCGGTGTGGTGATAGAATAACCAAACATGAGGAAAACAGATGCAGCTCCATCTTTAGTTCAGTGACTCATGCTGGGACACGTATCATGAGAGGTTTCCTGAGCTCCAGCCAGCCAGACATTGCAGTCAGTTGCCCATTGAATCTGGTGGTCTCCAGTTAACCAGTTTAACAACTTACATGCTGACTGAAGCTCCATAATGCAGTCCCAGTGGGGCCTGTAACCCTTACAGAAGACAATGTAGAGCAAAGCTGCAGCTGCCCATATGCAGTGATTTACATCTACTAACAAGAGAAAATGAGAACAGATGTATCATTATGTAGTGTTCCATATCAAGGACTGCATTGCAGACCGGGCTGTTCATCCGAGCATTATCCATAAAGTGCTATAAATAGGTCAGTGTCCAGTCAACGAAACGGACACAAAGGAAACTATCTTCAAACCAGTCACACACACAGCCACAGTCCTACACAGGCTCATAAATAGCTGGAAACAGTGCAGGGATCAATACACAGAATGACTCAAATTGCACAGAGCATGGCAGCTACGGCTCCAAACAGCCACTAATGCCCCCAAACCACATATAGCCTCTGAGATGTAATACTCCAGCTCTGTATTCACCTAGCAGCACTGCAAAGAGCAAGCCAAGGACACAGAGGCTGAATGTTAAAGTGCCTTGTCACTTTTGGCAAAAAAACATTCAAAGCAATAGGGCCTGAGCCATTACCACTAGCCAAGCATCAGAGGAATGCACTGTAGCAATTAACACACAGTGTCACCTCAACAATGAATTATGGGAGAGCCTTGAAGGATGAGCACTCAGCTAGGTGTTTTAATTATCTCATTGCATCACATTTTTTCCCCCACAGTTTGGTACATTTAGCCTGGACCCCAAATTACAACACATATCTTTGATTTGTCCAAATTGTTAAATACTGTATGGCCACAAAAATGCTGATAAATATGGAGGAGATGGACGCAGCTAGCAGCATCACGCTGTTGCACAGCGATGGATTTAGATAAATTACTCTTAACTTGGCATATTTCTTCAGTTGGTATGCATTAAGCTAACTGCACCTAGCAACTACCACTACAGCTTATGTGTTGACTTCAAATGTTGTCTGCAAGACTTACATGCCCTTCACTACTAATGCTTCCAGCAAAACAAAACAAAACTACAGAGGGCAATTTCTGAAGAAATTTTAGTGTGAATGCTGATGTTGAAAAGCTTATGCTAACTGGATTCCTGCAAGTTTAACAATACCAATAAAAAGTTTACTGCGCCTAGCAACCAATACTGCAGTGTGCTTGTCAACTTAAAATGTCGGCAGGACTGATACGCCCTTCCCTACTTTTGCTTCTAGCAAAACTAAACTAAACAAAACCACAGAGGGCAATTTCTGAAGAACTTTTGGTGTGAATGCTAGATATCCAAAAGCTGACACTACACTGGATTGGTGGCTTTAAAAGTCAAATAATACCAATAATCTATGAATGATGTGGAATATTTTGAGGTTTGTCTAAATATTTAGAAAGGCAGCAGTTTAGAGAACTGGCACTGTCTGCTTTCCTCTAGAAATTTCTGGTCTCAATTTCCATGTGAGTCAATGTGTCAGTTCCTTGGCACTCCTGTGACTTTCAGGCTCAAATGTGTAAGTCTGTTTGCCTCCATGGCTACATGTTATGAAAGAGCACACATTTTCCTACACTGTGAAGCTAAAATTATGCTCGAAGAGTGAAAATCTTGAAATAGGAGCAAATTTAAGATGATTTTAAAGAGGATTAGTTAGGATAGTTCCTCTGTCACCCAAAACAGACTAACATAGAATGTGTCAAGTTTGAACATTCTATCCAGTCAAATTTTCTAGAAAATAAAGAATATTTCTAAAAGTGTAAAGGTATAAATACTAAGAGTAATAGAACACACGTCTGAATTGAGCCTAACATTTTGATGTCTGAGCAAAGTTTCTACTTTGAAAATGAAGAACTAATTAAGTGCCAGGCAATATGACCACGGAATAATAAGAGCTAGAAGAATATTGGTTGTGAATGCTTCAAACATTCACACCCAAACATCCCACCTTTTAACAGAAATCATCTAACATAAGTCCAGTGTCATGTTGAATGTATGAAATGAAACACAATGGCAATTCGGACTGATTATCGGGCAAATGGCTAATGGTCCTAAAGGGTTCCCACACATTTTTATTGAGAAAATTTTAAACCTTTTCCATTACTTTTCAAGGACCCATTATAAAATTTCCATGATCCATGAAAAGTTTCCATGACAACTTTTAGCACGAACAGAACTATATACTTTACTTTACTCCAAATGTTAATGATATTATTAAAGTAGGTGGTCCTCAGACACGGAGCTTTGTTGGCCCATTGGTAAATTTATGCAAAAAAGAATGCTCCTCCTTGAAACTAACATTTTTGTGTGAATTGGTCCACCCAGTGACAAGTAATCACCCAAGGCTGCCCATGCCAATTGTTCTATCTTTAAAACGTGATATATGACATAAATCACATGGTCACATGGTATACACAGAGGGACAGGACATGGGGAAAAAATAAAGAACTGTACGTGATGGTAAACAAAATGTCAACTCATATTCGAGCAATGTTAAGTCAACAGCTACAGAAAATAAATTCTCCATTATGTCACATTACGTGGAAGGTGGAAGGTGGAGGGATTAACGTAACATTTTCAACATTTACATTATACACACTCTCCACTAACTTTCAAATATTTTACAAATGCCTTGACTTTTCTAGGCCTGGAAAATAAGACTGTGGAATTCCATGACTTTTCTAGCTTTTCCATGACCATGCGAACCCTGGCTTTAAATACTGCAGTATCCTGAGAGACTCAGCCACAGTTATTAGTGAAATAATCAGCCCATTCAAAGCACTCACTGCCCAAAGAAAGCTTCATCCCCCACACAAACAGGCAGTTCAAAAATCTTTGACTTTTGTCAAATGGAAAACGACAAATTACCATTGATACCATCCTGTAGTTTAGTATTAAACTTACATAAAGATGGAAGGATTAAAAGAAAGAGTAGTCAAAATTGATGCAGCTTATGTGAAAGTAACCTAATTCTTTGTCTATATTATTGGTCGAGCAAAAACACTGAATCCTACAGTACCCATAATGCAACTTTATAGTGTCTTGATAATCCCTCTCTGCCTGGTAAACACCCAGGTCTTTCAAATTTAATGCCCATACTTCGTAACACAAGTGTGCTCTTAAAAATGTGTTGTTCCCAAGCCCAAAATGAAATAATCCTCATGACATCACCAGGCTTTTTTCTGATTTTACAAAGCCCCTCCAGAACCACAGAAGATTTATACAGATGTCTTCACAGGCTGAGTGGTACTAACCACGACAAGTGAATAGATTAGTGTGTGCAAAATTGAAATCAAAACACATACATGACTGTGCTAAACCTCCTTTTCTCTATCTTAGACAGAGAGGGAAGAAAAGCAAGAGGAAACAACAGTCCTGTTTTATTGGACTCTTTGTTCTTTTAGCCTTTCCTCTGTAGCAATGAGCACCGCTACCAGGTAAGCAATCCTCTGGAACCCCTCCACACACGCATACACACACACACACACACACACACACACACACACACAGATAGATATATATATATATATCTATCCTGTCTGACAGAGATGGAGAGACATTTTGGTTTGTCTGCTGTGCAGTTTAGGGTGCATCAAGAGGTTTTTGAAGGTCACTCTTAACATTGTCTTTTTTTGGAATAAAGCTGCCATTGCCAATATTTTGTCACAATTTTCAGTCTTTAAACTGTTCTACTAGTACAAATATTTCTAAAAAATAAAAAGCTCTCTGACACAAATGCAATATTGTCAGGACGGCTAAGCTTCTTAAACAGACCATTAGAGTCAAATTAAGCTAAAGGATTCCGGTACAACCAGTATAACAGTGTTGTAGTGTGCAGTCACTTTGCATCACGGCCATTAAACATCAGAGGGTGTCACTCAATACAGCACAATTGAATTCAAAACCAGCACAAGCCTGATATAATAGTTAAATCTTACATTGCTGTAACAATGCAACCTTTTCACACAAATATGCACACCAACACCACGTCTCAGTCGTTGGCAGGTGCAGCCTCTGAGTGGACTGCCAAACAGACAGCCTTACAGGGCTACAACACAGTGAAGGAAGCCAGACAGTAACAGGCACCAGCCACGCTAGCACAGCTAGCAGGTTGCATGCACACAATACCTGCCTGCAATGCGTGACACGACATGAATCAATCACACACTCTCATCATGATGGCAGACACATCTCCCAACACACACACACAGTAACAAGAATCCAAGCAAGGGCACACTCGTCCAAATCCATTGTCTTTGGGTTTGGCGTGGAAACACAGACAGATTGATGAAAAGATGGAGGGATGGATGGATGGATGGGTGGATGGATGAAAGGAGGGAAGGATGCAGAGATAGATAGCTCACCGGTTTGCCTTCTTCCTTTCTCTCCACCTCTTTCAGCACATTATCCAGGCTAAGTGTGCGTGTGTGTATGTGTGTATATGTGTGTGTATGTGTATGTGTGTATGTGTGGTGAGCCGGCAAGGATGCACACTGCTACATCCCCTCCTCTTCCTCTCTCTGACGATCCCTCCCTCTTTCTCTCTCCTCCCTGAGATTTATTTGATTATTTCCTCCCTCTCTCTCTCTCTCTCTCTCACTTGCTCACCCTTTCTTCCTCTCTCTCTCTCTCTCTCTCTCTCTCTCTCTCTTTCTCTCTCCTCTGACAGCTGATACAGTCTTGCTTTTCTCAAGGCTGTTTAATTCTCTCTGTCTGTTTCTCCCTTCCTCCTCTAAGACTAGTTATCCTCGATGAAGTCGTATCACTGTTTTTTTGGGTTTTTTTTTTTTTTTTGGCGTGGCAGGCAGAGCCAAAAATAGAAGAGTAAAAAAATGGAGTGCCTGCCTTGTATATTAAGAGCTGATATCTGCACAGTACAATGCTCCCCCCTCCCTCTCTCTCCCTGTCTTTCACACTGTGTCCCTCGCCTGCCTCTGTGTCTTGTGTGATGCAGCAGCACTGTAGGCTCCTCCCTAGAGAGACAGTGGTGCCACACAGCTGAGAGAAAGAGAGGGGGATGCTGGGAAAAAAAGTGATGGCAGAGGGAGGGGGAAAAGGAGGGTGGGGCAGTGGGTGGATGGGTGGTGCTTGTTGGTGATGGTGGTAGGGGGGGGCTGGGGGTTCTGCCGGAGAATCCGGTGCAAGGCAGGGCAGCCTGCACTGAGCGCATCATCCAGGATTTCAAAACCTCCTCCCACCCTCCATCGTTCTCTCTTTACACAGAGGGGGGTCTGTTCACTCCTCTCTCTCTCTCACACACGCACGCGCACACACACACACACACACACACACACACACACACACTTCAAGACTGAAAAAAAGAAGCCAGAAGCAAGCTGCTTTCAAGGGGAGACTTGTCTATTGTTGTCAGCTCTACCTTTTGATCAGGCCTTAAAGGAACTCTGTCAGTTTAAAGCATAGATTTGACATCAATAAAAAAAAATCTGTATTTTCTTTTGGTGGCATAAATTTATCATAAACAAATTGGAACGTCAACATGGCCTGAATAGTGTCCTGGTACCATAACCTATTGTGTTAGTAAAGATTATTTTAGTTATTCTATCTTTGTAGGCAGCTTTGAATGGCTTGGGATGCTGAAAACTCACAGAAATTGGCATGCAAGTCAGAGGTCGTGAAAATTGGGAAGCTCACCAGCAACTGGGCTTAGGTGTGGCCAGTGGGCTCTGTAGTGTCCCTAAACACATGCCAGATTTAGGATAAAGATGCTTTGAAAGTTTTGGTGAGATCATTGCTTCCATCATCCTAAATGAATTATTTTTTTTAAAGAGAGTTTAACTAACAGGATGTCAGCCATCTTGATTTCTTTTTTGTTTGTTTGTTTTGCATTTATATTAACTTTCTAAACACATGTGTTAAGGCCCTCAGGAAGCACACAAACTCACAAAACTTTACAGCCATCTTTGAACCAATAAACATTTTTGATTTCATATCGCTATTGGGCTTGGTCATAGCACACTGGCTTTGTGGCTCCCCCTAATTACTTCAAATGCAATTTTGACACCCTTGGTACACTTGATAATTCACAAACTATGGCAGACACATCAAAACCTGTGAGCGCTGCAAAAATAGTCAGCATTTGGATTCATGCATGTTTAGCAGGCTATGTAGTGCCTCCTAATGCGTGACAGGCCTTAGGTGGGATAAAGCGGCTTCGACATTAACAAAGTTTGGTGAACACATTGCTTTCATAATTTCAGTCGAATTTCTCATTGTCTCCCATTAACAGGAAATTGGGCCATTTGAATTTTGAGAATTTTTCCTGTATTTTACGAAACTTTCTCAAACTCCTCCAAGAGGGTTTATCAGATCCATTCCAAATTTGGCCAGTGAAATCTTACACCCTTAGCAATGCCAAATAGCGAAGATTTTGAGTTGCCAGGGAACAATGTCGTCATGACAGGCTAGACATTTTGCATATTTCGCCATAAAACAGGAAGCTGTTGTAACTCACGTTTACATTTCCAATTTCGTAAGCCCCAGATTGTACATATAATACAAGTCCAGGCCTAAGGACATCGTCATGCCAATATTGAGTCAGTCACAGACTAACCTACTGGCAACATGAAGGATGCCTTATGAGGCTGAGGATCATATAACTGGTCCTAGTGAGGCTAAAGGCCCAGACACACCAAACTGACATCAAAAATCATCAGCAATGAAAGCCAAATATTGCGTTGCCTCACATCGCCTGTGTCTTTGCCAGAAAGTTGCACATGAAAACACTGCAAAGACTACAGCTGAGGGCCTATTAACATGTACATTTTGTGTATGCATGAGAGTAAGTAACTCTTCATAGCAGCAGACAGTGGTAGTCTTTAACCATGATTCAAAAAGGGCAACCAGATGACCATCATAATGCTAGTTAGCCAGTTAGCACATCAACAACACAATCCAATGCTGAAAGACCAGAGCATATTAACTGTGCACCAGTGAACAATAACACAAACCATCAGGGAACATTTCTGCAAAAGAGCTAAATGGCTAAAGAAAACAAGTCAGTTTTAGTCTCACTCCCTCTTGACTTAGCCCTTTATTTACTTTCCTTATTTCCAATTATTTTTTTTGTGTACTAAGGTGAATTGTGAATCACAGTGAATTAATTTACCAACAGGCTCCATCAACTCTGACAAGGACTCAACATGCGGAATCGGCTGGAGAAAAAAAAGCCCACAAGACCCAACGAGGGCCGACAAGGGCCAAAGGTGCGGAACATACAAAGTGACTGATGGACTGATTTTCTATTTTTGTAGGCATTAAGTAAGCATTGCTCAGGGTGCCTGTGGTCTAAGATTTTCATTGCCAACAACTAATTCATTTTAACTGTTGAGCATATAAGAGTAAAAAAGTTGAATTGTTTTTTTTTTAAAGATATTTTATAATCGACAGGAAAGCTAAGCGTGAAGGGGCAGAAAGAGAGGGAATGACATGCAGCGAAGGGCCACAGGCCGGAGTCAAACATGGGCCGCTGCGGCAACAGTCTTGTACATGGGGCGCCTGCTCTATCCACTAAGCCATCAATGCCCCAGAACTTCAACATATATGACAGACATGATCCAATATACCCAGAATTTCCATTGTCTGGTCTCTACTTGGTATACAGCAACATAATATGTAATTAGTGCATGTTCTTTAGTACCACATAGTGGACACAGGAAGTGATCAGGTCCTTTAAACAATGTCCAGTATTTATGAAATTAAGGGTCGAGTCAAACAACTTCCAGTAACACCACTACAGCTGCCGACCAAATACTGTTCAGCTCCATTATAATGGGGTGGTAGCAGTTCTTAGTGGAGGACAATTCAGTATCACACCGATGAAAAGCCAAACAGTCTACATGGCAAGATCCCACAAATGGAAAATAGGAAATGATGTTACTGTTTTGTTTTTTTGTGATTTGGGTGAACTGAGCATTTAATGTTTCAATAACTCCACAAAGCATTAGCTACTGCATATTTTATCAGAACAAATCAGCACAGAGTTAGCCTTGAAAAACACAGACACACAGTGTGTCCCTTACTCCTCCACTCATTCTTTTTTCTCCACAGCAAAAACACAGCAGGGAGCCACAGTAATTACTGCTACATGTACAATATTATATATCATCCACAACCCACAACAAGCAAATCTTACACAACACATAGACACTAACTTGGTGTGTGTGTGTGTGTGTGTGTGTGTGTGTGTGTGTGTGTGTGTGTGTGTGTGTGTGTGTGTGTGTGTGTGTGAGAGAGAGACAGAGACGGAGACAGAGACAGACAGACAGACAGACAGACAGACTGTACATGTGTGTGTCCTTCCTTACCTACCTACAGAATGACACTCTGCTCTTCACAGTAAACCAGTAAACTGTCCCATCCATCACCCACGCACACAAACATGCACACAGGCACACACAGGATTGCAGTCCACAAGCTGCTGAAACATGCTGTCACAGCAGATAGATAGGGAGGGAGCGCAGCAAACAACATGGGAGTACATGAGAGAGAGACAGGGCAGAGCAGCAGGGACTACAGTGACTCCTCAAATTTACACAACAATAACTGAACTGATATTAAAGTTAAACAATAACCTTTGAGCTTTGTAACACAGAGCCTGTCATGTATTAACAGCACAAAAAGAAAAAAGCTTCTGTGGTGGAAATGGGCTGTATATGTATTAGGCCTGTGATGGACTGCATGCTACCAGTCCAGTGTCCACTGTGCTGGGATGGATGGATAGTTTTACAAGCGAGAGGGACAAACTAAGTATTAACCAAAAATATTTGTAAAAATGAATGTTTCAGCTTTAACCCCTGGCCATTGTTTTGAGGACAAAAAATAACTTGTCAGTCTAGATTTGAACAACCACTGCTAACTTTCTTCAGAGCTTGCCCTCCATTTTACCAGTTGGAAAATTGCAAGTTCTCAGTTTGATTGACTGCTTGACTGGAATACACTTCTAGCTGCAAAACTGTTTGATCTAACTGTAACTCTGTAACTGGTGTTAACTCTGAACCATGGCTGACTCGGTTGGAACCACAGAAATAGAATGAGAGTAGAATGGACATTCCTGTTCATGTCAACATAGCAGGATGGTCAAAGTGGTGGCCATTTTTATGTGTACCAGTGTTAACTGCAACTGTTATAGTGCGCTAAATTCATTGATGTATATGGAGAATTGGATCTAGCCTTAGAGGCAGGGCCCCATTCATTCACATAAAAGTTCCTCAGTGGTGCATGAAGCCAAAAAAAACCTTATTTCCCTGTATTAAATTACCTGGATTTTCTGCATCATTGAGCCCAAAGAGCAAAGCGCAATAGAGACTTACAGTAACCAAGCAGATAACTTCCAGTTTAGCCATCTGCTAACTTGAATGGGGATCAAAATTATTTAATCAAGCAATTGTCCTTGACTTTAGAAACCTTATGCCACAGAATGCATGGAATCGTGACAATGAAACACGTCATTTCAAGGGGGTTGTTACACCAAAAAAACGCATCCACTGATTTACTGACATCTCTTTCATAATGCAAGTCCATGGGAAAAAGTCCTTTTGGGCCCAATGGCATCACATGATGGACCCAGAAGTTGTAATTCCACATTTGGCCACAATGTCAAATTGGCTTCAAAGCCCAGCGCTGTTGCTGGGGGCTTGGCTAAATCCGCAAAACTTCAGAATAAAAAAAATACAGTATGTCGAGAAAACACTGATGTGAGGTTTCACACTAATGACCAAATGAGCAATGGAGTGGTACAAAAAAAGTTGCTGCTTAAAAGGAAATGAAGATTCTTGTATTTAAATTACAGCATTCCCTACTAAGAAAGTAACCCCATAGCGTACTTTTGGGTAACATCCACCATGGCCTCAGCTAGGAGATGTGTTCGAGCAGACACTTCACCTTCGTACCTATCCAATTAGCATGCATAAACATCATAAACATACATTAACTTAATAAACACCAAAGGAAAAAGAATATTCTTACACCTACTCTCTTTATTAAACAAACCAAAAAAACAACCAATTCAAGTTTCTCTCTCTCTCTCTCCAAACTAAGACTGACCTTAGTTTATGGCCCTGTAAACTAGTTGTAAAACACACTTCAAACTCGACAGAAACAAAATAAAACTCACCAAAACCATCTTTGTTAGTCTTTTTAGTCATCTAGTTATTAAGTCCACTGTTCCAACAATCACATCTCTGGTTTGGTCAAAATAAACCCTTAATTCAGAGAGTAAGATGAGCAAATATGCTGATCTGCACGCTGTTTATCTCTGCATTCTCTCTACCTCTCAGTTGTCCACTGAGCAGCGGTCTCACTCCTTCTTTCGATATGTGTAGATAGATCTACACATAGATCTATCTGTTACTGTACTGCCTATTTCTTACCTAAAATGATTTAAGAAACATATTTTACACACACAACATATTTTTTCTCTCTTTTCTCTGGTCATTTATCATCGATTTAAAAAAAAAAATTCACATCTATCTACTGCACAGACAGCCCAGATTTGTGAAAAGACCATTTTTCCAGCAGTAAAATACATCCTTAAAAGGCAGCAGTAGGAATTCTTAAACTAGTGAGTATGACACACTTTATGACCCCACAGATGACCCTACTGAACAACCACCATTTCCTGTAGAGCTAGTCAAATGACCACGGCAAACAGCTCAATGCCCTTTCTAGTCTAGTCTATTCTATTTCTATGGTTGGTACTGAGATGACAGGATTTACATTTAAGTCTTGAAGAGCTGCAGAGAGTCTGACATCTATCAGATGAGTCCAGAGAGATCCAAAGAGCTCTCACCCACCTCCACTTTGTACCTACACCAAAGCCAGGTGCCAGGTTCTTAACCTAGTTTAACAGTGCTGGTTACACAGCACGGGATCCCACTGTCACTGGGAGTCAAAGAGGGAGATAAAGAGTGAAAGCAGAGCTGATTTACTCACTGTCCTCTCCAGGGCAGGGCATGCCAGGCCTCTCCGGGATACTGGGGAACACTACAAGAGACAGAAAATGTAAGGAAACTGACAATTTCAATCTGTTGTTTTTCTGCTCCTGTCACCAAGCAGAGGTGTGAGAAAAATATGCACAGGTCTTGAAAATGAAAACCCAACCCTCACGTATATGCAATCCAGATGCTACCTGAATAAATGTTGCATTAAGTTTGTGTGCCTTGTCATTTCTTAAACATTATAATGCTTGCAAAGGTATGTATCTTTCTGTGGTGTTTAAAGCCTCCTAAAGTTGTCCATTGTGGCAAACAGGACAAATAATTATTCTGATATATTAATAATTCTAAAATGAAATTAAAAGCAGGAGCTAACTCACCATGCAGTAGTAATCCAGACTTCTTGGTTCGACTGTAAATACGAAATGCCTCCTCAAGCTCCATCTGAGACGAGATGGTACAAGGGTCCCCTACACACACACGCGTGCGCACACACACACACACACACACACACCCACACACACACACACACACACACACACACACACACACACACACACACGAAAAGGTTCTGTCTGGCTAAATGTTTTCAGCCCTTCATGAAACCAAAAGATGTTTAGACCCAGTGTTTAGACAGTTAGGTTTTCAGGGGTTAAAGTTCTCCGACACAGTGCCAGATTTCTGGCGTGGCAAAGTTTCTGTCTGGCACGGGCAGAAGTGCTCTATTGTGCGAGCACTTCATTCACATTTGCCCCTAAAAATATATATATATGTGCGAACTGGGAAAATGATTTAGGCGCACAATGTGCGAGTAAACACAACCTACTGTTTACCATAATCAACATCGGACGTTTTTTAATTGATAATCGATCAAATGAATGTATTTTAAAAGTCGCTCCTTTGGCTCTGATTCAGCCATCTCCCTCCCTGCCTGCAGTCCCCACTGCACTGGGTTTGTAACAACATCCCACCTACAGCCCCTCTGATCGGTTACACGGCACAAGTGATAGCCAATCAACACTGATGCCTGTGCATGCTTTCACATCATGTCACATTGAGACATAGAGCACAGACGGAGCAGAAGAGGTTCCGGTAAGCCAGCGGTAATTTTGAAGGTAAGGTAACAGAAACCAGACAGAAATAAAAGTTGCAATAAAAATCCTCTATGCTGAAGTTTTAAAGTCACCACCACAACATTATATGATCTATTTCAATGATGACATGCTTGCCCAGAGGCGAAATTTCGATGCAACTGCCTGTTTAATTCACATCAAGCATAACAGCCTAAATGATTTAGCTTCTAAAAATAAATAGCGCCAAGGCAAAAAAGAGATGTAGGAGCTATAAGTCAAAAAGTCTGGTAACCACGGAAAGTTTAATCTTTATTTGTAAACTCATTATGATATAAAAATTTAATCTGAAAAGTAACGACTAAAGCTATTAATGTAGTGACCAAGGTTCCTGCCACTCTCTTTATCTCTTAATTAGGCTGGATCAGATGCTTTTGGTTTATAGATAATTTAACATATTTATTAAAGGCATTTCAAGTGAGATTTGTGTTGGAGTTTGTGTTGAGTTGAAGTATCAGTCAAAATAATCAACAATTAGATATTTATTCAAAATCATGCAGCCCTAATTAAAATCCTACTACCAGCTAAATTTACTTAAGGTATTTAAAAAAAGTACTTTTTTGTAGAAAATCGGGTGGTGACTGATATGTTAAATAACTCAGTACAAAGTACATTATTAATATTAGTAAGTCAGTGCATAAAAGCAGCATTTTACTATTCTATTCTATTTCTTCATTTGTGACCGCAATACCAAGGCCCCCGCTCCGGAAAAGATTTCAGATTTCAGGCAGGAAAATCTTTCTTGCTCCACATTTCAGGCACAGAATTTTTTCTTGCTTTAACCCCTGGGTTTTGATCTGTCATGTCTTGTACACGGAGTGTATACCAACAACAGCATGCACAACATAATGTATTACAAATACAATAACTTAATGATTGAATGAAATGATCTATCTACACATATGTAGGTAATAGCAGATTTGAGGGAATATGGATGGTCGATTTAAATATTTGAACTAAGTAAGAAAAAAGGGAAGCGCAGATAACAAAAAATAAATAAATGCAAATAAAATGATTTTTTTTTTTTTTTTTAAAGACCGGGATCTCCCTGAAGGGCCAACTAGCAAGGTATATCATGTTGTTTATTGTATGTTAGTATTGCGCTGATTGCAGTTATATCTGCGCAGAGATCCCACCCTACCAGAAAAGATAAGCACATCTCTCCATTAAGACAGACGCTGTGTGCATTTACATATAAGGCACAGCAGTGCAACTTCATTGATTCTCTAGAAATCTCCAGACATGCAGACAGGATTGGTCAGATCTAATATTAATTATTGTTCTGTGCTCTTCTACACACAGTGTGTGTGTGTGTGTGTGTGTGTGTGTGTGTGTGTGTGTGTGTGTGTGTATTTTTGCATGTATCAGAGAGAGTGGGCATGGAGTTTCTGGCATCTGCAGGGCTCTATTGTGGTAGTCCCCTCCCAGAAGTTCCATTACGCTGCTGTCAACCACAGTAGGTCACTCTCAAGCCATTGATGGAGTGTGTGTGCATATTAATTAACCTATAGACCAACATGCATAACTAGTCAAAAATATTCCCACAGAATAGAACAGACATTAAGTCATTTCAGTGTGCAGTGTGATGCCGCAGTGGCAGTGTGTGATGATTTTCTGGCCACTGTGCTCAATTTTTGAGCCAGAGTTTAGCAGCAAAGTGGAAGGACACAGCAGGTGCCTTCAGGACAAGATGGAGCACACAGATGGATGTACAGTATTTGACCGTGAGACACACCCACCTTCATCATCGATCCACTTGAGTGTGATGGGCTGCTGCTTGGCAACGCTGCACATCATTCTCACCTCCTCACGCAACTCCACAAAGGTTACCGTGGCTGCCAAGTCTGTGATCAACATGTCCCTGAATGCACACAGAAACACACATTCACAGAAAATGTCAAGATTGAGTCACTTTGTCTAAGTGCACTAGAGATCAAGATATCCCTCTGGGAGTCCAATGAGTCAACAACAAAATGAGGAATTGATTCACTATTTTTGAATTCAAAATAAACTTCCACTATGGTCTGATATTGTAGGCTCTCAACAAAATTCTCAGTTGATGATTAGTTTAGCTGTTAACTGGCAGGGTAGTTGTACATGCAGATGGGTATGACAGAGTAAATGATGGATAAAAATCTTGGCTTTGTTTGTAGTTAGTGACGGATTAAGTGTAGAACAATGTGAATGTGAACGTTTACTGTATGTGTTGGCTCAGGTCAGTTTACTGTTTAACTTGGTTACTAGCCTGCACTGATGTTAACCAGCACATTCAGGGTACATTAAGCAGGTGTTAAATGGTGTCACTCAGCATTTGGACAAATGGAAAAAATTAAAGAGGCACTTCACTGATTTGGAACTGAAGATCAGTTTACGAGTCATATTACTAGTGCTACTCAAGTTGTGAAAACAAATGTACAACAAATATGAACGTTTATTCTTGTACTTGGAAATGGTAGTATGACAAAATAATCCAATCTAGTCACCAGAAAAAAATGTTAGCATTGTGCATTTCTGCAAATCATGAATAAGTTCTATTTACACATTTCATAGGTATCATATCAATGTTTCTCAAGTGACGTAGTATATGAGCTGACCTTGACATTGCAAAGTGGAGGGAATGGTGAATGGCGTGACACCTAGGCAAGACACCTGCCAAGCTGCAGACCACTGTTTGTGACTTACAAACAAAATTGTTTATGATCGAGCAAATCATCGCTGTGTTTCCAGCAGCTTTTTAACCACCAAATATGGGTCTTTTATAGCGATCTGTCACTGTTTTTTCGGCTGCTTTTCAGGCACCAAACATGGGTGTTTTGTAGCAACCTGTCACTGTTTTTCAAGCTTCTTTTTAGGCCCCAAATGTGAGTATTTTGTAGCAGCCTGTCATTGTTTTTCGGTTGCTTTTAAGCACAAAACATGGGTGTTTTGTAACAACCCGTCACTGTTTTTCAGGGGCTTTTAAAGCACCAAACGTAGGTTTGTTTATCCAGTGCAACTGGGTGTTCTATAGTGATGTGCAACCGTTTTTTCCAGCTGATTTTTAGGCTGATTGTTTTGTAGCAACCCACCACTGTTTTTCCAACAGATTTTTAGACACCAAATGAGGGTGTTACTGTTTTTCCAGCAGGGATAACCAAAGGATTTTTTTTTCCCTTGCTGAAGTATCACTGCTTTTCTAGAGTTGACTCTAGAGTGTTTTAGGCCAAAACATCATCTTTTCCTCACCTTAACCACATGGGTTTTGGGCCTAAACCTATCCACACATTAACAACAGTGTTGTTGGGACAGAATCTCAATGTATCCACTACATAATACCATGCAAATGTAATATATTTGTGGTTTGCAAAAAGGTACTTTTTTTCTGGCAGTTGGATTAAATGATTCTAACACAGATGGTGTTTGCTCCACCAGATGTTGAAGACATTGGACAGTGGTTGAAAGCTTTGTCTCCTGATTCTCTAGAGACGTCACACATATCAGAAAGCCTTCAGAGGTACAACCTCAATTGGGCCATTCTTTATTTTAATCCATCTCTTCCAAGTTCCCCAACATTGAGTAAATCACTACCTCAGCAATTTATTCTGATACTCTTTTCACACTGCTTTATTAGATCTCCTGCTTGATATGACAATATAAAGTATTGAGGACAATACTGGGTGTGACAAAATTGGTATTACTAATAAATATCATCTGATGCAGTCCAGCTATTGTAGCTGTGGTCATGGGAGTGCTATAGTGGCAATAATAGCAGCCCCACTTTGAGCCTCTGACATACTGCATTATCATTACATTCAATTCATTAAGCTAAGCATCTGGTTCTAAAAGACAAAAACCCCAAGTGATTTTTAATCACACTTACCTCTGCTGTTAAAGTAATATCGGAATCCTCAAAGACCCATCTAACCATCTGGATGAAAGATTTTTAACCCATGCCACAAATTTGCAACTACATTTTCTGCCTGGAAAAACAACTGGCTACCTTCTTGCTTTTTTGTGACACAAGAAAACTGAATGAGGAAACATGACATTGATACAGACAAATTTTCAGTCAACATCCTACAAATGGAGCAAGGACACATACTATTTATGGCTGGCATGTTGTTTGGAATTGTAAATAGTGTGGGAAGTTTGAAATGAGATTAAAATGTTTCTTATCATACAGCAGATGGAATATTTTTCATCCAGATGGTTAGAAGAGTCTTTGGGGATTCTGGACATACTTTCACATTTAGAAGTGTTTTAACAACCTGGATTTTTCATAGACTGATGGGTAATTATCTTACATGAGAGGTACAAATTCAACCTAAGAACAACTATGGTAGCAGTACAGGTTATTGTAGTAGTTGTAATAATCCACTGTGGAAATACTAATAAAGTGTAAATACTGATAAAGTAGTGGCTGCTGCTCCACTTTTTTAGTTGCATGGGACTCTAAAAATACACATTAATTAATACTTAAACCCAACCCACAAAATGCTAACTTAAGGCATTATAGCAGTGCACCTGTCAGGACAGAAGAATGACAGACGAGTGTGTGTGTGCGTGCGTGTGTGTGTGTGTGTGTGTGTGTGTGTGTGAGTGATTATTAACTCAGAACGCTGCTCGTTCACTTTTTTTAGCCCAATCGCTCAAACGTGTGATATTTTCTGGCATGATCAATTAGTAATTATTAGATGCCATGGTTCCCATTGACATAACTAATGTGAATTGTAAGTGTAATTGTATGTCAATTTTAGGAGGCCAAACAGCAAATATTACTGTCAATTAAATCCTTTGATATTACACGACTGTAGAATTTAAGAAAATACAAATACATAAAAAAATCCCCAAAAAGAAAACATGGGTGAATAACAAAATCTTTGTGAAACCTGCACAGACAGGTTTTAGGAAGAAATGTCTTCTTTAGAATGGTCGATAAAAGAAGTCAGAGGGCTTTATGTCATTAACAGACACCTCGCGCTGATCTGAATGCTAATGCTGTAAACTTGACTGTTGGCACACACATCAGTTAATATCAATTATTTGTTTACTTCTGTTTTCGAATACTATATGAAATAGAAAGTACAAATACATTGAATTTTGTTAATGGCCTTCAAATACCCTTATCTATTACAACTATTAAGGGTGGCATGGTCAATTTCAACACCAACACTCACTGCTCTGTTGCGGGCTGAATATGATATTGTGGATGTTGGGCTACAGTATGTATTCACACAACAGTGCGGCTGCTGAGAATCAGGAGCAACAGTGACTGGGCCCATGTGAGTGTCTGACAGGAGTGTGTGTGACCACGTGTTTATGGCAAGTGTTTGTTGGACTCTGACAAGGTGGAGCAGAGACAGCTTGCTTCCCAGCAGGCATTGCTCCACACAGTCAACACCCACACAAGTCAGCATAGAATGATGTCACACACACACACACACACACACACACACACACACACACACACACACACACACACACAGTAGCGTTATGCCTATAAATATTGGTACATTTGTCTACACCTTACTGTTTGTTATACCTCTTGACATTTAATTGATACTACACAAACCTAAATCGTCATGATGCCTATGCAACATTTTGATACTATTAAACATAGCCTATGTGATGTGTTAGAAAGGTCTCCAACTTCATGTCCTCTTTGAAGGCACACTAATTAAAATGCGTTCTACTCTCCTGGTTTTAAAAAACTAAACCTGTTGAGGCCAAATACACATGGTTCAGGCAACACTATGACTATTGTACATAGTGTATTGTTTGCTGAGTGAATATAACTTAAGCGCTCAGCACACTAAGGGATTGGTCATGTACGAGAGCATAAATCTAACTGTCAACATGTTGATCTTTGATCCCTCTAATCAAAGGTTTCCTGTCACCTCTCACTCATATACTGCACTGTGTGTTGGTTTCATGATAACACACACTGTGTCACTGGATTTCTACCTAATACAACTAATTCCAGTTCTCACTTTTACCTTTATTCTGGGAAACTCCATTAAATGGAAGCCATTAATCAACAGAATTTGAGGCAAAAGACATCTATTTGCATGATAAAGTAAACCCAGGCATTAGTCTGTTTCCAACAGACAGATATCAAGATGGGTGATTGATATTTCAGTCACTATGTCACTGAATGGTAAATATATTCCAATAGAGCTCCTAGTGAACGGTCCAGCTCCAAAAATAGAAAATCCATTTGTGGCAGCAGATGTTTTAATCGTGGCGGGCTGCCACAAATAAATGAATGTATGGGAAACCCTGTATTTATTCATATTTAACCACTAACCTATTGATCTATGACTGTGGGGAATGTTACCACTAGCCCCAGAAGACTTACTACTGTTTAAAAAATATTTTGTAATATTTTTCTCAGTGCAGATGGTAAGACTAATGACAGCATGCAAACACCTAAACTTTATGTATCAACAGATCAATTGTATACAGCACCAATGTTGTCACGGAACTAAAATTTAAACTTCAATACAACAATACAAAAATACAAAAAATATTAATATTCAACATCATTTTCAGTAGTGAAGGGAAAAAGTGGCACTGAGGGCATATAATGTATTTCATTTCATTAAAAGATAAATATAACAAGCCTATAACATGATGACGACTTTTTTAGTAGCAGAGAACCACAGAATGACTGTAGTAAACATTAACAATAAGAGAGAGAGCAAGAAGCATGCAAGCACAATAAGACAGAGCAAGAAGCACATAAGCACCATTATCCAAGAAGCACGCAAGCACCATTATCCCAAATACAACAAAGGTACCCTGGGATCTATATATATATATAACTCAACAGGAGATTTCCCTCTGTTTTAGTTAGAGTAAAATCCTAAGTGACTGAGTTGTTTTTTTCCACCTGGACCTTTATGCTTTGCCATTTCTCCTCTAATCATCACACTGTAACCTGCGACAGGCAGTTATGCTACCATAACTAGTACACATAAAGTTTTATACAGTTTTTTGTCGAGGTGCGAGCGTCACGTAGGTTTAAATTACCAAAGGTTTATAACAACAACAACCGTGTGTGCATGGTGAGGAAGGAGAGGGAGAGACACTGTGCTGCTGCCAGAGGAGCCACTGAATGAGTTCCCTCTGAGTGGTAAGTCACTAAAAGAGTCTGAGAAGTCTGGGGCTGTTCATAAAACATTCAGGATGCATTATGAATTTTTTTAATATTATATTAAAAATACCAGTATTATTGTGTACAACATGATATGGCACACCCCTACCTCAAAGAAAGACTTTAGAAATATATTGTTTTGATATTGCTAGTGAAACTCTAATTGTATCAGCCCTACTTCTCAATATTAAAAATACTTGAAATTGTTGAGAGTAGGAGTTGCTGTATTAACTTTTCATATAGTGACCAAGAACAGAAATGAAGTCCTTGAGCTGCACCACTTGACCTGCACTGTCTCTGTCTCAGTACATGGACCTACAGTCCAAAATAGGTCTGGTGTGAACAGAATCCTGTGGCGACCTTTAGTAGTGAAAAGGGGTTGAATGCATATTCAACATACCAAATCATTCAGGAGGGTTGTTTTTAGGATTTTATAAAAACTGATGAGATTAGCCTGAGGTTAATGGGACCACATTAACCCCCCAGCAACTGAAAACATACACTAACCTCTAAAAATATATTGGAGTATTACTAAGCTGAGAAGTGAAAAACACTTCTGACCCATTCAGGGTTTGGAGTAAATTCTACATCAGTAAGCTGCTACCTGAGAAGCAGTACCATGTCAACAGTAAAAAGATCAGTCCTAAGGAATCATTTCAGGTTCAGCTCCAACAACAGTGTGTCCTGACCATCAGCCCCTACTTTCATGCTAATTCTTAATCAACCTGAATAACACTATATATAAAGTATAGTGCATTCACTTTAAAACAATTTCTTTCTGCCATTGAAAAAACATTCACAACCCTAAGTATAAAAGGGCAGATCACAAACATATCACAATGTCATGTTGAGCTATTCCTTTAAGCATGCTAACAGGATTAATCAACATTTGAACAAGGTGGCTTTTCATTCAGTCCATATTTTTAGACTGTTAACCCTTTCTGGACTCTTAATCATCAGATGGCAGTGTGTGCCAGGCTCAGTATACTGTGGACTGCTCAGATCCAGCACAAAACATCATTCAATCATTCAATCATGCACTTAGTGTCATGGCAATGTCAACCATCTGGCTCTGAAACGATTGGTAAATTAGTCAATCTACAGGAAGTAATTGATAAAATCTACATTGATTTTATTTATCATGTAACATGACTAAAAGCATAGTCACAAAAGCCCCACTAATAAACAGACGGGCCACCATTATCAGCTGATACTGAGCTTATCAGTATTTATCTGTATCCTATCCTATCTGCATCTCAGCAGATAAATAGCAAGTAATAATTGCAGTCGATACTGTGTCTGACATGATTTGGAAACAAACTATGTTCCCATACACATACTCTGATGAAGACGGTCTTGTCAAAATGTTGGTACTTGAATAAAAGAAAACATTTTTGCATCAAGTCGTAGAGTGTGCGCATGACATCTTTTTTCAAATTTGTATATTTTCGTCAATGGTCAGCACCTCTCCAACCCTGGTGTGTGCTCCTCCTCTCTCTTCATCCTAGTGTTGTCACAATACCAAAATCTTTGTTTCAGTACCCATACCAATATGAATTTCAAAACTTTTCGATACTTTTTGGTACTTTTTCTAAGGAAAAGTCCTTTTGGCTACAAACCTTTAGAACAATAAATAGTAGGGGTGTAACGGTACCAAAAAATCGTGGTTCGAAAGTACCTCAGTACGGACGTCACGGTTTGGTTGCTCAAATGTTTCACCAGGTTGGTGTTGTCTCGTGTTGTCTCCCTTTGCGAGGCAGACTTTTTCTTGTCTTTTTTCACGTGCGTCAGCTGCGAATGTTGATACAGGTGTTGTCATACACACCACTTGTGCAATCTGTGCTCCAACAGGAACAAGAAAGGTGTTTTGGGGCATAAATGAGTAAAATAAATTAGCTAAATTAATGAACTGAATCAATTTCAAAGTACTGGTATTTTCCAAATGCAGTATAGTACCGTTTGGAATACTCTAGTACCGCGGTACTATTTTAGTACCGGTATACCGTGCAACACTACTTCACCCATATACTACCATACTATATAGTATAGTTGCCAGAAAAAGATTTACTATCCAATACATACTAGGCAATACATACTGCGCAATGAACAATGCATCACATCAACTGACTGTTAATTGGAATCGCAATGCCAGATGATGGTAAATGGACCTGCACTTGTATAGTGCCTTTCTAGTCTTGCCTTTTTTCTACCTTGAGGCTACCATACAAGATGCCACCTGCTACTCAGTAACTTGAATGCTTTTGGGGTTCAGTATCTTGCCCAACCGACATGCAGAGTGGAGGAGCCAGGTTCGAACTGCCAATCTTTCGATTGGTGGACGACCTGCTCTGCCTCTGAGCCACAGCCACCCGAATGATAGAGCATTCACGTAACTGATGACAGTCCAATAGTAACTTTAGACTTTAGGCTTTATTGTCCTCAGAGGGGAAATTCTTTTCCACAGCACCACAACAGTTTGACCGATATACAGTGCAGAACAGACATCATTGCACATACACATAATACGCACATTGCACAGGACATTTGGACAGAGACAGAAACAACATTACAGACTTCACATCAGTTTCTTGCAGGATCTATTGTTCAATGCCGCTATGGCTGATGGGATTAGGCTCCTGGATAGATGAGCCTTCTGCGGCGCATTGTCCTGTATCTATGTCCGGAGGGTAGTGGGATGAGGTGGTGGTTGAGTGGGTGGGTAGTGTCCTGTTCTACTGAGAATGCAATGCGTGCAGTGGCCTTTGCATTCATGTCTGTGAGGTTGGGTGTGTGGGGAGACCGATTATCTTGCTAGCCTTGTTAGTTATGGATATGGAGTTTGGAGCAGTTTGGAGTGGTAATAATAGGAATACTGATCAAGTGAACAAAATAATCATTAATACTACAAACATCAATAGGACATAACTTTGAAAATCCTTTAGAAACTGCACAGATTGTAGATTCTAACATATTATATTTCAGAGAGTGAAATTACATTAAGAAGTTAAAAGTTAAACGACATACATTGCAAAGCAAAGGTAACGGTAAAGTTCCACTGATCGTCACACACCTGAGTAACAACAGCAGAGCTCTCTGGGTTGATCTCCTTCTTGGTGAACTCGGTAAGTGGTGTTTGTTTTATTTCCAAGGCAACGGATATTAAAGCAAGTGGGTCAAAGTATGGGGCGTGGTGTTAAGAGAAAGTAGTATGCCCCGTTTGTGTGCATACAGTATGCAACAGTTCGTACTTTTTAAGGGCAGCTGCATTACCTACTAAAAGTGCAAAGAAAAAGTATGTGATTCGGAACGCATCCAGTGTCTCCCTAACATAGTTTGTTCTTCGCAGAGCGCTGACAAGTTGTTCACAAGTTCACACACTGTAAAATGTCCCACTTGCCAACAAATTGTCAGTCATCAAATACTGATGTTGCTCAGTGACCCATCACATCAAAATATGCTAGATACCCTCCTGCATCGGTTTTTGAGACTCAGAGACCATGAGTCAATTTATGCTTGTTACATGCATCAATTTATAGACCCCAGTATGTTCGACTCCGCTATGATAGATGGTGCCCCCTTTCAGCTTGTTAGTACTGGACCTTTTTCCTTTTTCCTTCGACAAACACGTAAGCTACAGTTAACGTAGCTGCAAGCTGGTATTGTGGTGGACAACTTTACAGCTCTGTACATATCCTCCATTCAAAAATGCACAAAAATGGATGTAGATTTCTCCATGTTGTTACCAGCTTCTTATTCTGTTATGCTATTTGACTTCTGGTTCAAAGGCCAGGGTGTAAGCTGGGGAGCATGTGCAGCCAGTTTGGGACCGATTGACTCTATGCATGCAGGAGTAATTCGACTTCCAATCACATTATCTGGGTGTGTTAATCCGACAATGAGAAATACAATTTACAACCCCAATTCCAAAAAAGTTGGGACACTGTGTAAAATTTAAATAAAAATAGAATGCAATGATTTGTAAATCCTTTTTGACTTATATTCAAGTGAATACAGCTCAAAGACAAGGTATTTAATGTATAAACTGATAAACTTCATTGTTTTTTGTAAAATTTACACTTATTCTAAATTTGATGCCTGCAACACATTCCAAAAAAGTTGAACAGTAGCAACAAAAGACTGGGAAAGTAGTTGAATGCTCAAAAAACACCCGTTGGAACATTCCACAGGTAAACAGGTTAATTGGTAACAAATGATAGTATCATTAATAGGTATGAAAGGGGCATCTTAAAAAGGCTCAGGTGTTCTCAAGCAAGGATGGTCACTTATTTTAAAAACTGTGCAAGGCAAACAGTCCAACAGTTTGAGAACAACTATTCTCAATACACAACTGCAAATAATTTAGAGATTTCAACATCAACAATCTATAATATCAAAAGATTCAGAGAATCCAGAGAATTCTCTCCATGTAAGGGACAAGGCTGAAAATCAACACCTCTGACTCTTCAGATGGCACTGCATTCAAAAAATCAACATGACTGTATACCGGATATTACTACTTGGGTTCAGGAAAACTGGAAAACCATTGTCAGTAAGCACAGTTGGTGGCTTCATACAAATGCAAGTTAAGACTCTGCCATGCAAAAAGCCATATATCAACAACATCCAGAAACACCGCCAACTTCTCTGGGCCTGAGCTCATCTGAGATGACAGACACAAAATGTAAAAGAATGCGGTGGTCTGATAAGTCCACATTTCAAAGTGTTTTCCAAAATCATGAATGTTGTGACGTGACACAAGAGGATCATCCAGGACCATCCAGACGGTTACCAGCTCAAGGTTCAAAAGCCAGCATCTGTGACTGTATGGGGGAGCATTAGTGTCCATGGTATAATGAGTAACTTTTTCATCTGTGAAGACACTATAAATGCTGAAAGGTACATACAAGTTTTGGAGAAACATATGCTGCCATCTGGACAACATCTTTTTCAGGGACATCCCTGCTTATTCCAGCAAGACAATGAGACACATACTGCACATGTCACAACAGAGTGGCTTCGTAGTAAAAGAGTGCAGGCACTAGACTGGTCTGCTTGTAGTCCAGACCTGTCTACCATTGAACATGTTGTGCACTATAAAGCACAAAATGCGGTAATGGAGGCTTCGGACTGTTACACTTATTCAGTGTTGTTAGAAGAAAAAGTGATGTAACACAGTGGTAAACATGCATGTCCCAACTGTTATGAAATATGTTGCAGGCATCAAAATCAGAATAAATGTCCATCCATCCATTTTCTAACTGCTTATCTGGGCTGGAGCCTATCCCAGCTGACATTGGGCGAGAGGCAGGGTACACCCTGGACAGGTTGCCAGACTATGGCAGAGCTGACATGTAGAGACAGACAACCATTCACACTCACACCTATGGACAATTTAGAGTCACCAATTTACCTATCCCCACTCTGCATGTCTTTGGACTGTGGGAGGAAGCTGGAGTACCCGGAGAAAACCCACACTGACACTGGAGAACATGCAAACTCCGTACAGAAGGGCTCCCAAACCTGGGATTGAACCAGGAACCCTCTTGCTGTGAGGCGACAGTGCTAACCACCACACCACTGTGCCGCTCCAGAATAAATGTACATTATTAAACATAAATAATGTTAATGAGTCTGAACATTAAATATCTTGTCTTAGGACGGCATTCAACTGAACAGAGGTCAAAAAGGATTTGCAAATCATTGCATTCTGTTTACATTTTACACAGCGTCCCAACTTTTTTGGAATTGGGGTTGTAATACAATTTCAGTTGGACTAAGATGTTTATATGTATTTTAAAAGTCCAGATTTTGTCAGACTTACACAATGAATCAATTTTCTCTAATGTTATTTAAACGTACTGACTGAGGGTGGACCCCAGAGAACATCCTGTTTAGGGCCCCCACATGTATGGAGCAATCCCTGGTCCCTTCCCTCCACAAAGAGAAAATTTGCATTCCAAATACTTGGTGGTAAAAGTTAGTGGGTTAGAGAGCAGTGGGGCACTCCTTCAAAACAACAGGTAAAAGTAACATTTCTACACTGACTAAAAGACATATGTACAAAATGAGACATTCTTTAAGTGACTTATAAGAACTTTAATATGAAAAATCTCACATTTATAGAATTTAATATCCAATGAAGCAATGACACCGTTGTCATGTTTAATGACATTAGTCATTATGTGGCCCAGACCAACATCACCAGAAAACTTAAGGAGCACGAGAACACACCACGACATGACACCCACAACAATAAATTGTTACTGACGCCAATGTCATATTATACAATAAAATGAAAATTCCTCAGTGTTGTTATCGGGGTGGGGACGCTTTCCAAACCTTTATTTTATTCTCATAACTTTGAAAATACCAAGGTGAGTTTGAAATAGGTCGGGTGTGCAGGAGTGCAATGTCACTGACTGACCTAGCTTGATCTTAGGGAACGACCCCACATACCACCAGTGGAAGTCTCCACTCCACAGGTGTTTCCCCTTGTCATCGTAACCAGCCCGCAACCGTCTGTCTCCCTGTTTCTACGGCAAGCTACTTACCCACAGTAGTGTGCTTTAATTTTCACCAAATCCGAGTCCAAGTCCATTATGGATCCGTTTGACGCTAGCATATGCATTGTTTGGCGTAACGTTAACTCCCAACCAGCCCAACGTTAACGGGACAGGCCCAAACTAGCTGTATCAACCCGGTGACGTCTGAAGACAAAAGTTTAACTTGACATAACCCACCCAGGATGACCGCTCTGTTGTGAACTCACTAAAGAAAACTTGTCGAGCTACTTTGAAGTTTCTTTCGTTTCGGCAACGATAGAGGCGGAGGAGTTGTCAAGATGGCGTGTGTAACATTACCATTTCCGTTTTTACGTATCAAAATAAAACAGATACACCAAAGTTGTGTTGCAACTGAATCCGCGACAATAGTAGCGCTCTTATTTTGAAAGGAAAACATCCTAACACCTGATCGCGTGAGGGCAAAGTCTGGCTAACCTGACACAGTGTTTTATGTCTCACTATGGTTACCGGAGTCCAAATTCACCTGTCCCATTGCTTCTAACGGGACTTGTCAGCAAAAACGCCTGTCATGTCAGGATGTGTAGACACAGTATGGTGGTCCAAAGCGAGTTTACAGGGAATAGGTATACTGAAGGTTGCGTAATGATATTTGTCTCTCCACACACAGGTGATCTGTCAACTTACGAGTGAAATCGTCTTCATGGTAACGTCATATTTTATTTCTCTTACAGTAATGTCCTTGTCATACTCCAGCATCAGGGCGTCTCTATTCATTCCATATAATCATTACTGATAACGTCAAAAGATTATGTAAATGCTTTTGATTGACCAATGATTTTTATGTGTTTTAATAAAAGCCTTCGTGGGAAAAAGTTGTCCCGTGTGCTCTGAGAGATTTCTTACAAAAAGACTTGCAAAAGAAGCAAAGGACAAATCAAACTTGGGCTAGACATAACGTAAACAGGTTGTATGGTTACAAGGTGGCTGAGGCCTCCAATACGATAATGCAGTTGTCGCGCGCCACCTGCTGGTTGATCAATAAACAACTTCAAGAAAACATTAATGAGTAATTTATCATTTAAACAAGTTATTATCTTCCTATCGGCAAAAGGCTGCGATGTACGGCACGAAGTATAGATAATAATATAGATAATTAGACAGATGACGATTATTACCTATCCAGCTCCAAAGGATCATCATTGTTCACCTTAAAAAATACTGGCACTAAAATGCTTATTGTCACAAACTGGCTAAGTGAATGTTTAATTTTGGAGTCCACACAAGAGATTTGGTTAAAACATGTTTAATTTATTGAACTAAGATTGACTTAAAGAAACATAGTGTGTGTATATCAGCAAAATATGTTATGAAAGCCATGCATGCACACGTGTCAGATGTGTTGTGGAGGTGTTGGGGGTGCAAACCCAAAAGGCAATGATGCAGGGTTTAGGAAGAGAGAGTGAATTAATACCTGGACCAGCTTTTATAGTCTGGAAGGCCCAGGTAAGCTTAATCAAGGCAGCAACCCTCCCATGTCAGTCAACTGCCTGATGAGGTTGGCCAGGACATCCATTATGGGGCATCACACTCATATTATGCTACATATAAAGTATAATGTGAAATTAGTAGACAAATATAATGGGAAAAGAGCAAAATTCATTTTCTCACATGAGTTGCAAATATTTTTTATCAAACTTGCACAGCTGGCTCACCCACCTCCTGTACTGAAACGTTATGTAGGAAGAACTTTAAGACATGGATGGGCCTGCAGTTCATTCGTCTGACAATAGAGCTAATCCCAAGGACATTTTCCTTAGATGTTTCTGTTCAACCTTGAGTAAAATGCTGTTCAGTTTCAGTAACACGACAGATTGTGGATTTGTTAGATGTGTGGATCATAACAACCAAACATGCTCAAGCACAAATACAACTAGCTGTGGATAGAATGACAATTTATTTATCTTAAACATTTTCATTGGGAATACAAAAAATACACAAGTCTCTCCCATTTTATTGTAAAATGTATATCCCCAGGGGACTCATAGAGAGACCCCACCCATCCAACAACAAGAACAACATAACATCGTCTCTGTATCGAAAATATCAATGCTAGTCTAGACAGAATGATGACAATGTTTAATTCAATATTTATTTATTTAAAAAATAATAATAATCGGGAATACAAACAATACACAAGTATAAAATTACAAGTCTATCCCATTTTTATTGTGAAATGAATATCCCCAGGGGACTCATTGAGAGACCCCACCCAACAATAAGAACAACATAACATTGTCTCTGTATAGAAAATAACAATATTATTAGTAACTGTAATGTGTGTGACTTTTTAGAATATACTAACAATTGTGAATAAGTAAGTAGAAAAAGAAAATTTAAAAAATAAATAAATACATCGGGAAGAGGGGGATAAAGTAATCTATAAACAAATTCCATTCATGATAAAAGTCCACAGAGCTGCCTTTAACTGAAAATCTTGTTTCTAACTTAATAAATGACATAACATCTCTGAGCCACAAGGAAATAGTTGGTGCCTTTAGTCATTTCCATACAAATAAAATACACTGTCCAGCTAAAGGAGAGGCAAAAGCTATTACGTTATGTCTGACTGTGAAGAATTTAATCAGGTAGAATCAACAGAGACCCCAAATATCGTTGTAGCCCAGGACAAAAGGAAAACATGTGGCTGAGGTTACAAGAGAGAGTGGAACATTTGTCACATTGATCCATAACATTTGAAGAGATTTCAAATAGTTGATATCTTGAAAAATCTCTGTTTAACACTTTGAGAGGCAGATGTTTTAGCTTAGCACAAGGTGTGCTTGATTGTATTGGGCATACAGCTTTATGGTACAGTCACACATGGGCAAATGCAGGTGACTGACCGTGCTGAATGTGGGCAGTACCAGCGGACTACAAACAGCCTACAACCGGAAACTAGGGCTCTTGCGCTCTTCTTCCGGAGGCAAGATCTCCGGAGTTTGCCTACAGACTGTACATTCACTGAATGTAGAGTCCCTGTAACCTCACCATTCCATTTGGTTCCTTCTCATTCACACACGTATTCTGTCTTGCTACAACTAACCTTCATTCCTCTCCTTTCCAGGGCATACCTCCACCGCTCTAGATTTTTCTCCGCCTGCTCCCTGCTCTCATTACAGTTCACAATGTCATTTGCACACATCATAGTCCATGGAGATTCCTGTCTAACCTGAAGGGGCTCAGAGCTGATCCTTCACTTCATCATTACTGATCTTTGCTACTTCCTGCTCCACAATGGTCACCCCTTCTACTCTTTGTTCTCTCTCATTTTCCCCATTCATCAACTCTTCAAAGTACTCTTTCCATCTTCCCATCACACTTGTGGCACCTGTCAATACATTCCCATCTCTATCCTTAATTACCCTACCCTGCTGCATGTCCTTCCCATCTCTATCTCTCTGCCTTGGCAACCTGTATAAATCAGTCTCTCCTTCCTTACTGTCCAACCTATCATACAAGTCGTCCTATGCCCTTTGTTTGGCATTTGCCCCTCTACTTTCACCTTACACTGAAAAATATTGTAAATAAATAAAATAATAAATAATTGTAAATATATACATATATATATATATATATATATATATATATATATATATATTGTATATCTCTTGCACTCCCTCATTCCACCACCAGGTCTCCTTACCGCCTTCTTTCCAGATGACAACCCAAGTACTCACCTACCTGTTTCTCTGATAACATTAGCTGTAGTTGTCCAGTCATTTGGGAGCACCTCCTGGCCGCCCAGAGCCTGTCCCAAATCCTCCCTGTAACCACACAACCCTCTTCCTTTGTCAGCTTCCATCACTTTGCCCTCTGCTTTACCTCTGTCCTCTTCATCTTCCTCACTACCAGGGTCATTCTACACACCACCATTCAATCTGTCTGGCTACATTCTCATCTACCATGACTTTCCAGTCCCTGATCTCCTTCAGATTACATCGTCTACACAAGTTGTAGTCCACCTGTGTGCTCCTACCTCAACTCTTATAAGTCACTCTATGTTCCTGCCTCTTTTGGAAGAAAGTATTCACTACAGCCATTTCCATTGTTTTTGCAAAGTCTACCACCATCTGTCCTTCTGTGTTCCTATCCTCGATTCCAAATCTGCCCATCACTTCCTCATCACCTCTGTTCCCCGCCCCAACATGTCCACTTGAAGTCTGCACCAATCCCCTCTCCCAACTCTAGGGATATTCTGCATCACTTCATCTAACTCTCTCTAGAATTTCTCCTTCTCTTCTGACTCACATCCCACCTGTGGGGCATAACCACTAACAACACTGAACATCACAACTTCAGTTTCTAGCTTCAGACTCATCACCCTATCTGACGCTCTTTTCACCTCCAGAACATTCCTAACAAACTCCTCCTTCAGGATAACTCCTACTCCATTTCTCTTCCCATCCACACCATGATAAAACTGCTTGAACCCTGCTCCCAAGCTTCTGGCCTTGCTACCTTTCCACCTGGTCTCCTGAACCCACTGTATATCCACCTTCCTCCTCTGCATAATGTCAGCCAACTCTCTAGGGTTCCCTGTCATAGTCCCAACATTCAAAGTCCCTACTCTCAGTTCTAGACTCTTGCCTTTCCTTCTCTCTCTGCCTACAGACACGCCTTCCTCATCTCCTTTTTCGACTAACAGTAGTCCAATTTCCACCGCCACCCTATAGGTCAAAATAAGGGTAAATAAGGTGCAAGAGTGCATAACAAGCATCAAAATTGAGCTTGTTTATTAAAAAACAACAACAGAGATTTATTGTAGAAATAGATTACAGGCATGTACACAGGTGGCTGGAAGGCAGACAGGTAGGTTGTAGGTAGGTACAGACACTCAAAATAAATGCACAAAACATGGATGGATTTACAAGGGCTCAACAACAATGGGCTGGTTTAATATCTAAAGGACTGATGAGGAAAGGGGGGACCGGAAGGCAGGGGATGTCAGGTGACTGCAGGGCTGATGAGAGAGGTGGAAACAGATGAGTTCATGGCTGGGCAGTCAGGCAATCGGGAATAAAGGGAAAGTTCAAGGGCATCAGGTGGAAGAAAGGAGAATGGCAAAAGTAGGGTTTTGGGGAGTCTTTGTAACTGTAATTCCTAAATGTACTGCTGTGACATAGATCAGTGAGTCAGGAAACGATTAACTCTCTCAAGATTTATCGTTCACGATGGCTGCCCACCCAAACTGCCTAACAGTTCTAGAGAAATTGTTTTTATAAAAAGCCCTCTCTTATTACCAATATTTCACAACTTCTGGATTTCCTGGATGATTCACTGTTGATTTTTCCCTCACTTCTTCCCAATAAAAGCAGTCAGTACATCATTTGATCTCATATTTACATTCATGAAGCCAAACCTGCAGCTACAGATGACACAGAGAAAAACCAACAAACTACTAAAATGCTACTAAGCGAGTTTGTAGAAATGCATGGCATGGTTTTCAAGTATTTTCAGTTTAGCAGGTTCCCCATGTGTGATCACTCACCTCTTTCCCCTCTGTCTTGTTTGCAGTGTCAAATCTGCCCTCCACATTCTCATGCAGATCACTGGTCTTAACGATCCTTCACAGCAACATTCTCTCCTAGTGAGCTGGCCTTTTCATCCCAAGGGGTTTTCAGTGCGCTTAAAAAATGTGTGCAATTGTTGTGTGCAAAGTTTTCCAGGTCCTTCAGTGTTATCTTTGGTCTCTTTGAGCCTGTTTGGGCCTGGTATTGACATGTGTTTCGGTGATCCGAACAGAAATGGACAGCCAAGACACATCGCTGCCTGTGCCATCATGTGTCTTCAGCTAACCACTTGTGTTCAGATTACATTACGGCCTGGCACTCAGTTATTACGTCCACACTTTTGCTAGCTGCTCTGTAGCATGTTTGCTAGTCAAGTTAGGGGTTGTGTCAGTACAGCTGGAGATATCGCTTTCAGCAGAATTCAGCACAACTCCTTCGGCCAAAACAATGGATAGTCACACAGCACTTCGCCCACCTTAACATTAAATGGGTAAGTTATGGAGCAGTAGTGCACTGTTACCAAAACAGCCACAATGTCCAGCACCTATGACATAGTTCTTGGGGGGACACATCAGGGTTCACACCACAAAAAATATGTGTTAAATGCATCTCAGACCTCCTCCGCAAGTGGTTTGAATGATCAGATCACAATGTGTCTTGGTGGTCGTTTAGATTTGTATTTAGCACTGTCCACTTGTGTTTGGATCACTCAAGAAGCATGTTAATACCAGGTCTGGACAGGCCCTTTGTTTTCTCTCTGAATAATGCCCTCTTTGCCTGGTCCATCAGTTTTGGTGGGTGGCCCCCTCTTGGCATGTTTGTTGTAGTGCCACCTTTATTCCCATTTTGTAATGATGGATTTAATGGATTTGATGGTGCTCACTGGGATGTTCCAAGTTTCATATATCTTTTATATAACCCAACCCTGAGTTGGACTAATCCAGAACTTTGTCCCTGACCTGTTTGGAGAGTTCCTTGCTTGGTGGTACCGCTCACTTGGTGGTGTTGTAGACTCTGGGGCCTTTAAGAGAGGCCTTTCTGACATAATGTGACACTTAGATTGAAATCAGGTCGACTTTAACTAATTACACACATATAGGAGCCATACCTGGCTTAAAAGGTATGTGGGGGTGCTAATTTGTCAATATAGGTAAGAATGTTCAGTTACTTTGTTACCTTGGTTCTCTGAGTGAGGAGATTATCTTCCCACCCAGTAACTATGGGAATTATCCCCATCTGGGGTCATTAACTTGAAAAATTAATAATCTTTAAGACACACCACTTTATGTGGCAGGCATGTGCCAGGCTATAAAAGCCCAAGAGCAATTAACTTCAAAAAAGAAAAAAATTTCCATGTATGAGTGATGATGATTCATAAATTATCAAATGTACGTTGTTGTACAAAAAGACAATATTATGTTAAAGCAGCTGTGCGGAACTTTTAGTTTTTGTTGATTATAGCGCCCCTTTGGTCGAAGCAGTATGACACCCACAGCCTGGTGTCGTAAAGCCGGCAATTACCACATGCATTTGTTTTGGAGAGCGAGAGGATTAACTAACGTCAGGTCAGTCCAAGTAATTAGTGGAAACAGCAAAATTACTCAGTAAATTCTCCTGTCGTGTTTCTGTTCTGATCTAATCTAATCTGTTTTGTATTTTGAGCTACTAAGGCTACTGTAGTAGTGTGAGCCTCAAGTTATTCTTGGTAATGTAGTAACCGTTGTTGTGCTACTGAGAAACAATGAGAAGCAGCCGTGTACGTTCGGTGTAAGGAGGAAGAAACAGTTAACAAGTCATCTGCTGAGTCCGCATTATTATGTGAAGAGAATACTCGACGATTTGGGAGTTATGCCCTTTCTCTGTCATTTTCATATTGAGACAGCGGTTAGCATGGCACTGTCAGTACATCTTGTGCGGAGGGATACACCGGTGAGCAACAGCTGCTGCTGGCTCTGGGACAGGTACACTAGGTCACTCGGTAAAAGCAAACAAAGAGACGACACGGACAATATTACTCACCCGACTGAAAGCTGTCCATCAGCTCCTGCAGGCCTGGGGCGTTTTTTCCAGTTCATCTTAGGAACATGAAAAAAGTTTCAATCACGCCAGGATTAGTGATTGCTGCAAAGTTTTCATTCCTTGTGATGCACTCTCTGCGGCGGTTTTCCTCCTGATGATATATCTCCCCAACGATGGCAGCACCGAATCCCACTATGTGCAGGAAAATAGTAGCGGAGGATTCAGCCTCTCTCATCTCTGCTCAGCATTCAACACATGGAGTTCCTCATCTGTGTGCTCCGGCTCAAACAGGTATGGCTCTGGATCTGTGTCCGCTACAAGAAACTCTTCAAAATTGTGTTCAAAGTCGTCCATTGCAGCTACTAAAATCCAGAGATATCGCTAGGCTAAATAAACAGCTGAGTTTTGTTTACAAGCTACGTCTGTGCCTGCTCACCGGTGTATTCCTCCGCGGATCACAGCGCAGGACGTACTGACCCTCTATCAGCGCAATGCTAACCGCTGAGACCCAGCCACTGGACGTACACACACAAAAAAGATATCGATCATGTTGTCTCAATATGAAAATGATAGAGAAAGGGCATAACTCCCAAATCGTCGGAGGATTCTTTTATGTGAAGATACACAGTGAAGACATAACATAATCCTAACACAGCAAAGCTGTTACCTGCAGCCTTCGCTTGCAAAGCTAACGCTACTAACGTTAGGTCAGTCCAAGTAATTAGTGGAAACATGCTAACATGCTAACGTTACACACAAGTTAGTAGTAAAGTAAGACCTGTTCATAAATGTTCTGGTGTAGCTCTGAATTTCTTATAAACTGAGGACAACTGCCTGCTGTATATTTGTGTTCATGGTCACAGTCACAGATAATTTTTCATGATGCTCCTTCGTTATCCACCATGACATCAAAAGTACAACCAAGTCCTCATAGATACATCTCTGGTAAAACTGTTAGGTGTTATGTGTTCAGCAATGCCCGTTGTGTACTGCTTACTTGAAGAACATTGTAAACACTCCTTCATCTTCTGTGGTTTAATCACTGTCCGAGGGCTGCCGTAGAATGGCAACAGGATGTCAGCCGACCAACACTCGCTACCCGGTCCCTGGTTGCGGCGATTTGCGATGCTGGCCAGCTAGGAATGAACTAGCAGCCAGTAGTACAGTCCTCAGCTAGCTAACATTTAGCCGTGTTACTTACTGATCCAGTAGAAAGAAAGCTAGCTGGACATCGGTTTTGAAGCCTCTTTGGTCACGGAGCTCCCTCCATCTCTTGAATGCCTGACTGAGGTTTACTCTTGTTTTTCCTCTTCTTTTATCACTCTCCTTTTTGTGCATCCTCGCCTCCTCAGACAGAGGAGCTAGTTTTATTTTGGGATGCCATTTTTCACTTATCTCCAAACTTTGTCCGTCTGCCATTGTGCTCCTGACTCAACTATCTCATGCCCCGGCCAGCTCATCATAAGGAAAAGCTCCAGTCCCTGATTGGCTGACCGACCAGTTTGGCAATACATGACGCATTTCCTGCCATAAAACAGATTTTTTTTTCCGTGAAAATTCGTCCCCGGTGGCAGAAGCTCATTGCAAAGATTGCAAAGCCATTAAGTAACCTATGTAAATGCTGATAGTTTGATTTTTACTTTGTAAACTACCATGTGCAACCCACATTATTTTCATAATGATATATATATATAGGCAAAAATGCTGTCTGTTGCTTCTTTAAGTGTAATTCAACCCCAGGCTGCTCTTGTAGCTGAATTTGCTACCATTTCAGATTAAAAACCATAGATGGGTAAAACATGCCAGGCTGCTCTTTGAGGTTGTATGTATTGATTCTCTATGTGGCCAGTAGGGGGAGTTGCTGGTTTTGCCAAATATTAATTGAAAGATTTTTCAGCAAGTTTGCAAATCTGTTGTCTGCGTCCATGGCCTTAATCACTGTGGATTACAATCTAACTACAACAAAAAGGTCTCACATCTAGTTTTACAAGTGTATCCGTAATGACAGAGTAGAACATGAAATACCTTACAGTAGGTATGTGAATGATCAATAATCAGTATTATTGGCAGTAATAGAGGGTCCCGAAATCAAATTTTGCTAAGGGCCCCATGGAGGCTTGGGTTGGCCCTGCTGGGGAGACAATCCCCTCACTCAGAGAACCAAGGCTACAAAGTAGCCAAACGTTTTCTATCGTATTGACATTATCTCCCCACCAAGTAGTTATATCATAACTATGGGAACCCTTTAAGACACACCACCAGGGACCCCAGGAAAGAGAGCAGATGCAGGTCCAGAGGTTGTAGGGTCAGAACTCCACCAAGTAATTAAAATGAAAGTCTGTGAGTACCTTTGGCAGGAGTGCAGGGTTTGGACGCAACACGAAGGCATGAAACAACAACAGCTCTTATCCACTGACAGAGCGTGCAGTTCCCCCACTGCCACTGCCAAGAGAAAAACACGTTAAGAGACAGCCACTTAGGCCCTGTTTAGACCACAACGGTTTCTCTAAAAACGGAAAAGTCTGTCCTTTGCATTTTAAAAAACTTCTGCCTTTATATGCCGATGTTATTGAAACAATCCCCATTCACACGGAGCTGCAAAATCTACTGGAAATGCTGTATTATGCACACCAGGCCAATGGGTGGCAGTGTAAATTTGCAAAGCAACACCACGGCATGACACCATGCGCCTGCGCTGAAGCGCCTTCCTCTACAACGCGGTGATTACAAACCAAAACAAAGAAGACACAATGGCGAAAGCATGCACAGATAACTTTGTCTGGATGGAATACGAGGTGGAGTTGCAACAGTAACAGATCTACACTTCACTTCAAATCAAATCAACAGGGTGAGCAGCACAAACAGAGCTCAGCATTGTTGTTGTGACAGTCGGCATGCCTAGTGCCTGGAAACCGTAATGTGCATGTGCGAAAAGTCTGTTTTCAGAGGAACTGCATATTGCAAGTTTACATGACAACAGAGACGCTGCCGTTTCCAAAATGTTGCACTCTGGAACCTGTTTTCAAAACGTTGCATTTTCAAGCACCCAAAACGCCACTGTCGTGTAAACGATCGGCCAAAACGCAACTAAAGTTTACCTTTTTCAGTTGAAATCGTTGTCGTATGAATGGGGCCTTGATGCTGACTGACTCCAGAGGCTCAAAAGGTTCCTGCTGCAGGGCAGCCAACACCTGACCCAGGTCCCACAGTGAAATGGCCAGCCTCCTGGCTGAGGAGCTGAGAGATGAGGCTACACTCACCATCTGCAAGCCTATAATCCCCTGTACGAGCAGCCGTGATAGCTGCCACCATGCCTCTAAGGGTTGAAGGTGATTTTACCGCCTCGAGCAGCCCCTGCAGGTACTGGAGCACCTCTAAGGCTGCACATGTCAGTGTATCGATCCAGGTAGTTGTGCGCCACTGGCGCCCCTGCCCTTGTGGAGTGCGCCCCACTCCTCCAGGGACACATCTGTAGAGAGCACCTGGCAACACAGTACTGGACCAAGCATACATGGTGTGCAATAATGGAAAATGCAGCCACCCTCGTCAGAGGAGGAGCGCTTCAGAACTGTAAACTATACCCCTGAGTCATTGTTGAAACAACCCAGGGGTCTACCCCCAAAGTCTCCCATGCCATCTGAGGGCAAGGGAAGGCTGGGGATGATATTGCATCAGGACTGAGGCGTGGGCTTGGGTGGCCCCTGGCCACTGCCATGTCCTTTGCCCCATTTAGACTTGCAACGCCATGCTGTGTCCAACCAGATCTTCCTGCCCTCAAGTAGGCTAAGGTTGCTTGGGCTGCTGCAGCTGAGGCTGCTGCCAGCCCTGACCTCGCTCCAAGGTGCCTGACACCTGCCTTCTGGCCCTGCTGAATCATCATGGATGCATCAGGCCCAAACGAGGCAGATGGCTCAACAGGCATTTTGAACAGACGCGCCCTATCCTCTGACTGCAGCAGACTCTGTGACAGCCAGAGACGGCGCCTGGCCACCCAAACACTTGCCATAGCACTGCCAGCTGCTTCACCCTGCTCTCTCATGAGCTTTGGAAGAAGTGAGGAGACACGCTGTAGTTCAGCTATTAGACCCGTACTACACCCTTTCTCTAGCTGGCCAACCAGATGGCGCTTGTACAAGGACAGCATGGCACCCGTGTTTGCCAGCTGTGTCTGAACTGCCATGGCTTCATGCATTTTCCCAACATGCCACCTATTACCTTGCAGTTTCTATACTCGGGCAGCTCACCTTGCCCAGGAGAGATTTTGATAGAGCCACCAAGGCAGCCAAAGCTGACATAACCCACTGCTGTTCATCAGGTGAGAACACAGAGTCCCACTTCTTCTTCTTGTCTTTCAGGCATAGTTTATTTCTAACTACTGGATTCTTGAATTAAAAATATGCAAGCATCCTCAAATCTGTGTCCATAAACCTTTCAAAGGAACAATATTTCACCATTACATTCAGCAGCGTACACCTGGCTTGATATGGCTCTGTGTTGCAGTCAAAAAACTATATGTGCACCTCTGTTCAGCAACACCTGTCACAGAATGAATGGTTCCTACCTATATTGACAGATATCTATGACAGTGACCCCTACACGGTCAAATTAGCATCCCACATTCATTTTACATCAGGTATGGCTCCTATAACGTGACTTCTGAAGGTAATTGGTAGCACCAAGTCTTATTTAGGGGCATCATAGCAAAGGAGGTTAATGCAGAGACATAGCCTAAACCACTTTTTAGTTTTTTAGTTTTCTTTTTTAGTTTCTCTCATTTTAATTCACCAATTTTTACTATTTTGTGTAGATCTATTACAAAAACATCCATAAATATAATTTAAGTTACAGATTGTAATGGAACAAAAGAGGAAAAACACCAACGAAAGGTGAACAGTTTGGCAAGGCACTGTAACTCATAACTTTACAATTACTGGCTCGACTACAGAATCTATCAAGAGAAATCTCCATATTCTCTGATTGTTGGCAAATGTTCTGGCAAATTTCATTTCTGACAAGTCTTTCCTCCTGTTAATCAAACTGCACTTCAGCAAAGCAATGAGGACTTAGAGCAGCAAGCTTCATGGTTCACCTGATTTATGACAGAATCAAATGCTAGTAAATGCTTGGGGGGGGGGGGAGGTGAAATTATAGTTTTATTTTTGAATGACAGAGATTAGAAATCTTCAGGGATGGAAAATCAAAACAAAATGAAATGGGGAAATAAGAGTGTTCAAACCTTAGTGATGCAGAACAACTGGGTCTCTTTTCATTAGTAATCATTTGGAATACTTTTTTGGAACATGTGAGTGGTTTCCCTAATTGAAAAATTATCCAATGACACGCCCCTACCTCTCCTACAGTTGGTATCCACCTTGTTCCTGAGGGTACTACTATAGCAATGATTATGGGTTGAACTTCCAGTGATACATGGAAGTGGCAGTAGTCTAGTTATCCACATTGACTGTCTAAGATTAGGCCCAGTTGCTACTCTTAGTGGCTTACTTCCAACAGTTGTTCTTTTCTAAAGTAATTCACCTTCAATTTAGCAAATACTATCTTGTTCTTTAACAGATATTTAACTAATGTCCTTGTGGAACTCTGGTCCCTGTTGTGCTGTCCACACCAGTAACAATACTAACAACCAGACTATGCTAAATTTGTTACTTCAACAATAGTGTTTAGACGTGCAGCAAGAACAAGGAGGGATTGTTCCTGTTTCCATGACCTACCAACAGAAAGGCATAGGTTGCCACTGGTAGGGTTGTCATGAGAACCGATACTTCGGTACCAAGTCGATGCCAACACTCAAAAAATACGTCAGTACCTGGTTTTTGGGTACTGTACGTACTGGATACAACTTTGCCCTCAGCAAGCCGTGTTGATTCCTGTCAGAACTAACGAGGGCAGTATACACGTGTCAGTCGGTGCCGAGGACGAGCGCAGAAGAAGAACGCCTGTTTTCTATCATCTTTACTAGAAACAGTGGCTTTAACAAGTGCTGCTGGAGCCACAGCACCTCAGCTTGTCCAAAAGTTAGATAGCAGGAGTCGTGTGTGGAGAGGGTTAGGCCTCATTTACACCACAAGCGATGCGCTCACGTAGGGCTCGCAAACGGTCACTGTTTACTCGCGTTTCATTTCAGCAAGCATGTTAACAGGTTAGAGCGTTCACACCGCATCCGTCGTGGTATTCAACAAAAAACATGAGTTTGCATGTGTTGTGACCGCTCTTGACCACTGTAGGATCTCCCCCTTGACCAAGCGAGACCTGACAGGCACATGCTTCATGTACTTACCCATTTGTAGTGCTAAATACTAATTCTCCAAGCATTGGAATGACCACTGGCGCGTGAACCTTTCCACCCTGGGCTTTGGGTCCAAACTCACTTCTTCTTTGGGGTTTATTGGAGATTTGCAAACACGGTGCACTACCGCCACCAACGTTCGGGTGTGGATTGTATTTTGACGGAACAGCAGCAGCCGGTGCGAGACACGACTGTTCAGTTTTGGTGTGAATGCACGTGCAACACTTGTGGATCGCTTGCAGTGTAAATGAGGATTAGAGTTAAAGTTAAAGTTTGAAACAGTTTTAATAAAATAGTGAATTTAGAAATACATGAGTTCTGTTTTTTGATTTTTATCGTGGTATCGAGAATTGTGGAAATTCACTGGTATTGGTATTGACTACTGAAATTCTGGTATCCTGACAAGCCTAGCCACTGGTACTTATTTACTGAGTGCTGATCCTTTCTCCAGAGCACAAACTTCTTGAGTTTATTTGAATATGATGAAATGATACATAAAGAGAGACAGAGAGAGATGCAGGATAGAAAGTCATGATAATAGCTACAATAATATTCATTTCAGTAATAATAATAATAATAACAGTGATTGTGTTACCATATCTTGTATGTATGGAAATGTATGATAATATATGTATGTGTGACGATAATAATCATATGTATAATATATGTATATAATGAAGTATGACTAATAATAACAGCAGCAGTAGGAGACATCAGGCAGGACCACGGCAGCAGCACAACCACATCACATGATCCAGGCGAAGCTGCAATATGAGAGAACGTGCGAGACAGTGGACCAGAAAGGTTCCGTAGAATAAGCCAAGTTACTGCCATGCAGTAAAGCTGAGTTAGCAATATACAGTAATAGGACATGAACATTAGCAAATGAAGAAGAACCAACTTTTCAGAGACTGAGGAGAGATAGAGAAGGAGAGAAGGTGCTCGGTGTATCATAGGAGATGTATCATAGGAGGTCCACCGGCAGACTAGTCCTATGTAAGCCTAACTAGGGGCTGGTCCAAAACAAACCTGAGCCAGCCCTAACTATATACTTTATCAAAAAGTTAAGTCTTAAGTCTAGTCTTAAATGTGGAGACGGTGTCTGCCTCCTGGACTGAAACAGGAAGATGGTTCCACAGAGGAGGAGCCTGAGAGCTGCAGGCTCTGGCTCCTGCTCTACTTTTCTAGACTTTAAGAACCATGAGTAACCCTGCATTCTCAGAGCGCAGTGTTCTGGTGGGATAATAGGGCACTATGAGCTCTCTAAGATATGACAGAGCCTGACCATTTAGAACTTTGTAAGTTAGGAGAAGGATTTTAAATTCAATTCTGGATTTTACAAGGAGCCAGTGCAGAGAAGCTAAAACAGGAGAAATGTGATCTCATTTCTTAGCTCCTGTTAGTACACCTGCCGTCACATTCTGGATCAGCTGGAGAGTTTTTAAAGACTTATTAGAGTAACCTGATGATAGGAAATTGCAGTTATTCAGCCTAGAGGTAACAAAAGCATGGGCCAACTTTTCCGCATCTTTTTGGGACAGCATATGCCTAATTTTTTGCAATATTATGCAGACAAAAGAACGAAGTATATGAAATTTATTTTGATCAAATATTACTCTGAAGTTTCTTACAGTGGTGCTACAGGCCAAAGTAATGCCATCCAGAGAAACTATATCTTCAAATAGACAATTTCTGAGGTGTTTGGGGCCAAGAACAATAACTTTTTTGTCGGAGTTTTGTCGGATTTCAACATAAGGAAATTGGAGCTCATCCAGATTTTTATGTCTTTATGTCTTTGTTTTTATGGCATGTTTGAAGTTTAGCTATTTGATCCATTCTAACTCTGTACTGGGTAGTAATTTTGATACTTCCGGGTTGGAGAGGACGCTGGCGTTGTCTGTTTGCCGCTTCTCCACTGGAATCTAAACTAGGAATCTTTCCTGGCTAACTTTGCACCTTGTGCCTCTCTGCCTGCCGTTTAAATTCAGTTGGCTGCCTTGCCCGGTTTATCTGTTTGAGCCCTGTGATTGCTGTGAAACTGTGTGGCTTTGTGGCTACCTCTGATAACCACCTGTACGGCACCTACCTGCTACCAGCTTTGAACTGCCGCTGGACTCGTCCACTGATCCTCCGTCTGTAGCTGGACTCCATGCTCAGGCGATCCGTCCTCTGGTACTCTTCAACTGGACATTTACCATCACCACTGAGGGGTATTTTGCGGTTAGCCCTGTGGCTGGGATCGCTGCCCTTCGGTGAAGCTGCTCCTGCTGACGCTGCTCCTGCTGTTGCTGCCGGTGTTAGCTAGCACCGTTGCTGGCTGGATCCGTCCACCGATCCACCCGTGCTGGACTCTCTACCCTCCTCTGGCACTCTGTACCCTCCTCTGGCACTCCTCTATGGGACCCTTACCATCACTACTGAGGTACATTTCTGCGGTTAGCCCGTGCGGCTGGATCGCTGCCCCTCTGTGAAGTCTCTGTTAGCATTGGCGCTAGCTGTCTCCGCGGCTGTTGCTGCCGAGTGCTAGCGGTGATAGGCTAATTCTCCCCCGAGGATATGGCGCTCATATACACCACCCCTGAACTCCTTCGCCTAATTCCAGCATCTATCAGTCTTGGAATTAATTCACTTTCCACCATCAAGGAGCTTGGATTACTGCGACGGCCACGTTACATCCACAGAGGTAGCGGTCGTAAGCTTGTTTACACTGCTGGAAGTTCCATCCCCTCTCTGTGGTCCAATCGGCGTGCAGCTTCAGCTTCAGTGGCACGACGTCATCACAACAATCCCCACGTGTGCACCGCCAACCTGCGCTCCCTCCTCTGTGTTGACAATGTCGCTCCTCTCTCCATCCGCTCATCTTCACCCACGAATAACCCCACATCCTTCATGCTGTTGAACACTCGCTCTCTTAACAACAAAGCTCTACTCATCCATGACACCATTACTGACAGAAATATTGACATCGCCTGTTTGACAGAGACATGGCAGAATCAACTGGACTTCCTCACACTCAATCAGGCAACACCCCCAGGATATGTCTACATCCAGAAGCCTCGGTGCACGGGTCGTGGTGGTGGGCTGGCGGTCATTCACCGTGCCGATATCCTGGTGAAGGAACTCCCTGCACCCAAGACCACCTCTTTTGAGTGTACCATTTTTACACTGGCAGGGTCCGTTCCACTCCTGGTGGTTCTCATCTACCGCCCCCCCAAGCCCTCCACCGTCTTCATGTCCGAGCTCGCTGAGCTCCTCACCTCCACCTGTTCCATGTCTCCATCCACACTTCTGCTTGGGGACTTGACTCCAGCACCTGCAAGTTCGCCGCTGAATTTCTCACACTACTGGACTGCTTCAATTTCATCCAACACGTCCAAGGTCCCACTCATGCTAAAGGTCACACCCTTGATCTAGTCTGTTCCTCTGGCTCTCCCCCCTCCCATCTGCAGTGCATTGATCTCGCCGTTTCTGACCACCACGCCATTCTGTTCACCATGCCTGTCTCCCCGGCCAAACTCCGTCCCAAACGTATCATCACATTTAGGAACATCAAGTCTGTCAGCACACCAACCCTATCCAACCTCATATCGGCTCACATGGTGTCTGTTCCCCCCGATACCACGGTAGATGGTTGGGTAGCCCACTACAACACTGCCCTCTCCCTCAGCCTGGACTCTCTTGCCCCCCTGAAAACCAAGGTTATCTCTTTCAATCGTCCCGCCCCCTGGTACACCACCGAACTCCGGGCCATGAAGGCCAGGGGTCGGCAGCTGGAGAGGCTCCATAAAAGATCTGGCCTCACGGTCCATCTGCTGGCATTCAAGGACCATGTGGCAACCTACAAGGCTGCTCTCTCCTGGACCAAAACACACTACTACTCCACCCTCATCAGCTCTCATGTAAATCAGCCCAAAACACTGTTCACCACTATCAACCGCCTACTTCGCCCCCTGCCGACCCCCAACCCCCTGACGCTGCCGACCTCTGCTCCAGGTTCCTGGACTTCTTTCAGGCCAAAGTGGAGTCCATCCACCACCAACTACTTGAGCCGGCCCCTCAACCACCCCCATCCTCTGGCTGCTCCTCCCCCCACAACGTGCCCGCCCCGGTGTTGCCTCTCCTTCTCCCCTGTTGATGCTCCCCTCATCACCAAACTGGTCACCAAGTCCAAGGCCTCCACCTGCTCCATGGATCCCCTGCCCACTCCCCGCCTGCTTGCCCACACTATGCCCCCTCATGGTCAACATCATCAATCTCTCCTTCACTTCCAGATCTGTAACAACCTGTCTCAAAACCGCCTCTGTCACTCCTATCCTCATAAACCCTGGTCTGGACTCCGACGACTTGAACAACTTTCGGCCAATCTCCAACCTTCCTTTCCTCAGCAAAATCTTGGAAAGAGCAGTCGCCGCCCAACTCCACCAGCATATGTCCAACCATGAGCTCTTTGAGATCCTCCAATCCGCCTACAGAACCCATCACAGCACTGAAACTGCCCTTTTAAAAATCACCAACGACCTCCTCATTGCCGCTGACTCTGGCCATGTCAGCCTACTCATCCTTCTCAACCTCTCAGCTGCTTTTTACACTATCTCTCATTCCATCCTCCTCAACCGCCTCTCTGACCTCATTGGCCTCACTGGTACTGCCCTCTCCTGGTTCCAATCATATCTCACCAACAGGACACAGTTTGTCACCATTAACCGCTCCGTTTCCCCCCCTGCCCCAGTCAGTCAAGGTGTGCCTCAAGGCTCTGTCCTTGGACCCCTCCTTTTTTCAATCTACATGCTCCCCCTAGGTCAGATCATTCGCCATCATGGTCTCAATTTTCACTGCTACGCGGACGACACTCAACTCTATCTCAGCACCTCCCCATCCACCCAGCTTCCCCCCCGGTCTCTTGTCAATTGCCTTCAAGACATAAAAACCTGGATGTCATCTAATCTACTCAAACTCAACAGCAGAAAAACTGAGCTCTTGGTGGTGGCACCCAAGGCACTGCTCCGGAAGGTTGGGGATTTCCTCCTCCAGGTCGACGGCTGTTCCATCTCCCCATCCCCTGAAGTCCGCAACCTGGGCGTCATTCTGGACTCCACCCTTTCTTTCCACTCACATGTCAAATCCGTCACCAAATCTGCCTTCTACCATCTCAAGAACGTCTCCAGACTCCGGCCATCACTCACTGACACAGTAACAGAGACCCTCATTCATGCCTTCATCACCATCCGTCTGGACTATTGCAACGGAGTCCTGTTCGGGGCTACCAGTAAGACCCTGGACAGGCTCCAATATGTCCAAAACTCAGCTGCCAGGGTTCTCACCCATTCCAAGCCCTGGCAGCACATCACCCCCACTCTTATCCACCTCCACTGGCTCCCTGTGAAATTCCGCATCACCTACAAACTCCTCCTCCTCCTCACCTACAAGTCCCTCCACTCCCTGGCCCCCCAGTACCTATCCGACCTCCTTCACCATCACACTCTATCGAGGAGTCTTCGGTCCACTGGCATGGGTCTGCTTGCTGTCCCTCGCACCAGCCGACTGTTGTTTTCGTTTGGTTTGCTGCTGTTTTGTAAAGCGTCCTTGGGTGTTCTGAAAGGCGCTATATAAATCTAAGCTATTATTATTATTATTATTATTTCTTCTGGCTTTATCGATAGATATAATCGTGTATCATCTGCATAACAATGGAAGTTTACAGAGTGTTTTCTGATGTTACCTCAGGGAAACATATATAAAGTGAATTGAGAATTGGTCCGAGTACAGAACCTTGTGGGACTCCAAAACAAACTTTTGTATGTAAAGATGATTCATCGTGAAAATGAACAAAATGAAATCGATCGGATAAATAGGATTTAAACCAGCGTAGTGCAGGACCTTTAAGGTCAATTAAATGTTCCTAAGCAAACCGATATATCGAATTATATACCTAATTTTACCACTGGGGGTCGCATTTGAGCCATTTTTCCCAATAAAAGCCCATTATAGGTGTAATGCGCTTCCAATCCACTAGGTGGTGGTAATGCTGTATTAACCGCCAATACACACAAGGTTACACAAGAAGAAGAAGAAGAAAAAGAAGAAGCAGAAGGACACTTCTCTCACAGCAGCAGCAGACAGCTGAGCGGAGCTGCAGAGTCTGCAGTCCGTGGAGCCTCCAGACAAACTAAACACTTGTACGCTCCTATGCTTCATTTAAAAACATAAATAAACCTTATTAAGTTGTCATAATGCATGTTACAATGCAAGATAAGTTGAATATAGTCCCTTGACACACAGCTGATGTGAAAAGCCCCCCCCCCCCCGGTTTATCCGGTTGACCTGAATTAAACCGGGTGGAGCTCTTAAACCGGACTGAGTCGGCTAAACCGGAAATCAGCACAAGCCTAGTGAAGCCTAGGAGAAACAGTTAGAAATGTAAACAGGCTGCTGGTGGACTGTGGGCGTTGGCTTAGTACTACGCTTCTCTCGAACAGTTACCAAGGCTTCGGGTTGCACAGGGGTTGCCAGGGGATTGCTAGCAGAAGCTATCCTATGTGGCTCCATGCTGGCTACAGGGGGCTGGCTAACTACTGCAGCTACTGAATGATTTTCCATGGTGCGGAGCCGTGCTTTCAATTCACTAAGCCGTGCCTCCAACACAGCAAATAAACCATATTTATTTCATCTACCACTTTATTACTATACAACCCAGTAGGAGTTTAGGGGTAAGGGAGGCAATATAAAACCAGACAACGAAAGTAAACTGAATAAGCAAGCTGTCATTTATTCGTACACAGTATAAATTAATGATACAAGCTACGCTTTTATAGAAAGCGGCACACAAAAAGAAAACATGCTCCCAGGCTCTGCAACACAACCCGGAAATCGGGCCTCAGGAGAGGAGCCTCAGTTACATTTAAAGTGTAACAAACACAGGGAAGGGCTGTGGGTGACGGCAAACCATAAAACAATTGAAACAAAACTCTGACCTGTCACCAAAAAAGAAACAGGTAACTAACTGTGGCGGAAGACCACCCAGAAAAACAAAAACCAAACATCTCTGCCTGTCTGCTCTATGACTTATTACCTGTCAAACAAACGACACTCAAACTGACACCCATAAATCTAGCTAACTATACAGCAAACAATCTACATGTGTGTGTGTAAAAGGATATGTGGCAAGGCTACGAAGCTAAATCCTAAAGCCCTCAGATTCCCCAGATAGCCTACTCACAAGCCCTCAGATTCCCCAGATAGCCTACTCACAACAACTCACTAACAGATTACAGCAATCGAAAACACAAACAGAGTGAGGCGGACTACTCAGATTAAATCACACCCACCATTGCCATTGACTCCGTGCAGCTTTTAAAGGTTCGGACGAGAGGCCAGCGAAACGGTGACTGGCCGGAACCGATGACGACAGCGAGGGGGCCGGCCGACCTGCAAGCGGGGGAACACTGAACAACAGCAGAGGAGGGCGGGCTGGAGGTGTGGTTCGCCAGGGATTCCCTCCAGAAAAGCAGGCAGACACACATAATTGATTGACAGGTGCTGGCCAAATAACCCCCCCACAATTAAACACACAAAATAAATGTACTAAGGTCCGGAGACCGTAACAATAATTAAAACCTGAAACCATTTTGTTAATGGTATGTATTTGTAAAAAGTCTTCCCTTTGAAAAATAACTAAAATAAAGAAGAGATTTTTTTATCAGTTATATTTTTTAAGCAAATAAGCAAATGGGTATGGTATAATAACCATCAAATTTTAGGTCACAGTATACCGTAAAACTGGTGTATCACTGCAACCCTAGTCAAGATGCTTTTAAGTGAGTTTAAAGTAAGTATTGCAGTGAGTCATACAGTCATTTTTTTAAGTTCTTTTGAAGGGAGGAAGCCAAACAAGGAACCAAGAAAACACACACACACACACACACACACACACATACACACCTCAAAATATTTGTGTACTTATAGGTAAAACCTAAATTTAAGTTCCTGACATTTTTTGTCGACCCGTGAGACAGGTTGACCCTGTATCACTTCCTGCAGCAACACCTGATTACTTAACAGGGCAAGACAATAGATGCGTCATCTGCATGGACACTTGGAAACCTGCCTTTATAAGACCAAACCTCCTCCATCCATAAACATAATCAGCACTGAGAGCAGACTCAACACTGAGAGCACACTCAACACAGTGGCAGCCATGGATTTTCTCAAAGAGTTGACCGGTGATACTGACATTGCAAAGGCAGCAGGTGGGTATCATTTGGAAAATATTGCAGAGATTAGGTCATGTTTGAGTTTTAAAGATACAGGTGTTGTTACAGGCCTACATAACTTTGTTAAACCAGAGGTAGAGGAAGCATTGAGATCATTTATTTAAAGTATGCAGATATTTGTTTTAAACATTTTAGTAGAAAGTTTCCAAAGATACTAAATAATAATAAGTGAGGCTCAATTTTGGGGCCTAACATGATTAGGCAATTAGGTCTATATATATTTGATGCGTTTGGTATCCCTTGTCTCCATTATCTGCAAACTTAACAGCTGTTTGTTCTGCAGGTGAATTCGTGGAGAGCGGGTTAAAAAGTTTCTTGGGCTCTGAAGATGAGAAAGCAGAGGGAGCACCCAGTGCTGAAGGAGACGCCCCCATCACTGATGGCGAAAAGACAGATGACGATGCAAAAGAAGTTGCAGAAGATAGTGGTGAAAATAAAGCTGACGATCAAAAAGAACCTGCCGAAAATGCCGAGCAGTAAGAAGAAAGAAGAGGTGAGTTATTTAAACTGACTAATGTGAATAATGTGAAATAAAAAACATCATGTTATGTTATGTTATGTTATGTTATGTTATGTTATGTTATGTTATTGTATTATCTTATCTTATCTTATCTTATCTTATCTCATCTTAAAACAGCACTAACTGGGCTGTGCTGTTATCAGCTGCTGCTGCTGCTGCCTTCAACTTTGTGAGGAAACAACCAAATATTGCCTGCAACATACAGGGTAGTTCTTTGAGGGGTTTTTTCTACTAACAGTGATAGTTATGGGCCACAATCTAAAGTGTTAGTGAAAAATGCACTCCACAATTTCCAACAGCCCATGATGATGATGATGTTAAATTACCAGCTTTGTTGGCCAGTCTGGCATTCTTTGTAAAGTGGAGAAGTTATATTTGGAGACCTAAAGCAGAGACCACCCAGCTAGAAGTTGACCCTAACACAAATGTCAAGCTATGTTTGCAGCTATGTTTTTAAGCAGCTGTTAAACTGATCTAATTGCCCTTGATCTATTTTGGTACATTTTTTTATTATTATCTCATCTTTGTCTGCCATGTTTTTCGGTGGCGGGAGTAATGAAAGTTGTTGAAGGACTCCTCAACTAGACAGCCTGCAGACCACATCCATCAACCTCAGAGAGGAGCAACTCCAACTGAACTGGTGTCATATACATATAAAAGAAACATGCACAACATCATAACTAAATGTTTAATTGAATGTAACAAATGTATCAACTGTGCTGAGGAAATCTGTGAAGCTTGTTAGACAAGCTATGATGCACTACTATTATTTGGTTAAAAATATCTATAAATCTTTAATGCCACCTGGAGACGACCAGTATTCTCTGTGTCATAATTAAACATAAATTACATGTACACCACTGCAAATCCTCTTCTGTATTTTGGTGAAGACTGTTGATGCTAATTAAACTGCTTCAGCAACAGCTATTTTGTTTTTGTTGTATTTAATCTTCTTTCACTAAATATTCAGCACAAAATTCAGGTTTAGATTTCATCAGTGGTGGAATTTAATAAAGTACATTTACTGTCTACATTTTCATGATTATAGTTACATAATGCTATTGAAGAAACATTATCAATAGTAAAAGTATGAGTATATAAGAGTATTTTTACAATCTGGTATTAGTACTTCTACTTTGGTAAAGGATCGAAAATCTTCCTTGACCCCTGGGTTTGATGAATTAGAAGGTGATTAGTTGTGCATTTAAGAAAAAAAAAACTCTTAGAGATGCTAGATGTCCATACTTTATGAATCAGTACACAATGTTAATTAATTAAATGAGTCACAGAGATCTGTGATTTCACAACCACGGTTTTAACTGATGTATTTTATGTTGTAGAACAATACATGAAAGTCTGTTAAGTCTCTCTATCAATCTGCTCTCGCCTATTATCAAGCAAAAATATTAATGAAAACTCAAAGAAAGTTTCACCTCATGTGCCACAAATCTTGTTTTACACCTTTGAACTAACATTACCTGTACTGACTGAAACAAACAAACAAACAAACAAACATTGCTCTGAAATCAGCAACTAATTTACTCTTTCACTGTGACAAATTCGTGAACACACTGTCTTATGATTATGAAGTCTGGGAAAATGTCACACAATATGTCCTGGTGTGAAGAAGCATTTTAAATAAAGTGAAAAGCAAACACAAAAATGCCAGGACCAGAATTTCACAGTGTGGACATGATGACATTTTGTGGATTTTGGGTTTGTTCTCCATACCTTTCATTTAAATGTTGTTCTATGTCAAAGATGGCATTGGAGTGAAATGTTTGGAAGACGTTGGATTTTAGTTACTTAACAACACAATTTAAACCATCAAAATATCAACATTATCTGTCACCAGTATTGTACATGACATTTAAGATGGCATTAACACTAGCTTGCCGTATTCAAAGATTACCATTGTTTACATAACACTGAAAAACCTACTAAGTTCAGAGTACTCAAAACTGTTGTGGAAACGTATTACCTCAATGTATTTAAGTTAACTAACCAAATGATTTAAGTAAGCAATTACTTAAGTGCACTGTAATTATGAATTTTGTTTAGTTAAGTTTTGAGTTACTCCATACTTAATTTTGATTAAATAGTACTTCATAAATATAATTGTTACTGAAAATACCTTCCAACCTAAAAATACTAATACTAATACTAATACTTTTGCAAAACTCGTAGGCTAATTATTATTTTTTTTATTCTTTTTAAATTAGAAATACTGTGTGCTAAAAAAAAAAATACACACGCAACTTCAGCTGTACAATGTAGTTTTTTATTTATTTATTTATTTTTAACTCTTTCATAATACAAAGAATGCATACAAAATAGACACACAGCACCTGACATTGTTGCATGAAAAAAGGGAGGAAACATGTAGCAACCAAATACAGTCTGAGAAATTACAGTCTGCAATATCGTCAGGGGTGTGAGAAACAAAAAATATAAAGAAAACAAACAAGCAAACAAACAAACATACAAAAAAAAAAGAAACAAGAGGATGAATATCAGAACATCAGTCAGAGCAGGATAAGGCAGAGTTTGCACAGAAATAAAAAGATACAACATAGCAGCATGGCTCACAAGATGTACATTTAGGCCTCATCCAGTAATGCCAAAAACGGCCTCCACATCTTCTGATAATATTTTTTGTGAATTCTGCTCGCTAAAGCAAGTCTGTCCCATCCTAGCGATAGAAACCATTTCATTGACTTACAGTTTAATAGTATTAATTTTTTGGCTGCAACTATGCCTGTTTTGAGAGCCTGCTCATAATGGGGAGGAAGGGCTGTCGTCCAGTCTGAAGACCCAGATATTGCCAGATTGCAGTCTCGTTGAATATTTATTTTATAATGTTTAGAGAACCAATTAAATATGTCACACAATGTAGTTTTTTATTCAGATTTGTCTGAACATGTTACTGCAATATGATGTTGAGCTTTAATTGATTTAGTCCTGCTGGACACTGTTTACTGTTGACTGATTGATTAAAAAAGACAGGGTGGTTTACTTAGGCTAGTGACAAAATAGTTTATGCAGTAGAGTGTGATGTGCACAGAAATATGGGACAAATTGTGTCCCATATTGAATCAGTAAGGGACAGTACATTTTATTTTTTGAGACAGGACTATCCTATTATACCAGACGGGTGGCAACCCTGCCTATACTTGTCTTGTTGTGAGCCAGTGTGACAGTAAGTGAGAACATTATCTTCTGAGCATCCCTTATCTTTATTCCACTTATTATGACCCGGCTCTTAGGCTGCAACAAGGACGGAACAAGTTTAAAAAGAGTTAAAAGTTTATGAATATGAGCATATATTTCGTAAAAAAATAAATAAATCAACACCACTAAAGCTGCCAAGGAGAGAGAGGCAGTATGTGAAATTTAGCAAGCAGAATCATCTTTGACGTGATGTTGGTGGTTTAGTGGATCGTCCCATATTGGTTTTGCCGCAGTGGCCTGGGTTCAACTCCAGCCTGTCTCACCTTGCTGCATGTCACTCCCTTTGTCTCTCTCCCCCATCATGCTTAACTGTCTCAATTTAAGGCAAATTGCCCGCCCAAAAAATGTTTAAAAAGAATCCATTCTAATTTCAGCAGCTATTTTAAGCACATATAGATGGTTGATGACTTAGCTAATTCTGACATGAATTAATTCTGCCTCGATATCAATCGGATTTCCCACAGACAACCCATGTCTGTCTGACATTTTGCTTCAGGCTCAGCAGTAGGGAGGAGACAGCGTGAACTCAGGGCTTCTTAAAGAACACCCGCCAGCGAGCAGGTTAGGTTCACAGAATCAGCTGCCATGGTGATTGACTCTCGAGTTTGACTTACCTCTCTTTCTGGAACTGAAAACCCAGAGTTTCCCTCATTTCAGGGTTAACATACTCAGAGTTTTCACTAAACCCGCTTTCTGGAATACCCCCCAGGTGCAAGAGTGCCCACCTGCAGGCAAGATGCCGTACAAGGGCACCACCATATATCCAGTCCCTACCGGAAGTCCTTAATGGGATAAGGGGATTAACCTGCCACCCATATCAATGGAAGTGGTTAGATGTGGTCCTTGTATCACAAATAAGGACTTAGATTTTCTGTTTAATATTCTGCTGGTATGTGTTAAGTTTTATAATCAAAAAGGCAAATTTTTAAGGGTTTAACTGTGTCTCTACCGATGAAAAAAGGAGCTGAAGAGCCTGAATAGATCGCTTGAATGGGTTAAGGATAGCAAAGCCCAGAAATTGCTAGCCTTAGTTGACAAATTTAATTTAAGTTGAAGAACTTTGATTTTGGATTTGTTTTGTGTTTGTTTCTTTTTTTCGTTTTTGTTTTTCTGGTGTTTTCTTCTTCCTCATGAATGTGAATTTAATATGAATTCTTGGATCATTAAGAAGAAAACAAGAAAACATTACAGAATATAGTATTACATAAATACATTAAAAAGAGCACATAAATCAAAAGTCTTAATGGCTTTCAGGTTAGTAGAATGTCTGATAGTTTTAATATATTGTTTAACCTCATTTTCAAAGATGAAAAGAGTGGTTTTTGGTTAGTGTATCGACATTTGTGAATATGCCATTTGGTTGTTCCAATAAGCTACCACATATGGAATTGATACGACTTCTTTCTGAAATAATGAACGTATACGATTACTATTGCGTGTTGAAGAGAAACAAATTTGATCAATTTCAAGTTTGGATAGATGGATAATACTGTTGGATTCTGTCCTGCTGTACTTCTAAATAACACAATTACTCCAGCAGAGATTGCATTTATAACAATATTAAATTTACCAATAGGGATTACGATACTATATGTTAACATAAATTTTTGATATGTCATTAGTGATCCATTTGAATTAAACAACTGACGAACCAAAAGTATGTTAAAATAAGGATTTGTTTCTATATACGTCTTTATTGTTCCATATGTAGTATAAGTATGTTTATAAATTAATGACCAAGAAAGAAGCCTCTGTTAATGAAAGTTGGATAGTTTTGAGGGGACTTTTTCAACATTATAATTACAAAATAAGAGGAAATTTAGGCCTCCTAATTTAGAGAAAATAAAATTTGATATTAAGTTCCTAATTGAAGATGGGTTCTTGATGAATTGTTTTAGTCAATTTATTTTGAATGTATTGTTTAAAGTATAAAAATCTAAAAAATTAAGGCCACCCTTACCATATGAGTTCATAATTACTGATTTTTTAATATAGTGATTTTTGTTCCTCCATATAAAGTAAAATAACATCTTGTCAATATCTTTTGAGACCTTTTTATTAACATCAAGAGATAAAGCAGCATATGTGCGACTGGATATTCCCTCAGCTTTGTTTAGTAGAATTCTACCTCTCAATGATAAATCCCTCTGCAGCCATTGGTTACATTTTTTCTGTGTTTTGTCAATAATTAAGTCAAAATTCAAATTGCATCTGGCTTCTCCATCGTTAGTGATAACAATTCCTACGTAAGTAATAGAGTCTTTTACGGGTATATTACAAATAGAAGGGATGTCACAATATTTAAGAGCAAGCAATTCACATTTTTTATGTTCAAGCAAAGTCCAGATGCAGCAGAGAAAGTATTAATCAAATCAACAGATAAAGGTATCTGAGAGAGATCTTTTAAAAATAATGTTCTATAACTTTGTTGCCCGCTATTGAGATACCTTTTAGTGGACTAAGCTTTATAGAGGCAGTGAGTAGCTGAGTGCAGAGCAAAAAGATAAGGCGATATTAGACATCCCTGCCGGACCCCTCGTTTAAGGAAGAAACAAGGACAAGTACCAGCATGCAATTTGCATAAGTTCGTATCGATGCTGACCTACGGGGGCCATAAAGGGCTCACTCACTGACTTTACGATTTGACAATGGGACAGCCCTCACACACTCACGCACTTCACATGAACGCACTTCTAAGTCAGTGATTTTGTAAGGGATCGGATTGGAATTGGGCCTTTGGTTTTGCTATCAGAGTTACGAGGCCTTGAGTTAAGGTGGGAGGAAGGGATTCATTGCCTGTACATTCTAAGAAAAGACCAAGGAGGAAAGGTGCAAGTTGTTTGGAGAATGCTTTATAGAATTGAGAAGTAATACCTTCTGTACCTGGAGACTTAAAAGGCTTGAGATGTTCAATAGCAAATTCAATTTCCTGTAGTGTTAGTGGTTTGTCACTTAAGTCTTTCAAATCCATGTCAATTAACATAGTTTCTGTAAGAGACCCAAAAATTTGACTGGCAGATTCTTCACTATATTTTGATTCATATAATTTGGTATACAAGTCTGAACAATATTTAGCTATTTTCCGAGGGCCAACTGTAATGTCTCCATCAATATTTAGTTTTTGTATTGTGTTATTTTTAGCATGAAATGTTTCAAGTCGAAAAAAATAAGCAGTATTCTGCTCCCCTTCCTCCAATCGTCTTCTCCTACTTCTGGAAGTTGTATACATACCCAAACTTCATACTGGAAGTCAGATTTTTTGTTTGCTTGTTTTTTACCTCCTCAGTTTTTAAGTCTGTCTTTTTTTCTATATAAGCATTTACAAACTTTAAAGCAGTCAACAATTATAAAGATATAAATATATACCTTAATAATAATAATAATAATAATAATAATATTTCAGCAATTATTTTAAATACAGTCATGTTTTGTTTGGAATAACATTGACCCCAACAAGTTAAATCTACAAAAATTGCAAAAACAAAATCAGCAAACACATGAATTTTAGTTGATTTAATTTTTAACAAAGATTAAATAAGGTGAGCACTTTCTACAGCTGCAACATGCAGATTACTATCAGGTCATTCAAAACAACTGAAAACCATGGACACAACAAATTTTACTTGGCGAACAACCAAGTTCCACCAACACTGACAAGGGGACATGAGCTTCCTCAGCTCCTTTTTGATTCTTTTTGCACAAGTCCGCCTTGGAGTCCCCACAAATCTTGTTTTCCACCATTTCGGAAAGAACCTGGTGTTGCAGTAGCTCCTCACTGGCAGTGGTACTACAGTAATCCACAGACTGAATATGTTGACACAAGCTATGAGACAGGCCACTCCTTTGAGCAAGTAGGTGATACTGCTGACAGTCCTCCATCTCACATTTTGAGACATGCTGGCCCCATGTTTTCCGCAGCACATCCACCGGTACAATGAAACCCTTAGCGATTTTCCTGACGCCATTATTTTGGTCAACACATGCACTTTTAAGATGAGATTTTGCTGTGATATCTTTTTGTTGACTGTGTTTTCTTTGAATATGTAATGCCAAATTCTTTTTGTATAATACAATGGTGCAGTGAGGGCACTTCACGTGGGAAGATGGAAGTGGAGGCTCTGTAGGCTCTATGGTTGTAGCTGGGGGTGACTGATCTGTGACAAGTGTCGGGGTCTTGGATGATGCTGTCTGAGATAGAGGGTGGGAGAGGTGGGAAGATGGAAGTTCCTGAGTGACTGCTTCTTCTGGAGGCTCTGTGGTTGTAGCTGGTGCGGACACTGAAGGGGAAAGTGCATATGAATGATCCAGTGATTGCGCAATAAAGTCCTCAGATGATGATGGTGCGGACTGATGAAGAGGTGGCACCACCACAACACATTTTTTAAAACACTCAGTCACATGTGGTGATATAAAGTCTTTACGAATTACAGTTGTGTCACAGAATGGACAGTGGAAATGTCCTTTATCACGGCAAGGCAGGTTGCATCTGCAGATTATTTTTTCTGTAAAGGGAGAGAAATTTGTATTAAAAACCATCATATTATGACTGAGAAACAAAAATTTACTTTACATCTTATAAACAATAACTTCAATGATTGTATTTTTCCTTAACTGAAACTGTTATGACCATTTCAACAGGTGCAACAACTCCACAAAATGCTACAAGTGGGGATCTACTTAAAGTAACTTGCTTTTTTTTGCCAAGCTTATCCACAGACCTCAAAGCAGTGCAACTTAATTTTAACACTGGTTAAAATATGACATCCTTATACATGCAAAAACACAAATATCATTAAACATTACTGTTACATGTAGAAGTATATGATCTCAAACAGATACTTCTCATCAACATACCATGGAAACGAACTGCATTTTCCATATGGTTTTTCAGGTGCCTCTGGACTGCACTCTCATTTTTGGTTTTAAATCTGGGGCAGAGAGGACACCTAAACTCGGATGGGGAGAGGGCTATGTGCTCCAGGCTGGCTTCATCACTCAAAATAGAGGGTTGCATCTGAAAAAAGGAGAAGCCAATCAACATTGATAGCTGGAAAACCTACTGAACATCAACCATACTTAAGTGATCTATAGGACTCATGGTGGAGGAGGCACTACAGCTATTTATGTATCCACATGTGTATGTGTATTAAGTACTCTGATGCATTACTAAAACGTAATACAAATGCATTTCTTGGCAGAGGCTATGGATACGTTATTTATTTGACCCGGTTAACCCTCGGGGTCGCTCATGTGGTATAGAACTTGTATGTGTATAGTATGTAGAACTTGATTGAGCAGTAACGTTACAGTGTTGAGGTTATACAGGCATTAATACACAAGGAGACCAGGCGAACCAAACATTGGGGAAAAATGGCTTGTGTGCAGTGAGTGTGTGCACAGATGTTTTACACCACAACACACCAAAAAGCGGAGGAACACATATTAACCCCGCTGCAAACTACACATCTAAATTAACCAACACATCAAGCGAGGGCAGTAATAGTCTCTGACCAACATTAACACTCTTTACACACATACATTGATGAAAGTGAGCACAACAGACCTTGAGCAGCTAACGTTAAGTTAACACCAATGTTAAAAGATAATGCAGATGGCGGTGCGTGTAAACGCAGCGACTTGGTACTCTATGCTAGTGCTAGCTACTAGCTAGTGCAATGACAATAAATTTGTCTAATTCTAATAATTAAAAGACTCATTACTTTACCATTCTTTCTCTTTCTCGCGTGCGTATGGCTTGTGCTCGTTGATGTCTTCTTCCAGTCGCTACTTCTTCTTCTTCTTCTTTTTCCACTTTATGGCGGTTGGCAAACAATGCATGGAAGCATTACCGCCACCTACCGAAATGGAGTGTAGGTCTGGATAAATTAATATTCACTAGATCATTAAAAGGGGAAAAAAAGGAACCTAAATTCTTCTGATCAGACCAGTTCTATTTAAGTAATAAAACAAAAACCTGAAGCAAGCCTCACCTGAAGTTATGTTTAAAGGCACACTTTCTGGCTCCAGCTCCTGAATGAGTTGTTGTCTCTCCTGGTCAAATTTGGAGTACTACAGCAGTACTACATACACTAGGCTACATTTCCCATCAGCATGTTTCTTCTTCTTCTTCTTCTTCTTCTTCTTCTTCTTCTTCTTTCTTCTTCTTCTTCTTCTTCTTCTTCCTCCTCCTCCTATTCTTCTTCTTCTTCTTCTTCTTCTTTTGGAGTGTTACGGTGGTTGGTATCCGTTACGTTGCATTACCGCCATCTTCTGGGTCTACCTTGCTCCTACATCTTTCATTCCATTACATCCTTTTGACCAGTCCAGTTGTTGTTAAGTAGCTGATAAAGAATCTCCTTCCCCCTCCATTCACTCCACACTCCAGTATGTTCTTCAGTGTCTCTGTTGTTTTCATTCCCTCCACCATGTCCACTGTCTCTCCGGTGTACTGAACTGCATCTGACCATCACATGCTCCACTGTCTCTCCGGTTCTTGGCATCTATCACAGTGTCCTGTCGGATGTTTCCCTATCATGTATAATGTGCTGTTAAACTGTGTATGTCCTATTCTTAGCCTGCTGATCACCGTCTACTCTTTCCTCCTCCCCCCTCCTCTCCTTGTACTGCCAACTTTATTCTGATGGATGTATGTCTCCCTTGGATCCCCTGGTCCCACTGCTGCTGCCATTTTCTAATTATCTCCCTCCATACAATACTCTTCCCCTCTGTTCTTGATAGTCTAATCTGAATTTACAAAAATGGGAGTCACACATCACCAGAATGCAGAAAAGTTAGTTTATTTTGTCATATTTTCAATACAGAAAAAAGCTCAACACAGAGTGCTTTCAGCCGTCCGGCCTTCCCCAGTGTGTGAGTTCATGTTCTTTGTGCCTCTTATTACAAGCCTGCAGTGCAGGTGTGTCTAATGACCAATCACTGACATGTTGTCACTGAGTTCATCAGGTGTGTTTCACTGTTCATTAATCAGGACAGCTGCAGGTAGGTAAGAAAAGTTCCTTGAGTAAGTATACAATTACATCAAAGCCTCCAGTCTAATCTGTACATCTGTTTCCTTTCCTTATGGCTTGTTTGGCTATTGTATCTGACCTTTCATTTCCCAGGATGCCAGTGTGAGCAGGGACCCACATAACCATTATATCTTTACCTTGCTTCTTCACTGCTGTATGTGTTGCTAATATTTCATATAACAATTCTTGTCTGCACTTAGATGTTCCTGCACTAAGACTGTGAAGCACTGATGTTGAGTCACTAGAGCCTTGTCTATTGCCCTCTCTCTCTTACCCACTCCAAAGCCATCAATATGGCGTACATTTCAACAGAGAATACACTCAGATTGTTAGTTGTCTTTCTGCACATCTCCTCTCTGTGACTGGGTATTGCAACTGCTGCCCCTGTGTGTCCTGAGTCTGGATCCTTCGACCCATCTGTATAGACCTACACATAGTCCCCCGTACTTGCTCTCCCCATACTCATGGAATTCACTCACCAAATCTACTCTTTCCCTGCTCTTCTTGAGCTCGAGCATTTTCAGGTCAGACCTCAACCCTGCCAAGGCGACAGGACAGGAGAAGATTCCTACTAGATTTTTAAAGGATGCAGCAGAGGTTGTCATTCCCTGTCTGACCTTTATTTTGAACTTGTCCATTGAGCAAGGACATTTCCCTGCTGATCTTAAATCAGCCAGAATTATCCCTCTCTATAAAAAAGGTAATAAACTAGACCCTGGGAACTATCGTCCTGTCTCGATCTTGAGCACAGAGTCAAAAGTAATGGAATGAATCATTTTCGAAGAAATTGAATCATATCTGTCAGCAAACAATCTCCTGTATGACTACCAGTCTGGTTTCAGAACTTAACACTCAACAGACATCTGTTAACTTTTTATTACAGACCTAATTAGAACAGAGGTGGATAAAGGCAAGTTCCGCTGCATGGTATTATTAGACCTTCAAAAAGCCTTTGACACTGTAAATTACAATATCCTGGTTTTCAAACTTAGGGCTATGGGTTTTAACAGGGCTTCATTAAGGTGGATAAGGTCATACTTGTGGGGTTGTAAGCAGGTGGTTAACATAAATGGAACCATGTCCTCTCCACTCCAGACAATGTGCGGGGTTCCTCAAAGGAGAATTTTGGGGCCCCTTTTATTTTTAATTTATGTCAACGACATGAAGTCAGCCTGTGACTGACCTATAGTTTGACGGTTTGCTATCATCCTTCCCTGGCTTCCTTATCGGGATAATTATTGCTTCCTTCCAGCTCTCTGGAATCTTTCCCTCCTCCCATACCTTATTAAACAGACACAGTAGTTTCCATAGGCCCTCCTCACTTGGATGTTTTAACATGATGTAACAAATTCCATCTTTCCCTAGTGCAGTCTTTCCTGTTTTGGCCAAGGCTCTGTTTAGCTCTCCCACGCTGAATGGGACATTTTGCTCATCTTCAATGCTTTCCTTCCTCTGCAGTGCCTTCAGGTTTTCTGCCTTAGTGTCCTCCCTACCTCCTCTCCCCTCTTCAGACAGATTTGAACTATGCACACTTACAAAAGTTTTGACCATTAACTCAGCTTTTTCCTTATTGGTTACTGCAACCCCCTCACCATCACCTAACACTGGATAGCTCCATCCCCTCTTATCTCCACCCATCTTCCTTATCATTCCACAAACCTCTCCTACCTGAGTGGTGCTGCCAATAGAATCACAGTATTTCCTCCAGTATGTCCTTTTCGTCTGCCTTATTGTTCTCCCCACCACTGCCTGGGCTTCAATCAATCAATCAATCAATCAATCAAATTTATTTATACAGCCCAATATCACAAATCACAATTTGCCTCACAGGGCTTTACGGCATACAACATCCCTCTGTCCTTAGGATCCTCACAGCGGATAAGCAAAAACTCCCCCCAAAAAAACCCTTTAACGGGGAAAAAAAAGAAGGTAGAAACCTCAGGAAGAGCAACTGAGGAGGGATCCCTCTTCCAGGATGGACAGACATGCAATAGATGTTGTACAGAACAGATCAACATAATAAATTAACAGTAATCTGTATGACACAATGAGACAGAAGGAGACAGAGACAGAGAGAGCTGCAGGACAGGTGGTAATGACAGTAGCTTACAACAACATTAATGAAAGTAATAATATTATAATTAATAATAATATATCTGAGAGAGAGAGAGAGAGAGAGAGAGAGAAGGAGAGAAGGAGAGAAGGTGCCCAGTGTATTATAGGCGGTCCTCCGGCAGACTAGGCCTACATCAGCCTAACTAGGAGCTGGTACAGGGCAAGCCTGAGCCAGCCCTAACTATAAGCTTTATCAAAGAGGAAAGTCTTAAGTCTAGTCTTAAATGTGGAGACGGTGTCTGCCTCCCGGACTGCAACAGGAAGATGGTTCCACAGGAGAGGAGCCTGATAGCTGAAGGCTCTGGCTCCTGATCTACTTTTGGAGACTTTAGGGGCCACGAGTAACCCTGCATTCTCAGAGCGCAGTGTTCTGGTGGGATAATATGGCACTATGAGCTCTCTAAGATATGACAGAGCTTGACCATTTAGAGCTTTATAAGTTAACAGTAGGATTTTAAATTCAATTCTGGATTTTACAGGGAGCCAGTGCAGAGATGCTAAAACAGGAAAAATATGATCTTGTTTCTTAGTTCCTGTTAGTACACGTGCTGCTGCATTCTGAATTAGCTGGAGAGTTTTTAAGGACTTACTAGAGCTACCTGATAATAGAGAGTTACAGTAATCCAGCCTTGAGGTAACAAAAGCGTGGACCAATTTTTCTGCATCTTTTCGGGTCAGGATAGGCCTAATTTTTGCAATATTACGCAGATGAAAAAATGCAGTCCGTGAGGTTTGTTTTAAATGAGAATTAAAAGACAAATCTTGATCAAATGTTACTGCGAGGTTTCTTACGGTAGTGCTAGAAGCCAGAGCAATGCCATCGAGAGAAACTATGTCATCAGATATTAAGTGGCGCTCCAGTGATTACCACCTTGCACCCACTATTCTGTTCTCCCACTCCTACTACTCCGGCCACTTTGGCTTTTCCCACTGCTTTCATTTTCTTTGCTTTCTCTAGCTGCACTTGATCTCTGCACCCCACCAGTAGGTTCCCATCCCCCAACACTCTTGCAAACTTTACCTCTCCTCTCAGGATTATAGTTAGCTTAACAGGATCCATTTTAACTGTTTTTAGAGTTTTTGGGTGCACATAAGGAATTGTCAATACGTCAATACATCAAGGGACCTTGGCATATTTTTCACCAGACGCAGAATGGGAAACAATCTTAACAGAATCTAGTTGTAGTCTTGCAAATAGTGGCCCTGCAAGATCCCTAGTCTTTGTAAACTCTTTACTCTTCCAGTCTCTACTTCTTCTTCTTTTTTAGTTTTAGTTTACTAAAAAATCACATTTGGTCTCATTCATTAAGTGTTACTAAATTTGTGAATAAATTTGCACATAAAATATCTCGGTACTAAAAACTTTCACCGGATCCGTGAATGCCACAGAAAACTCAGATTTGATCATAGGCACATGTGTATGTTCATGAATGCCAATCAATCATAAACTGACAGCATACATCCCGCCCATGAATAGCCAGTGACCAACATATAAGGAGGCGATAATTACTATGGATAGGTGTACCAGTCGACCTGTGAACATAGAGCAATAAAGAAAGAAAGAAAGAAAGAAAGAAAGAAAGAAAAAGAAAAACTTGTCCAGCACTGAGACTTAAGTTATCTTAGGTGACGTGAGGTTGAGAAAAATTTTTTAGTTTCTTTTGTTAGTGGTGGTGTGTCAGGGACAGGTAAATCAAAGGCCTGAAGGGAAAACAGAGGTGCTGTTAACTTTGTGTCCTCTGTTGAAAGAACCATCCAAAAAATTAAACGAAAATGGTTCGACGTGAAACTAGATGCATAAACACAGCAAGTACACAAAGAAAACACAACAGCTACAGGAGGCTCCTCTCAGTCACAGCTCTCTGCTGCAGATGCATTCATTGCTTGCATCATCGGAGAGACCTCTGTCAGTTTGCCATGAGCCTCAGCATCATTTGTCATGTTGTAAAATTCAACCGCTATTAAAACATCTTAATGCAGGCAGTCTAATGTAGGCAATAACGCATTGTTATGTTTAACAACAAGTAATACAGTCTGGCGTAAAACCACACCGTCTCCCTCCAACTCTCTGCCAGATTCAGATTCACCAACTGCCCGGTGTGAGCGGAGACTGGCGCCGAATTGCCTCCCCACGTCCATGGTTCAAAACTTAATCTGAATTAATGTTTATGTCTCCCCCGTTGCATCTCTGATAATTAAATTAAACAAAAATGATATGCAGTTTGGTGCTGCAGTGTGTAAAAAGGGCAGAGGAGCGTGTTGGTTTGTTATTTTATTTATTCAGAGAACAGCGTTTTCCAGTTATGTGTTAAATTGATTTAACCCTATGGGCCCTAGGCGTTTTGGGGGTATTTATACTGCCTTTACGTTTAAGCTAATATCACAGTCATTACAAAGGCTACATGCACATGCTGTATCTTTTTTTTTTTTCAGACAATCTGGGCTAACCAGATTTGCCATCATTACATGTCCATCTATGTGTCTGTATTTTATATTAATTTTTATATCAATGAAAAAAACAAATCTGTGTTACTAAATTCTTACATTTTTACATGTATCTCACCATATAATCTGGCAATATAAGAACCATGAAGGTGGGACATTCTGTCACTTCACAGTTGTCCAAAACATGTGGTATGTGCCAGGCGGACATGATTGCCAGTATTTTTTTTATTACTGCAAGAAATTCCATTGACTCATTCACAAGTCAAAAATGTGTTTTATCTGAAAGAAACAGGCAATATTTACATTTAAAATAATAGAAAAATAGTCAACCAAGTGCAATGATGTTCTCCAAGATAATATTTGCCACTTTGTTTGCAGTAAACAAAGTTTGTTGTTGTTTTTCAGTTTCAGTTATATTTTGGGGGGCATTTTGGGCATTGGTGGGGGGACACATGTCCCCCTCAATGTATATGGTGACTACGGCCCTGTCATGCATGATTAGGCTACAGTTGTCTGGTTGTGCAAAGGTGAAATGGCTGGTCTTGTCATACAAAGTTTGATGGAGTGTCAACTGGACAATATGGAGATATTTGCATCTTGAAAGCTGGACTACAAATGTGGATAGACAGGGAGAAACACACACAAGCCTAAGACGTGGCAAGATACGATATTCCTCACTATATGAAGTGACTGATGACAAGCTCTGTATAATGGGTTGTAAAGAAATTCGTCAGGTTTTTATTTTGTAGACAATCTGGATTTATAGTATGATGGGATGACAGCACAATGATGTGTGGTATCACTGCAAAGCTCTGCTCCTGCACTTTCATGTGATATGTGTGGCATTTCTGTGTGAGCCTAATCCATCCTAGATTAATGTGTGTGCAAAGCTGTATTTGCTCATTTTTTTTTCACTGTGAAAACATTCGACTACCAACAAGGAGAAAATCAATAGAGAAGAACAGGTGTGAATTTGGACGCACTACGCGTGGTTCAGGCCCATAGGAATAAATAACTCATTCACATTTTAAGAACCTTAATCAGAAGGTTTCATCTGTTAAATGCCAACTAATTTAACTAAATGTGTTACATTTTTTTGTAACATCTCTTGTCATGTTTAACTTACTTGTTTCAAAGGCATCTGTGTTTTATGAACACAGCAGAGTACAATACAAAATAAAATTGTAATTTCTAATAATGACAAGCAACATTTATATACAATATCTTATTTACACAAGCACTACCAGCAGTCAGAAGCAGGTGTAGATGTTGTCAGTACCTACAAAAAGATTGGAGCTAACATTTTGATGAATGTCAAAATACACATAAATTTCCTTCTGCCAACACTTTACACATAAATTCGCTCTGCTCATTTCATGAATGAGACCAAGTGTCTTAAGATTTGGCTTGGTGTCAGGCTTTAGTCTTTTAAAGACTTTTCAAAGTCTTTAGTGTACACTATGCATAAGCTGTGTTTGAGTGTTTAATGAGTATTAAAACTAAAAAACACCCGAGGCTATTGTTTTCCATGGACTCAATCAAGATCAGTTTCACACAGATGACCCTGGTTATAGCTATTAAACTGGCTGCACCAGTTTGAACCTGGGCATGTCAAAAGTAAAAGTGAATCTGCAATCATTAAGTTTAGATTTGCTTTAAATCCATGTTTTTGAGGAAATTTTTTTACATATTTAGTTGAACATTATAAAAATGACTACAATGAATTAATGTGGTAAAAGTGTACCACATTAAGTCTGAGGGGTTAATTACCTTCTGAGAAAAAAGTACATTTGTCATCTTTCAGCATCTATTATTTGCTAATACACAAGAACTATAGCTTTTAAATTCTATGATCTCATCTCTACACAGGTTTAGATCTTTTATATGTTGCATATTTAAAAGTAGTCTGAGAATTTATCCTCTATGTAAAACCAAGTCCTATCTGTGATGTTTGATAGTTAATGAGGAACTTCGCCCATTTTTAAAATTCATACATTCTTCTTCCTATATGGTCTAGGACAGAGGAAGGTACTCTGTAGCTTTCTCCAACAGTGAAGTGTAGGTTTCAAATAATCAGAAATTGCACATTGCAGAGTGGCTACATTTTTGTAAAACATTTATGAATGCTTATTTAGGCCTATTATATTAATTAATTATTCTATTTTAGACTTAATAGGTTGTGTCACTGTCAAAAGACTCAAATGTTTTGCAGCTCCAGTTTTTTTTTTGTCCAAAAATGGCTCGATGGAAAAGGTCACTGGCCCCTGGTCTAAGACAGTCTGAAATTATGCAAGTCTCCCATTCATTGTCTGTGGAGCACTTCCATACATAAAGTCCTCCTCTCTACTCCTAACAGTTCTTTACCTTAGGAACTCTAGGTCCGAGATGCTCTGTGAATAATTCTATCTCTACAAGGACCTAGTCTTAACTGTAAGGGGAAATTCTAAGAAAGCATCACAATTCTACAAATTTGCTTAGAATTTAGTCACTAGGAGCAACTTTCTGCACTAGGAAGCTTTGTGAATATGGACCCTGGTTTCTGGCTTTGAGAGTAGCTCATGTTCACAAATACTGATTAAACTTTAAGGCCATGAAAATAACACAATTCTTAATTTAGCTGATGTTCCCCTTTGCTTTACATATATCAGGTTTAATATAAATGTATTGCTTTCAGAGGGAGTGTACTCTACCACCAGAAGTATGACAAAATATTCATACCACTTGCTCACCTCCAAGGCATCCCCTCACATAAATACCTCCTATTTAAATGAAGGTCTGAGGACAGAGGAGGTCGCATATGGTACATACTGTAAAGCCCCTTAGGGTACATTTATGTTTTGCCTTATTGGGCTACATAAATAAAATGTAGTGTGACTTGATTCTTCACAAACTGTCAATATAGCTGCCTCATGTAGGAATCCTGTGACATAAATCAAAACCATCACCACAGTCCCTTTTGTAATCAAACCCACTTTTAATGGTTATCTGATCAAAGAAATCCTGCAGTAGCTCTAGTTGGCGTGCAGGGCCTTCCAGCGGGTCAGAGGGCCTCTGCTGGGGATATATTTCACCCCACAGCCATCTGGAATCAGGCGCTTCTCAGCCATCATGTCATCAAAGTCGCAGGCGTTGAACTTGGTGAAGCCATACTTCTTGGAAATATGGATCTGAAGGTGAGTACAATGACAGAAGTCAGTTTAGACTAAGAAGTACAATTACAGGCCAAAAAGCATGATTAAGTGTTACAAAAATAAAAACACAAGTTAAATCAGCCATTTGCAGTTAGAGTATAAGTCTGAACAACATTTTGTCTCAGTGGTCCCTTAAAGCACTCAGCACTTCCCAGCTGAGGACATACACAACCAAAGAGTCACTGTCTGCAGCCTTTGCACACCAGAATCACACTACAGCGAGACCAGTCGGCTTAATAAGCTGCAGAGCCAGGTTGTGATAGCACAAGGAATGCATGTAGGGATGTCCCGATCAATTTTTTTTTTTTATCCCTGATCTCAATCATAGGCATTTAATATTAAGTATCCGTCAGACCAAGATCCAATACTTGCATTTCCTAGACAACACAGCACAGTACACACTTCAAGTACATTAAAATTACTAAAATCCATCTAATGTATATGCTTGACAAGTGAAAAGCTCTCCAAAGCACTAAGAAAAGGTCCCTGCATCCAAGCTGACTTCCAAGCTGAGTTCTGAGCTCTAACTGAGTATTCTCCAGTGTTTGCTGCTTTAGTAGAGCCTTTACCTGGGTTATCTGAATTAACAGTATTCTTGTTGGGTTTACGTCAGTGGTCTGTACATCTTTTGCACAGATTTTACACATCAATGAATTTCTCTTGACTTTTGCTTTTGTTGTGCTTGCAGTGGCAAGTGAGTGAGGTTGTCCTTGTCGCTCCACTGTGTCTCTCTTCCATGCAGGGTGGTGAAACAGCATTTGCCACAGATAACACCAAAATGCAAGAGACTTCTCACACTGAGCAGAAATGAATTGAGTGCTCGTAACTTTAGGTAAATGAAGTCTTATACCGTACACACACAATGCTCAGCAAAGTGGAGAATAGAAAGGATGGAAAGTTGACGACAGCTGTACTTTGTGTTGCTGCGCGTGAAAGCTCTGCGAGTAAAAACACCTGGGATAGCCGACATAAAACAAAGGATCGGACTGAGCTCTATATAGCCGATCCCAGTGAGTACAAAACATAATCGGCCCCGATACCAATCAAATCAGACTAGCACATCAACAAATGCATATTGACTCAGCGGATATTCTCCCTTTGCAGGTTTCAGTGTTGAGGCAGGTGACATGCTTGTTTACCTTCTGGCGTCCGGGGAACTTGAACTTGGCTCTGCGCAGAGCCTCCACCACGTGCTCCTTGTTCTGGGCTTTGGTACGCACAGACATGATCACCTGACCAATGTGCACGCGGGCCACAGTGCCCTGGGGTTTACCAAAAGCACCTCGCATTCCAGTCTGGAGCCTGACAACCAAGGAGACAAGCAGATATTTTAGCCTCTCCATCCTACTCCATCAAAACCTACAGCAACCATTTACAGAAAGGCAACAGATGCTCACCTATCAGCTCCAGCGCAGGATAACATTTTGTTGATACGGATGACATGGAAGGGATGCAGACGCATGCGAATGTGGAAACCATCTTTACCGCAGGTCTTCACCATGTACTTGTTAGCGCAGATACGGGCAGCCTCCAGAGCTACACAGGGGTGGAGAGGAAAGGGAAAAAGGAGGGTGGGGAAATCGAACTGACATAAGTGCCCCAGCTTCAGCTTGCACTGAGAACATTTAACAAAGACAATTCCAGCATACTGTGATTGCGATTCAGTATGCCATTTTTCTAGGCCTGTAGTAACCAAAGAAAATCTCAACCAAATCATTAACCAAATCTATGGAAAGTAAAAAAATAAGAATTTAAAAAAAATCTGCATGTTCTCGCTACATTAACTACATTGGCCAATGTACTGAGTGCACTCTACATGGCAGCTTAAATGAAATGTATAAACTGGTGATCGCAGCACAAAAACTATGTAAGGCTCTATTAGTCTTCCTAAGCTGGAAAATTTTTTGTCACATACAGTAAACATCTTCATAACCCGCTAGCTTCATGTCCTCTGTATACGCTGTGGAAAAGTCCAGTCTCTGTCTCCGCAAATGGTAAAAAAAACAACACACTTAACTTCTGTTTAAGTTGAACAATGTTATCAAACACAACGGAGCTAGCTTGCCTTTTAGCCTCATTGTAACCTGTAGCTCTAACTGCCTCTCTAGGCACTGCGTTCAAGTGTGCGCGCTTGCGTGAGACCGTGAGACATGGGCACCACGTTCATGTGTGTGCAATTGCTTTGCTGTTCTTGCGCTGGCTGGTGCAGCCTGGACCAAAATGTTTTTGTTGCCATTTGCGGAGGCTGGGCTGCCTACAGAGACCGGACTTTTTCGCAGCATATTCAGAGGACATTTAGCCAGCGGATCGTGAGGAGATGTTTGCTGTATGTGACAAAAACTTTTCAAGCTTAGGAAGACTTGGGGAGCCTTTAAGGAATACACAAAATTATTCTGAGATAGTTTTTTTTGTCTTCATCAACAATAAACAGGAACCCTCCCCTATTGTTCCAGCTCACATTGTGATTCGCGAATACAGAGCTACACCTATGGGTCTGAGTTCAAAAACACAAATCAGCCTATTAAGCTTCAACTCTTAAACACAAAAATGTAATTCCATTTTCAGATGGAACATTAGACCAGCTCAAGGTGAGAAAAGTTTAGACTACGTAACAAAAATGGGCTCAGCCATATGAATTTTCACCAATGACCTCAATATTAAAGCATATTTGTTAAGTAAAATATATTTGAGTGTTTTTTTATTTTATTTATTTATTATCAATGTTATTTCTGACCCCTGGTTTCCAACTGGTGCCGTGATACGAGCGTGACAGTTTTGCTCTGTCCTCTGCACAGTTAAACCACACCGGGGGCATTTCAGAGTGTGTTGCCTGCCTGGTTTTGTCGACATGCATATTTTATTGATTGTTTCATTTTTTCCTCGGTATACTACTTGCTTCTACCATAGGTACCGTGCAAGCATTAAAGAGTGACATCTTATTTATTCATTTTATTTAGTTATTTTCTTCATTCACTCTCATGTACCGCCCAGTATCTACAGATCTATCCACACAGACTTTTGTTTAACTTGCAAACATACATGCCCACCTATACTTTGCATTTACAGTCTGCAGACAAACACAAAGAAGAAATCCTTTCTACCTGTACCCCTTAAGACCTTAGAAGGGAAAATAAGAATCTAGTTTCTTACATTGAGACCAATTCTCATTCTTTATTACTTTTTTCTTAAGAAATCAATGGTTACTTGCTGCAGCACAGGAGTGGAAGAAAGCTCTGTTTAATGTAAGACAAACAGTGTCCTAATTTCTCTGTTTCTCAACACAATATAAACTTTATAAAAAAGGTTCTAATTCACATATACATCTGTGTGTTTAGTCGTGGCTTCTTGACTCCTCACCTTCAGAAGACAGCTGCTCATACTCATCAGAGACCATGTGGCCGCACAGTGGGAACTCATCTACCTTGGCCTTCTTCCTGCCGAGGTCAAAGATCCTGATCTTGGGATCTACACAGAGGAAAAACTATGAGTGACAGCTTTTAAATTGTCCAACCACAGACACATTGGAGTTTCCATTTAACTCTCAAATATCGACTGCAACATCTAGTCATTTAACATCACACAAAGGGAGAGGCAGTGGATTATCATTTATCACTAGTCTAAGGACATCACTTATCATTTTGTCTCAGTGGTCCCTTAAAGCACTCAGCACTTCCCAGCTGAGAACATACACAACCAAAGAGTCACTGTCTGCAGCCTTTGCACACCAGAATCACACTGTAGCGGAGCTGGTCGGCTTAATAAGCTGCAGGGTTATCCACAGAACACTTCTGTGACAAGCACTTAGTTTTAAACAGGTCTTTTCAAACATACTTCAACTTTAGTAACTGCAATGCTTAAAAGGCGGTTGCACACTTCTGTTCCTGACTTCCTACATTTTAACAACATTGTTGAGTAAAGGATGGAGGCAGCTTACCAGGCACACCCCTGCAGAAGCGGGACTTGGGGTAGGGCTTGTTCTTGCAGTAACGGTAGCTGTGGAGACAGTGTTAAATGTAACTATCAACCCCCACAATGTTTGACTTCTGCTGTTGCTTTAATATGATTAACAAAATTGTTGCAATTTCAGTACAGGTTTTAGCTAACTTTACTCACTACAGAAAAAAGTAGTACATTTGCGAGAGACTATTTTCAGCTGTGGCATAACACACAATTGGTTTTATTGTCAGTATTTACAGCAGCAGGATGGTGAGTGTGAAATTGAGACAATATAAACTACATTGCGTGATAATGGTAATGAAGGAATATGTAGCACAGTGCAACGGTGAGGCTGTGTTTTTAAGTTAAGTTTTTGGTAAACAATCGAGCGCAATAGTGCAGAGGAATACGACATATGGCTAAGGATAGACACTACACTAGTGAGTATGACGCATGAATTGTTGGTATTGACAGTCTCATGGGAATTGCTAATGAGAAAGACATAACTGTTGCACTAAATGATCAATCTATTTCAAGATACTAAAGGGCCACCATTACAATTTGACATCACAGCCAGTCACACAGAAGATGAACATTTCGTCTTCAATGTGAAAGGCATTGTTTTTCAGAATGGCCTCCTAAACCAACAGAAATCTTAAAGGGATTTCATAGAATCTCTGTTATTACTATATTATTAATATTTCAGATGCCTAAGGTGACTGATACCAGGCTGGTAGCAGTCAACCACATTCACATTGTCATCTTACTCTGATAACTTCATTAAAAACCAAACCAAGACTGTCATTATGAGCTTTGCTACTATATATGTGACGTGTAAGTTAACGGGAATTTACATGAACATTTTAAGTGGCTATGTTTGAGATTAGCATTAGTGTGCTAGCGCTAGCTTCATGCTAGCTGACGTTAGCTCAAGTCACTTTCAACAAGCTAACGTTGGCGTTTGCAATCAGTGAAAAAAATAATTACAAAAATGTGGCTAAAGGCGGGCATTAACTACGGTTAGTACCGTGTGGTATACGTTTGTTTTCAATACCACAAAAAGTCACGGACTAGATTTGTCGACAAAGCTTGTCTGTATGTCAGTACAGTGCACATGGTGCGAGCCGGAGCCGCTGCCATTTTCCTCTGAGTCTGACCAAACCGGCCCTGTTCTGAAATGACATAAAACAGAACTTACCACCGGGCAGGTCGGCGGCCCATGGTTGCGATCTGTAAATTAACCAGTAAAAATGTATTATTTGTATAGATTCGGGGTCAATATTTCTGTAAAACAACTTTAAAACTGTCTATTTTACGGAGAGCGGGGTGAGACACGCTCCCACCACGTACTCACCTAATGGAGGAAAGGAAGAAGAGGCGACTTCCGCTTGGTCATATGGTACAACGCTGCCTGTGGGAAAATATAGTTTTATTTCGTTAACAGACTATTTTTGCTTCATTATGCATTTACAGTGATCAAAAGCGTTAATATGACGAATCCATTCAAATATACTGTTGTGAAAATTCGTTTACTGCCAGTGGACAAACTCCAACTGAATGCTGGGAAATGTAGTTTTATTGACTTAGCGGGACCCACGTTACATCAGAGTTGGGGAGTGACTAGTTACATGTAGCTAGTTACAGTGATTAAATTAGAAAATAGATATAATTATAAGAAGTTACAGTTGCTGAGAAAATGTGTAATAAATGTACAGTTACTAATCAAAATGTTGGTGATTACAAAAGGGTTCAAGAAGTAAAAGGCCTTTAACTTTCATTCTGTTGCTTTGCATCTTTTTGTTGTGCAGGGATGCCTGCTCTTGTCATGGCCTATTTCCAGACATTATTGTCATTATAAAACATTTGTTAGAAACGTAATCGAAAAGTAATCCAATCTATAATGTTACATTACTTTGATGAAGTAATTAAAATTGCTACATTGCATATCAGTTTTTAACAGGGTAGCTCGTAGGGTATTCTGTAACCTAGTACATTTCAAAAGTAACCCTCCCAACACTGTGTTGCCTCCAACTTAAACTTATACCTCCCCATTTGCTTTACACTACAAAATATTGATCTAACATTTGACTCCTTGTTTTGATAAGGAATAAATCACAGTTTGTTTCCTGATGTTTATTAAACCAGTTTAGGCCCAACTCTAATATTAGCATAATAACATTAACATCCAAATATAAAATGTCAAAATGTCTGTGTAATGTAAGTGTAGAAGGCCTTTACAAAGCCTTTGCACACTGTCCCTTAGAACTGTCCCCTTCTATCACCTTTTTATAGTAAAAAAGAAAAGCATGTGTTGGCTAATTAATATAATTAATAATGGATTTTTTTCAATTATAAGTTTCCAGTGATGGAAAACAACTCAGAACATGTAGGGTATTCAATCTAAGTAGCTCCAGTCTTGAGGTACATCTACTGTACTTAAGTACTTTTAGAATTTTATGCTACTACCTACAGTAGGCTACCTCTGGCGGTGGACTGGCAAAGAGAGGAGGATGAAAGACAAGGTCAAAACCATCACTCTCAGCCTCTCCATGATTGGCTGTGGCAGATGGGCAGTTTATTTATAACAGGATGATCCCACCCAGATATAAAACAAAATGTTTCAGGTGCTCATTTGTTTCCACTGCCATCAGACTGTACAACAGCAGTGGGGACTGCAGACTATGACGTCACGTAACAAGTGCTACTAATAATATTAATGATGGCTCAGTAGAGTGCCACAGGGATGACATTTTTCTGTAGGCTGACATGGAAGTTAGGGTTACCCTGGTTTGCTCTTCAAAAAGCCTATGAGATATTTCCTTTAAATTTTGGATTATAGCAGAAATAAGCTCTGTGGTAAACAAACATTCAGGATACCTACATGTTTTGTTCAGCAAGATAATCTTCACAAATGAACACCACTTTTATGATTCTTGAAGACTAAATGCAATCGGCAGTAGTAAAACTCTAACATTAGGCTATAAACAAACTACACTACAGTAACATGTCGTAATGTCATCACCACAATGAGGCTGTAAAGCTGTGTTTGGCGCGATAACAGTCTGTAGTCTCACTTAGCCACTTGCTACAAAACACATAAAAAGCTTCAAAATTTCTGAGTGGGGTATTTACTGGTATATTTTAAGCTGTCACACAAAACATGAAAGTCTCTTAAACATGTGTTAATTTCAGACCTTATTTCAGGCATCTAACTAAAAGCCCAATGACTGAGATGAGGAAACTGTTAGTGGTAAAATGCTTATTCACTTCTGGGTTTAAGAACTAATTCCTGGGGCAAGTTAAATTTGGTCATCATTCATTTTATTATTTTACTATATACTTGTGCTTTTTCTACAGTCAGATGAGATGAGATGAAATGAGATGAGATGAGATGAGATGAGACTTTTATCCCTAATTTGAAATTGGTTAGTATACAGATATAGGCTAATACAATATATAAGTACACAGGTATAGGTATGAATATTAAGTAAAACATACATGAGAAAATAATTAAGTATTAAATGTTATACATCTGTCGTATATGTTATACATACACACACACACTATTCAGTAGTGGCAAGTGGCAAGTCCCAACAGCAGTGTAATACCATGAAGTGTAATGGTAATAAAAGAAATCAAAGAGAATTGGAAAAGCATCATAATTACAATATAGTAGTAATATAGATATCGATCAAAATAATACAGTGAAAAATAGATAAGTTATTGCCAGTACTTCCATAGTATTAATAAGGTAATTTAGAATCAGGGGCATGACAGGTCAAAATGTTTTCCATGAAAAAGGCCCATCACTACTTTCACCTCAGTAAATGGTATTCTTCTACCACAGCAGGTTATCCAGAAATTCATACCACTCCGTCAACCTGCACAGCACCAGGTCCCTGGATTGTCAGGCCCAAATTGAATATAGCTCCCTGTGTTTAGTGGATTGTCTTAAACTCAGGAAATATTTGGTTGAAGCTGGTCCACAAGTTGCTTCTCTTCTTTTTGCTGGCTGTTCCGTCTCCTTTTGCACCATTCAACACCTCCACAGCACTTCCTTCATACGTCTGCTATGGTTTCAGTGCTGAGGTTGCTGATTCACTCACTTTATGGTTCGCATTTGTCAAGTAGGATTTTTTAAGTGTGTAGAATTTAGGGGAAACTATCAGCAGAACTGGAATATGATATTGGAGTGTCTATTTGCCCCTGGGTAGGAATAGTCATTCTGCGGTTATTCAACTATTTAAACCATCCCTATGATGTGTTATTAGGGATCCCACTGTGAGCTTTGATTGGCTAGGTGGCTATTTGTTACATCGAGGTCAAAGGCAGTTACAGTTAAGGCAAAGAGGTCATGGTTAAGGCTAATACTAGCTGATATTTTTTGAGATTAAAGTGGTAAATTTACAACCAATCACATTATCTGGGTGTGTTAGTCCGACTTTGAGATTTTTAATTCAGTACGATTTCAGTTGGACTAACATGTTTACATGTATTTTAAAAGAGTTCTAGTCAGACTAACACAATAAATCAATTTTCAATGTAGAAAGCTGCTGAATACACACGGTGGACATAAACTTTAGCGGAATAGCGAAATAGACTTGTTTGTGTTGTTAATGTTGTTAAGATGCCCAAGAATGTAAATAGCATTGTTAGGCAAGGCAAGGCAAGTTTATTTGTATAGCACAATTCAACACAAGGTAATTCAAAGTGCTTTACAGAGACAGAGTGTCTGTTAGCTATACAGACACTTGGGTGCTTGCCACTGCTATGTATAAATAACCACATTTTGACGTAGGTGCAGACGTTTCCAGATACCTCTGGATTTATGTTAAATTTGTGCTATTACATCTATTTTGCAAGTCTTGGTGGGGCTTCTTGTGGTTGGCTTTGGATGGTGATGGTGTATGGCGGCAAGTCCCTCATTAGGATGAGAAAATCAACTCATCAGTCTGTAAAGTCTCCTCCTGTGACTCTTTTAGCTAACCAGGTTGAGGGTTTCAAATGTAAACATCAATAAACATCAAGGAAAGGATAGAGAAGATGAGCACTAGCTGAACTAGCATCCTGCTGGCCACTGTATTGGTGGCGGAAAATAACTGGACGACTTCTGCGCTACATAAATTTCCAGTGGGGTATCATATCAGCAGCTGTAATGTCTTTTGTTTCTCTGCAACTTGGCCTAATCCTGGACAGCACCATTCAACCAGAAGGCATGTGCTTACAGTGACTCTTTATGCTGATCTGTCATAGCAGAGGACTCTGGTGTGACAAGGAGAGCAGACGTGTGTTTTATGGTGAACAAGGACTGGTGTGTCGGTGGGAATGTGAGGTGCTGTCCCATTCCCTCTCTGGATTACCGCTATACACCATTCAGAGGTGGCTGCAGTGCAGCGTTGCCTGTGTTCGAGAGGATCAGTAAGCAGATCCATCATTCCAAAACCAGAAATCATGGATAGACAGAACCACCCATAAATGTAATTAATTATAAAATAGCAGCCACCAGTGTAAAAAGATGCAAAAAAGACTAAATCACAGTGTATGAGTTAAAGAAGCTGACGGGATCACAGTTCATCAGAGTCGTACCTGTTATAATTCCATGTGACGAATAAATGCTTGATTGATAAATGTTTGACTGATGAATTGGCTATTCCACCCTGACTGCAAATATGGAGTTAATTTTGTGTCTTTAATATGCAATCAAAAAGAATGGATTTGAAAACAAAAAACATATTTTGCAAACAAAATTATGATTTCAAAAATACAAAAAAATGCCCATGAATGATTGAAATATATTTGTGATTAAAATTGTATCTTGATAAAGTTTTGTTTACAAACCAAAATATTGTTCTCATGAACCACAGATTTGTTTGCGTTTCCTGAGTTTTCGTTTGCGTTTCTTGAAGTTTTGCTTGCGTTTCTGCATGACTCTCATGGGCGGGACCTCCTCTGAAAACTGTAAGAAGCCTCCTGATTGGTCAGTCTCACTCAAAGAGACGGGGTGGCAACTTCCGCCCTCACAGTGAGCCGGCGGTAAGGGAGACACGGAGAGTTAGCCGACAGTGACAAACATCGATCATAACAGGTATGTTTTGCGTAACTTTACTGTCTTATTGATGCTATTAAGTTTACACTTGTCGCTCTTCTGGTGCTTTTTATTCCTAACCAGTAGAGATAGCATTATCAGACATTAACACTCATAATTCAGATGAACTAGCTTAGCGCTCTGCGCTCGTCAGAAGTGACTGACAAGCTTATTACTGCCCTGGCTTCAGTGACAGTTTGATTCATCTCACAGATAGCGGCTTATTTATGTATAAATAAATACACTTTAATTAGATATACTATCAGAACAAATCATCAGGTGTGTGTGTGTGGATCGTTTAAACTAATACCTTCTCTGCATTGTTTCCCAGTAGTATAACAAGCACGGCAGGAATAGATCCTTCATGACACATGTACTCTGCATGATCACAGACAAAGGGGTGGGAATTGATACAGTTTTATGTGTACCATCGCAATTATAGATTCTGCTTATCAATTTAATTCTAAACCGATTCCCTTTTAGATGTTTCCTGATTTATGTTTAGAAGTTAGAAGTCCTTATTTGTGCTCTGATCAACAAGTAAAATGAATATCAGCTCTGCAGTTGTATGATTGAATCCTCCTGTTGTACTGAATCAGCCTTCCTCATCAATTTGTACAAATGATATCAAATTCTGGGCTAGGTTGACAAATGTTTCAGTATGTTGCTGCTGTTTTCACTCTTACTTAAAAACACACAATCACCATCCTGAGATCATCCTCAGCACTCAGATCTAGACAATAGTCATTTATAAGGGTATTGTTAAGCACAAAGGAAAATTACATTAATTGCGGTTCCCATTTGAAAACAATTCTGAGCTGGGCCCCATTCTTGATCCTCATCCCGGTAGGCACAGTCAGATATGGTAGGCACAGTCAGATATAGAGAATAATTAAATCAATGTACCGCTATCAAGGTTACTTCTTAAAAGCGTTGTTGCTAACTTTTATGTAATCTACTTTTAATCTTTATTTTTTGTTGTTTCAGAAGCATACCATCTGAAATTTGTTTTCTTTTGTTGCAGGAAGCCATGCAGTGGCACCTTCTGCGTAGGGTCAGGGATAGAGTTGCCTCTATCCTTAACAGACAACCCATTGACTACGAATACCTGCACTTTGTTTGTGCTCAGGAGCTGCACTTTCTTCGAGCTGGAGCATCATATTTGGACATTCCTGATAGTGTTTTACTTAGTCTTCAGCAGCTGTCTGACATTGTTAGCGGCTATCTGTCACAGAGGGTCATCCCACCACTATTTCATGATGTAGCTGTGACTGAATTAATGTTCAATTCATAATGCTTACCTGTGTAAATCTTATTGATTCATGGACTTATAAAATATAAGATTAGTAGATTAGTACAGACTTTTATTTTAAGTTACATAGTACAGCAGCTGATCAGCTCAATCAAAAACAAAAAATAATGCATAATAATATGATAACATGTAACAGCAGCGGCACCTAGTGGAAATATGAAATTATGACATAGGTTGGTCAGCAGAAATTCAAACCATGCTGGGCATCTAGGTTTTTGTGGCCTCACTAGTTTAATTGTTCCTACCTGACGTCATCACTGGTCTCCTCTAGCAGATGCCATCACCGACCTCATGTCTGTCTCCACCCCTTGCCTGTGTTCTTCTCTGCTAAGTTATATGGTCAAACAAGCATTATTTAATAGCTTTGAATAAATTACACATCTTGCTAATGCAATTTTTCAATATAAATAATATTTAGAAATTAATCACTTGGTATCAAGTGGCTGTTCCTACACTTCCACCTAATATTAGACCAACCTGTCGCCTTCCCCTGTCTGTCCTGATTCTTTTTCTGTCTTCTTCTCTTCTTTCTCTCCATCCTCACACCTGAACAACGTCAACTTTGTGTTAAGGAGGTTTCAAAAATACAGCAGTCAAACCACATATAAAAAACATGATTTTTTTTATTTTAAATGATATCCTTATTGGATATCAGTTACTGATTGGATGCTGCATCTGATCAGACTTATCAGATACATCACAACAGCACTGTAGTGTTATATCCGAGTGAAGACATTTAAACTCAAGTGTATCACTCCCAAGTTCTATAATTTATCTGTTTTATGATTCACCATCTAGTTAAAAATCCTCAGAGGTCTAAGCCCTTTTTTCTCCCTTTAGGTCCGCCTGCCATCTAAATGCACAAATAAGAATCTACACATTATTTACTTGATCTACACTCTTCTATTCTTACTTCAGGTGCCTCAGTAGTTCAGTGAATAGAGTAAATCCACAGATCACGATAAAAAAAACGTTCAGTATTATGACGGATTTAAAGGCCAAGACTCCAAAAAGTCACTGAATTTCAAGGCTGGATTACAAAGCATCTGAAAGGGCTACGATCATGTCCTCTTTGAAACGGCGCAGTCGTCAACTTTCCGGATCTTTTTGCCGTAAGTCTCTATCACGCACCACTGCCGAGTTATAATCCAATTAGTAAATAGAGTGTTAAGACGATATCCGAGACTTCCGGGGTGAAGGAGCGGAGGGGCGCCTAATCAGTGACGTGCCTCTGTTATTGATCATATCATTTACACATGCACAAACAGCTGTTAAATACAGAAAATGCCGACTGGAAATAATTTTCCCCTCATCGCTTTGGCGCCCCCTCTAGCGCGGCGCCCCTATGCGCCGCATATAGTGCATACCCACTTTTTGCGCCACTGCATATAGTGCCAGTTGCTTTACAAGGTTGTACCTACAGTGTAGGTACAACCTTGTAAAGCAACTGGCACTATATGTTATGTACTTGTCTGTACAAAATATAGTAAATGGAGCATTTTTTTTCCTGGTGTGAGCAAGGGAGGGGGGGTAGTATTTTGTATGTGTGTGTGTGTGTGTGTGTGTGTGTGTGTGTGTGTGTGTGTGTGTGTGTGCTGTAAAATGCACATTTAAAATGCAAAAATAAAATATTTAAAAAAGATTTTCCTCCTCTTTTTACTCCTTCATCGTCTAAAAATGTGTTGTTGTCCTATTTTGTTCCTTCTTTTCTCTTATTTTATTTTTTTATTCATTAACTAGTTACCAATATTAAGCAAACCTTGTATTAAACACAGTCAGCAGTCTGAGTTAATGACTACTCTCCAGTTGTTGGGGAGATGGATTTTAGGCCATTTGGGAGGGAAACAAAGTCCATCAGACTTGCAGCACTGCAAATGAGACTTTGGTGCCATCTGTTGGCAAAAGTTTATTATTAATAAAAAAGTAAGTGAGGTTAAAAACACTCCCATCATGTGGAGGTTTTCTAGATAACATTCTACATGCGTCATTTTTAATCTCACACTTGTTTTTCTAAATAAAATGCAATGGTGAGGTATAAAGCATAATCTGCTGTATTTTCTGCTCATCTTGTGTTCAGACCCCGGTGTCCTGTAGGTGGTGAGAGCAGCACACTGTGGAACTCATCACATGCTGTGTGATGTTGGATCTTGACAGAACGAGGCAACTTCCTCAGTGCAGCTGAAGCTTTTTATTCCTAAGACCCTCTGGTGTCATCACAGCAGCACGGATAGACAATGACCCCTGACCTTCCTAACTAGACACTCAAAAACAAACAAGTAAATAGGAATAACAACTGCTTCATAAAGAAGCCTAAGGACAAACATCTTTGGTCTCTTCTTTTGGTGATGGGATCCCAGCACAACTGCTGTCACACTGCTTTTATCAGCACTTTTTTAAAACTAAAACTAAGAAGACATTTGGTATACAGTCCAAGAATAACAGCGTGTGAGCCACTGTGTGGTCATTTTTACTTCAACAAACTTCAACACACTAATCATAAAAACTCTGTCCTTAACTTGAGTTTGAGGGATTTAACTTTTGTAACACATTTAAATCCCCCTCTGAGTGTCTTAAAAGTAAGACAAAATCAGAAAAGTGACTTTCTAAAGATTATGAGTCTAAAGATCATTTGATCTGTAACACTGTGTGAGGGAAGAGGTTACACAGGTTTCAGCATCAACATACTGCGTTAAATTACTGACATAAAGCAACATAGTTTGTTTGTTTGAATTAAAAGCATTAATGAAACATATTCCAGAGTTGGTCTGCAATGTAAAATTCAAAATACTGGATCAGAGCCTGTAATCAAGTCAGTTTAAGATAATTAAGTGACTTCATGCAATATTTTCTGAGATCTCCCAATGATCTCTGACTGGAACTTTATTTTGTTAATATATCGGTTCCTTTTCATTTCTGTCTGTTTAATCCTCATGTTGGCTGAAGGCAACTTTGTCCTCCAACATTAAACCTGAGTAATAATAAATTCAATTAAAAAATCCCCCACAGTGTTATATAGGTATATGGTTTTGACATCTTGCTATTTGAAAATACAGGGGGAAAAAAATGAAAATGAGGCAACACAAGATGACAGACATCACTACTCTGTGCACACACTTGAATCCAAACATTTAAGTCATCCATAAAGTGCGTCGTGCGTCAGTAAAAGTCATGGAAACAGAACGGTGGAGTTGCCAAGCACCTGTGAAAGCTGCAAAAGCTCTCTGAATGTCACATTTGCACTCGGACTTGACTCAAGTTTACACGCAAAACCTTCTGCTGAAAAGCTGAACTATTGGAGACGATTTCTACGGAACAAATTGTTGGATACCTGATCTGAAAAACTCAAGACCTCACAGGTGAGAATCTTATTGCTCCTTTCTCTGCTGCTGCCCTGCTGAGTTTCAAAATGCCTTTGTGACTTGTTGCAATCTGATTTCCCCACGGCCACAAATTAAAGTATCTTTCTACACAGCCACAAATTAAAGCATCTTTCTACACGACCACAAATTAAAGTATTTATCTATCTATCTACCAGGAAAACTACATCTGCCACCTACCTGTTGGATAATGCCGTCCGGACCCCCGCCGTGGATCCCCTGCTGTCCAGAGTCAGGCGCTGGATCGCCTCCCTTGCCGGTAAGACATATTTTAATGTCATGGTAAATTTAGCCTATTTATTAATGTTGCTTAAATCCTTAAAAGAGAATTTCAACACAAAATGTGCATTTAATTATGGTGAAATGTTGAATGTAGGCCTACAGATAGACAGTCAGGCCTAATAAAATGTTAAAATGTTGATCGATCTGTTAGGAAAAGAGTTTTTGGTGATATTGGAAGTTTGCTTGGTGTAAAATGATTTATTATTAGCCTATATGATAAGAATATAGTGACAGGTGTGGAAGGTGTTAATAACTGTGTGGTGACATTGTTATTTTGAATTTGGTAAATTCGTTGTCGATTATGGGGGAAAGATGGCGACTAGGCCATTTTTGTAGTCCATAACAAAATGATGCGTTTCCCGTTCACCATGGAGACGATGGGATGTATAAGAGCAAGCGTCATTACGTCAGCACGCGCAGGTGTAAACATTCCGGGGCCGACTGTGATAAGAATGGTCACTATATATATATGTCAGGTTTTTGACACTCACAACATCAACTTAATTATCATTAACATTTATGGATACAATACATTGTCCGATAACAACAATTTGCTTATTAATGTGGAAAAAAGAATTCGTTACTGGATGGCCAGATTTCCTAATGCTTATCTAATTATAGGTGGTGATTTTAATGTTACATTGGACAACACAATTGATAGATGGCCACCAGGAAATCAAACTAGTGCCAGTGTAAAGTTAAAAAATGCTAATGCAACAATTTGATTTAATAGATGCTTGGAGAGAGAGAGGTGTCCCAATGACAGAATTTTTACTTGGTGTAATAAAACAAGGTCCAGACAATCTAGAATAGACTTTTGGTTAATTTCAAGTAATCTTAAAGATTATGTTAATGTTGGTATTCTTTCCACCCCGTTGACTGATCACAAGACTATTTCCTCATACTACTAACTGTCCACAGAAGTCATACTGGAAACTTAATAGTTCTGTGTTGTGTCATGAAGCAGTTATACTCAGGGTTAAAGAACTAATACTAATCTTCTGGAATGAGGCCCAAGCTGAAGGAGTATATGGGAGTAAATGGGAACTTTTAAAATTTGAAGTTGGTAAATTTTTTAGGAAGTACTGTAGTAATCTTGTTAAGAATAAACAATATGAAGAAGAATGGGTGATCTCTAAAATAACTGCCTTATCTACCATATGTCCTGATAATTTATCCTCTGAAGAAAAAGAAACACTGTTTGAGTATCAAAACAAACTAGATAGGCTCTATCAGTCTAAAGCTAAAGGGGCCTTTGTGAGGTCCAGGAGGCAATGGTGAGAAGAGGGTGAACAGAACTCAGCGTATTTTTTTAGATTAGAAAAATCCCACGGCAAAAATAATACCATTCATCAACTTAGAATAAATGATATAGTATGTGATGATGTAAACCAGATTGCAAACTTCTGCTCCAACTTCTATAAAAATCTATATAGCTCTCAATATTGTAATGACAGTACTATCTCATTTATGGATTCTCTAGTTGATACCAACCCAGTCAACATTGCTGACCAAGAATTCTGTGATCGTCCAATCTCTTTAAAGGAAATAGTAGACTCAATTAATAGTTAAAGAACAATAAATCTCCTGGAGTGGATGGACTTACATCAGAATTTTATAAATCCTTCTCCAAAGAACTAGCTCCCTTTTTATTAGAAGTATTTTGTGAAAGTAAAGGTGCTCTCCCTCCCACTCTAACACAGGGCCTAATAACCCTTATTCCCAAACCTAAGAAAGATTTATTACTTATTGATAATTGGCGCCCGATTAGCCTCCTCAATAATGGCTACAAAATTTTAGCTATTATTTTTGCGAAGTGCTTAAAAATGTTTTGGATGAAGTTATAGATGAAACGCAGTCTGGATTTATGAGAAATAGGCATATCTCTAATAATATTCGACTTGTACTTGATATGTTAGATTACCCAGAGTTAATTAATAATAATGAAAGTTTCATCCTTTTCCTGGACTTTTACAAAGCCTTTGATTCAATTGAACATGAATTTATATTTAAAACACTTAACAAATTTGGTTTTGGTGACTTTTTTTGCAGAACAATTAAAACGTTATACGCCAATAGCTCAATTAAACTAAAAAATGGCACTTCTCCTAGATTTGAGTTAAAATGTGGGATACGTCAAGGATGTCCTATCAGTCCTTATTTATTTTTGTTATCCACCCAGTTATTAGCTAGTCATATCAAAGCTAGTGGCCTAAAAGGCATATCAATCATAGAAAAGGAAATCATTATCAGCCAACTGGCTGATAACGCGACCCTTTTTTTACAGGACTCCTCTCAAGTTTCTCTCGCTCTTGATGTAATTAAGGTGTTTTCTAATGCTTCAGGTCTTCATTTGAATGTAAATAAGTGTGAACTAATGGCAGTCAAAAACTGTGCATTGCCCTCTGTCTGTAATATTCCAGTTAAGGAAAGAGTCACCTATCTGGGGATAGTTATAACAAAAAACCAGAAAGACAGATGTAAATTGAATTTTATCCCAATTTTAGAAAGAACCAAAGTAAAACTTAATCAATGGCTTCAAAGAGACCTATCATTAAAAGGTAGAATACTACTCTCTAAGGCAGAAGGCATATCCAGACTTACCTACGCTGCTATTTCCTTAGATGTTGATAAAAAAGATTAGCCAAGAGATTGATCAGTTACTTATAACTTTATTTGGAAGAACAGAACTCATTATATTAAAAAATCTGTCTTAATGAATGACTATAAGAAACGGTGGCCTCAACTTTCTTGATTTTAATACACTTAACTACACTTAACAACACATTCAAGGTTAATTGGATCAAGCACTATTTAAAAGAACCTACCTCTGTTTGGAATATTATCTCAAGTCATATGTTTTCTAATTTGGGTGGTCTGAAGTTTCTTCTACTCTGTAATTATAATATTGATCGGATACCTGTCTGTCTCTCGAATTTCCATAGGCAAATGCTGTTGGCCTGGTCCCTTATCTATAAGCACAACTTTTCTCCTAATAGATATTTTTATATGGAACAATAAGGATGTTTGTTACAAAAGAAATCTTTATTTTTTGACAGTTGGTTCAGGAATGGTATTGTGCAGATGAATCAACTTTTCAATAAGGAGGGAAAACTCTGGTTTACCAAGAATTTCTTTGTCATTATAAGATCCCTGTGACCCCTAAAGATTTTGCTGTGGTTTTTGATGCCATTACATCTGGTGTTATTATGCTCTATAAGGGTTATACCTCTCCTCCTTCTATTACGACACCTTTGCTTGATCCGCTTGACACACCTATAGGGAAAATATGTTTTCAACCAGCATCCTGTAAAAATAACAAAAAAATCCGCACTTTATTCCAATCGGATTGTATCTCTGTCCCATATGTAATTGCAACCTGGAATAAGTATGTTCAGGACTTGTGTTGGGAAAAGATATGGTCTCTTCCTAATAGATATCTACTGGTTAACAAAGTTAAAGAAATCTCTTATAAGATCATTCTATTATCCTGTCAAGGCATTTCTAGTAAGATTTAAGAAGGACATTGACGTGTCTTGCACTTTTTGTAACATGCACCCAGAAACTGTCTTCCATTTATTCTGGACTTGTCAACACACTCGGACTTTGTGGCAAGGCATCTGTCGTTTTATATTGGACTATATCTATGATGCCTTTGTACTTTGTTTGAATGATGTGTTATTTGGCTTTACAAATTATAGGAGAATTAGATGATGTATTTTTTCTATGTAATTCATCATATTCCTGGCAAAGTTTTATATTCATAAATGTAAGGTGTTGAAAATCAAACCTTCCTTTGGTAGGAGGCAGAGTCATACATTAAAAACACTGTCCACCTCCTGCAATAGAAAAGCTGTGAAAACGCTGAAGCTGTGCTCCAAATTTAATACACTGTTTATAATTTTAACATATATTTTTTTAATTATTATTCTGTGCACCATTTTTATTTCATATTTGTGTTTTGTTTGTAACCCCTGGCGTATATCTGCTTGTCTCTCTATTTTCTTATTACTACTGATGTTTCAAACATGATATTTGCATACATGATGCTGATGTTAAACAAATAAAGTTTATGTGGGGAAAAAAAACCCCAAACATTCCGGGGCCCGTTGCTCTGTGGGCTGATGTCGCTGCTTAAATGTATCTGGAGATGTTGTCGGTCCTTTTAAATTAAAATTAATCACATTAATGAACTAATTTTCTGGATTTCTTTAAAAGTGTTGCTCTGAGCCCAATCTGGAAATCCATCCGTTCAAAAAAACAACAAAAAAACAAACACTTTTTTCCTCCTTCCTTTACACAGCCCGGAGTTTTTCGACTAACGGAAGTGCAGGGGCGTCGGCGATCGCTCACGCCCTTCACTTCCGGCGGTGCCCCCAGGGAATGGCCGTGTTGTTTACAAATACTTAGGGTAGAAAACCAGCTGTTTATCACATTTTTTCACGTCACTATATCACCGTGTAGACTAATCTGATGTTTGGGTGAGGCTTTGAGTTTGATCAATGTTGCGCTTTAGCCAAGGGGCGTGGCCAAGACGTGCAGGTGTCCCTAGGAAATGTGTACCTACACAAACAGCAAGCTCCGCGTCCCTAAACGCCATCTCGTCAACGTGAAACACATATTTTTTTCCAGCGGATGTCTGAGTTACAACAAGATTGAGCTAACTGAAGAAGTTTCATGTCGTATCCGACAACAGGAAGCCTTTTAACAGATGACGTCCTGATGTTAGCTTTGCTAACTGTACCTGTCAGCTGCAGCCACTGATTTCCCATAACTGAATAAATAACGTTACCACACATAGCAACACAAAACTGCTTTGCTAGCTCATTCATGTTGTAACTAAGATATCTGCTGGAAAAAAAATTTTCACGGACCGTTTATTGAGTTATTACCTTATTTTTATACAGTCTATGGTTATTACAGAACGGCTAACGTTAACAGCTAACGGTTAGCCCAGCTAATCTACGATAACCATTATCATTCATTACAAAACGTGCACACAGAAATAGTAACGTTTGTTCAGTCTGTGTGTTTATAGACTTAATAAACATCAGAATAGTCTACACGGTGATATAGAGCTAAATAGCTAAACTGGTTTTCTACCCTATGTATTTGTAAACAACACGGCGATCCCCTGGGGACACCGCCGGAAGTGGAGGGCGTGAGCAATCCCGAAAAACATATTCGCATCCATAGACATGTATGTATATATGTCTATATTCGCATCCATAGACATGTATGTATATGTCTATTTTCGCATCCATAGACATGTATGTATATATGTCTATTTTCGCATCCATAGACATGTATGTATATATGTCTATATTCGCATCCATAGACATGTATGTATATGTCTATTTTCGCATCCATAGACATGTATGTATATATGTCTATATTCGCATCCATAGACATGTATGTATATATGTCTATTTTCGCATCCATAGACATGTATGTATTATATGTCTATTTTCGCCTCCCCGAGGCCCCTGCACTTCCGTTAGTGGAAAAACTCCGGACTGTGCCTCCAGAGGTAAAGGGAGGAAGAAAGGAAGGAAAATGGATTTCCAGATCGTCAGAGCACTGAAACATACTGCTCGTTCATGTGGTATTTTCTTATGAAGGGAAGAGATGAGACTCTTTTGTCATGCAGTAACTGTGCGCGTCCTGCGTCGAAAGTGCCACCGTCTCCTCCATGCGGCATGATTACAGACTGATAAAGTCATAGACATGTGTACATAGACGCCGCATTGACTGCCGCTGCCTATTGGAGCCGACGTCCCAGCCGGCCGCCATCTTGGATGGGTCTCGCTTCACCTCCACAGTGCATTCACTTCTACTGAGGAAGGAGCTGTTTGCTGAAGTAAAATAGAATAACTCACTGAATTTTCAACTGATTTTCACGCGGTTTGGTTTGTTACAAACAGCACACATGTAGTTATGCATACATCAAAAATGCAGGATTTCATGCTTTAATGCTTTCTGCAGATAGCAACAGCATGTTATTTAGGTCACAACACAGTTCTTTTATTCACCTCAACCCCAGAGTGGGATACATATGTATATATATATATATATATATGTGTGTGTGTGTGTGTGTGTGTGTGTGTGTGTATGTATATATATATATATATATATATATATATATATATATATATATATATATATATATATATATATATATATATATATATTTATACATATATACATGTATGTATGTATGTATGTATATATGGAGAGAGAGAGAGACAGTACACAATGCAATAGAAAACATAGTATAGCATAATATGTATAGCACACCTTTGTGCACATATTCACTTTTCCACCAGCTGTGCTGCAAATATCCCCTGCTGCTCATCCTCTATCTTTTTTCAAATTATTTTGACCACAGTCCCATTTTCATAGTTATAATACCAATACCAAAATTAATTTCAGTGTTTATGTAAATATTGAAAATGTATTTTTACGACTTTGAGGGATCACAGCAGTCAGTGTAATAAGAATAAGAAGAACTTTATTAATCCCCAAAGGAAGTTTCAAAAAAGTCTGTAAGATCATCTATTTAACAAGAATTATGAAGTCTGATGGCTGTGGGTATAAAAGAGTGAGTGTGAGAAAAAAAATCAACCAACAATCAAGCATTTTCTTTATTAAAATATATTAATAAATGTATTAATATGCTATACTATGTTTTGTATTGGTATATTGTGTTTATACAGTATGTTTACACAGTATATATATATATATATATATATATATATATAATATATTATATATATATATAAAATGTATGTGTATATATGTGTATATATATGGATATATATAATGTATGTGTATATATGTGTGAGTGTATAAAATATATATATGTATTTATGTATATATATATACACCACTCTGGGTTGAGGTGAAAAAGAACAATAGAACAATAAGAAGAAATATATCTATCTATATCTATTTCTATATCTATATATATCTATATATCAATATATATATATATAGATATAGATATATATGTATGTATATATGTATCCCACTCTGGGGTTGAGGTGAATAAAAGAACTGTGTTGTGACCTAAATAACATGCTGTTGCTCTGCAAAGCATTAAAGCATGAATCCCGCATTTTTGATGTACAAAAGCATCCTGTATCATGACTACATGTGCGCTGTTTGTAACAAACCAAACCGCGTGAAAATCAGTTGAAAATTCAGTGAGTTATTCTATTTTACTTATGCATACAGCTCCTTCCTCAGTAGAAGTGAATGCACTGTGGGGGCGAAGCGAGACCCATCCAAGATGGCGGCCGGCTGGGACACGCTCAGGCAGTCAATGCGGCGTCTATGTATATGTCTATGGATAAAGTGAGAGTGGCGTTAAGTAAATAGACAGTGAGTGTGCTGAATCCACTTAGAAACACAGTTTCCTCAGTGTCACGTGTCTCTGCTTTTTATTTTACTGAGTATATATGACGCAACATGACCTGTTGTCCTGTCTATTATACTGGTCTGATTTGTATTGTGGTTATGCGAAGAAGATACATTTCAGGGGTAAAACTAGCAATGTGAACAGTGTTATTGTACATAATTGTAGGTGTCACTTTGGATACACATGAATTGTCCCCCTACAGACAGTTTATAGAGTATTTGTAACATTTCAACAGTTTATTTGTTGAGATTCAACAATAATTCAAACGTTTTGCTTTGTCTGCAGATGTTTATTATATGCTTATGAAACAATTCACTACATGTTCTCAGAATAATTTAGCTGAACTTGAACTACTCACTTAACCCGTGCTGCATAGGTTGAGTGAACAATTCAAATTCAACTAAATTATTCTGTGAATATTAGATATGTTTATGAATTATCACATATACTCTATAGATAATCTGTCACATATCTACAGACAAAGTGAAACAGTTGAACTGTTGAATATCAAATAATAAGCTGCTGAAATGTGAACATATACATTATATATGTTAAGTATCTGTAGGTGGACTGTCCAAATAAAGTCACCTACAATTCTACATATAACACTGCTCACATTCCTGGTTTTGCCTCTGAAAGCACATCATGTTTCACATAACCACAGTCAAAGTCAGACTAGTATAATAGTCAGAATCTGTTTATGGTCAGAATGGTGTAAATCTCTTTTAGCCTTCGGCAGCCAAATATGGAACAACAACTTGCAAAGCAAAACTTAACATGTAATATGATGTCATGAGAGCACATACATAGCTGCTGATTAGCTGCCTGTGTCCAGTCAAGATTTATCCAGCATAAAATTATTACCATATTACCCTCATCCCATCCTAATGTTCCAAATAAAAGTAGCAGAACTGCACAATATTGATATGAGTGTTAGAGGTGACAGTGGCACTCTGTTGGTGGTTTTTCTAAAAGTACATGTAATGCATCAGGTCAAAAATGACTGGTTAAGCCTTTAAGCCTTGTGTTGAATTCTGTTTCAATTTTATTCTTCCTCAGGAGGCTTCTTTTGGCCACTCAGCACCGCACCCCCTGCCGCTGAGAGCCCCCCCGATGACCCAGTCCTGCCTGACTACGAGGAGGAGGAGGAAGAGGAAGAGGTTGTCGGGGTGGATGATGTGGATGGACTTCAGGCTGGTAACGTAGAGGATGAGCAGCAGCTTCCACCACATGCTCTCTTTCCTGCTTACCACCTTGCTCCCATTGCTGGTCCTTATTCTGTGCCTTATGCTGACCGCAATGCACCTTATGATTTCCCTGCTTACCCTGCTCCTTACCCTTATGCTACTCCTTACCCTTATGCCACTCCTTACCCTTATGCTACTCCTTACGCTACTCCTTACCCATATGCTCCTCCTTACCCTTATTTTGCTCCTCCCCCTTATGCTGCTCCTCCCCCTTATGTTGCTCCTCGCCCTTTTGCTGCTCCTTGCCCTTTTGCTGCTCCTCGCCCTTTTGCTGCTCCTCCCCCTTATGCTGCTCCTCCCTTATGTTGCTCCTCCCGCCCTTTTGCTGCTCCTCGCCCTTTTGCTGCTCCTCCCCCTTATGATGCTCCTCCCCCTTTTGCTGCTCCTCCCCCTTATGCTCCTTGCCCTTGTGGTGCTCCTCACCCTCATGCTGCTCCTCCCCCTTTTGCTCCTTGCCCTTGTGGTGCTCCTCACCCTCAAGCTGATCCTCACCCTCATGCTGCTCCTTGCTCTTGTGCTGCTCCTCCCCCTTATGCTGCCTCCCCCTTTTGCTGCTTCTCGCCCTCGTGGTGCTCCTTGCCCTTGTGGTGCTCCTCACCCTCCTTCTGATCATTGCCCTTCTGCTAATCTTCATCCTGATACTGATTCTGATGCTGATTCTGATGCTCATTCTGATGCTGATTCTGATCCTCATCTTTACGATGATATTTGCGGTATCCGGGACCCACACGCGGAACCGGAAGAGGACGTGCGCTGGTGGGAGGAGGACTGGGACTCTGAATACAGCCGTTCTATCACTGAAGATGCTGAGGTCCTTGAATCTTCTGGCAGTGCCTCCTCCATGAAGAGGACCAGGGAGGACAGCGACGGGGAGGAGGCTGCTGCGAAGAGGCGGAGATGCGCTGAAGAGAGTGACTCGGATTGACTCAACGATGGATGGGCTGAATATTCAGCTTGAGAAATCGGAGCAATCACACATCTCCTCTTCATCACCTCCACATTACAGCAGGAGCAGTGATTCCTATGGCAGCCTTTGCGTCTTGCGGGGCCGCTAACACCCCAGATTTAGCCTTTTTAACACAGGGGGCTTGCCTTTGCGTCTGGCTGGGCAAGCAAAGCCTCAGGCAGCCTTTGCGTCTGGCAGGGCTGTCAACACCCACGTAGCGTCTTGCACTGGGTTTTTATTAGTTTATCTCCTCATTATTTGCACAGTAGAAAGACCGACCTTTCTTTCGTCCTGAGGGCCGGCCTTTGCGTCTGGCGGGGCCGGCCACATCCTGTGCATAGCCTTTGCGTCTGGCGGGGCTGAGGAAGGCAAAGTAGCCCTTGCGTCTGGCAGGGCTGCTACCATCCCAGATAGCGTCTTGCACTGGGACCAACAGATTGACCCTTTTTAACCCAGGGGGCTTGCCTTTGCGTCTGGCTGGGCAAGCAAAGCCCCAGGCAGCCTTTGCGTCTGGCAGGGCTGTCAACACCCACGTAGCGTCTTGCACTGGGATTTATTCAGAGTATCTCCTCATACTTTGCACGGTGGATGGATCAACCTCTCTTTCTTTCCTCCTGAGGGCCGGCCTTTGCGTCTGGCGAGGCTGGCGATGTCCCAGGTAGCCCTCGCGTCTGGCAGGGCTGTTGACACCCCGTGCATTGAGCCTTTGCGTCTGGCGGGGCAAAGAAACATTAGCTTGATTTGTGTTCAAATTAAAAGTACATTCCTGCTGCATGTCACTCTCTCTCTCTCTCACTCTCACTCTCTCTTTCTCTCTCACTCTCTCTCTCACTCTCTCTCTCATTCTCTCTTTCTCTCTCTCTCTCTCACTCTCTTTCTCTCTCACTCTCTCTCTCTCTCTCTCTGTTCACCATGACAAAAAAGGTAAGTGTGAGCTTATTTATCAACCATTTTTTTCTTTGATATGTTTATTTTGCTAAGGTTTGTTTTCTTACTAACCATTTTGACTTTCCTCTTATCTCACTCCACCACTTGAGCTGCTGCTGTTCACCATGGACAAAAAAGGTCAGTGTGAGCTTATTTATCAACCATTTTTTCTTTGATATGTTTATTTTGCTAAGGTTTGTTTTCTTACTAACCATTTTTGACTTTCCTCTTATCTCACTCCACCACTTGAGCCGCTGCTGTTCACCATGGACAAAAAAGGTAATTGTGAGCTTATTTATCAACCATTTTTTCTTTGATATGTTTATTTTGCTAAGGTTTGTTTTCTTACTAACCATTTTTGACTTTCCTCTTATCTCACTCCACCACTTGAGCCGCTGCTGTTCACCATGGACAAAAAAGGTAATTGTGAGCTTATTTATCAACCATTTTTTCTTTGATATATTTATTTTGCTAAGGTTTGTTTTCTTACTAACCATTTTTGACTTTCCTCTTATCTCACTCCACCACTTGAGCTGCTGCTGTTCACCATGGACAAAAAAGGTCAGTGTGAGCTTATTTATCAATCATTTTTTCTTTGATATGTTTATTTTGCTAAGGTTTGTTTTCTTACTAACCATTTTTGACTTTCCTCTTATCTCACTCCACCACCTGAGCTGCTGTTGTTCACCGTGGACGAAGAAAGTAAGTATGAGCCTCTAACTTAGAGAAAAAGTGACCTAGACTAGAATTCAATATATCAAGACAGAAAGTAATGCATTATATTGTGTGAACCAGCTACATATTGTATACAATGCCTGTTTACTCATATTTCACTTATTTCGTAACTCAAAATAATTTGCTCACTCATTTATTGTTCCCTCTCTTACTCCACCATCTGAGCTGCTGCTGTTCACTGTGGACTAAAGGGTGAGTAGCTTCATGTATATTATTGTGTAAACTAGCCACATGTGCACCTGTTTATCCTTATCCTTATAGAGCAGGCGGCCCATGTACAAGGCTCTTGCCACAGGGGCCTGGGTTCGACTCCAGCCTGTGGCCATTTCCTGCATGTCACTCCCCGTCTCTCTCCCCCTTTCACACTTGTCTGTCCTGTCAATTAAAGGCTAAAATGCCCACCGAAATATTTATTAAAAAAAAACCTCTTGCTTAATAAATCACATATTATCTGACCTACTCTTAATCTGCAGGATTATGTGCCGCTCCAACATCCACACAGGAAGCAGCAAAGGAGGAAGACATCCGACTCACAGGACAAGCTGGAGAGCAGACAGAGGTGAGTAGCAGTTGAAAAGAAAACATTAACAGATAATGTTAAAACAGAGATGATTCAGTCTGCAGGCCGACACTTTACAGTCCATTAGTCCAACAGTATTTTGAGTAACATCAATGCTGACAGCAGACACTGTATTATTTTCTCTTATTACATGAGTACTAATGACTGTATTTGTTGTTTTAGGGCAGGACTCCTCTTGTGTCCAGGGGCCCCTGAGAGGGGATGTGAACCAAACTGCACAAAGCCAGCATCACAACCATCCACTGAATACACTCTGTCACGCTATTTCTCAACTTTACCAGTTAGCTGTTGCAATCAATAAAACACTCAGTCATCTAAAGTGACACTCTGGATTGTGAGATTGATTTTAACTTAAGTGATGTTGAGTTCATGTGATGCTTCTGAATCAGTTGCAGTTGTGTAGTGGCTAAAATGCTGCTAAAATGGTGGAACAGGAGTCTCTAAACAAGCAGCTAATTAGGAATAGACGAGGCTGAAGTTGGCATCCGATTCACAGCTTCTGATTGGACTTTTCTGGTCCACCTTAAAAGTGTCATAACGCCTGTAGATGGAGGTATTCAGTCGTTTTCCTAATTCATGAACGGAGAGCATGAAACATTGTGGGAGGATGAGAAGAGAATCAACCCTACATTGCAACAGTATTTAATTCATCTAAAAACCAGGATTTTATTTATTTTAGTTGTAGATCTACTCTCTAATATGTGTAACTCACAGTAAAATGTAAATGATGTATTTCTATGTCTTTTCTGATCTACATCACATTAGACCTGTTCCTGATATAAAACCACAAGACTTATACTCCACAAATCTGGTCTAGATTATTAAACAGAGTCAATACATTCATAAAAATACAGTCTCTGATTTGTGAAACCTTTATTTTATTTGTGAAAATGCAAAAAAGGTGCATTTCATTGCTTTTTTCTCATCTAGACCACATTAGACCAGGTCCAGGTCTACAACCGCTACACTTAGACTCCTCAAATCTGGACTGAATTATTTTACAGGGTCTATACATTCATAAAAACACAGTCGTTGATTTGTGAATCCTTTATTTTGTTTTTGAAAATGCAAAAAAGGTGCATTTCACTGCTTTTTTCTCATCTAGACCACATTAGACCAAGTCCAGGTCTACAACCGCTACACTTAGACTCCTCAAATCTGGACTGAATTATTCTACAGAGCCGAAAAAGCCATAAAAACACAGTCGTTGATTTGTGAAACCTTTATTTTATTTGTGAAAATGCAAAAAAGGTGCATTTCACTGCTTTTTTCTCATCTAGACCACATTAGACCAAGTCCAGGTCTACAACCGCTACACTTAGACTCCGCAAATCTGGACTGAATTATTCTACAGAGCCTAAAAAGTCATAAAAACACAGTCGTTGACACTCACGGACTGGCCCATCTGTTTAGTCTGTAGATTTCCAGATGGCCTGGCTCCTTATTGGCCTGTATGGCTGCCATCCGGGCCAATAAGAAGCCAGGGCTGGCAGGCCATGTGCTGGCAATAAATACAATGCAGCCAATGGTCCGCTGTTGCCAGGCAGACAACACTTCTTCTAGTACACGCCCCCTCACTCACGCCCCCTCACTCTCTGTGAAACAGAGGGTTATTAGGACTGGTCGAAAATGACAGTTTTTTTAGAAGAATCATGTCGTGATTGGTTAGTTGATTTATGGCCCGCCTCTACACAACGAAAACACAGGAAGGAGAATGCACATGGTTACACGCACTGCGCACCGATCGTATGTGAGAGAGAGAGAGAGAGAGAGAGAGAGAGAGACTGATGGATCATCCGAAGAGAGGAGGAAAAAGGAAAGGTGGACATGAAAGAGAGATGGAGAGCAAAAGGAAGGCCCTAGAAAGAGAGGGGGCAAAATATTATAAGCTTACAGACCTGTTTAGACCATAGACCGGGTCCCCCACCCCCACCCCTCGCCACTGTCGCTAGAAAAGCGGATGGCGACGCAGCAGCGACAAATAAGTTTATAAACGCCACACAATGCATGTCAGACGCCCCCAGAAGCCAGTTGAGAAGGCCAACATATAATAAAATTATTGGTTTTAAGACCATGCACTTTGTTCCCTTTTGTCATGTGTATCCTCATGTGTATCACACCAGTTGATATGGATGGCCTTTGTTTTCTGCAAGTGCTACAATAACATCCTTCATGGCTGGTTTTCAAGAAAGAAAGGGGGGAAAAAAGCTTTATTCCACATTGTAGATTTATTTTGCTTCTGTGGCAGTGATGTGGTGGTTTGTTGTGGTACTGTCTCGCATAAACGCTACTTAACTAGACAGTGTGCAGTGCAGTATATACCCTAGAGGAGAGGTGGCTAAATAAAATAGCCTATATGTGTTGCTTCTATTTTAACATGAAAAATGTACAATATGGCTAGGCAGCCAGCCAGGCCTATACTGTATACTGTACACAATCGCTCAATTCAGTTTCTGCAGTTATGTTATGGATGGTTCTAATGCTGAATGATACATTTTCTATGAGTTCTACTATGTGCATGTACAGTTACTTGCTTTCATTCAGTGGTTGTGTCTGTGAAGGTTTTGACTTACAGTTTGTCGGTGTGGTTGGTGCTGCTGTTGCTGCACTGTATTATTTGGTTGCAGATGCTTATATTGTATGCTTGCTTGACATGCTTATAGTTTTGGTTTAGAGAGAGTGAGTGAGTGAGTGAGTGAGTGTGTGTGTGTGTCTTTATAGTATTTTAAAATGGAGTAAATTTCACAATATTTGGCCATATGTTTCCAAGGTGGATCTAATACCATCGGTGCTGGGGCTTCAGTGGCAGGGCCCAGTCACAGTGCCAGCTCAGAGGAACTGGCAGGTACATAGGAAAGTCATTAAATTGTTTAAAATGGAGCAATATGTGTGATTCAGATTTACAATTGGCTATATGAAACAATTGAATACAAACAACTGATAGTACTAAATCTATTAGATTTCATAATAAGTTAAATGGTGTATTTTAATTTCTGTTGGCTCTTCTTAACAGTTCTAGTAGATGTAATGATTCCGTAATGTCTTCCTAACCAAATAGGAAGTTCCTCTGTAACACCAGCTGAAGCCAGTAGTGATGATTCTGGGGGAGAGGAACAAACTGATCTGACTTCATCCAGTAATGAGTCACAGGAACTGTCAGGTACATGTGAACCATGTAAAGTAGGAAAACAACATATTGGTATAATCTAAGAACAAAAAATGTATAAACAAAAACATTGGCAAATGGCAATTTGATGACAAAACATGTTGTGTTTATACAATATTAGTAATGCAAGAATTTTGCTGGTCATTCTTATTCGGAAACGGCATATGTTGAGGGGCCCGGCACAGGAGGGGAATCAAGTGAGGACGAAGAGAGGGAGAGAGATACAGAGGAAGTCGAACTTGAAGCTGATAGCCAATTCGATTATCTTACTCGCCCTCAACCCAAAGACTTTGTGTGTGAACTTTTATTATTTGAAATATTACTAAACAAATCAGAGACTGTGTTTTTATGAATGTATTGACTCTGTTGAATAATAGAGTCCAGATTTGAGGAGTATAAGTCTTGTGGTTTTATATCAGGAACAGGTCTAATGTGATGTAGATCAGAAAAAGACATAGAAATACATCATTTACATTTTACTGTGAGTTACACATATTAGAGAGTAGATCTACAACTAAAATAAATAAAATCCTGGTTTTTAGATGAATTAAATACTGTTGCAATGTAGGGTTGATTCTCTTCTCATCCTCCCACAATGTTTCATGCTCTCCGTTCATGAATTAGGAAAACGACTGAATACCTCCATCTACAGGCGTTATGACACTTTTAAGGTGGACCAGAAAAGTCCAATCAGAAGCTGTGAATCGGATGCCAACTTCAGCCTCGTCTATTCCTAATTAGCTGCTTGTTTAGAGACTCCTGTTCCACCATTTTAGCAGCATTTTAGCCACTACACAACTGCAACTGATTCAGAAGCATCACATGAACTCAACATCACTTAAGTTAAAATCAATCTCACAATCCAGAGTGTCACTTTAGATGACTGAGTGTTTTATTGATTGCAACAGCTAACTGGTAAAGTTGAGAAATAGCGTGACAGAGTGTATTCAGTGGATGGTTGTGATGCTGGCTTTGTGCAGTTTGGTTCACATCCCCTCTCAGGGGCCCCTGGACACAAGAGGAGTCCTGCCCTAAAACAACAAATACAGTCATTAGTACTCATGTAATAAGAGAAAATAATACAGTGTCTGCTGTCAGCATTGATGTTACTCAAAATACTGTTGGACTAATGGACTGTAAAGTGTCGGCCTGCAGACTGAATCATCTCTGTTTTAACATTATCAATCTGTCACAGGTTATTTTAGTGCAGAAAAAATTCACAGGCTTCATCTATCACACTGACTATGATGAAATATATTTAAACAAGTTAGCTATTAAAAATATCATCAGCATATGTTGATGTATTGCTATTTTTGCAAAATTAAAATACTTACTTAGTGGACTGAAACACAGATGACCACTTCTCTCCAGCTGTCTTGTTGAGGTAACACTGGGTGCACTGCAGGAACGCTGAGTCTAAAGTAAATAGTACCACAGAATGAGTAACATTAATCATCTTTGAATTTGAAATAAGTAATATTAAGATGAAATATTATATCTGTTAATGTTTTCTTTTCAACTGCTACTCACCTCTGTCTGCTCTCCAGCTTGTCCTGTGAGTCGGATGTCTTCCTCCTTTGCTGCTTCCTGTGTGGATGTTGGAGCGGCACATAATCCTGCAGATTAAGAGTAGGTCAGATAATATGTGATTTATTAAGCAAGAGGTTTTTTTTAAATAAATATTTCGGTGGGCATTTTAGCCTTTAATTGACAGGACAGACAAGTGTGAAAGGGGGAGAGAGACGGGGAGTGACATGCAGGAAATGGCCACAGGCTGGAGTCGAACCCAGGCCCCTGTGGCAAGAGCCTTGTACATGGGCCGCCTGCTCTATAAGGATAAGGATAAACAGGTGCACATGTGGCTAGTTTACACAATAATATACATGAAGCTACTCACCCTTTAGTCCACAGTGAACAGCAGCAGCTCAGATGGTGGAGTAAGAGAGGGAACAATAAATGAGTGAGCAAATTATTTTGAGTTACGAAATAAGTGAAATATGAGTAAACAGGCATTGTATACAATATGTAGCTGGTTCACACAATATAATGCATTGCTTTCTGTCTTGATATATTGAATTCTAGTCTAGGTCACTTTTTCTCTAAGTTAGAGGCTCATACTTACTTTCTTCGTCCACGGTGAACAACAGCAGCTCAGGTGGTGGAGTGAGATAAGGGGAAAGTCAAAAATGGTTAGTAAGAAAACAAACCTTAGCAAAATAAATATATCAAAGAAAAAATGGTTGATAAATAAGCTCACACTGACCTTTTTTGTCCACGGTGAACAACAGCAGCTCAGGTGGTGGAGTGAGATAAGGGGAAAGTCAAAAATGGTTAGTAAGAAAACAAACCTTAGCAAAATAAATATATCAAAGAAAAAATGGTTGATAAATAAGCTCACACTGACCTTTTTTGTCCATGGTGAACAACAGCAGCTCAGGTGGTGGAGTGAGATAAGAGGAAAGTCAAAAATGGTTAGTAAGAAAACAAACCTTAGCAAAATAAACATATCAAAGAAAAAATGATTGATAAATAAGCTCACACTGACCTTTTTTGTCCACGGTGAACAGCAGCAGCTCAAGTGGTGGAGTGAGATAAGAGGAAAGTCAAAAATGGTTAGTAAGAAAAGAAACCTTAGCAAAATAAACATATCAAAGAAAAAATGGTTGATAAATAAGCTCACAATTACCTTTTTTGTCCATGGTGAACAGCAGCGGCTCAAGTGGTGGAGTGAGATAAGAGGAAAGTCAAAAATGGTTAGTAAGAAAACAAACCTTAGCAAAATAAACATATCAAAGAAAAAATGGTTGATAAATAAGCTCACACTGACCTTTTTTGTCCATGGTGAACAGCAGCAGCTCAAGTGGTGGAGTGAGATAAGAGGAAAGTCAAAATGGTTAGTAAGAAAACAAACCTTAGCAAAATAAACATATCAAAGAAAAAAATGGTTGATAAATAAGCTCACACTTACCTTTTTTGTCATGGTGAACAGAGAGAGAGAGAGAGAGAGAGTGAGAGAGAAAGAGAGTGAGAGAGAGAGAGAGAGAAAGAGAGAATGAGAGAGAGAGTGAGAGAGAAAGAGAGAGTGAGAGTGAGAGAGAGAGAGAATGACATGCAGCAGGAATGTACTTTTAATTTGAACACAAATCAAGCTAATGTTTCTTTGCCCCGCCAGACGCAAAGGCTCAATGCACGGGGTGTCAACAGCCCTGCCAGACGCGAGGGCTACCTGGGACATCGCCAGCCTCGCCAGACGCAAAGGCCGGCCCTCAGGAGGAAAGAAAGAGAGGTTGATCCATCCACCGTGCAAAGTATGAGGAGATACTCTGAATAAATCCCAGTGCAAGACGCTACGTGGGTGCTGACAGCCCTGCCAGACGCAAAGGCTGCCTGGGGCTTTGCTTGCCCAGCCAGACGCAAAGGCAAGCCCCCTGGGTTAAAAAGGGTCAATCTGTTGGTCCCAGTGCAAGACGCTATCTGGGATGGTAGCAGCCCTGCCAGACGCAAGGGCTACTTTGCCTTCCTCAGCCCCGCCAGACGCAAAGGCTATGCACAGGATGTGGCCGGCCCCGCCAGACGCAAAGGCCGGCCCTCAGGACGAAAGAAAGGTCGGTCTTTCTACTGTGCAAATAATGAGGAGATAAACTAATAAAAACCCAGTGCAAGACGCTACGTGGGTGTTGACAGCCCTGCCAGACGCAAAGGCTGCCTGAGGCTTTGCTTGCCCAGCCAGACGCAAAGGCAAGCCCCCTGTGTTAAAAAGGCTAAATCTGGGGTGTTAGCGGCCCCGCAAGACGCAAAGGCTGCCATAGGAATCACTGCTCCTGCTGTAATGTGGAGGTGATGAAGAGGAGATGTGTGATTGCTCCGATTTCTCAAGCTGAATATTCAGCCCATCCATCGTTGAGTCAATCCGAGTCACTCTCTTCAGCGCATCTCCGCCTCTTCGCAGCAGCCTCCTCCCCGTCGCTGTCCTCCCTGGTCCTCTTCATGGAGGAGGCACTGCCAGAAGATTCAAGGACCTCAGCATCTTCAGTGATAGAACGGCTGTATTCAGAGTCCCAGTCCTCCTCCCACCAGCGCACGTCCTCTTCCGGTTCCGCGTGTGGGTCCCGGATACCGCAAATATCATCGTAAAGATGAGGATCAGAATGAGCATCAGAATCAGCATCAGAATCAGTATCAGGATGAAGATTAGCAGAAGGGCAACGATCAGAAGGAGGGTGAGGAGCACCACAAGGGCAAGGAGCACCACGAGGGCGAGAAGCAGCAAAAGGGGGAGGAGCAGCATAAGGGGGAGGAGCAGCACAAGAGCAAGGAGCAGCATGAGGGTGAGGATCAGCTTGAGGGTGAGGAGCACCACAAGGGCAAGGAGCAAAAGGGGGAGGAGCAGCATGAGGGTGAGGAGCACCACAAGGGCAAGGAGCATAAGGGGGAGGAGCAGCAAAAGGGGGAGGAGCATCATAAGGGGGAGGAGCAGCAAAAGGGCGAGGAGCAGCAAAAGGGGGAGGAGCAGCATAAGGGGGAGGAGCAGCAAAAGGGCGAGGAGCAGCAAAAGGGCAAGGAGCAGCAAAAGGGCGAGGAGCAACATAAGGGGGAGGAGCAGCATAAGGGGCAGGAGCAAAATAAGGGTAAGGAGGAGCATATGGGTAAGGAGTAGCGTAAGGAGTAGCATAAGGGTAAGGAGTGGCATAAGGGTAAGGAGTAGCGTAAGGAGTAGCATAAGGGTAAGGAGTAGCATAAGGGTAAGGAGCAGGGTAAGCAGGGAAATCATAAGGTGCATTGCGGTCAGCATAAGGCACAGAATAAGGACCAGCAATGGGAGCAAGGTGGTAAGCAGGAAAGAGAGCATGTGGTGGAAGCTGCTGCTCATCCTCTACGTTACCAGCCTGAAGTCCATCCACATCATCCACCCCGACAACCTCTTCCTCCTCCTCCTCGTAGTCAGGCAGGACTGGGTCATCGGGGGGGCTCTCAGCGGCAGGGGGTGCGGTGCTGAGTGGCCAAAAGAAGCCTCCTGAGGAAGAATAAAATTGAAACAGAATTCAACACAAGGCTTAAAGGCTTAACCAGTCATTTTTGACCTGATGCATTACATGTACTTTTAGAAAAACCACCAACAGAGTGCCACTGTCACCTCTAACACTCATATCAATATTGTGCAGTTCTGCTACTTTTATTTGGAACATTAGGATGGGATGAGGGTAATATGGTAATAATTTTATGCTGGATAAATCTTGACTGGACACAGGCAGCTAATCAGCAGCTATGTATGTGCTCTCATGACATCATATTACATGTTAAGTTTTGCTTTGCAAGTTGTTGTTCCATATTTGGCTGCCGAAGGCTAAAAGAGATTTACACCATTCTGACCATAAACAGATTCTGACTATTATACTAGTCTGACTTTGACTGTGGTTATGTGAAACATGATGTGCTTTCAGAGGCAAAACCAGGAATGTGAGCAGTGTTATTATGTAGAATTGTAGGTGAGACTTTATTTGGACAGTCCACCTACAGATACTTAACATATATATGTATATGTTCACATTTCAGCAGCTTATTATTTGATATTCAACAGTTCAACTGTTTCACTTTGTCTGTAGATATGTGACAGATTATCTATAGAGTATATGTGATAATTCATAAACATATCTAATATTCACAGAATAATTTAGTTGAATTTGAATTGTTCACTCAACCTATGCAGCACGGGTTAAGTGAGTAGTTCAAGTTCAGCTAAATTATTCTGAGAACATGTAGTGAATTGTTTCATAAGCATATAATAAACATCTGCAGACAAAGCAAAACGTTTGAATTATTGTTGAATCTCAACAAATAAACTGTTGAAATGTTACAAATACTCTATAAACTGTCTGTAGGGGGACAATTCATGTGTATCCAAAGTGACACCTACAATTATGTACAATAACACTGTTCACATTGCTAGTTTTACCCCTGAAATGTATCTTCTTTCGCATAACCACGATACAAATCAGACCAGTATAATAGACAGGACAACAGGTCATGTTGCGTCATATATACTCAGTAAAATAAAAAGCAGAGACACGTGACACTGAGGAAACTGTGTTTCTAAGTGGATTCAGCACACTCACTGTCTATTTACTTAACGCCACTCTCACTTTATCCATAGACATATATACATAGACGCCGCATTGACTGCCTGAGCGTGTCCCAGCCGGCCGCCATCTTGGATGGGTCTCGCTTCGCCCCCACAGTGCATTCACTTCTACTGAGGAAGGAGCTGTATGCATAAGTAAAATAGAATAACTCACTGAATTTTCAACTGATTTTCACGCGGTTTGGTTTGTTACAAACAGCGCACATGTAGTCATGATACAGGATGCTTTCGTACATCAAAAATGCGGGATTTCATGCTTTAATGCTTTCTGCAGATAGCAACAGCATGTTATTTAGGTCACAACACAGTTCTTTTATTCACCTCAACCCCAGAGTGGGATACATATATACATACATATATATCTATATCTATATATAGATAGATATATATATTGATATATAGATATATATAGATATAGAAATAGATATAGATAGATATATTTCTTCTTATTGTTCTATTGTTCTTTTATTCACCTCAACCCCAGAGTGGTGTATATATATATATACATATATACATATATATATTTTATACACTCACACATACACATACATTATATATATCCATATATATATACACATATATACACATACATTTTATATATATATATATATATATATATATATATATATACTGTGTAAACATACTGTATAAACACAATATACCAATACAAAACATAGTATAGCATATTAATACATTTATTAATATATTTTAATAAAGAAAATGCTTGATTGTTGGTTGAGTTTTTTTCTCACACTCACTCTTTTATAGCCACAGCCATCAGACTTCATAATTCTTTGTTAAATAGATGATCTTACAGACTTTTTTGAAACTTCCTTTGGGGATTAATAAAGTTCTTCTTATTCTTATTACACTGACTGCTGTGATCCCTCAAAAGTCGTAAAATACATTTTCAATATTTACATAAACACTGAAATTAATTTTGGTATTGGTATTATAACTATGAAAATGGGACTGTGGTCAAAATAATTTGAAAAAAGATAGAGGATGAGCAGCAGGGGATATTTGCAGCACAGCTGGTGGAAAAGTGAATATGTGCACAAAGGTGTGCTATACATATTATGCTATACTATGTTTTCTATTGCATTGTGTACTGTCTCTCTCTCTCTCCATATATACATACATACATACATACATACATGTATATATGTATAAATATATATATATATATATATATATACATACATGTATATATGTATAAATATATATATATATATATATATATATATATATACATACATGTATATATGTAAAATATATATATATATATATATATATATATATATATATATATATATATACATATACACACACACACACACACACACACACACACATATATATATATATATACATATGTATCCCACTCTGGGGTTGAGGTGAATAAAAGAACTGTGTTGTGACCTAAATAACATGCTGTTGCTATCTGCAGAAAGCATTAAAGCATGAAATCCTGCATTTTTGATGTATGCATAACTACATGTGTGCTGTTTGTAACAAACCAAACCGCGTGAAAATCAGTTGAAAATTCAGTGAGTTATTCTATTTTACTTCAGCAAACAGCTCCTTCCTCAGTAGAAGTGAATGCACTGTGGAGGTGAAGCGAGACCCATCCAAGATGGCGGCCGGCTGGGACGTCGGCTCCAATAGGCAGCGGCAGTCAATGCGGCGTCTATGTACACATGTCTATGACTTTATCAGTCTGTAATCATGCCGCATGGAGGAGACGGTGGCACTTTCGACGCAGGACGCGCACAGTTACTGCATGACAAAAGAGTCTCATCTCTTCCCTTCATAAGAAAATACCACATGAACGAGCGCAGTATGTTTCAGTGCTCTGACGATCTGGAAATCCATTTTCCTTCCTTTCTTCCTCCCTTTACCTCTGGAGGCACAGTCCGGAGTTTTTCCACTAACGGAAGTGCAGGGGCCTCGGGGAGGCGAAAATAGACATATATACATACATGTCTATGGATGCGAAAATAGACATATATACATACATGTCTATGGATGCGAAAATAGACATATATACATACATGTCTATGGATGCGAATATGTTTTTCGGGATCGCTCACGCCCTCCACTTCCGGCGGTGTCCCCAGGGGATCGCCGTGTTGTTTACAAATACATAGGGTAGAAAACCAGTTTAGCTATTTAGCTCTATATCACCGTGTAGACTATTCTGATGTTTATTAAGTCTATAAACACACAGACTGAACAAACGTTACTATTTCTGTGTGCACGTTTTGTAATGAATGATAATGGTTATCGTAGATTAGCTGGGCTAACCGTTAGCTGTTAACGTTAGCCGTTTCTGTAATAACCATAGACTGTATAAAAATAAGGTAATAACTCAATAAACGGTCCGTGAAAATTTTTTTTTCCAGCAGATATCTTAGTTACAACATGAATGAGCTAGCAAAGCAGTTTTGTGTTGCTATGTGTGGTAACGTTATTTATTCAGTTATGGGAAATCAGTGGCTGCAGCTGACAGGTACAGTTAGCAAAGCTAACATCGGGACGTCATCTGTTAAAAGGCTTCCTGTTGTCGGATACGACATGAAACTACTTCAGTTAGCTCAATCTTGTTGTAACTCAGACATCCGCTGGAAAAAAATATGTGTTTCACGTTGACGAGATGGCGTTTAGGGACGCGGAGCTTGCTGTTTGTGTAGGTACACATTTCCTAGGGACACCTGCACGTCTCGGCCACGCCCCTTGGCTAAAGCGCAACATTGTTCAAACTCAAAGCCTCACCCAAACATCAGATTAGTCTACACGGTGATATAGTGACGTGAAAAATGTGATAAACAGCTGGTTTTCTACCCTAAGTATTTGTAAACAACACGGCCATTCCCTGGGGGCACCGCCGGAAGTGAAGGGCGTGAGCGATCGCCGACGCCCCTGCACTTCCGTTAGTCGAAAAACTCCGGGCTGTGTAAAGGAAGGAGGAAAAAAGTGGGGTTTTTTTGTTGTTTTTTTGAACCGATGGATTTCCAGATTGGGCTCAGAGCAACACTTTTAAAGAAATCCAGAAAATTAGTTCATTAATGTGATTAATTTTAATTTAAAAGGACCCGACAACATCTCCAGATACATTTAAGCAGCGACATCAGCCCACAGAGCAACGGGCCCCGGAATGTTTGGGGTTTTTTTTCCCCACATAAACTTTATTTGTTTAACATCAGCATCATGTATGCAAATATCATGTTTTGAAACATCAGTAGTAATAAGAAAATAGAGAGACAAGCAGATATACGCCAGGGGTTACAAATAAAACACAAATATGAAATAAAAATGGTGCACAGAATAATAATTAAAAAAATATATGTTAAAATTATAACAGTGTATTAAATTTGGAGCACAGCTTCAGCGTTTTCACAGCTTTTCTATTGCAGGAGGTGGACAGTGTTTTAATGTATGACTCTGCCTCCTACCAAAGGAAGGTTTGATTTTCAACACCTTACATTTATGAATATAAAACTTTGCCAGGAATATGATGAGATTACATAGAAAAAATACATCATCTAATTCTCTCCTATAATTTGTAAAGCCAAATAACACATCATTCAAACAAAGTACAAAGGCATCATAGATATAGTCCAATATAAAACGACAGATGCCTTGCCACAAAGTCCGAGTGTGTTGACAAGTCCAGAATAAATGGAAGACAGTTTCTGGGTGCATGTTACAAAAAGTGCAAGACACGTCAATGTCCTTCTTAAATCTTACTAGAAATGCCTTGACAGGATAATAGAATGATCTTAAAAGAGATTTCTTTAACTTTGTTAACCAGTAGATATCTATTAGGAAGAGACCATATCTTTTCCCAACACAAGTCCTGAACATACTTATTCCAGGTTGCAATTACATATGGGACAGAGAAACAATCCGATTGGAATAACGTGCGGATTTTTTTGTTATTTTTACAGGATGCTGGTTGAAAACATATTTTCCCTATAGGTGTGTCAAGCGGATCAAGCAAAGGTGTCGTAATAGAAGGAGGAGAGGTATAACCCTTATAGAGCATAATAACACCAGATGTAATGGCATCAAAAACCACAACAAAATCTTTAGGGGTCACAGGGATCTTATAATGACAAAGAAATTCTTGGTAACCAGAGTTTTCCCTCCTTATTGAAAAGTTGATTCATCTGCACAATACCATTCCTGAACCAACTGTCAAAAAATAAAGATTTCTTTTTGTAACAAACATCCTTATTGTTCCATATAAAATATCTATTAGGAGAAAAGTTGTGCTTATAGATAAGGGACCAGGCCAACAGCATTTGCCTATGGAAATTCGAGAGACAGACAGGTATCCGATCAATATTATAATTACAGAGTAGAAGAAACTTCAGACCACCCAAATTAGAAAACATATGACTTGAGATAATATTCCAAACAGAGGTAGGTTCTTTTAAATAGTGCTTGATCCAATTAACCTTGAATGTGTTGTTAAGTGTAGTTAAGTGTATTAAAATCAAGAAAGTTGAGGCCACCGTTCTTATAGTCATTCATTAAGACAGATTTTTTTAATATAATGAGTTCTGTTCTTCCAAATAAAGTTATAAAGTAACTGATCAATCTCTTGGCTAATCTTTTTTATCAACATCTAAGGAAATAGCAGCATAGGTAAGTCTGGATATGCCTTCTGCCTTAGAGAGTAGTATTCTACCTTTTAATGATAGGTCTCTTTGAAGCCATTGATTAAGTTTTACTTTGGTTTTTTCTAAAATTGGGATAAAATTCAATTTACATCTGTCTTTCTGGTTTTTTGTTATAACTATCCCCAGATAGGTGACTCTTTCCTTAACTGGAATATTACAGACAGAGGGCAATGCACAGTTTTTGACTGCCATTAGTTCACACTTATTTACATTCAAATGAAGACCTGAAGCATTAGAAAACACCTTAATTACATCAAGAGCGAGAGAAACTTGAGAGGAGTCCTGTAAAAAAAGGGTCGCGTCATCAGCCAGTTGGCTGATAATGATTTCCTTTTCTATGATTGATATGCCTTTTAGGCCACTAGCTTTGATATGACTAGCTAATAACTGGGTGGATAACAAAAATAAATAAGGACTGATAGGACATCCTTGACGTATCCCACATTTTAACTCAAATCTAGGAGAAGTGCCATTTTTTAGTTTAATTGAGCTATTGGCGTATAACGTTTTAATTGTTCTGCAAAAAAAGTCACCAAAACCAAATTTGTTAAGTGTTTTAAATATAAATTCATGTTCAATTGAATCGAAGGCTTTGTAAAAGTCCAGGAAAAGGATGAAACTTTCATTATTATTAATTAACTCTGGGTAATCTAACATATCAAGTACAAGTCGAATATTATTAGAGATATGCCTATTTCTCATAAATCCAGACTGCGTTTCATCTATAACTTCATCCAAAACATTTTTTAAGCACTTCGCAAAAATAATAGCTAAAATTTTGTAGCCATTATTGAGGAGGCTAATCGGGCGCCAATTATCAATAAGTAATAAATCTTTCTTAGGTTTGGGAATAAGGGTTATTAGGCCCTGTGTTAGAGTGGGGAGAGCACCTTTACTTTCACAAAATACTTCTAATAAAAAGGGAGCTAGTTCTTTGGAGAAGGATTTATAAAATTCTGATGTAAGTCCATCCACTCCAGGAGATTTATTGTTCTTTAAACTATTAATTGAGTCTACTATTTCCTTTAAAGAGATTGGACGATCACAGAATTCTTGGTCAGCAATGTTGACTGGGTTGGTATCAACTAGAGAATCCATAAATGAGATAGTACTGTCATTACAATATTGAGAGCTATATAGATTTTTATAGAAGTTGGAGCAGAAGTTTGCAATCTGGTTTACATCATCACATACTATATCATTTATTCTAAGTTGATGAATGGTATTATTTTTGCCGTGGGATTTTTCTAATCTAAAAAAATACGCTGAGTTCTGTTCACCCTCTTCTCACCATTGCCTCCTGGACCTCACAAAGGCCCCTTTAGCTTTAGACTGATAGAGCCTATCTAGTTTGTTTTGATACTCAAACAGTGTTTCTTTTTCTTCAGAGGATAAATTATCAGGACATATGGTAGATAAGGCAGTTATTTTAGAGATCACCCATTCTTCTTCATATTGTTTATTCTTAACAAGATTACTACAGTACTTCCTAAAAAATTTACCAACTTCAAATTTTAAAAGTTCCCATTTACTCCCATATACTCCTTCAGCTTGGGCCTCATTCCAGAAGATTAGTATTAGTTCTTTAACCCTGAGTATAACTGCTTCATGACACAACACAGAACTATTAAGTTTCCAGTATGACTTCTGTGGACAGTTAGTAGTATGAGGAAATAGTCTTGTGATCAGTCAACGGGGTGGAAAGAATACCAACATTAACATAATCTTTAAGATTACTTGAAATTAACCAAAAGTCTATTCTAGATTGTCTGGACCTTGTTTTATTACACCAAGTAAAAATTCTGTCATTGGGACACCTCTCTCTCCAAGCATCTATTAAATCAAATTGTTGCATTAGCATTTTTAACTTTACACTGGCACTAGTTTGATTTCCTGGTGGCCATCTATCAATTGTGTTGTCCAATGTAACATTAAAATCACCACCTATAATTAGATAAGCATTAGGAAATCTGGCCATCCAGTAACGAATTCTTTTTTCCACATTAATAAGCAAATTGTTGTTATCGGACAATGTATTGTATCCATAAATGTTAATGATAATTAAGTTGATGTTGTGAGTGTCAAAAACCTGACATATATATATAGTGACCATTCTTATCACAGTCGGCCCCGGAATGTTTACACCTGCGCGTGCTGACGTAATGACGCTTGCTCTTATACATCCCATCGTCTCCATGGTGAACGGGAAACGCATCATTTTGTTATGGACTACAAAAATGGCCTAGTCGCCATCTTTCCCCCATAATCGACAACGAATTTACCAAATTCAAAAATAACAATGTCACCACACAGTTATTAACACCTTCCACACCTGTCACTATATTCTTATCATATAGGCTAATAATAAATCATTTTACACCAAGCAAACTTCCAATATCACCAAAAACTCTTTTCCTAACAGATCGATCAACATTTTAACATTTTATTAGGCCTGACTGTCTATCTGTAGGCCTACATTCAACATTTCACCATAATTAAATGCACATTTTGTGTTGAAATTCTCTTTTAAGGATTTAAGCAACATTAATAAATAGGCTAAATTTACCATGACATTAAAATATGTCTTACCGGCAAGGGAGGCGATCCAGCGCCTGACTCTGGACAGCAGGGGATCCACGGCGGGGGGTCCGGACGGCATTATCCAACAGGTAGGTGGCAGATGTAGTTTTCCTGGTAGATAGATAGATAAATACTTTAATTTGTGGTCGTGTAGAAAGATGCTTTAATTTGTGGCTGTGTAGAAAGATACTTTAATTTGTGGCCGTGGGGAAATCAGATTGCAACAAGTCACAAAGGCATTTTGAAACTCAGCAGGGCAGCAGCAGAGAAAGGAGCAATAAGATTCTCACCTGTGAGGTCTTGAGTTTTTCAGATCAGGTATCCAACAATTTGTTCCGTAGAAATCGTCTCCAATAGTTCAGCTTTTCAGCAGAAGGTTTTGCGTGTAAACTTGAGTCAAGTCCGAGTGCAAATGTGACATTCAGAGAGCTTTTGCAGCTTTCACAGGTGCTTGGCAACTCCACCGTTCTGTTTCCATGACTTTTACTGACGCACGACGCACTTTATGGATGACTTAAATGTTTGGATTCAAAGTTGCCTTCAGCCAACATGAGGATTAAACAGACAGAAATGAAAAGGAACCGATATATTAACAAAATAAAGTTCCAGTCAGAGATCATTGGGAGATCTCAGAAAATATTGCATGAAGTCACTTAATTATCTTAAACTGACTTGATTACAGGCTCTGATCCAGTCAGGGGCGCAACTACCTACTTTCTGAGGGGTATGCAGACACATTACAGGCTGTCCCCACCCCTTGCCTGTGTTCTTCTCTGCTAAGTTATATGGTCAAACAAGCATTATTTAATAGCTTTGAATAAATTACACATCTTGCTAATGCAATTTTTCAATATAAATAATATTTAGAAATTAATCACTTGGTATCAAGTGGCTGTTCCTACACTTCCACCTAATATTAGACCAACCTGTTGCCTTCCCCTGTCTGTCCTGATTCTTTTTCTGTCTTCTTCTCTTCTTTCTCTCCATCCTCACACCTGAACAACGTCAACTTTGTGTTAAGGAGGTTTCAAAAATACAGCAGTCAAACCACATATAAAAAACATGATTTTTTTTTTATTTTGAATGATATCCTTATTGGATATCAGTTACTGATTGGATGCTGCATCTGATCAGACTTATCAGATACATCACAACAGCACTGTAGTGTTATATCCGAGTGAAGACATTTAAACTCAAGTGTATCACTCCCAAGTTCTATAATTTATCTGTTTTATGATTCACCATCTAGTTAAAAACCCTCAGAGGTCTAAGCCCTTTTTCCTCCCTTTAGGTCTGCCTGCCATCTAAATGCACAAATAAGAATCTACACATTATTTACTTGATCTACACTCTTCTATTCTTACTTCAGGTGCCTCAGTAGTTCAGTGAATAGAGTAAATCCACAGATCACGATAAAAAACGTAGGGTAGGGTACCTACCTGAGTAGTGGCATGTAAGAGAATGAAATAAAGCCATCACTTAATCAGGAACATCTGTGCAACCTGATCCAACAACCCCACTACAATTTCTTTTTTTGGCTGAGACAACAGAGTTCATTTTTGCCTGACTTTGGTTGTTCCTTATATGTAATCCACTCCCTTTTTAAACATGAAGGAGGAGAATATTAAAACCAAGTCTCAATAAATTGCAGTCCAGTTGAGAAGCACTGCAGTCTGCACCTTCAACAGTAGACAGAAAATTGAATTAACACCTCTCTGACAACACTGGTCAAAACTGAACAGACTATTGTCTCATCTGGAGTAAGGAAATGTGGCACAGATGTTTGATTACATTGCAGTGATGTACCTCATGAAGAGACAAGTAAGCATAAGTAAAGTGATTAAAAGAAAACGGACACACACACATGTATACATAAATATGTATATATACATATATATATAAATGTATATATACATATAAATGCAATATATACACACATATATATATATGTGTGTGTGTGTACATATATATATAGGTTATAGGTTATATATATAACCTAGAAATCACCTCTCCCTGTCCAAGCCATATCTATAAAATGTGTCTGGGTTTGTTTCATGGTCCATATTTGTATATAAATGTCGTTTAACTTGCATGTAATTAGCTTTTTTCTGTGTTATGTTCCTCAATAATCACCCGTTGCCACAGAGTGTTGCTGTTGGGTCCATTACATTTTTCAAGCTACTTCTTTTTTAAGCATAGCATTACAGGCCTCCAAGTTCATGTTAAATTATTAAATCATAGACAGGCTTTATTTTAACAGGCTTATCAGATTTTCTAAAGTAAGTCTGACTGAAAATCAGATTAAATCCAAGAATGAGTGAATGATCCAAGAATTCATACAGTTGGCCTGGTCTGTTTTTCTCTTTCAGAGTTCGAGCAGATCAAGGTGTTGAAAATGTAGACATTGCTAGATGCATGTTTATGGCATGAGGAACAGGTCGTGGCAGTTTCATTGCAAAAAGCGTCCATAACCAGAGGTATTTGCATATCACAACTAAATTATTTCAGAAAATATTAAAATGCTTCTAACTTATTGGTAGGACTAAATATATCATTAGTATTGTAATTTTCTAAGTCTTTAAACATTTTCAATCATATTTTAGGCTGTTCTAGATGTTTTGTGACAAGTGTGCATCTTTGGAAAAAATTCTGTGTGAATGAAAACTTACACAACATTTTCATACGATCCTGTCCCTCTTCCTTTGTTCAAGAGTGGAAAGGCTGTGGAGAGACCTTTGGAGCGTAACATGTCAGTACTACAATGTACTCCATGGTTTGGAGGAAGACAGATTTCTAGACATATCCAATGCTGTCCATCTCTACTGTGTTGGATATGTCTTCATATCGCGACTCCGAGCAGATCTGCATCACTTTACAGAGAGCTGGAACTGCCACCCCTTGCGCACTGAGGGAAATCTGACACCAAATCAACTCTGGATGATAGGGATGTTGCAAGCACCCATGCCAGAACCAGACCTGGTAGAGGTATGTACAAAGTCATAAAAGTAAATAGTACAAAGGGTTAGTTTAATTTAATAAGAAGTCAAAACTACTTCTATATCTAAAGAAAATTATTTTTTTGTAGTTTATTGTAACCCACATAATAGTTTCCATTAAGTATAAGGCCATTTCAAGCCTTTGTCTTTTTGATAGTTACAGTGAAAAAAATCTGATATTGTGATTTTGAAGCTGGATGGCAAAATTATTTAAAACAAAAGTGAAAGGCCTGAAACATCTTTGTTTCTGTAATGAGTCTATAATACGTTATGATCTCTCTCAAATGACACTAAATAAAACCACAATTTTCAGATAACAGAGCATTTAAGTAGAGACATTACTTCACTTGCTTGCAGTCACTGTACCTCTTATTTATGAATGAATGTTGGACATTACAGATCCAGCAAACAGAAGAGCAGCCCCCTTGCAACCTTGACACCGGTGAACACGGGGTGGTTGTTCCAGACATCCACTGCCCCCTGTCAGAGGAAAGACTTTCAGCACTACAACAAATAAATCCAAATGCTGAGTCCTCAAGTTTTGGTGGGGACATCTATCTGCAGGCTCTCAATGTTGCCTGTGGTGTGTAAAATCTAGAAGACAGTCGTGAAAGCAGCTGGTTGGACCAAAGTGAAATATCGTTTTATTTTTTTATGAAACAGATTAGAATAAATTCACGTGATTCACATCAAGTAGTTTGACTTTTATTTGAACAGCTGAGATTTACAGTCAATTTACCTTCAAACCTGCATTGTTATAGGCAAACTTTTCTCACATACCTAAAACTCTTATACAGTGCTGTATACAATACATTTTAACTTGGAAACAATGGTGACAGAATAGTCACAAAATAAACACTTAAAAATCAACTGTGGTAAAAAAAAAACAACCTTTTTTTTTTTTTCAACCAAAGAAAATACACATGCCTTTCAGAAACTGGACTCTGTCGAAGCTAACACCACATTTAATGGCAGTAAGCAGATTAGTTTTAAAGGACTCATCATTCCCCAAATGGCGCTGTTGGAAGTGTGATGGTGTTGGTGCAGGCACTAACAATAGGATAACATATGGTGTGGCCTGGCATGTGCTCCACACAGTTGTGGTCAAATCTTATGGCTATTTTAAATTGCTCTCTCTCAGAGACAAACAGATGTCTGTGAGCCTGCCCAGTCATCCACTGCATCACTGCAGGAACGGACAGAGTTTCTCCATCCTCATCTTCTGGTTGTGCATCTTTAAATGTAAAGAAAATACACGTGTCTTAGTCTGAAGTTAGAGACATTTTATTTATTTTTTTTAAATCAGGCAAGCTGTATCGTTTAACATCGCACATATTCATAAGGCAAATAGGAAACAAAAACAAAACAATAACATTGATGAAACTTAAATTTTCCTGGCCAGCAGTATGGATGCCAGATCATAAATTTGTTTTCTCCATGTTAGTGTTCAGTTCAAAGACCATTTTAAATTGTTGCTAAATAAATACCTTGAATCTGTGTACCTCGTAACAAAGGCTATAAAATCTGGATATCAAGTCATGAAGCATTTAGTCCCTTTTTCAAGTTGAAGAAGCTTTATCCAACTTCCTTTGAGGACCAGAACTTATGTAAAATGACATGCTTACCTTCAAGTTCAAGAAGGAAATCTTGAAAATATTCCAGAATTTTGGACTCCTCCTTGTGTTTTCCTGAACCATGTGGACTCATGTCTGGGGCAAGGTGTGACAGGATAGAATGTGAATCCACCTGTGAACAAAAAAGTAAAGCAAGTAAGATCAAGACCAAATATCACACATACACAGAATCCTAATGTGGGGGTTTTACTACAGATGCAAGGGATGCAATTCTGCTGGATGCTGCTCCCTTCTGCTGATATGCAAATATTAATACTTTTTAAAAAATTTAATTTTGTAATGTTCACTGACCACTTCATACATCGCATCTCTACAATCCAAGAAATACAAATACAAATCCAAATACATATTCTCCCCCCCCCAAAATTAACACAAAATTGAAATACATTCTCTCTGAAATAAAAAAAAATGTTATATTTGATTGTATTAGATTGTGTAGATGTACCTAATCCAATCCAATCCAATCCATCTTTATTTATAAAGCACAGTTTAAATAAACTCAAGGTTTCCAAAGTGCTGTACATTAAAAATAAACAATAAAATAAACAATAAAATAGACATTAAAACAGAAAACATAATAAATAAAGGGTAAAAAACCTGTGCACATAAAATAAACAATCTAGGTGGTGTTAAAAGCCAAGGAAAAGAGGTGTGTTTTAAGAAGAGATTTAAAAGTGGCCACGGACGAGGACTGCCTGATGTGCAGCGGCAGTTCATTCCAAAGCTTAGGGGCGGCAGTAGCAAACGCTCGGTCCCCTCTGAGCTTCCGCCTTGTTTTGGGAACCCTCAGGAGCAGCTGGTCAGCCGACCTGAGGGATCGAGTAGGTGCGTAAGGGTGCAGAAGCTCAGAGAGGTACACTGGGGCAAGGCCATTTTGGGCTTTAAAAGCAAATAAAAGAATTTTAAAATGAATTCTAAAATGGACGGGTAGCCAGTGAAGTGAAACTAAAATCGGTGTAATGTGCTCAGACTTTCGAGTGCCAGTTAAGAGACGTGCAGCTGCATTCTGCACTAGTTGCAGACGTGCAATGGAGGACCTGCTGACCCCCATGTAAAGTGCATTGCAGTAATCAAGCCGAGTGGTTACAAAGGCATGTATTACTGTTTCAAAGTGCTGTCTGTGCAGAAAGGGTTTAATTTTAGCAAGTTGTCTTAGCTGGAAGAAGCTGGTTTTCACCACAGCTTTAATCTGGCTGTCGAACTTTAGTTCCGCGTCCACTTTTATCCCCAGATTATTAACAGTGGGTTTGGCGAACTGCGCCAGGGAACCCAGGTCGACTGGGGAGGTCACGGAAGTGCCACCAAAGACAATCACTTCCGTCTTGTTCTCATTGAAATTTAAAAAGTTTCGAGCCATCCAAGCTTTGACGTCATCCAGACAATTTAGAAGTGGCTTAAGTGCAGAAGAATCAGCCTTTTTAAGGGGGACATAAATCTGGCTGTCATCCGCATAACAATGAAATAAAATGCCGTGCTTCCTGAGAATGGACCCAAGTGGAAGAAGGTATAAAGAAAATAAAAGTGGGCCCAACACTGAGCCTTGTGGAACCCCGCAAGAGAGAGGAGCAGTGGAGGACACAGAGTCACCAAGGCCGACACAGAATGACCGGTGTGATAGGTAGGACCTGAACCAAGCCAGTGCCTGACCCCTGATGCCCACCCACTGCTCCAGGCGAGCAATTAGGATATCATGGTCCACTGTGTCGAAAGCAGCAGTTAAATCTAAAAGGACAAGAATTACCGAGTGACCAGAATCAGTAGCTAAAAAGATGTCATTAAAAACCCTTAAGAGTGCTGATTCTGTGCTGTGCAACGTTTTAAAACCAGATTGGAAAATTTCAAGAATGTTGTGGTCATTAAAAAAGTCAAAAAGCTGAGAATAGACAATCTTCTCTAAGATCTTTGATACGAAAGGCAGTTTGGAAATGGGGCTAAAGTTAGCCATAACAGTGGGATCCAGTCCAGGTTTTTTAATCAGTGGCTGCACAACTGCATGTTTAAACTGAACGGGGACCACCCCTGATGACGGACTGCTGTTAATAATACTGAGTAAGTAAGGCCCGAGAGTGGGGAAGACCTCTTTAAAAAGTTGAGGAGGAACAGGATCATTGGGCGAACCAGATGGTTTTAAGCCCCCCACAATCTCTTGCACAAACACCAGGGTCACAGGCTCAAATGAGTCAAAGACAGCAGAACAGGGGAGAAACACTGAGGGGTCAGAGGCTGAAGGTGAAATAAGTGCTCTAGTAGAAGAAACTTTATCAATAAAAAATCGCAGAAAGTTTTCACACACAGGGGGAGAGGGCTCAGCTCCCACAGTCTGTGATGCATTCAGGGTAGAGTTGATCACTTTGAACAACACACGAGGTTTGTGACAGTTAGAGACAATAATGTCAGAGAAATATTTCCTTTTTGCCTCTTTCACAGAGGATTGATAACGACGCCAACAATCCCTCAACATTTGAAAAGACACCTCTAGTTTATCTTTTTTCCATTTACGCTCAGCTCTGCGACACTCCTGTCTGACACTGCGGGTTGTTTCATTCAACCACGGCTCAGGTTTAACTTTACGCTGCCTGCTCTTTAATGGGGCGGCAGAGTCGATGGCAGACTGGCAAGAGTGAAAAAACTGAGAGCAAATAGCCTCTGTGTCAAGGTGTGCAGGATCAGTAGTGGCGCAGATCTGACTGAAAGCAGACGAGAAGTGAGCGGCAGTGGAAGGGTTAATAACCCGGCAGCTGCGAACAGCAGCGGGAGGTTTAACAGAGTTAAAACACACTGCGGCTTCAAAAAGTACAGGCATATGATCAGAGAAATATGCTTCACAGACTTCCGGATTATAGACAGGCAAACCAAATGACAAAACAAGATCAAGTGTGTGTCCCTGTACATGTGTAGGGCCCAATACAGATTGTACGAGATTAAAAGAGTCAATGAGATTTAAGAAATCCCTCGCCAGGGGGTTTTCCGGGCAGCACACATGAGTATTGCAGTCACCAGCGATCAAAACTCTGTCATATTTCGGCATGATATCAGCCAGGAACGCAGAAAAGTCAGTTATAAAATCCCTGTTGTATTTTGGAGGTCGATAGACGACAGCACACAGCACCGTGTGAGGACATCCCAGCTCAAACAGGCTTAATTCAAAGCTGGCGGGAGCCGACGACAGCGATATTTGTTTACATTTGAAGTGATGAGTGTATAATCACATTTATTTTACCCTTTATAAGACTTAAAATAAACATTGTGTATCAATGATATTTAAATACCATTTAGCCTATGAAGACAAGAATATTAAATGGCAATAATTTAAATAAATTCAACACACCTTGTCATCGCATCCTGTCACAAAAAGATCATGACATTCTTTCGGCTTTCGCTGCATGACTTCGATCAGATTGTACACCTTAAGGCCCTCACGGATTTGTTGCAGCATCGGTATACGTTTTGTTGTCATATGCAGACCAACAGCCCTTCAAAGGAAATGTATAAAATGTAATGTAATGACAATAAACATGACGTTATACAGCACTGTAAGTTATAGGCAGATGTGAAAAGTTTAATTGTAAGATTTGATGCTGTTTGGAAGGCAAAGGGCAGCCATGCTAAATATTCATATGATTTAGATTTTTCTCTCGTAAACTGATGAAAAAATAAACCATTAATATGTGTTTCTGAAGTATTCTTACTTAACAAATTAGGGAAAAAAGCCAAAAACTTTTGTAAAAATTTGCATCCAAACTTGATAGTAAATGGACTGCTTTAACATTGTGCTTTTTTTGTCCACTTGACCATTCAAGCATTTCACACACGCATTCCTATCTTGCTGGCAATGACTGACTTCCAGGGTGCCACTTTATCATCAGGATCAGTAATTATTCAAAACATAGACATCAGTGGACATTTTTGGGACTTAGCACCTTGTTCAATAATACTTAAATGTACGGTGTCTGCCTCCCGGACCGTAACAGGAAGATGATTCCACATGAGAGGAGCCTGATAGCTGAAGGCTCTGGCTCCTGATCTACTTTTGGAGACTTTAGGGACCACGAGTAACCCTGCGTTCTCTGAGCGCAGAGTTCTGGTGGGATAATATGGCACTATGAGCTCTCTAAGATATGATGGAGCTTGACCAATTAGAGCTTTATAAGTTAACACTCCTTTAATGTTTATTGTACAAATTAAGCTCAAATATAAAAAGTTGTTTATTCTTGTAAATCAAGTGAATGGCACACTTGCCCTTCATGCAAATGTACATGATACATATTCATAATATCCAAAAATGTATAAATGAGAGAAGAAGAAGGTCAAGAGGTCTAGTTTGCAGCATGGCGGCCGACGATCGTGCACCTGTAGCATCCAGCTGCAGCCCCGGAGCACAAGCCCCTGATGTGACGGAAGTGATGCTGGATATTATTGTCGCGGTCTTTGTGTGGAACTGAGCTCGCAGGACACAGCATCTCAACGCAGCAGGTTTCAGGTAAGCTAACTGGAATAAATTGGCAGAAAAATAGCTATGTTGTTTATTCTGTGACCGTTAGAAGAGGATCCTGGTGAGTGGCGAGGGCAGGGCTCGAGACTTGGGATCCCCTCACCTATGGCCCCGCCCGGGCCTGACGACCGCAGCCCTCCAGCCTGACCTCCGCGGCCTGGACGGGTGCTCAAGCAGGGTGAGAGGAGCGGAGAGGAGCGCTGAGGTCATGCCGGCGGGCCGACACATGTGTATCGCAGAACGGGTGCTCAAGTGTGGGTGAGGGGAGCAGAGAGGACCGCTGAGGTCAGGCCGGCTGGCCGACACCGTGTAGTCCGGCCGTTACAACGCTAAATTAAGCAGAGTGAGGGACCCAAAGCCTTCAGTCTGGCTATAAGACAGCTGAAATGCGAAACAAAAAAAAAAAAATACAGTGGTGAAGTTGGGATTTGTTTCTTGAAGTTATGTGCTCATTATCTTTTCTGTCTCTTGCAGGCTGCCAGGAGAAGCGGACTGGCCATCAGACATTGTTTGTGGAAATTTGAAAATAAAGTTTGTCAAATTGAGTTTTGTCTCTTCATTGTGCACACTTACACATGAAATAGGGTAACAGTCAGCTATTTTTGAATGTTAGCACTGATTTCTCACATTGAATGGTGAAATAGTATTTGGAGTTTGAAAGGTCCGACCTAAATGAAAACAGGTCGTAGCCTAGTTAAGGAAGCATATGAATATTAATATAGAAGGAGCGCCCACTGAGCGCAGCTTCTTTTATTCATGGTTGAACGTGGCGATGTGGTCAAAAACAAACAAAAAACAAAGTTGACTTGTATGATTAAATAAATAAAGGTAAAATAAATGGACAATTCATCAATTCATAGACGCTATGTTATGCAATTTTACTTAAAAAAGTTGTTAGGAAAAAAAAAAGCCAGAGGCTTGTGTCACGTCAAGGGCTTCTGCTCCGGGGCTGCAGCTGGATACTGTTGCCTGTAAGTGTATCCACTTGTTGTAAATCATGACTCTTTGTTGTGATCTTTGATTAGTGATTAGTTTTGCTAAAGTGTGTGGTAGCCCAGTTAGTTTCTTAACATGTATTTGTGAATCCTTCTGTGTGCATTTGTGAATATTGAGACTGATCTAACTCCATACATTTGCCCCTCAGGTGGAATTGGTTGAATCAAATCAAACCACTATAATATAGTGTTCACAACAACCACCATGTCCCTTCTTCATCTACAACTGTACTTTCACCATGACTGTCATGCAGTACTTTATACCATTTGCAAAATACATAAACATTTGAAGCAGAGCAAAAGCCACTGTGTTCATGATAATACTATTAATGTTCTTAAAACTGTACTAAGATAAAAAAATTACTGGTGACTGGAAATGTTCCATTTTAGAACAACATACTTAAAAAGTTCATCATCCAAATCGTTGAGAGAGTATTTTGGCACTTTTCCCTTTTCCCTTTCCCCTTCAAAGAGTCGTCTCTCGATTCCAGCAACCATTGCTACAGCCAAAAGAAGGAAGAAAAACTGATGCAACAATGGACCACAAACAAGTATCTGACCACTCTGATACTGCCTCCTGAAGAAGCATGCAGGAGGTTGATGATCTATTTCATTTTCATTTCATTTTCAATATTGTTGCTTTAGTTTGACAGAAACTAATGAAAAAATATTTGGGCTATTCTGCAATACACAACACAGGTCTGCAGCCACATAGTAAAAAATATACTACTCACTGGACAGGTCTTTTCTTAGTGCACCAGTGTCAACTCCTGGTTCCCAGGAAGGAAACTTTCAAAGGGTTTGGTGGACCGCCATTCTTTCTGCGCTTCCAGTTTTCAGACCTCTGTCAACCATACCTTCTCTGGACACACAGATTTCAAAGTTCCTGTTGCGGTCAATCTGTATCATTACCCACTGGAGAACGTCCTCTTCACTGTTAAATGAAAAAAATAATGTTCACAATCCACTTTAACTTACCAATTACAAATTCAATTTGAATAGTTACCATGATATTTGATCCAGGCTGGAGCATGGTTCAGCAGTGTTAAGCTGGCAAAGGTTCTTCTCCATGCTAATGTAAAAACAGAAGATAATTTAAAAATGATAGATTTAATTTGTATTAAAACCATTAGTAACACAAATTCATCTAGGAACTGCCCATGTAACGATTGTCAAGCAACCTTAAGAAATAGAGATACAATAGATTATCTAACAGAAATTATCTTTCACTGCAAAGGCATGCATGGAGCTCAATGTCTGACACTGGAAATGTTTGTATGCAAATTGGACATTTGACCTCACTTTCCTAAGTGTAGACACAATAAAGTTCAGAAGAGGGTATGTGAGTCTGCAATGTGGTAAAATACTTCAGGCTGTCAAAAAGGAGTAAGTTTGTCAGGAAGACCCAATCGTCAAAAGTTGATTCAATACGAACTTTTTCCTCCAAATTTCCCTTTCCACTTACTAAGTTTTAACTCATTTACATCTTTGTGCTTGCATACAATGAAGTATCATTAATTGAATATGAGCTCCAAAGAAAATTTTAAAACACATATTTTAAAAGTATGAATAAGACGTTAATAAACACTAGAAACTATGTATGTATAATGTCTTATTTAATAACTTCAGATGCATACTTGATACATTTTTGATGTCACCCTGCAAACCCTTCTCCATGTTAACTGACAGAGTTACTGTACCTGCTGAAAGCAATGTTTCTCAGAGGACTGTGGCACATCTGAATTTGGCCCTGGGGCTGTGCTTGAAGATGTTGCCTCATCCAAGAACACCACTTCTGACTCCTGAGCAAAGAGGTTGAAAACATGCAAAGGTTTGGGAAAGCTTACCATGACAGATAACTCTTAAGTAAGGCATTTAAGATCAAAGCTGTAAAAGTTAAGCCTACATTTCCAAGAAACAGAGAAAAAAAGTTTACCTCATCTTCCAAGTCTGATATGCTGGAGCACTCATCAATGTGCAGTGCCAATGTCTGGAGTCACTGCCTTGCATTGTTTGCATGTTGTTTTTGGCATAAGAGCAAACTCTGGTGCATCTGCTGGGAGAGGTGATAAATCTAGCTCATCTTGAAGGGGCACCACATATAACAAAAGTTTTCCTCCACTTGAGGCTCTTCTGATGACAGAACCGGTGTAACCTTCTGCGTCTAATGCAATTGCAGACATCTTTCTTCTTCCATTTCCGCCTTCAAAACAATTAAAACAATATTGAAATGGTAAATAACCATGACGTTCTGTACATTTCTTGATTAATATATATTTTTTCTTAACCGAAATTGCACCTGCTGCCTTGAAAAGAAGCCATCTGTCCTCAAGAACATTCATCTTTGGATATGCTGCCTCACGTAAACTAGATAACTAACAAACAAAAACAGCAGCTTTCACGTAAACAGCATTAATCTACTGTCATGCAATTAACATTCTTAATATACTACTTGAGCCATATATGTATGCTTCAATTCATTAAATATCCCACCTCTGCATGAGTTACATCTGATGTAATAGACAGCGTACGCTTTCCAAGCCCTGCTTGAATGAGCTCCAGCTCCTCAGAGGGGGATGGAGTTGTCTCCGTTTTGGAGGAAAGTAAAAAAAAACAAACATCAAATGGAATCCACTTCTTCACAGTTCTTGCTTGTTTGTAGCCTCTGGTGGGTGGACCTTTGTTTCTTCGTTTGAAATACCCAGGGAAGGATCTGAAGGATGTTGTTAAACAAAAAATATGTTTACACTTCATAAAAAATCCCTTACAAGGATATGAAATTATAATGTGAGTGACAATGTTACACAACTAAACTGGCCCCTTTTATAATTTATTTTTTTACACCTGGCCATCTCAGACTCCACTGTTGGCCTCTCCCTACTGGTGCTCTGACCCTGTCCTTCAGGTATTATTCTGCTGAGCAGAGACATGAAATGCTGAGCAGCTTCGGTAACTGCACGCCGATCACACTGTAAAAGAATTTAAGATGCATGGCATTGTTATGTGATCATGCAGAGTACATGTGTCATGAAGGATCTATTCCTGCCGTGCTTGTTATACTACTGGGCACAATGACAATACTATGATAAAATATACATGAAATTGAGGAGGGAAAAACACTACCTGACCCTGAGATCCATCAGGATGGTTCTCCATCCTCCTGTGAAGACAAGGAAAATTAATCTCCATGAGTAAAAACTGTTATAATAACAGGTACCTCAGTAACCTAACTGCTTTCAGGTCCCAGTAACAGTGATTAATACAGTGTCTGTCATTTATGCAACTTCAGGAGACCAAGTGGATTATGATCAAACACTAATGGATGAAGATCAGTGAAAGTATGCCCCGTTTTATAACTCTTTACTTAATGTATTGCAGGAATGACTAAACGATCCACACACACACACCTGATGATTTGTTCTGATAGTATATCTAATTAAAGTGTATTTATTTATACATAAATTGTTGATTTGTTCTGATAGTATATCTAATTAAAGTGTATTTATTTATACATAAATAAGCCGCTATCTGTGAGATGAATCAAACTGTCACTGAAGCCAGGGCAGTAATAAGCTTGTCAGTCACTTCTGACGAGCGCAGAGCGCTAAGCTAGTTCATCTGAATTATGAGTGTTAATGTCTGATAATGCTATCTCTACTGGTTAGGAATAAAAAGCACCAGAAGAGCGACAAGTGTAAACTTAATAGCATCAATAAGACAGTAAAATTACGCAAAACATACCTGTTATGATCGATGTTTGTCACTGTCGGCTAACTCTCCGTGTCTCCCTTACCGCCGGCTCACTGTGAGGGCGGAAGTTGTCACCCCGTCTCTTTGAGTGAGACTGACCAATCAGGAGGCTTCTTACAGTTTTCAGAGGAGGTCCCGCCCATGAGAGTCATGCAGAAACGCAAGCAAAACTTCAAGAAACGCAAACGAAAACTCAGGAAACGCAAACAAATCTGTGGTTCATGAGAACAATATTTTGGTTTGTAAACAAAACTTGTGGATTTATCAAGTTACAATTTTAATCACAAATATATTTCATTCATTCATGGGCCTTTTTTTGTATTTTTGAAATTATAATTTTGTTTGCAAAATATTTTTTTGTTTTCAAATCCATTCTTTTTGATTGCATATTAAAGACACAAAATTAACTCCATATGCAAATAGCATCATTGGCTACAGACACATGAATGCAAATAGCATCTGTTGTTAAATATTCATAATTAGGTTTTCATTATTTTACAATCACCTGAAACTAAGAATTGTTTTGATTCGTTATCTTAGAGTGGGCCCTATATATCTTCACAGATTAGGGGATCTCCTCCATGCAGTCTGCCATATGTTGCACTGCCATGTTTGTACAATAGCCTAAAATCGACAAACCAGAGACTTGTTTTAGAGAGAGCCTTTCACATTTTTACGTTACCTGAAGGCAACCGTGGATTCTACGACAGACTTTGAGGGGAACGTGTATTCAGTTGGTTGCAACCTCACAGCTAGATGCTGCTCCTTTGATCAAGTCTTTTGTTTAGACTTTCTTTTCTCATTGACAAAGCCAGTACAGATGACATATGATGTAGAGTAATAATAATAATACATTTATTTGATGTAGCACATAATATTAAGGAAAATTCACATCGTGCTTCACAAAATGCAATAAAACAATAAAACAAACAATAAACCATACAAACAATGAAAACAAAAGCAACACAATTATAGTAAAAGAAAAGACATAGAGCAGATATTGGCTACTGATTCCCAAAAAGAAGCGCACTAAAGAACAAGCACAAGACCGTTTAAGATGGAACAAAGACCATTTTGAAAAGATGGGTCTTCAGTTGTTCTTTTAAAAGTTTCTAAGTAGACCACAGACCGTATACCTAATGGGAGAGTTCCATTGTGTTGAAGCCACTACTTCAAAGGCATGATTGCCTTTGGTTTTAAGTCTAGAGCGGGGGACAGCCATGTCCTGGTTAGACCTGCGAGACCTACTGATGACCTCGGGATGAAGGAGGTCACAGATGTATTCAGGTGCCTGACCACGGAGGACACCAGAAAAAGAGAAAGAATACCTTAAGTGAATCCTGAACCTGATGGGAAGCCAGTTTAAAAATAACATAAAAAAATTGGTGTGATGTGTGTTGTTCTGCTGGGCCTGGTTAACAACCTAGCAGCAGTGCTCTGGAATATTTGTAGACAGTTCAGTGATGACTTGCCAATGGAAGTAAAAGGAGAATTACAGTAGTCCAATCAGGGGGACACAAAAGCATAATTAATCATCTCCAGCTCAGGTCAACAGATCTGTGCTTTAATGTGTCCAAAATCTGCTGTGAACAAGATGTCCACATCCCCTTTGTAGAAATCCTTTGAGAATCAGCACTAATGCACTCTGCAATTTAACCATTAGAGGTCACTATTGTACCATATATATTTAAAGTCCCAGCTTGTCTGTGCCCTACTTTGCTAATTCTTAAAAAGGAACAATGAGCTCATATCTAAACTCTTGATAATGCAGAACAAATGTTGCTCTCTCACTGGGGAATGTGAGGAATCCTAACCTTGTTCAGACGTCCGCTCCAACATTACTCAACATAACAAGATTTGTTAAACATCCTAGAGGCCTTGGAGGATTTGTGAGGGTTATTTATGTATGTGTAGTAAGTCTAGACGTCATGATTGGTGTCCTCATTCCTCTTTGAATTTGTGTAAAAAAAAAACTGCTGTTTAGACTCTCATACTTTAACTTGTCTAGTGTGAATTCACAGTCAGCATCAGGTTGTTGAAATGGACCAACATGAATAAAGTCATGGAGTCTACAAATGAAAAATAATATCCTTGTGCAAACACAATCAATTCACACCAGTTCTGATTAGGAAGTGACAATACACTGCCACTCCCTTGTGAGTGAAAAAGCAGATATCTCAGTCAGGAAAGCTTCTGAACTTTGACTGGGATCCATGTGAAACCTTATGTAAAGGTCAGCTATCAGTTCTGCAACTCCTCCCTATCTTGTCTGATCCTTCAGTTTTGTCTGAATCTCTTCCAGACTTTGCTTTGTCTGAGCTGAACCTCACTGAAGGGCAAGGATGACAGTGTGACGATGGAAAGGGAGCAAGGACCAAAAATGGTCGTACTGTATGTGCCTGTTTCTTGTGACCAATGACACACACACACACACACACACACACACACACACACACACACACACACACGCACATTACAACAGAAATAGCCTACTGGTTTTCCAGACAGGACCTACAAGTAATTTTCCATTTAGATCCAGGCTGTAAAATAAGGCACTTATGTTAAGTTAGTTTTCTTTACTAACATGAATTAACAGGGTAGATATAATTAACTATGTGTATTAACATTATGGGAAATATGCTTATCTACTTTCTTACTGAAAATTAGATGAGAAGCAGATCAATACCTCAGTCATGTCTGTAAGCTAAATCAGAAGCTAAAGCCAGCAGACTGTATTAGACTGACTTAGTTTAGCAAAAATACTTAAAATAGCTCTCCTATTTTTGTCTAATGTGCATACCACACCTGTTTGATCTGTTAAATCTGTGCAAAAAAACAAAGCATAAAAGCAACAATTTGTGGTTTTACAGGGGTTGTGTGTTGAATTATTTCTTGGCAGGTGCTGTGGTTTCCGGGAGTTTCTCCAGAAAATCCACAAAATGTGTTAATAATTAGCAAGTGAGGTGTAGCTAACTATATATTTTAACTTTGGACAGAGCCAGGCTAGCTGTTTCCACCTGCTTCCAGTCTTTATGCTTCGCCAAGATAACAATCTCTTTAGCTTCATATTAAGCATAAAGAAATTAGCTTCTCAAATTCTTATCTCACTGTCACCAAAAAAGCACATTAGCTGACTTCCCCAGCTAAAAAAAATGCTAAAATGTACCAGATAACTTCATGCACTTATTTGCATATTGTTGAAATCATTACACATTCATGTGGGATTCATGTGGTGCAGGAATGAGTCCTAAATCCTGGAAATGAGTTAGCATTTTAGCACTTTGGTTCCCTTGTCTGGAAATCAATATGTTTTTTGAATGGGTTTTTGGTTAGATGCCTTAAATAAGGGCTACATCCAAATGTCCGGACTTCACAGCACTTACAGACTTGTGGACTTTGTGGGTGCGTTCCTGGAAAGTCTAGGAGTGCTTAGGGCTGTCCAAATCTACAATTCATCCAGTCCACAAGGGGCCTTAAGCTGACTTTCTGCAGACTTTCAGAGAGTTCACTTGGGGTGCAGACTGCAGCAGACTTCACTGATTTAATCGCCCACAATTCATTGCAATATGGACATAATGTGGTAGCTTTTGTTTTTTCAATAGCCAACTGAAAAACAAAACCCATGCCTATGTAAAACAGTTACTGTAGCATATTAAAACAATACTTGACTTGTGTAGGCCAGAAATAATATTCAACATCATGATACAAAAAATGTAAACCATAGAGCGTAATCAAAATGCATTGCATTGCAGTGTAATGCCAAATATATAGGCTAGAAAACTGGCCAAAAAAACAAAAGAAGATCTTCTGATGTAACTAATAGGCCTACTTGATTTATATAGTCATAGCCCAGTCCTTATACAGTCATTTCTGAATCTGAATGTCTGCAGTCTATGTTACACGGAAATATATTTTGTTCATGCACAAAAAACTCTATGTATGAGGTTTATATGACAATATGACAGCAGTTACAATGATTATAATTGTCACTCGAATGTTCCCATGACAATGAGTAAAATAGTCTCAAAGGCTGTCTGTCAGCGGCTTGTGGTGTCTGCCCTTGCAGACTTTACATGATGATGGTGAACTGTTCCCAGTTCATACGACTGAAGTCCACGAGGACTCAGTCCACAAGTCCAGAGAGTGGACATTTGACATTTTGTTCTATGATATAAAATACATCACTGAACACCAAACCTGTGAATTTCTAAGCCTTTATTTACCTTTAAAAAGGCGCTTGCTTACAAGTGTCTAAATGAGACTACAGAACAGCATCATGCCAATCACAGCTTTACAGCTCCATTGTGGTAGCTATGTTAAATCATGCAACCGTGGCATAGTTTGTTAACATTAGGCCTAATGTTAGCTTTTTAATTCTGGTGATTGCATATGCTTTAAAAATCCTATAAGCGATGTTCATTTGAGCTAAAACGGTAACGTGGGCAAATGTGTCCCGTATAAGTTTGCGCATTAAAAGTGCTTTTTTTCCGCCACTAACCGCCACTGAATTACTTCCGTTTGTTTTTTTCTAGCGCATGCTGCTCTCTTGACAACCTAAATGGAGAAATAGGTAATATTATAAACACTGAATTGTTCATACTGCCAACCCCACCCACACACACACACACACACACACACACACACACACGCGCGCGCGCGCTGACCAGTGTGACTGATGAGGGCGTGGTGGCTAACACCCTGTGTGGTACTGTGAAAACGGAAGTGTCTCTGGGAGGTGCACATTGTCTTCTTGAGTGTGTGCAGGCAGAGAGTGTGTGCTGTGTGGTGTAATGAAGTTCACATGTAAGGCTCAAGGTAAATTATAAACTACAGGAGAAATTGCACAAAGTAGTTCCCTTACTCTTATTCTAAAGAATGCATAAAGGACAGAGAATCAATCAGGAGCATGACGTCTTCAGGCCAGCATGAAAAAAGTGAGTGAGTGATGCTGCATGGAGAGATGGGAGAGGTATTATAGTACTATACTCACACAAATAAGATTCTGATCATGTACAGCAAAGTACTCTCTGTATGGAACTGCACAACAGGCTCCGGTCAGGTTCAGTCCCTGTTTACATTTCACTCATTTTCTCTTTGTATCATCACCACTCTAAACAGTCCAGCTTCTTAGTTACCATACAAGACACCTCTAATAGGACCAGAGCAGCATGCAGACTATAATCCTTTTTACTGTAAACAGTTAGATAGATAGATAGATAGATAGATAGATAGATAGATAGATAGATAGATCACTCTGTGTGTGTGTGTGTGTGTGTGTGTGTGTGTGTGTGTGTGTGTGTGTGTGTGCGCGTGCGTGTATTAAATACAGCTTTGTATAGGCATAATACTGAAATCAAATGGCCTACTCATGATACACAGTTGACTGGTGACCTGCCCAGGGTGTATCCCACCTCTAATTCAAGGTTGTTCTGAAGGTTGTCTCCAGCCCCCTGCAACTCATAAAGGATAAGTGAGTACAGCTAATGAATGGATGAGTAGTCAAGCCCTGTCTGCCACTGTCTTATTCTATTTTTTATTGTCCTGGCAATTAACTTGGTTGAAACTTGAATGTTTTTGCTTTCAAATCTCAAGTCAAGAATGTTATTTGGTGACCTGAAGGCTAATCTGGTGAATTTGATTTTTCTAATTGTCAGCTAATTAAATAAAAAGAGTGAAATCAACAATGAATGTATCCTACTAACAAGTTTAGTGTGTATCTAAGCCTGATAAATCTTCTTCCTCTGTGCCGCAGAGCTCCATTGTTGTCTAAAGCTATTAAAACCACATCAATGAGTCACACTGTTGCACTGGCTGACGTGTTCCTCCATTACCATGAACACACATACTGTAGACTGTTTCAACTCAATCCCACAGACATGGTTCTGCTGCTGGAAATACTCACTAGAGTACCAAATATGTATCAATCCACTGCTGAAAATAGTCCCAAACAAAGGCACTATTTCCTCCTGTTTGAGTAAAATTTGTTAAAAATTACAGTGGCCAGCTGTTTTAATTACTGAGCCTTTCTCTTTATAATTAAACGATAAAGTCTTCAAAGATTTACATCTTTAGTAGCAACCAATGACCTTGAGATAAGTTGGGAAATATGGAGAGACAGATTAAAACAATATTGCTTTGGGTCTTTACGTGGAAATTGTTGAAAATAGTTAAAAAAAAAAAAAAAAAAAGCAAATAATGTCTTACTAATGCTTTATCCTTTAAGTCCACAAGTCTAGGCCTAAACTGTCAATAAAACTGTGAGCATGTGAATACTGTCTGTGTCTCACTGATTTGGATGATGTTATGCATTTTTAATGCTTTTCATAGAGGGGATCTGATTCATTCATTAAAGCAGGAAAAGCACACAGTTAGAAGATCAACACTTCAGACGTTACCTGGGGGATGAAGGATAGCACACTCTGTTGGAGCTGTGGTATGAGTCAGATTGCAACAAATAAATATTTTTGCTGAGTCAGCTTTTGGTGCCCGCACTGTTAATGAGGAAGTGAAAATGAAGCACCACAGAGACAATTGCCAAGGACAACATTGACAAACAAGTCTTACTTAGGTTATTCCTTCTTTCCATCTTCCTTGTGATTAGTTCTCTTTTTTCTCAAGTTATTACAATAAGGTCCCTGCACACCACTGCCCTTAGTGGCTTCACATATCAGCAAACCACCACGAGGGTCCACCAGGTTGAATGCACCTACAGTAAACATAAAATGTTTAAATCAATTAAATTTTGGGGGAAAAAGTTGCTTTGCTTTCTTATAAATTTCAGAATATTCAGAGTGAACTGTCAATAAAAAGCTTATACCCAAGCATGCCTCCTGAAATCTGTTGAAACACGTCTACCCCCTCACTTATTTCAATTTTGGTTCATTCATGTGTTGCCAAAGCAAAGGTAGGAATAGAACAAAAAGTAAATGACATTAGATAGAATCAAGAAGATCAAAACACAGTAAAGACAAGACACTAAATCAATGTGTACAATTTGTTAAAAAATCCATTATATATAATGAAGTATTGTATATTAAATCACTTAATACAACAGAACTTTGATCTCTCTGTCTCTATGTCTGTCTCTATCTATGTCTGTCTGTCTCTCTCCCTCTCTGCAGGTCAAGTCTCTGCAGGTCTGTGTGTCAGGCTCAACTGCCTCAGTAATGAGATCATATGATGTCATGCAGTTCAAGCGAGAGCAGCCTTCTGATCAGTCTGGCTGAAAGCCAGTGTGTGTGTGTGTGTGTGTGTGTGTGTGTGTGTGTTTGTGTGTGTGTGACAGAGAGAGAGAGAGAGAGAGAGAGAGAGAGAGAGAGAGAGAGAGAGAGAGAGAGAGAGAGAGAGAGAGAGAGACATTACATAGGCAATAAACCAGTCTCAGTAATTATTGTTATTCTAATAATCTACACATTTTCTAAAGAGTTCTAAAAAGTTGGCTTATTGCCTGTTCTCTCTCGTTATGTCTCTCCTCAGCATTCTCCTCTGCACATTAACTTTTTCATAAAGCCATTTCACACCAAGCATAGATTTTCATCTGAAAAATCATGAACATGTATCAGAACTGATTTTGTGGGTTCCTATGAATACTTGGACACCTCTGGGGAATATTCATGCTGGGGTAAAAATATTTGGACAGACCTTGATTTGAGCGGATTACCTCCTGTGGATGTATATGTCTGACCAATGAAATCCTTTGTCTGAAATGATATCATACCTCCAGGTCATAGCTAGCTGGCTGTGGCAATGGGTCTTATCAGTTTAGTTTCTGCTCAAATTGGGATACAATGAAGATGGTAATGTAGCTGATACACTTACGCTAACGTTAATGTCTTATATTGGTCACAGAACGGGGCTAGCCACAAGAGCCAGCATTAGCATCAAACTTGGGGTCTGATTATGTATTGTGTAGTTAGGGTTATCCCCTGAGGCATTTTCTGTCTGTCAGCAACCATTGCCAAAAAAAAACACCCCATTTTGTCCAAAAGTTTAAGCCTCAAAAACATTCTAATTATGAACATGCTGATTTCTGGTTTAGTGTGTTAGTAAGCTAACTTTTGATATGTGGCGCTAAACACAGAGTGTTGTCATGGTAACTGATGAGGTACTGTAGGTGTACGACCAGGTACATTGATAGGTTACCAAGGAAAAGGTCATAAACCAAAGGTTTTAAAAATTGAAATTATGACCTGATGATGGTACTAAAGAAAGAAGTTAATGGCCACATCTCCTCACTTTTTGAGAGGAGCATGGATGCCTAAATGTCATCCAGCCATTTTACATAAAACCATACATTTCAGCCTCATGGTGATGCTAGAAAAACAGTCAGTGTATCACCAGTAGGATTCATCCTCTGGGGACCATGAATGTCATTTCATGGCAATCAATCCAATAGCTATTTAGATATCTAAGTCTAGACCAAAGTAGAGGAAAAAACAACCAGTAGATGGACATTGCCATCCATAGAGCCATGCTGCTAGTATAGCTGAAGAGAGGCAGAAGGAACAGAGGGATAAACAAGCAGAGGGGATGATGAGATGAGAGCGGACAGGGGTTAGGTGCTGAGCCAAAGAAACAGATCACAAGGGTCAAGTAGAAAACCGGCAAAATGTTTTCTCTTACATCTCCACCACTTTCCGCCCAGCAGTCTTTTTTTCCTCTAACAAGAGAACACACTCACATGCACATTCTTTTCTTAGCATTTTGCAATAATACACACACACACACACACACACACACACACACATCATTTTCAAATACTTTTGGGTGTGACATCATCTGGGGGGGTGACATCATTATTTTTTTCCTTTAACATCTGTTTCGAGTGAATCCAGTCCAGATGCAGGTGACGACGACAACTGCCACCCTATGTATACAAGAGCGGATGACTGACAGAGAGACAAAGAGATTCCAGGAATACACACTCATGCACAGTCACACTCACACGCACAGCAAATGAGTCGCACAGGTGTGATATGTGTGTGTGTGTGTGTGTGTGTGTGTGTGTGTGTGTGTGTGTGTGTGTGTGTGTGTGTGTGAACGGTACCTGTGTGTTTTTTGCAGGGGTGATGTAATGCATATAACTCACGCAGTGTCACCTGGATGAGCAAGAGGAGCCTCTCTTTCTCTGTCTCTCTCTCTCTCTCTAAAAAACACACACACACACATTGAGTCATTCACAGGTAATTGACAAGTCAGTGAGCCAGTGGGGTCATGATGATGTCACTGGGATCAGATAGTCTCTGAAACACTTCTCTGTCTGATCCAGATGTGTGTGTGTGTGTGTGTGTGTGTGTGTGTGTGTGTGTGTGTGTGAGTGTGTGTGTATGTGTATGTGTGTGTGTGTTTATATAAGTACACTTCGTGCATATGTGCATTTGTGTATATGAACACTTGACAGACATTTGCACCGATGCACATTTTGTGTGCACATGCGAAAGCAACAAAAAGAATCCAGAAGATGTAGCGCAACAAAACTAGATTTAGCAGAGAAAAGAGGGAGGGAGGGTGAGAGGGAGATCAGTCATTCATAGCTGCTCTCTCTCCACATTCCTCCTCCCTTATATGGACAAAACTACTGGAGCCCATCTCTCCATCTCTATACCACACACACAAATGCAGAGGCCGCCAAACTACAAACAGTTGGGGGTTCTTCATCTTTTTCAGCCTCTGACCCACATGTAGGAAATGTTATCTTGCCCTAGTATCCAGTCTGATCAAAGTATATTGCCCTTGTTATGTGGTCACGCTGCAAAATGCTCAAAACACCCACAACACCATTTTGCACCCTGACTCAGGACAACAACACTGATGTCCAGAGTCCATCTCTCTGCATCACTGCAGTTCCTCTGTTTGTTTGCTTTGCTCTTTTTCTCACTCGATCTGGTTGGACTGTTTGCCGCTGTTCTTGACCCTCCTCTCTGTTTAGATGAGTTCAGGAGAGTAGAAGACCCAGGAGAGGCACGCTGGTCAAGAGGGAATCCAGCAGTGCTTGCTTGGGGAAAGAGCCAAAGAAACAGCAAAAAATAAGGAGGGTAGAAACACAATGAGGGGGTGGTGATGGAGGTTTGGGGGTGGGGGGGTGTGCAGGCAGGCTGAAAGAGACAGAAACAGAGTTACTAAGAGGAGGCAAAGACAGACAGGCAGAGAAAGAGAGGCAGAGAGAGAGGAAGGGAGAGCTTACCTTAAAAGGCTGTGTTTGTAAGATAGAGAAGGCATCAGAGTGTTTAAATGTACTTGTGTATGTGCTTTCCCAGGTTGTTAAATGTCCCCAACCTATATTAACAGATGGTAAGGGGGATTAAGGAGCTGTATAGAGCACAATATAGGCAAAACTTCAGAGGGGATTCAGTCGGAGAGAGACCACTCTCCTCAGGGCCGGACCTACATCACTGATTACTGTGTGATTTTAGTGAGTGTGTGGGGGTATATTTGTACTTGCTACATAGTGAGGACTGTCTTTTAAATCAACAGAGTGAGGACATTTTTCCAAATTAAGATATTTTGGCCACTCCTTACTTCTTCAAAGGCCTGTTAGAGGGTTAAGACTAGGTCTAAGGGTTTAGGTTACATTTAGATTTCGGGTAAGGGTAAGTGTTGGGGTTAGGCATTTAGTTGTGATGGTTAGGGTTGGGGTAAGGACTATGGAATGCATTATGTCAGTGAGGGCCCACAAAGATAGACGTTCAAGAATATTTGTGAGTGTGTCTGCGCTTTTGTGTGTTTATGTGCATGTGTAAGTGCGTGTGTGTCTTGCTGAAATGGCCAGTAGCTACTAGTAATAGATTCCTGTAGTCTGATTCAGTCAGCCCAGTCAGGTCTCCTTTTAAAGGCTGTGAATGTGATGCTGTGAACACCCCTGTCTAATTTCAATATCCACTTATTGTGCACACGCACGCACAACAGCAAGCTATTCTACTTTTACTGTAACTTACTCAGTGATGATTACATGACCACAGACACACTCATCCTGTCTCAGCCCCAATAATACTCATTACCCAACAGGAACTGAAGATCTGGGAATAGGTCCAGATTTCTCCCTCTCTCTCTCCCTCTCTCTCTCTCTTTCTCTCTCCCTCGATTTGTCAACTCTGCTCTCCTCCAATCTAAGTGATTTTCTTAATATGGCCAGAGAGGGAGTGAAAAAAGAAAGAGCGAGCTGGACATTGGAACAGACTTACCAAAGTAGCTAAATGTTCTGCAGTTCATCTGTCTTCACTCTTCATGCACCACCCTGTCCAAACTAGACCTACTTCAAAGTGTTTGTTTAATCAACACAGTTTACCTGGGTGGGGTTTGCCTTTTAGGACTAGCACAGATTTGGACAATCAGAAGTTTTATTTTCTTTGACAACCAACCTCAAACTACTGCATCTATTCTGATGAGGTAAAAAAAAATCTATTTGCAATCCTTTTTTACAATCTAAATTTCATAGTGTTGGTACCCTTGCATTTCATTAAAATAATACACAATTCACCTCGAAGAGTGTTGAAATTAAAAGATCTTTTAAAAAAATATCCTCAGACTTTCTTGCCAGTTATGGTCATCTCACATTCCCTCTCACCAATACACTGTGTGCATTTTCCTCATCAGCCCCGCATATACTAGCACATTTCCACTTGTTTCCTGTTAGATCTGATTATGATTATGCTGACTGTGCCAAAAAGAGCTTGTGTCTTAAAGGGACTGTCCTGGCTAAGTAAAGGTTAAATAAAATAAATAATTGTCTTACTGACTCTTCGATAGGCATTACAACCACTTCATCTGCCTGTCTGATACCTGCCTGTGTGACCTTATAGGGGCAGTTGACCCCCAAATCAAAAATATTTCAGTCTATATTATCAGTCTAGATTGTTTTGGTGTGAGTTGCAAAGTGTATGAGATATCAACCAGAGAGATGTCTGCCTTCTCTCCAATATTATGGAACTAGATGGCCCTCAGCTTGTGGTACTCAAAGCACCAGATTTACATTTGAAAACCTCAACAGCAATGTCTGTTTTTAGAAATCATGACACGGTTACTCAGTTTTATCCACAGACCTTGTTGTGAGCAGTTTCATAAGGCAACTATTTTCTTTCTACCGAACCACACCCACCAATCATATCACTATGCAGAAGGATGTGTGCGTCTACTCGAAGCTCACCACTACCAAGCTTGCTGATGTTACAGCTCAACCAAGGATGATGCCATTAATGTTTACATCTCATGCTGTCACAACCCTGGAGGAGGCCCAAGGATGATTTGTGGTTGCTTTGCTGCCTCCAGTACTGAGTGCCTTTAATCTGTGCAGAGCACCGTGAAATCACAACAAGGCATTTTGGAACAAAACATACAGCCCTGTTTTAAAAAGTTGTCTTCCAGCAGGATAATGACCTCAAAATGTATATGAAAAAGGATCCAGGGACAGATGAGAAGAAAACACTGGACTGTCCTTAAGTGCCTACCATGAGTCCACACCAGAATCCCATTGAACATCTGTGGAAAAAGTTGAAGCTCCAAGGTCACTGTGACCTTGTGTCCGTCTCATTCTTGTGAACACAATATCTCAAGAAGGCCTTGAGGGTATTCTTTCAAATTAGGCACAAATGTCCAGTTGGACTAAAAAATGAACTGATGAAAATTAGGTGGTCAAAGGTCAACTGTGACCTCACAAAAACATGTTTTTGACCATAACTCAGAACTCATATGCTAATCATGACTAGTGTTGGAAGGATTACTTTTGAAGCATATTCCACTGCAGATCACTGAATGCATGCCCTAAAATGTAATTTGTAATGTATTCCATTAGAGTACTCAGACTAGGTAACATATTTTGAATATGTTAATATGTTCTGAAATACTCCAAAATCATCCTGCTAAGCTCAGTTGTCTGGGTCTTATATTTTCATGTCAAACACATTCCTCTGAATGTTCTGGCTTTTAGAAAATCTGCTTTTGGGAAATGCGTGTCTCATATACATTTTACATCATTTCCTAACAAGTGAGCGTGTTTTCTCATGTAAACAAACCAGGTAGTTATCTGCTGTGTGCCTGACTGGAGACATAACCACCTTTAGAAGATGGCCAGGTATTGTCTATCTTTCTACATTTGTAATTTTTAAACAGATGACACACATTTCATGTTGTGATATTTACTTAAAATGACATACACTATAGCCAACCTTAAATAGCTTGTTATCAGTGATAGACTAGAAACTTTCCATGGTGATCTCCCTTCAGCCAGCTGATGCCTTTTTATATTTTTAGTTGTTGTGTGGATAATCTCTCATTTCATCTTCCTGAATCAGCCATTCTTGGTTCATTGCAGAGCTTTCAGTGTTGGTAACAGGAATAAACAGAAACAGGGCATCCAACAAAAGTTCAGAAACTGCAGCGATGCATCATTCAGAGCTTGTTCAGATGTTCCAATAGTAAACAATGTAATCAAGCTGATGGTCACTCAAGTAGCATTCTGTTAGCTTTTTTTAAAGACAGTAACTGTATTCAGCATACCACCAATTTAAACTGTAATTGTAATGGAATACAGTTACTCATATTTTATATTCTAAATAATCTAGTCCCTTGTATTCCTTTACTCCGCAACCCTGACTATGACAAAATTTGACACAAATGTCTAATAGGATAAAATGGTGAAGTGATGACATTTTATATCCAAAAGGTCAAAGGTCAGCTTCACTGTGACATCATAATGTTCCTCTGTGCTGCAGGGGGAAGATGTGTGTGAGGCATCTATGTTTTCACAAACCTGGCTTCAAAAATGGGTTCACGGAGGCATACTATGCGAGGCATCATTTGTAGTTACTTTCTTTGCAGGATTTTCTCATGATATGCAACCAAATGATTTCATCTCCAGGACAGTTTAAGAGACAGATTACCACAGTCTGTGCAGTGTGGGAATACAAAGAAAGAAAACAGACTCACACTTTCCACGAAAACCTACACACACATTTGCACATGCACACCAACACATACACACAGACAAAATTACATGCAGAGGGCTTTCCCAGAAGGAAACCCTTCATACAACACATACATGCAGGACACCAAAACCACACACACGAATACTGTACTCATATGCACACTCACCAGCATACACACACAGTACACTTGCAAACATCTCATTATTCCTGAAGTTCTGACGTCTTGAGTCTGTGTGACTCACCCTGCGGCAGACACCAGAGTCTGCTGCTCTGTTCTGCCCTGACTGGGTTTTATGACTTCAAATCCTCACAGTATAGTTTGCTGCGCCTGTGGTAAGAGTTGATACCACATATTAAGTGTGTTGAAGGAGTGTATGTGCAGGTGAGGGAGGTTTTAAGTGCTGGTTTGTGCTGTAATGACAATGAGCTCTTGTTCTGTAGTGGTCTGACTGTGTGCTGTCTTGTTGCTTCTACAGAAGATTACAGAAATGTTTTTCTGTTCAGTTCATTTCAGTTTTGCAGTTTATTTTGTATTTGTGTTGTGTGTTTAAATGTCACGCTTATTTCAGTTCTGATGAGAGAAATTCAAATTTTGTTCAAAATAGCCCATGTTCATATCAATATACACATGGCAAAAAGTGTACCCGAGTATTTCTATGGAAATCCAGGTAGCCTACTAATGTTCAATGATGATGTGTTCATTAGACCCGCTGTGGAAATTCATCACAAATCTAGCCTTCTGACAAGTGGCTAAGTCTTACCCTAACCTATTGATTTATGGTATTATCCTACATTGTATCTACTGAAGCAAAACTACAATGGCTGGCTGTGTTCAACTGGCTTGATAGGCAGTTTTATCTGAATGCAATGGTGCCTCAGTAGTCCAGCCATGATCAATGGTTAAGCCACAATATCTTAGCTAAACAGCAACAAATCTGGTATCAAAAACTTTTCCACAAATGATGCGATGTCCACTGATGTGTCTTACTAGAGAAAAATTAAAATGGTTTTAATATGAAGTTGAGTGTACAAGTGCAGAGAAGTGGTGCATAATCTGGGCGCAAAGTAAGGTGCAAGGGTCAAAGGGGCAGCATTTAGTCCCTTTATTCAGCCTAATCATAGGTGTGTTTTGGGCATAATTTTACCAATTCGAGTGTCATCTCCAACTCCCTTTAAAAGCAAAGTTCGCCTACACCTTGTGCACTGCAATTTACATTATTTAGTAGGAATGCACAATATTGGATTTTTTGCCGATATCTGATATGCTATATATATGCTGATATGTAACAACTCATTTGACCAATATCCTATACCAATATCGATATATCCACTTTTTTCCCTACCTACTTTTAGTGATCATCAGGTCTCTACTGTAGTGGATTAACATCATATTATATATGCATACTCTTATCGTGATGGCCCACCAGCAGATGGAAACATGAAATATAATGCTTTTCAATGTTTGTAATATTCATTTATTGTGCAAATTGAGAGAAAGCATATTGGCTGATAATTATAGTTGATTTTAAAGCCGATATTGACTGATACCAATGCTCTACCTATATTAGGTGCATCCCTATTATTCAGCTGACTGGAGAAGCAAGCAATTTTCTGCTCAGAGTGATGCAATAAGAGCACTAATGTCACTGCAGCAAATATTGTGGGACATTTAAGCGGCATAACTAAAAACCATAGTTGACTTGACAGAAAAAAACATAACTAAACTTTTAGCCTCTGAAATAGAGCGCTGCAGTGATGATGTTTTTCTGTAGGCTGGTTAGCGTCGCCCTGGTTCCCTTGTCAAAAAGCCTATGCTATTTTTCCATTGGATTTTGGATTATTGCAGAAAATAAGCTTGGTGGTAAACAAAGGTTTATGTAAGATAATCTTCACAAATGAACACAACTTTTATGATTTTTGAAGCCTAAATGTAATCGCCAGAAGTAAAAAGTTAATGTTCAGCTTTAAAAACAAACAAACTACACTTTGGCAGCGTGTTAAACATCCCGACCGAAACAAGGCTGGAAAGCCATGGTTGGCAGTGTGATGTTTCTCTCAGCCACAACACATCTGTGTGTCCCTGTGTGTAACATGCCAACTGTACGCATGTTGTGAACCCGTCCGTGTAGGCACATCTTACTATCTGAATGAAGTGCCCTTTAAATTGCAGGAAAATACTGTGTCGAAAAAAGTTCATCAAAGTGAATCACTAGATTAATACAGCCCATGATTGCATGATAGCCCACAGCTGTGTTGGAGATGTGTCCATGATCACACACAAAAGGCCATTATTAATGGGTTATAAATAATTTACAGATACTTTATAGCTCCATTACGAGTCATTAATAAGAACAACTTTTGAATAACCAGGTTGCTTGAAATTCCTTCACTAGGTCAGGGTTACGTTATTATGGTAATACACCAATAAAAAATTATACGTTTCTTTCTAATATGCCATCAAGTCTGAAGTTAAGCAAGTCAAAAATGAAGGGTTATTGATCCATCAAGTCTTTTACCAACCTGAGAAATCACATTTTGTTGTTATAATGTATCCATAGCTGGATTTAAAAACCATTACTAAAGCCATTGGCGACAACTTCTAAACACTGTAGAAAGGGTGCCTCATTAGAAATTGGTATCAATCCTTGAGAGTGAAGAGTTACTGTCACATTATCATTATGCTTTGGCTCACTGTCACCTAATTTTGGTCACGTTTATTTGTGTGTTCTTTCAGTGCTGTTTCTGTGGAACTGATTCATCTGCTTCAGCTGGTCATAAAAGCCACTCCATATTTGACATGTCTAAATATGGACTACATTCCATTTAATGAGTAACGCTTTTCCATAATTACTATAGTTTGTCATATGGAAGGTACTTTTATGTGCATGTGTGAGTGCCTTTCAGTTTCAGTCAGATCGGGGGGGTTCAAGGAATGTGAAAAACACGTTCGATTACCTGCAATTGGGGTTTAATGTGCTCTTTATGGGTCTAATAACTGCTTAGGCCTCCTGTCTTGTGCTTGTGCATATGTACAACATTACTGTTATGTAATGTTACCAGACTTTCTGCAGACAGAGAAATGCAGGCAGGCGAGAAAGGGAACAGGTGAGTGTCACATACTGCCCCCTGGGCAATGAAGTTTATTGTGAATTGTGAATCGCCCAAGGAATCTGATATGGAGAGTATCGTCAGGTTGTGAGAAGTGCTGGTGCACAAGAACAAGTCATTGTACACCAAACAGTAAAATGTAAGAATTGCCGGTACTGCATACAGGTGAGATTCGGCCAACTTAAATAATGGGTGCTCCATATTTGAAAACTTTATACAATGTCATTTCCCAAAAAAACATTTTTTTCAAATTGGTATAATTTATTTGAGTTTTGGAAAACAACATAACTTCATACTGTCACTGTTATCACATTATTTCCTGTCTTGTTACTTCATGAATACCTTGTAATTATTACAAAGGTATTCAGCAATTTATAATTAAAAAAATCACAGTGGCAAGTTATTACGCCCTTGGTCCCTGACATCTTCTCCTAACAATTTTATTGGGGGTTAGAGATATGTGGAAGTAATGGTAAGATTTTAACCCCTATGTTTGTCACACTGTGCCTCTCTCACTCTGTGTGTGTGTGTGTGTGTGTGTGTGTGTGTGTGTGTGTGTGTGTGTGTGTGTGTGTGTGTGTGTGTGTGTGTGTGTGTGTGTGTATTTGTGTTTTATCCCAACAAATGCCTCTGGTGATGTAACTTAAACAAGTTGCATACAGATGATGTCACTGACCGACTGGACGAGCTCACAACCACAACGGCAAACATCTGGCTCTTATTAATACACACTGATTCACACAGCATTTTGCAATACACACACACACACACACTTTCTTCATCACGTTTCTCTTGCTCCATGCTTCCTCCACTCCTCTATTTTTCCTCCCTCTGTCTTCTGTCTTTGCTCAATGTTGCACCTCTCTCACACAGACAACTACCATGAGTGCTTGTATGCTACATTTTTAAAGAGGCAAAAAAGACATTGACGAAAAATACAACATTTTTCCAAGTAAGCATGCAAGAATGTTGCATGATGCCAAACCACATGACACCACAACATATACTAAAGGAATAGCTCAGCATTTTATGCAATGCTCTTATATACTTTCTTGCCTAGAGTTAGATGAGAAGATCACTCTTATGACTGTGCCGTAAATACAAAGCTGCTCCTGTTAGTTGAGCTTAGCATGAAGAATGGAAATAGGTGGAGGATGCGAGCCTTACTCTGTTTGACAGGAAAGAACAATGAACAAAATGTTAAGAAACTTGTAGAAGGATTCAACAAGGCCAATTTACGTTAGACATGGATGTACTGCAGTTCTTATGCATAGGTTACATGTGTTGCCAATAGGGGCAAAGAAAGGCAATAATAGGAAAATTACAAGCAACTGAATATCAAGCTTTGAAATGCAATCACTACTGAATACATAAATCTAATGCTGAAATTAAGATCAACCTTAATTCATAACATCTTACATTTTTAATCTGACAACCATCCACTGTATTTAAATGTATGTGATTTGAATTCCCCCATTTCAAATTTCAGATTTTGCACTTTGTGTCCCTGGTATGTCTAGAGACTAGAAAACAACATCTTTCTCTTTTTCTCCTCCTACATCTAGGCTAACAGAACAGAAAGCGTGTGTTCCCAAAAGCCAGTCAGATTTGGAGCTCCAAGTAACATCCTATGGGGTTTGTTGTAAAAGCCTACACCCAACAACTCCAGCTAGGTGACCATGGTTATAGAGTGTGCCAGTAAACCTGGAACTCCATTAGCGCTTTTACCACTTCCGGTTCTCTCGTCTAAAAGTCAATACGTTTTTTGAATGGGATTTTGGTAAAATGCCTCAAATAAGGTCTGTGGTTAACAAAAGCTTAAGCGAGTTTCAGGTTTTATTCTACAACATAAAACACGTCAGTAAATACCCTACTTGTGAATTTTGAAGCTTTTACATGTCGTAAAAAAGGTGGTTGCTAACAAGTTGTTCAATACGACTACAAACCTTGTCGGGGACATTAAACGTCTTCATCCCCGAACAGACGAGAGTGCTGGCAGTCCGCCATTACAGCTTCTTATTTAGCATAAACAGTCCGATTTCCCCATTATACAATGTTTTTAAAATAAAGCGGCCGAAATCAGATGGCGGTGACATCAAGAGTCATGCTACCATGGAGTAGTCATGTAATCTGTTAAAGCCTAATGTTAGCTTTTTACTTCTGGCTATCGCATTCAAGCTTCAAATGCAGTATGAAAGGTGTTCATATGTGAAGATTATCTCGCTGAACAAAACCTGTAAGTATCATAAACTTGTGTTAGCCACAGAGCTTATTTTCTGACATAATCCAAAACACAATGCAAAAATCACATTCACTTTCTCTTCCAGGAACCAGCGCGATGCTAAACTTCCAGGTTTTGACGTCAGCCCTGGCACACTATTATTTTATTCCCTCTCTGACCAGGTACAGATGTTTTGAGCAAAAGACACTACTTACACTGTTGTTGGCTGCAAGAACCAAAAGACAAAAGTCTAATGTTTACCCATCATTTGAGAATGTGAAGACCCAGTGAATAAATTTATTTTGATGGAAATATGCCCACCACCACCACTGAAAAACTATTGCACTAGTGTTTGCATTAGTGTGTGCAAACTTCATTACCTTAGCATTAGCCTGTTGAACTTAGTGTTAGCCTGTTAAACTTATTATTAGCCTGTGGCACAGCAAGTGGAATTAATACCTCTACATCGAATCTACAACCGTACCTATGCCGTAGCCTGACGTGCACCTCCCCAGAAATGTAACTACACATCACGATGACGCAGACCTCCTATTTTTATAGGCTGAAAATCATTTCCCTCCGTGGAAATAAAGCTTTTATTTTCTTTTATTTCACAGAGAAACAGTAAATTGTGAAGACAACGAAGCCTCCACAAAAATAGCATTTTCAGTCTTGTGTGTGATTTATCCTGGCTTCATATGAGTAGAAGAAATAACCACTCATCGCTAGGCTAATTATACAATTTTAAATGCCATAAGCTTGTGCTAATAACGTTAGTAAGTTGTATTTGTTTGGAAAACTTGGTTAATAGGCCTGTAAGACAGTTTTTTTAATCAGTGAACCTGGTGAGTTGTAATGGAGCCAAATTTTGTCACGTTACCTTTGTTAAACCTTGCTGTTGTCCCTGGTTACATATGAGAAGGGCAGGAGCCTGAAACATTACATCCAATTCTTCTTTTGGTCCAGCACCCAGCATTTTGTGTGTGTTACTGGAGGGATATGAGGCAAAATTGTGAAAGCACTTTGGATAAAAGGTACTTTCACACGAAAATACATCATGCTTACCATAATTACTGTCAATACTATCACACATTTATCATGCTAGATCAACACTAGGAGTGATCATTAGAAAGAAAATTAATTGATTAAAAATAAGTTCAAATGTCAGTAAACATTAGGCCTATCAGATCACCTAGAAATGAAATAGCCCACATATCATGCATAAAAAACTAAATTCAAGAATTACACAATTTCAATGTGTCATTTCATTGGTCCCTTTATGGGTTTAAAATTTTTGTTCTGTCCTTTTTCTTTCCTCTTGTCATACTGTAATCACCGTGACAATAGCACTGTGACCACCAGCCTATTAAATATATGGCTCTTTGTACCGTATATGGAGGTAGGGAGTACCGTAAATGGTAGTAGGGATTACCAAGAGGCTGCTGTGAGGTTGCCATGCAGGGAAGCATCCTTTAAAACTTGTCGAGAATTCTTTTACCTGGCTGGGCTAAAGGCTTCCTTAACACTCTTAATTCCCAGTCTACCTTTCAGTCAGCTAGCTTCCACTATGCAAGCCATCAGCCTGTTTCCCAGTTAGTCAGCCTGCAGCCTACTAGTCTCCAAGGACTACCCACCAGCCTGTCCTCCAGTCAGCTAGCCTCCAACCAGCACAGTAGTCGGCTAGCCCACAACTTGCTAGCTACCACCATGCTGTCCCTCAGCCTGCACCTTAGCCCACTAGCTTCCAGGTTTCACTGTAGTTGGCTAGCCTCCTGTCTGCTCCTAAATCCAAGCCAGCTAACCTGCTGTCAGATCCTGACTCTGAAGACTTTGAGCAATTCACTTTCCTGAGGAGTTGTTTGGCTATTTACCCCAAGGTATCAAGTGGCCATGGCCCCTAGAAGGAAGCATGGGTCTTGAGGGTGTCAATCCCCTAAACTGCCCTGCACCACAGAGACTCAACTGCCCAGTGACCCAAAGCCTCTGCTGTCCAGCAACCCAGAGTCTCCACAACCCAGCACCACCATCAATGCCCAGCCAAAGCCTGGACCTGACCTTGTGTCAGCTATCCCAGCCAGCATCTCGTTCTTTTCCTGCATTGTCCTGCAGCAGTCCTTTCACTGTTCTCCTGCTCAGTCCTTCATGAGTCCAACCTACAGCTCAAGTCCCTGAGCCAGGCTCCAAAGGAGTCCTGTGTCTGTGGCTGTATTTCAGGAGTGTCTCATCTCCATGGCCATGATCAGCTTGGGTCCCTTCTTTGTGGCTGTGTTCCAGAGGTTCCCCCGGACCTACGGGGGTTCACTGTCTACCTGGTTTCCTAAGATGATTCACCGTCAGTTCTGTCCCTAGGCTGTCCCCCTGAGATCCCCAACTCCTTTCTTCTTCTCCAAGGCCACTTGCCCCGAGTCTCATCAAATTCTCAGTGGGCTGTTTTCCAAAATGTCACATTTCTCCTTTGAAGTTATTAGGTTTCTAAACACTCACAATCACAGACACACGCAAAGCCAAATGAGAATTATTATTATTCTGTATTAAAAGATTTTCTAAATGTCTTCAATCTGTAATCCTTATTTATTCTCCTTCACTCTCACTTTCATCTCCCCAACCACTCCCCCTCCACCTCCCCCACAGCCTCCCCTCTCCTCCCTCCGTCCTCCCACCAGACTGCTGAACTGTAAGTACAGGGCACAGCAAAGGCCGAACATTCTTGTTTTCTGAGCCAATGCTCAGCTGGAGAGCACTCAAACACACACACACACACACACACACACACACACACACACACACACACACACACACACAATCCATCTCTCTTTCTCCCTCTAACACTCACGCTGGTCGCACGCACACACGCCCTTCCCAACCCCCATACTGAGTGAGAGCAGGGTTTGAAAGAGAAAAGCTCACCATTTTCACCGCATTACATTTCATCACCAGTCTGTATGAACAGATAACAGGAAAGAGAGGGCAGAGAGTGCAGAGAGATGTGGGGACCTATCTCTCTCTCTCTCTCTCTCTCTCACACACACACACACACACACACACAGAGGGTAAAACAAAAAGAAGATGGGAGAGATAGGTGCACTCCATGGGCCGGTCACCTCATACCTTTAAAATCCCGAAGGCGCGGTCATGACGTCACCCATGTTTTAAAAAACGCACAGAACAGAGAGAGAGAGAGAGAGAGAGAGAGAGAGAGAGAGAGAGAGAGAGAGAAACACCCCCAGCACTTCTTTTGCTTTATCCGTTTACCAATTAAGGCTCTCACGGTGAGGGCAGAGAGAGAGAGAGAGAGACGCAGAGGTAGAAAAGAGCGACAGAGCTGTCTTTTTTTCCTTTACGCCACCAGCACAACCAATACACCCATTTCCCCCCACCGTGACTGCGCGCTGGGAGGGAGGACCGGGACGTCGGTGCAGCACACTCATACACAGCGGCTACACACAAACACACCCTCTGTGACCAAGCGAACTGCAGGCTGCTGCGCGCACTGACTGAACGGACCGGAGAGACACCGGACACACTCAGCTGAAGATCACAGGCTACAGCACACATGTAAGTTGTGTCCCGCTGTGGTGTGAGAGTGATGCTGCGTGATCACTGTGGGAGAGTTTCTCTCAGATGATTTGTCTTGACTGAAATCTTGTGTCGGTGTGACTGCGGTCCAGGCTGCGCGCTGTGTGTGTGTGTGTGTCTTGTAGTTGTCACTAATAACTTTTCTGATGTATCTGACACTTTGGTTGACACAGTCGGTTTGCAGCTGTAATAGTTGTAATCTCTGTGCATGTAGTTTAGTGTGACGTTTGACACCGCGATGGTCAGTCACAGGAGATGATGTAAAGGTGGATGTAGCTCATCCATCCATCTCACTTCATTCCTACACATACAGTTTGTTTATGGGTTGTCACGCACGAGCACGCTCCTCCGCGCGCACTCCAGCAGCAGCGGACTGTAGCATCTCCCCGGTGTTACATTTAGGGGCTCCGCACCAAATAAGGCAATACACTGACTGCACTGGAGTTTTTAACAGGGGGGGGGGGGGGGGGGGCAGTGGAGCAAGTGGTGGCCGCTTGCGCCCTCCGCCGCCGGGAGCGGGCCTCACACCGCAAGAGCTGGAGGGCCATTTGGTCCCTGTTCAAGAAGTTTGAACATATGTCATTGTGGGTTTTAACTCATGAAAAGATCAGAGAGGCTCAACTGAGGAGAAGCAGACTGTCAGACCCTCACATTCTCTCATTTATAAAATTACTTTTTTACTTTTTACACATTAAAGGCCACTGTATCACATGTTTCTGATGAATCAGTGAGGGCTAAAGTGGTTATAATGTTAAATATAATTTTCCTGTCAGCAGGCAGATCATGAGGCACAGTGCCGGAAATGATTTATCACATTTTTTTATCAAGATGATTGTTTGGAATTTGTAAAGACCCAATGATGTTTCAAGAAATAATTTACACACAGTATATGGCCTGGATATATAGCCAGTGTATATCTGTATATATGTGTGTGTGTGTGTGTGTGTGTGTGTGTGTATTCATAGGCCCTACATATATCTGTACATGACATATATACATCACATCTATATACAGTATGTATGTAGCCTATATCTGCATAGTGATTGTCTTTTGTCAATCACCATGCTCACACTCAAGGGTTTAGAACCAAATTCTGGGTCTTATTCACAAGTAGTCTCTGTGGGCCTCCACACTTCCTCTCTTGATCCATGTATCTCTCACACACTTTTTTTTCTTGGGGAAAGATTTGACCGTAAACGCTGGTGCTCCAGCTGCATCGAGCAGTCACCCACTCAGCTCTAGCAGTGCATAAAGATGAATCCTAGTGCAGGGGCGCACTAAACCATTTTGCGACTTAAGGGGGTGAGAGAGGTTTCAGAGAGCTTCCACTATTTGTTTTTTTTTAATAAGTTAAGTCTTTCAGCTGATTTATTCAGCCAGTTTTAATGTAGTTATGGTACAAATTATTTCGAAATAAAAACTGCGAACAAAACCAAACTTTTCATCCCAGGCTTCTCAAGGGCCTCCCTCCAACTGGGGCCCTGGGTAATCAGTCGCACTGTTCCCCCCGCTGCAGCACCCTTGCTCATACTCAGCCACACCCTCTTCACTTTCGCTTCAAGGTAGAGACTCTCTGACTGTTCCTTACATTATATTCAGAGTTTTGACATCTACAGCTACAGGTACATTTTTGTCTCTGGTTTTTTTTTCTACCATGCTGTTTTTAGTTATGTCACATACAAAAAAATAAGTTGTCAAAAGCTGATTTTCTGTTCAGTTTGTGCTAGTGTTAGCTGTCTGTCTTTCTGTTGGTAGCTAGCACAGGAGTCCAAAATGTGTCTGTTTTGGATGGTTATCCACAGGCTGTTGGGACAGTATTGTCAATAGTTCCCACCATGTTACAAATTACTCCAACTGGAATGGCGGCCAACAAAAATAAGACAGAGGCTTTTTTTGATTGAAATTTTATATTTTTATTTTGTATACAACTCTCAAGATGTTGTAGCTTACATAAATATATAGGCTACATGTAGCCTATAGTAACCACATTAATCTGACAGGTGCTAGTGAAATGCTTTTTTTATCCTACCCACTCTCCCAACTGTCCTGAAGAGGCAGAGTTTTGGGAAAATGCGCTCCTCTTTACAAAATTGTGCCTTTCACAATTGAGGGATTTGGGCTCTAAAAATCGTGATAATGGCTCGAGTCATCTGTGATGAATGGACAGTTATTTCAAGTCAGTACGAAAATGTCCCAACCAACCCTGCTTTCCCCTACAGGACACAGGCGCATTTGATGGTTTAAAAGAGAAATGGATCCTTCACATTGTTAGGTAGTGAGCAGTGAGAAACATCAGATCCAGAAAGCAAGTTGAGAGGCAGAACTGTAGGTTTTTACAAATTTACAGCTAACACACAGAAACACACATTCTTGGTCCTTATAGAATAATAAGATATTTGTAACCAGCGATCCATGACAGTATGAAGTGTATTTTGAGAACTGTCATGTGGACTAGTGTAAAAGTATGAGGAATAGGACTGATTAAAATGCAACCACGCAAATATACTCCATGCAGATTGCAGAAAATGTTATGTTCATGGTCCATCTCTGTTTACTTCTGAGTTATTTCATAAAGAAATCAGGGAACATATATATGTTCGGATACAGGTATTTAATGCGAATGTTGTTTGTTTTGCTCATTGCTCATCACAAATACTTTTTTTTTAATATGCATATGGTACATTGTCGTTATATCTGGGTGGGGAAAACATAATTATTGCAGTATGTTGGCGAAAATTCTCAGTCATCCAGGCCACGGTAATCTTAAGTGCTATATTGTAGGCAGCTGGACTTGCTTGAGTTTCTTGAAGCCGTTTCACCTCTCATCCAAGAAGCTTCCTCAGTTCAGTTCAGTTTAGTTCTATACTGAATCATCATCATCTTCTGTCCCCCAGTGTACTTCCTCTTTTTAAATTTCTCTGGTTATGAGACTGAAAGATTGGAATGTACTTCTTTTATTCTCAAAGTGAATTTGAACATTTTTTCCCAAGCTCTTCTGGCATGATATCATACTTTGGTGATAACATTCCTGTACACACTTCATCTAAAACACAGTTGAGAAAAATGTGTGTTCTCAGCTTTGGATGTTTACTGGCTCTGTAGGCTGGCCAAAAATTTCGATGACTTATTGCAGCTTCTCAGTTTCATAACACCTACATAATAATGAGGTGACAAGAGCCCCGAAGAAGCTGGTGCTGTGGGCATAGAAAGTGTGAGATGTAAACATGTAGACCAAACCTGTCCTTATTTGACACTTCTTGGCCTACTTTCACCGAACAAGTGCCACCAGAGAAAACACACACGCGCGCACACACACACACACACACACACACACACACACACACACACACACACACACAGGGCATTAAGGGGAAAACCACAACTTTGCTGTAATCTGTGCATATGACTTGCTCTCTCTCCTCACCACCACTCTATACATGTGTCATGTGGTTAGTGGGGCTGCTTGCAGTGTTCATCTAACTTCCTCTGCTGAGTTCTGCTCTGCTCTGCTCGCGACTGAGTGGGTGTGGTGAGTGATGATGAGAAGCTGCTGGCACTGCAGGGCTGGTAGTATGGTAGTATACTAATAGTAGTATCACTGGTAGAGCGTGTTAAGGGGACAGTTCACCCCCATATCAAAAATACATATTTTTCCTCTTAGCTGCAGTGCTATTTATCAGTCTATGTTGTTTTGGTGTGACTTGCTGAGTGTTGGAGATATAGGCTGTAGAGATGTTTGCCTTTTCTTCAGTATAATGGAATTAGATGGTTTTATTTCTAATTTACTCTGCTTGGCATCCTTTCTCAGCGCCATGGTATGCTGGGTGGCGTCAGTTTGAAAAACTGCTGGATAACAACAGAATTTAAGGAGCTGGGGAAAAAATCCCTCTAGGTCAGGTGGGAATGGTGGTGGATGGGTTCCAACAAACACTGGACTTTCACCCAGGACCTTGGTGTTCGCTTCACTATGAATGTTGGGCCAAATCATTGTGTTTTTTTTCTTAATGTGTTGTTGTTGCACACTGAAATATACATTAATATGAGGTGTATTACTGACAGTTTATTTTTTAAAAAGACTGTATGCAAGTAATAAGCAGAGACTCTGCATTTCCTGTGAAAATGGAAGTGTAGCCTATTTAAAAAGACACAATGCATGTAACAGGCGTAAAATGACTTGGCATCCTAGAATGTTGGCACCCAGGATACCTAGTAGATGTGAAAGTCCACTAGCCAAATGGCGATACATGACAAGCTGGTAGTGAGAAAGTGTTGCTCAGTTATCACTTTATGAGTCACTGTCAGTGTGTGGCAATGTATTTACCTGCAAAGACTCTGCCCTCTGTTTATGTTTTCCCCATTTTCCTCTTATTTTGCTGCGTTTGGGACGTTCCTGGGCAGTGTGAACAGGAGCGGTCAGGACTTTATTAAAAGGCAGTGCGTGTCACTGCCTTTACCAGACTGTTAGTGGCACACATTCAAGAGGAATCCATAAAAAATAAGGACACAGCACACAAAAAACCCTGCAACTATAGTAAAGTGTACACCAATCTAGGTCAAATCTTTTTGACCTAATTTGAACTAATTTGACCTATAACTGATACTGATATCAATATGTCCATGTTTTTGCTCACTTAATTTTAGTGATCATCAAGTCTCTTCTGTAGTTGAATTAACATCATACTATACATGCATTGTCTTATCATGACAGCCCACCAGCAGATGGAGAAATGAAATACAGTGCTTTTCAGTGTATGTCATTGTGCAAAATATGAAAAAGCATGTTGGCCAAAGTTGTTAATTTTAAAGCTAGTATCAGCCAATACCAATGATGTGCCAATATTTTTGTGTATCCCTGCTATTTACATATATTCATTTACAATTCCTGCATAGTATGACTTTAGGTCATTTTTTATCCTCCATAATAGGATGCGCCCCATGCAAAGAAGTGGTCAATGTAATGCTTTTCAAAAATGACGCGAATGCAAACATCTACACATCAGCCATTATTTGATCAAGACTATATGAAAAAATGTCAGTGGGGATTTGTAAATAAAACACACAGTAAGTATTTGATTAGTGCAATGAAAGTGTCCAGAATAAGTCCAGATGCGAACAAAGTGGTAGAAGACTGGGGCAGAGACAGATATGACAAGTGGATAATTTTTAAAAGCAAAAGTGCAGAGAGGACAAGAGAAGAGTGTGATTTCCAAAACAGTGAAGGGGAGGGCAATAAAGGAGTCATTTAAAGAAGAAAACTGGAAAATGTGATGCAATAAATATTCACTAGAGGGAGCTAAATGCAAAGCCAGAGGGACCAGTTTGCTGTCCAGATCCTAAGACATTTTAATGTGTCTTGGTCAGCTCTCTCTGTCCCCGCCCCGTGTTTTGTCTCCTGTTTATTTGGCAAATTCCGTTGAAACAATAGGCCACTCCGCTGTGAATATTTCACCAGTTTTCTCAGCTCTCACTTACTTCCAGGGAACATTTTATTGTGCTTTCTGAAGCACAGTACGAATTTAACCCAGAGATGATCCCTCAAAAAACTTCCTGTTTCAACATATCCATTCACTTACAGCTCTTTACTGTCTGTGTCTCACTTCTCCTTTTTTTTATAAAGTCTGCTGCCCTGTTTTCCCGCTCTGCCACAATCACTACCCACTGTCGTCATTAGTTTCTATTTTAATTATAAAGCCTGTAAACTGTTAGGACAAATGTACAAGTAATGAATTAAAATTACACATCTACAGGGACCAGAGACGAATATTTTGAAACTGTGTTTATCTATTGTTCTATTGTTTTAGCTGACAAAGTGAATGTAAAAACTTGCTCTGTGTGTGTGTGTGTGTGTGTGTGTGTGTGTGTGTGTGTGTTTAGGTTACATTAATAAGGGCCTTTTATTGGGGTGTTATTAAGCCTGGGGGCTCTAGGGTTGTTATGGGGGTGAGGGGCATTCTTGAGATTCTCCCTTGACCAGGCACGCACAAACACACAAAGGCAAAGCATTCTTGATGGCTCCTGGCCACACTGTGGCTCCTGGCACTGAGCTCCTTGTTTAGTCAAAAACGCTACAGAGTCACTTCTCTCCAACTGTCTTTATAGCCACTGCTGTTCTGTTTCTCTCAGGGAGAAAATTAATCAAAGGACATAAACTTAGGTGTGAATTGTTGAGACTTGCAATTTTAAATAAAAGAGATAGTCCTGTTGAAGGGGCACTGCAGTGATTTAGTATTACACTTTCAAAAAAGTTGGGTGACTCGCATAACAGATTTCAAAAATTATGGGCAAAATTGAGGCAGCAGAGGTTGAGATATCTTGACTTTTAGCCCCTAGTTTGAGTCAAGTTTGAAAAGTGCTGGATCCTACAATTCCCATAATGCAACTTAATAGAATCTGTCATTAGACTTCACCTTTAAAATGCTTTTATCTTTCAAACTCCATGTCTCCAGCAAGCCACATCCTCTGAGGCTGAAAAATCAAGCCGATGGAGACATACCCAAAACTGCAGTTCTTTGAATGGCCACTTGAGGCTTGCTCCTAAACAGAGTAAATTCCCTTAGACCCCCATATTAAAATGCACAACTTTACAGCAGAAATAAACACACACATAGTCAATGTGTATGCTGCCATCTTACAGTTGATAGTTTGTAGCAAATTAACACAGACTGCACAAACATTCCAGAGGTCAAATCATGCAAATTATGTTAGGTGAAAGAGCACCTTCAGACCTTAGAAAGATTCCTCCAGAGCCTCTGAAGACATTATACAACTGTTTCACAGGCTGAGCTGTACCCCCCACAACTAATAAACTGAACATCATGTGAAAAATTGGCTGAGTGGCTCTCGAATTATTTAATATGTTTCCCAGGGGCTTTCTGTCATGTGAAAACAGAACAGAAATGACAGTGAGAACATGTGCAAGACATCTGGATTATAATATTTTCCACCTCATCCCCTCTTATGTTCTTTTTGTGCTGTGACTCCACATTATGGGGCATCCCCCTCAAAAACAATCAAATTATGTCTCTGATGTTTCTAAAACTTGAGAGGTGGCTTCTCAACACAAATGGTTAAACTACCCTCAGAGAGATTTTAGTGAAAATGAAGGAAAACACCAGGTTAAACTGTCCACCATTACCTTTTTCCATTGTGAGAAACTGCCTGCTATAAAACACTCAACCTGTCATTAGTGCATCATATGGTGCATACTTGGTGTGTGATCTCATCTGTCAGTATAATGAAGTCAGAGGAGGTGGGTAAGGCTGGTGTCTAGACACTTCCCTGTCTGGCTGATTCGTGCTGTTACCTCTTTAAAGATAAGGCTACACACTGTGACACCACCAGACAAACACATATACATGATGGCAGAAATTCAGGCTGCATATATTGAATATATATGCGCAAATAAACACACTGTTCATGCTTGCAGACACAAACAACTGTACAGAAAAGGAAAGCTGAACAAAGCTGTATGCAGACCATCAGGCACAAACAAACACAACTTTGTGACCTGATGTAGAGTCACTGATGCTCATATCCCTCTGGATAGCTCAATCTCTGCTGCCTGGGACCAATGAACATGAGCATTAGCTGAGCTCATATGCTCACAGGGACCCTGAACACGGTACCTTCATCTCTGTACATCTGGCACAGCGTCACCTTCTTTCTCCAGCTAAGAAAATAACCCCCTTCTTCAACAGCCAAAGCATTACTGTCATTAGTAATGGGCGAAAATGAACAAATGAATCTTTTTGAACAACACTTTTAGTGTATGGTATCAGCCTGTCAAATGTCCAAGGGCTAATGAATGCCTTTTCTCCCCACTTGCCCAGTCTTTGTTATCAAAGGTTACTGCTTATGCTTCCTTCAACAATATGTTAACATGACCGGACTGAATTCGTCGATTAAATAATAAGCTTGAAGTTTACACTTAAACATAACGATAACAAGGAGCAAAGAAACTGGATCAGGTGAGCCATTAAACATTCTTTTCACAGCCTCAATTCCATTGAGCTGATACATGTAAATGTAGTGAACCTTCCGAACTTTTCAAGTTTTGACATTTTCTGCAAAATGTGGTGTCACTTTCTTTGTGATGCTTTGTTATAGTATATGTGCATTCGACAGCTTGTGTTGTCCACACCCCAAAATGTTTCAACTTTTTCTTCATAACCAGCCATCATGGGGTCAGTGTTTACGTAGTTTCCACATCAATACTTAAAACTCAGGATTCAGTCAGCCAATTTAATCACTTATCATTCATTCACTGTAGCAGGCAGTGTGAGCAGAACCCTTTGATAACAACAAATAGTCGAGTGGGTGAAGTTGGAGATTCATGAGCAGTCAAACATTTGACAAGTTAAACTGGTCAATAAAAGGAGTCAATCAGAAAGATCTGTTTGCTCATTTGTGCCCATCACTAATTTACGTGTATCAGCTCGAAAGAGATGATATTGTGACAAGAATTGGCCAACTCATGACTAACTGTGATAAATGATGGGATTATAGAGGATAAAGGATAGGGCTGTCTCCAAATAATCAGTGATACACCAGGGCTGAGAAAGAGGGAGTCTTGTGTTTAGTGTAAAGTTGATCAGTTCTTTTCACTACAGCCTCCATATCTGGTAAACAAATTCAGAAAATGTTAAAACACACTTTAACTCTTGAGGACAGGCAAGTAAACTAAAGTCCATTTTTTCTACTTAGTATTTCTATCACAAATAGCTGTAGAGTTGGACTTATCAGACCAGTGCCCAATAATATACAATTCAAAGGTACAGTGTGTAGAATTTAGGAGCATCAATTGGCAGAAATTGTATATAATATTCATAAATATATTTTTATTAGTTTGTAATCACCTGAAAATAAAAATTATTTTGTTTTCGTTAACTCAGAATGAGATGTTTGTATCAATATACAGAGCAGGTCCTCTTAAAGCAGCAAACTGCAGGGCAGAGAAATGAAGCTAAAGCAAAAGTGCCAAAAACTGCAGTTCCTTGAATAGCAGCTTGAAGCTGGCTCAAAAACAGATTCGATCCCCATAGACCACATGTTAAACTGCCCAAATTACCAGAAGAAATAAACATGTTTACAGTCTGTTACAAAACACAGTTTTGTTCGCTATAGCTATTAAGGCATAAAGTTACATACAATTATGGGCATGATCACTGTGACTGGCTGTCTGTGAGCCGTCACCACAGTTATCAATTATGGATCTTTCTATTCTGAATGTTTGAGGCATGGAGATTTTATGTTTGTAAAACTTTCCTCAAGCTGAGAAAAGCGATTTACAAATCTGTGACATTAACACAATGTTAAGTCTATGAGCCAAGCAGGAACTTGTGGGCAGGGCCAGTGGGAAACACTACTGCGTATATTCAGTGGGCTGCATACCACAGAAGTAAACCTGGAAGCTAGAAACTTTTTTGGTGAATGTTCCAGTCAAGCCGTACATATCTAGTTATTATTAAAAATCTACGGTGACATCACAGTAACTACGTTAACGTTAACCTTAACTACGTTTTTTTTTTTTTTTGACAGCTGATGTGGAAGTTAGCATCACCCTGGTTCCCTCCTCAAAAAGTCAATGGTATTGATGTTCTGTAGTTTCCTTTAACCACTTGTTAGCAACCGCCTTTTTAAAGACATGTTTGCATGTGTGAAGTACAAACATAAAAGTCTCTTAAGTTTGTGTTAACCAAAGACTTTATTTCAGCTTTCTAACCAAAAACTTAACCCACTGACTTTAAGACGAGGAACTGGGAGTGCCAAAATGCTAAATCATTTCCAGGTTTTAGGACTCATTCCTGCACCACTCTGTGGTCCTCTTCCATGGACTCTGCTGTGTTGCTTGTACACTAGCTCAGAAGGAACAAATCAAACACTGCCTCTAGATGAAGCCACCAGTGTTTTTGCATTGGCCACCATAGTTCTCTGACATGCTTGGCACATGGGAGAAGTTTCAGTTCTGCAACCACTAGATGCTGCTATATCCTACACACTAGACTTTAACTTTCATGTTACTTATTGGAAAATGTGTTCAGGACTGTGCTGAGTCTATTTTTCCCTCTGTTGTCTTAAATGAATGACTACCATCTGTTGAGATTTAGTCTGAATGTGAGTCAGTTGATTCTTAAAGTGAACATTTAAAAAGAGTATCATCATCCCTGTGGAGCTGCCTCCATGTGCAAGCGTATCACATGTGCCTTCAGTTTCTTCCAAAATGACTCCCCTTCCTGCTTTCCGGTTCCATAACCACCTCCTTTCTTTGCAAAATATCTATCTCCGGGCTATAAGTCACTCTCTCGTGTTCACTCCTTTCTTTCTTTCTTTTCTTTCCTCTCAGACACAGACAAGCTAGAAAGTGAGAGAGAGAGAGAAAGAGGGAGCGGCCACGCAGAGTTGAGCAGACTCCACCCAGAGAAACAGCCAGCGAACCAAGGCACAGCCGAGACCATAAAAATGAGTGGTTCACACCCCCGGCTCCACCAGAGCGCCGCGCCCGCTCCCAACGCTCTCTCCACGGACAAGGACGCAGAAATGCCCGCCACGGAGAAGGACCTGGCCGAGGATGCGCCGTGGAAGAAGATCCAGCAGAACACCTTTACCCGCTGGTGTAACGAGCACCTGAAATGCGTCAACAAGAGGATCGGCAACTTGCAGACGGACCTCAGCGACGGGCTGCGGCTCATCGGACTCCTGGAGGTCCTGTCCCAGAAGAAGATGTTCAGAAAGTACAACCAGAGGCCCACCTTCCGCCAGATGCAGCTGGAGAACGTGTCGGTGGCCCTGGAGTTCCTCGACAAGGAGAACATAAAGCTGGTGTCCATAGGTGAGTCACATGTTGAGTGAACGAATGCCAGTTTATTTGTCTGTGGTTTTTGCAACTGTCCTTTAACTCCTGTCCAGCTTCATTCAGGTGGCCTCTCCTCTCTTGTAAGCTGCTCTTTGTGCATGCAAGTTTGATTGTCTTGAAGAAACAGCTCAATTGGAGCACAATGCCAAGTAGATGGTGATAAAGTAAAGAGTAGTGCATGTATACATTCCTGCAGGTCGAATAAAGTTGAGCATGTTACTGCCCAGTTAAAAAAATATCTGTCACATTGTAAAGAAAAAGGGGTGAAACACACTTGACCCCACCGTGTTCTCCTGTGAACGAGTGTTAAATAAGTCTCCAGTAAAGTTGCTGATGCTCGGAATATTACTGAGTGTGTTTTAAGTTAGAATGCAATGCAGGCGTTTCCCCAGTGTCCAGGGCCGCTGTGCTATTGTGTCAGAGTTGTTTTGGGAGGAGGGGGTCTGACTGTGCAGAGGGGGCCCCGGGCTTTCTGTGCTCCCCTGCCGCCCTAGCTGAGCTGAGCTGGGCCGGTCCAAGCCAAAACTTGTGGGCCAGGATGTAATTCAGGCCTACTAGGATAGGAGAGCTGATCCGGCACACACACACAGACACAGAAAGAGAGAGACACAGGGCTATTGTCTGTGCTCATGTCGTGCAGTGGGTTTTGGCTGGGTCTCCACAGCATTAGACAGAACTTGGCTCATGCATGGTGACACTGGGTTTAATGGGCTTTGCCTACATGCAGCTGCCTACCTGCCTACAACACTGGTGATTTTGTAGTTGTTTATCAGACTGCAAGTGAATCAAAGTAATTGTTTGCTGAGCTGCAATACAAAACTAGGAGAATATAGCCTTCTAGTATTCATCCCTTCCCATATAGTATAGATTAGGTCACACTGCAGTGGTTTTCCAAGAGGCTCAAGGGTCCTTAATGGATTTGATCCCAAATTTAATCACATTGTTAATTCAATTAAAAGTTGAGATTGCATAAGAATGACTAATCCTATCAGATGTTTCACCCTCTCGGCACCTGGGGTAAAGACAGACAACAGCCTTGTTTGTGTAGTTGCAAGGAAATGGGGATGTGTGTGACTGTGTGTGTGTGAATCAGACATGAGTGAGTCCCTGGGGGAATGTCTGGCTCAATTCATGCTTTCCACACACATGTTGCTGCTTCCTGCTGCAGCCAACAGGTGAGGTGATGGCACTGTTTGATCCTCATGTCAAAGTACCCCTCAATCTTAGCAGACATGGAGAGGTGGAGCCACTGCAGACAGATCGCAACATCAGTAGAGATTGCATTTATCAGTGTTGTGGTTGGCAATAAGATACCGTTGAGGGCGCAGTACCAGGCACCAATGAGCCACACTACTCAGCACTGTCTGTTCCTCTTGCTGACTCACCATCAGCCTAGCTGCTCCTCTTGAGTCATTTAATCTGAAGATGAGAGAGGAGCCCGCTCTCCTCTTTTACTTCCTCCTTTCATTGCAGAAAAACGGGCACACCCAGCCAGAAACCCTTACCACAAATTACCAAACTGCTCAGCATGATGCATGGGCTCCCTCCCTCTTTCTTTGCTCTGAAGCTCTTGCTCTCTTTCTCTTCTCCTTTACCAGTTCAACATTTTTTGTCCTTCCTGAACCTTGATGTCCACACCTCTTTCAATTCTCCTTTGCTTGCTAAAATGGACACATATTTATTTGCAAGTGCCTAGTGTAACACTGTCATCATGAGATGGGCTACATTAGACAAATCAATGATTTTCTCCACCCAAAAAGCAATCAAGGCCAGAGTAGTTGAGAATGGATGTGGACTAGGGATGCAAATAATCACCAGTCAATAATTGATAAGTCACTTATCCTGTAAAATGTATGAAAGAGTAAAAAGTGGCCAGTCAGGAATCCCCAGTGCCCTGAGGTGCAATCTTCAAATGTTTCCAGACAACAGTTACAAATGTTGGGCATTTATGCTTGATACATAATTTAATTAATATTGTTAGAAATACATTTACTCACTCTCTTGCTGAGAGTTAGATGATAAAATCAATACCACTCCCATGTCTGGACCACTGACTGTATTTAAGATGGGCAATGCATCTCCATTTCCTCCCACTTTACAAAAATGAAGCCAAAATATCCCGCATATGGCTGCTGCCATCTTGCACTGGTGACATAATTTGGAGCCAGAGTCTGTGCAGTAGTGATCTCCTCCAGTACTGAGTTCCGGCCCATACACCAGTCCCATCAATTGCAAGAAATGCCACTGAAAGCAAGCATACCAATTGGCAAACAGCTGTCAATCATGACCTCAGTTGCCCTTTTTTTTTTTTACATTAAATTTATAATTATAACCACATTTATTAGGAAAATTAACATTTGAAAAGACATCAGCATGATAAGAACTACCTAAAATGACAGAAACCCTCTTTGAGAAAGATTTATTTTAGTTCGATTCCCATCCAGGTTCCAGGGTTTATGTCCTATACTGCAGCCAGCCACCAGGGGGCGATTTAAATGTTTTGCCTTCACTTTTGGGAAGCTGTCATGTCATCCATCTTTCTATACAGTCTGTGGTCTGGACGTGAGAGTAGTAATCTTGATTGACTGATAGATTAATCAACTAATTGTTTCAGCCCAAACTGGACTACAAAGCTACTGTAACAGGATTGCCACTTATCACTACACTAAGCTCTATTTTATCAATATCTGTGGTATGCTCCTACAGCTTTAGTCACAGTATCCTCATATGTGTCATTAGCATCAATCAGACAAGGATTATGATTTGAAATAGATCCACAGCTGTTGGTAGATCTTTCAGCAGGCTGTGAAGATAGAGTCTAGACAGTTAACACATTCAGCTCTACAATGCAGTACACTCTCTCCTTGCATTCCTAGCACACACTGAAGTTTAGTGTTTCCTAGGGTTAAGCAGTATTTTGATAAATATCATGCAACGGTAGAAATGTGTCCACTGGTAGAGATTTGGTTATACCATTTCTACCTTGGGACCTGTTTGGGGTAGGCTATGTTGCAAATCAGGGCTGTCCAGCTGTCTCGCAAGGTAACATGATTTGGGCAGACATGGAGGAGGAGAGAGAAGCTGTGAATACAGAAACCTCTAACATTTGAAATTATGGTTTTCTGGAACCTTTAAAGCTTCCATTTTTAAAGTGATTGTAGGGTTTTGTTTTGTTTCTAACTCGTGAGGCTAGGGCTGCTCGATCATGGCAAAAATGATAACTATTATTTTGGTCAGCATTGGGTTAGGGGGGCGGCACGGTGGTGTGGTGGTTAGCACCGTTGCCTCACAGCAAGAGGGTTGCCGGTTTGATCCCGGGTGTGGGAGCCCTTCTATGTGGAGTTTGCATGTTCTCCCCGTGTTAGCATGGGTTCTCTCCGGGCACTCCGGCTTCCTCCCACAGTCCAAAGACATGCAATTTGAGGACTAGGTTAATTGATAACTCTAAATTGTCCATAGGCGTGAATGTGAGTGTGAATGGTTGTCTGTCTCTATGTGTCAGCCCTGCGATGGTCTGGCGAACTGTCCAGGGTGTACCCTGCGTCTCGCCTGATGTCAGCTAGGCTCCAGCCCCCCCCCGCGGCCCTCACGAGGATGAAGCGGTTAGAAGATGAAAGATTGGGTTAGGGCTCTACCCTGGAAATTCAGAGTTCTCGCAAGAGCACAATTTGAATTTGCTCAGCAAGTCACTCTGGCAGTCAGTAATCATGCTCATTACTTATGCCCATGAAACCGAGCTCCATGAAACCGAGCTGCACCAATCACATCAGTGTATCTGATATAGGCGGGCCAGAGGTGAGCTAAACAGATGACGACAGCGCTGCAATGACGAGGTCCGGAATCAGTCAGTACGCTACGGATGAACACCAGTTGTTTGAAACGGCTTTGGCTGCTACAATGGCTTGGCTTTTTTTCCTAAAGGAGGAACAGAGGACGGCACTACAATCTTTCCTTTGCAAGAAGGACATTTTTGCTGTTTTGCCGACCAGATACGGCAAGAGTCTAATTTTACAGTTAGCTCCGCTGGTAGCTTAGCTCTGGATACATCACCTCATGTATTGTTCTGATTGGTCGTAGTGTTATCCACGGGCCATTTTCATTACTCATAGCCAGACCCTAAATCTTTCTAGATTTGGGTCTGGATTTCCAGGCTATTAGGGCTCAGCAATATGGAGAAAATCAAACATTTCGATAATTTTTGACCACATACCTCAATATCGATATTGTGAAGATAATATAGGGTTGGCTGTTGATGCTTTCACAAAATATTTATAGTGTTCTTCATAAGTAATCATCAGTAATGTGGATAAAGTCACTAAGAGGTGAAAGGCAAATAATAGAGCAGCCAGAACTGTCTGTAAGTTCAGAAAATTACAACATTTTACTGTGATGCAACCTTTAAAACCAGGAGAAGACAACATTTAGTGTATGATATTATGATATCCAAAATATCTAGTCTTATATCATGATATCGTTCTAATAATGATAAATTGTGATCACAATTATTTAACATGATTACTCCTTTACTTTAGAAACATAATGTATTAATTGAACTTTTTTAAAACCTTGTCTTTTTACTATTGGATTTTCTTGAACCTTAAATGTAACCCAACTGAAAAACATGCCACAACTTGGCTGAGAGTGAGTTTGAGCTTTTAGGGAGGGGCAAAAGTCAGCCATTGTTAAGGAAAGGGGTGCGCTGGATATATAACATAAGACAAAACATCAACATCACTGCCAAAGGGAATATTGTGATAAAAACATTACATACATCCTGATAAAAGATTTTGGCCATATCACCCACCCAGGGGGTCAGTGTAATGAGGTAGAAACCCAGTAGTTAATCTCTCTCTGCAGTTTTAACAAAACCCCACACGATAAGGCACAGACAACAGACACATGATTACTGACAGATCCAGAGGAGAACTCCCAGGTAGTCAGCCAGGAGTGCAGTTGAATAGTGGCAAGGCTGCCATCTACTTGGCAGTGGAGTGAATGAGGGGAGAGACACTGACAGTAGCACTGATCAAACAGGCTGAGGCTCACCATTGTGTCTCATGATGTAACCTATCCATGTTATTTGCATTGGTTTGTTTATTTAGTTTGCTGTGATGTTTTAACATTCATCTAATCTTTATATCTTGAGTTGTGTGAGGACATTCTGCTTGTGCACATATAGAAACAGCCTATGGGCTTATTCTACTGTGCTCATCACACCCATGTTTGAACAAGGTGAATAATTTTGCTTGGCATTCTGTGCGTGTGTGTGCAGTGAAGCTAACACACACTAGCTGGTAAGAAGATTGCAGTCTGTACTACTGAGCCTGTGTGGAGCTGATCGAAATAGTTAAGATGGCAGAGATTGTGACAAACTCTTCCCGTCATCCACACAGACAGGATGTAAAATTAACAGAGCTGTGATGTAACTTTGAACCTGGCTGTTCCCCTGTGTTTGCCCGGGAGCGGAGACCGAGCAGGTTGAGACAGATGTGTGGCAACAATCAGGCTGTCTCCTCCTGTTACACTGTTAAATAACGTTTTTGATATTACTAACAGAGGAATGAGATAAATGTTCTTATAGCAGAAGAGCCTGTATCTTTGTGTTCTTGTAAAACTAGCACTAAGACATGGGCTCGACTAACATTAGGTAGCTTTACATATTATGGTAACTTACAAAACTAAGTCAGTTTGCTAACATTATGATCTTTCTATACTATGTGCTACAACTTGGCTCAGCATGTTACAAATTAGCATTCCAACACAGTAATTCAAGAGACACACCATGCTTAAAAATTTTCATATGTGACATGTGACATGTATATTTATATATGTAAGTTAGATTCCTTGACTGTGCACACATACTTGGCCATAAAGCTGATTCTGCTGCTTAATTAATTAGGCATGCATGACACTGGATTTTTGCCGTTATATCGGATACACAGATATTTCCCAGTGCATCTTGGTCGATTTCCATTGCCAACATATGCACATATTTAATTGCAGAGAACTTCAATGCTCTGCTGTAGTGCGAATAACATATTATGCCTGCTCTTATTGTGGTGGCCCACTGGCAGATGCAGACATAAAAAATAATCCTTTTCAAAAATGTACACATCCAAAATAAGAAAACTACATCAGCCTGAGTTACATGTATTTTCAAACAAACCTGTAAAATTCATCCCACTCTATCAGGCTTAGATACTACTCTCCCTGAGACAGTCCTGACAATAGCCACAACCGGTATAAATTTGGCCTATTTCCCATAATTAAAGGCAGGGTTCCCACGGTCATGAAACTCCTGCATAAGTTTTGTAATTCAAAAAACTGTTCTTCATATTTTAATGTTATGTGAAATATGCTCCTTGTATTTGTACTGTAAAAACTAGCGCTGCACTGTGTGACCGTTGAAACGTGATTAGTTTCATGTGATACACAGCCCAGACGGACATTGGGTCATTGCCAAGAAAAGGCAAAGAAACGGGCTGTCACATCAAGGGAGAAACAAGTAAAATGCTGAAAAGCTGTTGCACCAGGTATCGTGATCCTGTGATCTCTCCCAAGGAGAGTTACTATGGTTACAACTGATGGGGATCCTGAATAATAAAGAAAAAAAGAAATGAATGATATCTGTCCACTTTATTGGGTCATTGATTCACTTGGACAGGGGAAGCCTGAGGGGCATGACGGCGATCAGCCTTAATTTATTAAGGATTCAAGAGTGCATAGGTTCAGGCAAGGTCACAAAACAATTATCAGACATGTCTATAAAATATTTTTTTTGTTTGACAAGAATCAGATATATACAAACTTGTGGAAATTAGAATCTTAACACATGTTAAATTGCATTGACATTACGAGGATCTTTTTGAGCTTTCTGTCCCCCGGTAAACGGGTGTGGCCTCAATGTTTTTGTGAAGTGCTCGTATGTCCCGGTTTGGTCTATTTACATATGCAGCTAGTTGGCAGCAGGGGTGTCTAAAAAGCAAGCTGCTCATCCGTAAACACCTGTGAAGAATGTTTTTAATAATGTACGGCTGTATTGCCTATTATATATAGGCCAACCCACAATAAACTACTTGAATAAAGTTGTGGAAATGGGGTAAAATATAATGGAAAGGTTTTGAAAAATTATCAGTAAAAATGTTTGGGAACACTGTAAAGTATCATCTCATTGACCTGTCATAAAAGCAGAAACGTTAATTTCCAAGCAGTACCGATGTTTCATTTTAAAGCCTTTATCTGCTGGTACTGCAGTGATCTTATTGTGCAGCTGTGTCATTGTTTTCATCTGTAAGAGAAGGAACAATCCTGTCTTCTTTAAAAAGGTACATGGTGTAGCTGTAAATTATGACTACTTATCTTGTCAGGTATGCTTGGGCAAATATACAGTAGAATGGTAAGACTGGCGTGTCTGAGTGCTCAACAGAAGAGTCGATTCAGGAAAAGGGTGGGTCAGCTTTGAATAATCAGATTACTGAACAATTCCTCGAATACATTTTTTTTCTTACAGTGAGGTTTTGCCTGCAGGCTAACTGGATGTGTGTAGGGTGGGGTGGCTGCATGATTCTGATTCACTGTGACCGTGTCTACCTGGACTGACTTTCTGTGCCTTGGATTGTTAGATTTTGGCAGCTAGGCGGAGTAGGCGAAGATACCTGACAACATGAGTGTGTTTGACTTCCACCACTGGATAATATCATCTGCACATGGACATCATTTTTAATTGTGTGTTTTTTTGCCACAGTTGGAAGTTACAGAACACCATTGTAGTGGCAGCAGCTGCCAACCAGCGGCTACAGCCCGCTCTGTTTAGCTTTGTGAGGAGATTGCAGTAAACATGATTCAAAATATCAAACACCAAAACTGCTGGGTGGCGGCTGCGAAAGCAACCGCTTATGTCTGAAAGCGCCATAAGAGTCGGGCTCTAAGGAAAATCTGCACTCCATCCACACTCCACTGCTCGGCTTGTTGAGCACAGTCTATGTAATGAATGACTGAAATACCAGACAGATCAAGTCACTTCATTACATTACAGAGAAACCTTGTAAATGAAATGGCAAAACCCACAAAGAATTATCACTAACTCTGCATTTCCTTTCAGCTCTAGTATCTTTTAACTCCGTGTTTTGGTTTCCCTGTCCACAACTTTACTGTTTTAGACTACATCCACACTAATACATTTTTGTTTTTAAAATACATAACTATTGCTACATCTATGCCTAGCATCCACACCACTCTGGCATTTTGGAACCCTTAAAACAGAGACCTATGAAAATGCTATTGACCTTTTTTCCAATTGGAAACTTGCGTTTTAGTGTGGATGGGCAGAAAGCGAGACTTTTGATGCAATCACGCAGACACCCACATTCACAAAGTGATTGGGTCTTATCAGTCACACCATGTCAAGCCAAAACATTATAGCTAGGTCTACATACCTTTTTTGAGTTCCTTCTTGTTTGGGTACTCCGTTCCCATTGGATAACGGATAACACCTCCAATACCGCTCTGTCACTCCATTTGCTTTGCAACAATTTTCTGTGTGTTTTCTGCCACTTTGTCGGTCCAAGCAAAGAAATCTTTGGTCTCACTTTTTGCCATCTTGGTAGTATTTTCTCAAAAGCAACCAACCAAAGAGACAATCTGCTTCCTGTTTTCATTGGCACGCACATGCCCAGTGTATGTGAATGGTCATGTGATGCGAGTTTTCAGGCATGTTAGCGTGGACAGATATTATTTCCAAAACAATGTTAAAACATGGTGATATGCATGTTGTTTTAAAAACATTTTTTAAATGAAAACATGTTAGTGTGGATGTTAGTTCACTCTCATTGCACATAGCAGTGTTGTTTTTCAGCTAAAAAGTTTTTAAAAACCACGGTACACCACCGGTAGTGATGAGGTGGTGAACATACAGGATCATTTAGCGGCTAAAGATATTTCTCTTAAGAGTAGGTGGACACCAAAACAGAGTGAAAAGGGGAATGACTACATTCATCAGGTTGCTAGAAACACAACTCTAAATGAATGCCAATGTTGCTACAGTTATGCTGAATTTGTAAACAAGCCACTGTTTGCTAATGTTTGCCATATGAACTTTGTAAGGTGATGATATGTCAATGTGTTTATAGCTTGTTTTTGCGGTCACTTGTTTGCCAAAACATCAATTAACATCAGTTAATTACAATAACAATGCCAAGGCAACTCCCAAGAGTCCTACAACTGCAGCTTCAGTCAGCAGTTAATGAGAGAGCATTGCATGCACCCATGTGGGGCTCTAAGCAGTCCTGTTAGGGTTGTCATACACATCAAATGTAATCTTATGTTTTCAGAAACAAGATAAAAGTGAGAGTGACTGCTGGGCTGAAGGGCAGGGAGGAATGTTGGCCTGAGAGTTAGATAACAGAGTTTAGCCACTTGGTTAGGTCAAAATGAATCACTTCCTGTTCGCTCATTATCATTAGCATAGCTTCCTGTCTGCACAGGCAAGAGGACTGGTCAAATGGATACTGAGGATTAGCAGAGAGCACATTCCCATTCAGTACAGTGGTATTCAGGCTATTGCATTACATCAGAGTTGGAAACATGCCCTAACACCCCATGCCTCATGTTCAGACTGAACAAGCAGACATAAAGCAACATATTCTGTAAGTTACTCACAAAGAGCTTCTGTGAGATATTTAAATACATTAAACTGCAATGACACCATATCCTGTCATATTCGATTTTTTTTTGTTTGTTTGTTTTTTTAATTGAAAATGTTCAGTTTAAACCAAGAAAACTGCCCTGGATGGTGACAGTTGTTTGTGCTTTGCTTACTGTCGTTATGTTACAAGATTTTACCTACAAACAGACACAGTGTGGGTGCCCTTGCCAGAAACAGGTCCGGTGGGGATCTGCTTTTCCAGACCTGAATCATATTTGCCAAGCCAAGAACTATCAATTACTCGGAAACCCAAACTTTGCTCTTCTGGTTGATCGTAGATGTTTCCAGGAAACAAACAGTTGATTAAAGCCGCCTGGTATTTGTTAAACCCTCCTAATGCATCATTATATGTGATGCCCATGTCCTGCTCTCACCTCCTCAGACTCTTTCTAAGCCTGTCCCTACTTGCCACTCCCGATTTTTCCTCATGTTTTTCATTTTTCTTTCCTTGCCTATCCCTTAAAACTTCAGTTTTTTTTGCCCATCCATGAACATATCTCAGCCCATCCTCAGCGGGTGCTATTGTCAATGTGGGCTTTAAAAATGTCCCACACAGCACTTTTCCCTGCCCTTTTTTTCTTTTCTCTCTCTCAGCACTCCACCCCCTCTCCCTTTTCCTTCTCCTGTCCTGTCCTCCCTCCGTCTGTAACCAGAGCCCAGGGAATGGGAGGGCTGCCAGGATCCAGTTTGCTTCTGCCCTTTTAAGGCTAAAAAACCAGGAGGAACTTTTTCCAGCGGAGGGAGTGAATTGAAGGAGAGGGGAGGGAGGGAGGATGACTGGAAGGAGTAGAAAGGAAGAGGAGGAAGTGTAGTAGCTCCAGTGTGGCTTGTTGCATGGAGTTAAAGGAGGGAGGGAGGAGGGAAAGGAGAGAGAGCTCTAGGTCAATGATTTTCAGCTTTTGGATGTTTGAGGCTACAAACTGAATTCATGTCACAGTTTGTAGAGCAAATGTTTTGCTGCTTCTTGGGCTTTACTGAAGTTTAATGTCCTGTAGTTTGTGTGTGTGTTTGTGTGTGTGAGAGAGAGAGATAAGGGCAGTGTGGAATGTGTGACATTTCCTCAGAGTGTTCTGTCTGACCAGGATTTGGTCATTCCAACCACTCCTTTTTTTTCCAGGCATGACTTGGTCTAAGTGTATGTGTGAGCGTGCGCGGGCACCATTGTATTGCACACTTGATCTTAATGTCTGAGAAGTCTGCCAAAAGTAACTTTGGGACCATCACGTCATACATAGTGAACACTCAGTCAGTGCTTTACATTAGACATGACAGGCTTAAAGGGATAGTTCAGATTTTTGGAAGTGGTGTTGTATGAGGTACTTATCCATAATCAATCTATTACATGCAGTAGTTTGCTGTCTGTATGCCCCTGTTTGGAGAAGCAGGCTGAATACCAACCCAAGAAGCTTAGCAATGTCCTGCTGTGGATTGGGGTCAGCAAAAACACATATTTTAAATATCTAAAAAAGTCCCACCTTCAACAATCACTATCAGTGTATACTATATTGAAAGCATTTTCACTACTTAACCTTTTCATCAGACAGTGATTTTAGATTTTAGATTTTATGCTGCTTTCATCAAATCCAGACTCCATTGTGAAAAACGGTGATTTAACATAGCTGAACTAAAGAGCTGCTGGTCTACCACTACATCAATCAATTATCTTTTTGGTAGGCTACTACTGTGTGACTTTGGCATCTAGAAGGGTTCGTTCAGATTCACTTACGTCCCACAAAAACCCAAACCTACCGATCGAGGCAGTGGAAGACCAGCAACTCCTGTGTTTAGTGAGCCATTTGTCGATGGAGTCTTGGGGTTTAGAAGAAAGCATAGATGTTTAACTGAAGCTGGTAACGACTTCAGTTTCTGTTGGAACTGGCTGTCTGGCAGAAAGGTAAAATTGTGAAAATATTTAATATAGTATACATTTAATCTGTTATAGATTTTTTTCAGGGGGGGCTATTTGTAGCTGGCTAAAATAGGTTTTGTTGCTGACCCTCGTTCACAGCAATATATCACTTAGCTTGGGGTGTTGGACTCCAGCCTGCTTCTCCAAACTAGGGGCGAACAGCCTTCTACTGTGGGTTATACATTGACTGTGGATAAGTGCCTGATACAACCCTCCTGGTGTTACTACATTAAGTATATCTGGCGGTGTCATCGCTGCAACTTACTGCCCTCCCACTCCTCACAGCCCTCCCCTAGCTTATCTCCACTAGCATCTTGGCTAATGTTAGCACTCTGGACGTAAGTTCAATGCACCAGTAGATTTATAATAATACCCAGATATTAGACGGCAATTAGGCGCCTATTCATTCCAGTGGAGCTGCTTGCCTGCCACATGCGCCAACAAAAGTGTTGAGTTTACGGGTTTACTTCCGTGGTATGTGACCCACTGAATATGCGCAGTAGTGTTTCTCCTGCTGGCTACACCTGCGAGTTCCTGTTCAGCTCACAGACTTTACATTGTGATGACGTCATGCATTTTTAAATGGCTTTTCTCTGCTCAAGAAAGGTTTTATAGGGGTGACCTTGAGTTCACCTGGTAGAGTGTGCGCCCTATATAGGTTGAACGCTTTGCAGCAGCCCAGCTTCAATTCTGGCCTGGCAGCGTGTCATCCCATCTCTCTTTCCCACCCTTCCTGTCAATCTCCGGATGTCCTATCTATAAAAGCAAAAATGTGAGAAAAAATATTAAAAAATAGAAAAGTTTTAAACAAATAAAACCTTCCTGGATCAAAAATTCAGAGTAGAAAGAGTCATAACTGACCTTGGTTGTAGTTTTAGGTGTCCTGTTTTACAGATGTAAAAAAGATGGAAAATGCTTTTTGGGCCACAAGGGAATTTTTTCGCTGCAATGCCACAAGTAGCCACTGGGGAAAATTGGCTGCAAGGCCAAGCAGCATTCCTGGGGGCCTGAACACACCCCATCTCTGCTGGCATCTCAGGTAACATTAGCTAGCCTCTCTGATAGGTTAGGTTTAGGTAAGAGGAGCGAGATTGGTTAGGCTTAAGGTAAAGCTTAGTTTATGCTCGACGCAGTCGCGAGTGCGCAAGGTTCGTGTGCCACAAATGACGTAATCGCGCACCTGCCGACAGCCGCGTGTTGGCGCTTCGCGAGGCGCTTCGTGTACCTCCAGGATTTTGAAACTTTTTGCAAGCCGTGCTAGTGTTGCTCAGTTCAAAATGGATGAACTTGAGGGAAGACTAGCTGAAGTGCATCTCTTCATCTTCAGCCTGCATTGGTTTCACAAGCTGGCTGTGTTCCCCAGTCAGATATCTCGCTGTATGTAATGGGCGGACAGACCATGTTCTTTTGAAATGCTTTTGTCTTGTCAAAAGCCATAAACATAACGATTCCTCCTCTGCAGTCCATACTTTTCGTGCTACCATCATTGCTGTTTACATTGTTTTCCACTTGACCCTACTTCTGCTGTTTTTTGCCTGGTTCTACTACTTCCTATACTATTTTTCCTCGACCGCCCCCTGTCTTTGCGGCGAATACTGCAACGGAGAATGTGCTAAGTATAAATGCCTTTGCACACTGAGACACTGAGATGTGCATGCAATCTGCGAACAGATCCAGGCAAAGGTATAACTGAGGCTTAAGAATGTCAGGGGAAGTCAATCAGGGGTAGAGCAGGACAGAGTAGGGTGTGTCATGCCTTCGCCATACAAGGGAAGAAAAAAACCTCACCTCCTTCAGCATCTCAGCTAAAGTTACATAGCCACAATGACACTGTTCTTGCAATACATCCATGCACTGCGGGACCATGGATCGATTGGTTAACTCTAGAGAGAGAGAAAGAAGGGAGAGAATAAACATGGTGAGATGCGACAAGTGATACAACATCATTTGTGAGGAGTGGGAGGGCAATGAGGGACGGCATGTCCACCATTGGACCCTTCTCCTCTAAATGACCTAAAACACATTTTTGCTTGTCTGCAAAGTAATTCTTGTTACTTATTGGCTGCGATATGAATAGATACAGATGTAGGATGGTGTACTGCTATCAATCTGCGGGCCCAGCCAATTTAACAGTCTTAGTTCTACAATACTTACAGTGAAGGCTCAGTCACACAAGCATGGTCATGTATTGATGGATAGATCTGTCTCCTGACAGTCTGACAATGTCTTTTGTATTTTATTATTATATATCAAAAAACATGAATAAATCTAAGGATACTATGAGTGAGACTTGCTGTGTTGTTTCGTCTACCGCCTTTACAAGATCTCTGGACTAATTTGCACCAGATGTTGTTGTACAACCTGAATATTGTGCAGAACCTTTCCGCCTGCTGTTGCGCCGCTCTGCACCCCCCCCCTCTCTCTCCCTCCTTGGGATGCTGGGATCAGGTCAGGCTGTGGGTCAGGGGTTGCAATGATGTCATAGTGATGCCACTGGGGGGGGGCTGCGTCTTCGAGCCAAATAGATGAGTCATGGGAGTTTTTGGGGCAGATGGAGCATCAACCACAGACACGCATACTCTCCATACAGTAGTCTCCACACTCTGGTGACTCTGCCTCTATCGCGCTCTCTCACACACACACACATTTAACGCAAGGGGGGTTGAGGGTGGGGGTGGTGGTATGAGTCAGCAGAGGGGGAGTCTGGCAGTCTGTGTCCGTATATGGGCTCCATCGAGCTTGGTGCGCCGTGGTCTGCCGGGAATGCTGGCAGATTCCTTGCATGTTTAGTGGCTTTGTGTGTGAGAGGCATGAATCAAAGAGCAACACATATACACACATTATCAGAGAGTGTGAGTCGATTTATGTCCTAACAGTACCCGTGAGGAGGACAAGCTTGTCTGCTGTCCAAACCTTAGATGATGCCCTGTACTGGGCAGCTTTGCTTCTTCTGGAAACTGTAAGGCACTGACACCGCCTGTGTTAAGTGGCACCACTGTTCTAGTTACAGCATTTTGTACAGGCAGAGGTTGGTTCTTGCTTCAACCCTGACTATTTTTGACTTTTGATGGACAAATTATTATTCAATTAACTGAGAAAAATCAAAGTTTAATTAATTAATAATTATTAGTCGTGGTCTTTTCTGCTCTTGTTCAAAGGCTGTGGTTGTGCTTTAATGCTGTGGTGGCTGACAGGCTGCTCTGTGACACACCCCAACTTTATCTGATCAGCATTCTGGCTGCAAGTACCAACCTGTGCTACACTTGTACCCACCTATCCTATAACAGCCCTTGAGGCAAATTAGTGATATTGGGTTATGTAAATAAATTGCCTTGACTTGACTTGACTATCAGTACCAATGACAGTTTATAGCTGTCAGTTTTATCTCTGTCTTTAGGCAACATTTCTGTTCCCCCTTCACTGCTTTCTGTCACTCCTTTTCAGTCAGTCTTTCCTATCTCTTGCGTCTTCTCTTCCTCTTCCCTGTCATTCCTGTGCGGACTGAGTTGGCACTCGGTAGCTCGGCTCACTCAAAGTTCCCGTGGTGATGGGTGTATTTTTCCACTGGGAGCAGTTGACATGTCATGTAGCGCAGGATTGAAAGCTTGTGAGCACATCTCTCTGTTGGAGCACAAATTCAGACAAGCAGCAAGCAGAGATGGTGTGGTTGTAGTAATCTGATGTAAAGCATGCATCTCTGTGCATTAGATTAGCTTTTTTCATGTCTTACCAGCCTTTGTGTCCTGACTTGCTTGCTACTCTGCTTATCTTCATCATGCATGAAATTCCAACCTCCCCCTCCTTTTGGTTAAGACCCCCATTCATACTGACCCTGTCCTGAAAGTCTTGCTGCACCTCAGCTTTCAGACCCTCCTACTGCAGGCCTTTAAAATTCAGCCTTTTCAGTAGCCCCAGCCCCCAACTGCAGCCCCAGCAGTGTTATGCAAAAACATCTTAGAAAAAAAAGTAATTCAGGATCTTATTGTTGTTGAAGTTGAGCTGCTGCTACCAATCACTATTCCAGTCTTGACAACAATAACCAAAAAAGTTGTAAGCAGCGCTGGAATCTGAATAGCCGCTTGTTCGTAAGCGTTTGTTATGTTGTTTTCTGAGCCTCATTCTCTTCTCTGTTTTTGTGCTTTCTGCAGCTTTATCAGAGTGTTGAAACATTTGACATCACACAGAAACTGCCATCTGGACATAGCTACTGTCAGAAGTGGGAGTCACATGTTCCTTTTAACAGACCTTTAACTTTTCAGATACCCGCAGAAAGCTTTAAACCTATAAGCACCCGTACATACACCCTGGATAGCCATCAGCACCACGCCTCAAATTCTTACAAGAACCAGGACGTTTCCTCCTTAATGTTCTAATCACCATAAACTAGGAGTCACAAATGCATTGCTCCACCCTTTCCTCTAGGATGGACCTGAGCAATCAGGCCTCCTGATCAACTGCTTCTTGTGCAACGTGTGTCTGCACGATGTGGTGTGTATGTTGGGTGCTATGTGGTTCTCTCCCTCATGCCTGGGCTAGCTTTTGGTTGCATCACTTTCTCTTCTGCTTGCAGCAGAAAGGGTGACTCTGCCTGAACACAGACAAATGCCTCAAATGCTGGAACAACCTGTGACATGTGCTAGTTGTGTCATTCTCTTGCAATATGAACTGGTGTGGCGGATTACATACAGTATGGAGCTGCAAGTCTGTCTAGTTTGTTCTTTTCTGACTTAAAGTGCCTTCATACAGTACATGCTGGGGACACATTTATCTTGAAAAGCCATTAAAAGTGCATTTTGCATTATATGTTACCTTTAGTACTTTTGATGTGATTGAAATTTGCACAGAAGGCCTTAAAGTACCATGAGGGAAGTCAACATAAATTCACTCACTATCTCTCCCCATGGTCCATGATTTCAAGGCATGCATCCCACTCCGCCTTAATGAGACATGCATTAGATAGCAGATAACAGAGACATTCCTGGGGGAAATGTGGACTTTAAAGCATAGATGATTAGCTACTAGTCCTCTCTTCTGAAACACTGATGTTTCAGTAGTAGAGAAAAGATCAAACAATAGTTTCCTCCAATCCACTGTTGTTTGTGCAGTTTCTATTTTGAAGGAGGGCTGCATCTTAAAAATTACATCTTTTTTAAATGATTGTACAAAAACAGTTCTAAATAACAAGCATCTGTTTGTCCTCTATGATTTGGATGACCATTTTTAAAGTTTGTATAAATGTTTAAGCATGCTAATATGACTGAAAATCTACCCTCTTTGTCTTCCTCTAAACTTCAGACTCTAAAGCCATTGTGGATGGGAACCTGAAGCTGATCCTGGGTCTGATCTGGACCTTGATCCTGCACTACTCCATCTCCATGCCCATGTGGGATGAGGAGGAGGAGGCGGATGATGGCAAGCAGAGGACGCCCAAGCAGAGGTTGCTGGGATGGATCCAGAACAAACTGCCCGAGCTTCCCATCACCAACTTCAGCAAGGACTGGCAGACCGGCCGAGCCCTGGGTGCCCTGGTTGACAGCTGTGCTCCAGGTGGGAGGGAGTGTGTGCGTGTGTGTGCGTGTGGGGGGCTGGGAACATGTGTTTCACAGGTCAGTGGAGGTGAAGGACTAGAATGTGTAGGTGTGTGTGGTATCCACAGAAAGGGTCTGCAGTTAACACCAGCCAAGTATTAAGTGCTAGAAACGCTTATCTCTAGAGGATACGTCAGTCAGGGTCACCTGAAACATTCAGCTGTTTGAGGAGATGACATTTTAAAGGGATACTTTTTTTTTTTAACGGGGGTTGTATGAGGTACATATCTATGGTTTGTGTACTACATACAGTAGATATCTGTCTGTATGCCCACAGTTTGGAGAAGCATGCAGTAATATCAACAATTTTAGCCATCTAAAAAAAGTCTCACCTTAAAAAATCTGTATCAATATAAGTCCCTGTTGGAAATCACTGTCTGATGGTGAGGTAAAGCAGTGAAATATTCTGAATTTAGTGTAGACTTAAACTGATATTGATATTGATGATGTTGTCCGCATCCACAACAGCACATTGCTTAGTTTCCGTGTCACACTCCAGTCTGCTTCTCCAAAAGGGGGTGTGCCAACTGTCATTTACTGTATTTCAGACACTAAGGATAAGTATCTCATATAACCCCAGTTCAAAAAATGCAAACTATCCCTTCATTATCTCCATTTAACTCAGTATCTGAATGTATTTTGCCTCCCAGATGTCAATACGCCTTTTAGCGTCATTACTGTCTGCACACAACAAAGACTGACAGCTGCAGATCTGAGGTCAAGTCAGGGAAAACAGCATAATTCTCATCTGGGTGAGAGTAAAAATTGAGGGCAGGGGTGACAAGCTGAACAGAGTAGAGAGGAGGGGCAGTGCTGAACCTTCCCATTATGGTCCTGTTAAATTAGAAAAGGGTGGGGGTGAGGAGGCAGAGGGGAGGAGGGATGTAGGTGAAGGAAAGTGAGGCATAAAGGAGGTTTCTGTTTACATGCTCAGGATGTTTGGCATACCTGTGGATCACCAACAGCCTTGAGCCAGAGATACGGATTCAGCAAGGGCTTTTATTTTCCTGCAGCCAAAGATTTCCAACAGTGTCCAAAAATAACAATCGTCAGACCTGAGAGTCAGTTAAGAACAAGTACATAAAAACTGCCACACTGACACACTTTGCCAGGATATGATATGAGGTAATAATGAAGGAATATGGTAACATCTAATGTGTGAATTCAAGGGCAGACATCTTGATTACAAGCCACAGAGACAGATGTAGGTATGACCCCACACATAATCACTGCCACTGATTCACCTTCAAATAAAGATAAGGCATATTTGGTATTCTGCCTGGATCTGCTGGATGGTGTCAGGGCTGTAACTTTGGAGTCAACTTGCTGGCTCCAAAACAGCTTTAAATAAAGTTTAGATAGATTTGCATAGAATATCATTATATTACCATGATATGTTTTAGGCTACTGTTGCATGATAATCTAACTCACCTCATATCTTCTCTACAGGTCTGTGTCCTGACTGGGATCAGTGGGATCAGAGCAAACCAGTGGATAACGCCCGCGAGGCTATGCAGCAAGCTGACGACTGGCTGGGCATCCCACAGGTAAAATAAACACCAATATAGGACAGATAAGCTTCTTTTGAAATAAGAAATACATTATTTTATTAATTGTAAAAACTAAATGCGATTTTGCAGTTAAGTATTATTTATTATTTCTAAGAAAGTGGATTAATGAACCTTTTTTTCTTCAAAGCAGCTTCATTAGTAATTTATAGCGTGTGAGATGATTACTGCATGACTTGGTGTGTGCTGATGAGGTGGGCGCAGTGGTCATGTTCAGCACAAAAATAAATCTAATTTCTGTTTTTTGAGGACTTTTTTCATCTTACTTTATAATGATGAAAACTCTGTGGGTGTGTCTGTTCCAAGTTTTTCTCCTCACTGACTTGGTCAATCCAAATTTGGCACAGTGGTAGAGGGTCATGGGAGGATGCGAATGAAGCAATATTACATCAGTAGGCCAAAGGGGGGCGCTATAGCAACCAATTGAAATTGCAAACTTTGAATGGGCCTATCTCATGCCCCGTATGTTGTAGAGACATGAAACTTTGCACAGAGATGCCTCTCCTCATGAGGAACAAATTTGCCTCAAGAACCCATAACGTCCGGTTATATAGATTTTCTGTCATTTTGAATTTTTTGAAAAACACTTAAAAACAGCCTCTTCCTAGGATGTTTGACCGATCTGCATGAAACTCGGTGAACATAATCTAGGGACCAATATCTAAAGTTCCCTCTTGGCAAAAGTTGGAAACCTTACTAAAACAGTGCTGTACATAATCATGGAAACTGTCAGTGTGTCATTCTGTCAGTCAATCATTCTGTCTGTCCCACGTTTTTCTACTCACTGACGTGTTCAATCTATATGAAACTGCAAACAGGCATTGAGGTTTGGCATAGGTAGAAAGTGACAAAGCTATAAATGTGTATGGACTAGTATTTATGGATTTCTGAAATTTCCTCATTGTGGGCATGCGCTGAAAGTGAGGCTGTATGCACCTGTAGGACCTTACTGAGTGATTATTATAAGTGTCTGACAACACTATTGAGAGGACCATACAGATTGAGATTTTAGTGGTCAGAGAAAGCAATTGATTTTATTATTCAAGTAGGCTACCTAAAGTTTAATTTGTATTTGCAACATGAATAATTTATATGATAAAAAAAATTGATACTTGGCACTGTGTGACGATACAATATTGTCAAACAAAAAATCCGCAGTACTATGTTGTCTTGATTTTTTCCCCTCACCCCTAATAACAATCAGCGTCTGTGAGTCACAAAAACGAGCACTTAAATTGAACGCAAATTGGTAGGGCGCACCTGTCCCGAGTGGTTACGTTGTGACCTGTGTCGCCACGGCAAGCTGCAGCCATTTCTCTCAATACTGGACCAATTTCAAAAATCGTCGTTCCCATGAGTCACTTAAAATAGGGTCAAGGTTGAAAAATATCAGAGTTCCCCTTTAATACTACAGGACTGATTTGAGAGGTGAGTTTGTTTGATAGATAAAATCACCATCCTGTATGAGACAGAACCGAATACTACAAGAGTTTCGAGCCTGGTGGTACAGTGTGCTTACTTGTGCATCAAATTGAACACATTTTAATTTTATCCCCTTTAGTGTTTATCCATAATGAATAGTTCAACATTTCATAGGGAGATTTTCAACTTAATTCACCAGAGTTAGTTTTTCCCTGCCGGTTCTTGGGCTGGGTCACTCTGGTGAAAGTCTGACAGTGTTGTGTTGGCATGATTAGCAGAGTGCTGGCAGCTGGCACAGCATAGCGTGCTGACAGTTGGCTCTGTGGTTGTCGCTGTTTCCGCTTTCAGCTCTGTTTCAGCTAAGAATCTGGCTTTGTCCCTTCCCCTGCTGTCTCTGTGGGTTGTAAAATCAGACAATAAGCGTGTCTGTATGAGTGGCTTTCGGCTGGTTTGCGTGTGAGTCTGTCTCAGGTACTTTCTGAGCTGAGGAAGAGGTTGGTATGTGGTTGTGATCTATAAATCACAACACTGCTTGGTTGATTTTTTTGGGTAATAGTCTCCATGGAAACCAAATTAAGCACTGTGACAGGCTGTACAACTTCTCTTCCATTAGCAAATAAACTAACAAGGAAAAACAGCCCTTTCATCTGGAAAACATTTTCCTTCTTGTCTTGGCCTCCTAGGTGATAACCCCTGAAGAGATTGTTGACCCCAACGTGGACGAACATTCAGTCATGACCTACCTGTCCCAGTTCCCCAAGGCTAAACTGAAGCCTGGCGCACCTCTACGGCCCAAACTCAACCCCAAGAAGGCCCGCGCCTATGGCCCAGGTACCAACACACACAAACACCCACACATCTGCAGCTTCAACAAGGAAACAAATTAATTTGTATTGACCAGAGCAGCTGGATCAGTTTAGAGCAGGACGGATTTACATGTTTACAGCCGCGGACCCAAAAATTGTGAGCTTGTCCAAGAGGTTGAACTTATGCAGTCAGAGACAGTTAAAGCTCATCCGTTTGCAGTAGATTGATCTGGTTACTACCTGAAGGCTGTATTTACACCAAATCCAGTGATGAGGTGAAAACGCCACTCCTCCTGTTCATTTTAACGTGGGTAGTGCATCTAGGCTGTGGTGGTGGGACTGCAGCAGATGCCGTAAAAAAACAGTTAAATATGTTAGTGATAAAAAGAAATAAAGTATGAATTAACAGCTATTGTGTACTATCCTACAAAGGAGAGCCCTTGCTTTGTTTATGTGTGTGGCAGTGAAGATGCAACAGCAATTATAATCAAGAGGAATTCTACAGATCTTTTTAGCCAACATAAATACATTTAGCAAAGAAAAATACTCTGGCTTTCTCTCCACCCTCTACTCCCCTACAAATGGGCCATTAAGTGACACTCCCACAATGCCATACAAGCCTGCGGCTAATCCCCAAAATGCCAGGTTTGGTGTGAAGGCAGCCTAAATGTAACACAGATGTTAGATAGCATGCATTAAGTATTTTATCTACAGCCTTTTCTGTGTCAGTCCAGAACCATATATGTTATATAAACTACACATTTTATTAATGTACTGTCTCCATCCTTCCATCTCTCCTCTCTGAAGGTATTGAACCTGTTGGGAATGTCGTGATGAAGAAGGCTGTGTTCACTGTCGAGACCATCAGCGCAGGAATGGGAGAGGTGCTGGTTTATGTGGAGGACCCTGCAGGACACAGAGAGGAGGTGAGCCACTGCTGATTTTTGGCTGTTTGGTTTTTGGTCATCATGGCATTCTATTTCAATAACTTTTTAAAAATGTCCTCCAGGCTAAAGTGACGGCCAACAACGATAAGAACCGCACCTACTCTGTCTTCTACATCCCTAAAGTGACAGGCATGCACAAGGTAGGAGGGTTTTTTTAATGCAAAAGGCTGATCTCACACTGATAACAGTGTATGCAATGGATAATGGAAGTCAGTGGTGGAGAGTGAATAAGATCATTTACTCAAGTACCTTACTTAAGTACACTTTTGAGATACCAATATTCCATTTTATGCCATTTTATACTTTTTAACTTCCCTACATTTATCTGACAGATTTTTTTTATTAGTTATTTTGCATAGTTTGCATATTATACAGTATAAGAAAAGTATAAGGCATGGATACACAACATGTCAGTAGGCCAAGGGCCAGTTAACGAACAAACATTACTGATATTTATCGCCTAGAATTAATATGTGAGGCAAATGCAGTCACAGCAGCCTCAGGCAGGTGTATGCAGCGGTGTACCTAGGATTTGAGGACATTCAGAGTTTAGCCTGGACGCCAGATCCTCCCCTGGGCCTGTCCTGTTAAATTTCATTGTGAATTAGATAATGGTTTGCAGGCCACCCTGCACTGTATTGTTGACCACATTAGAACCACTGGCCATAAGTTTAGTGTCAGTGCTATAGGATGCATTGTTCTATGAAAAAATAATCGCGTCCTTACAGTTTTATTTTTTTTTTAGAAAACGTGAACAAATCAGTGTTCTCAGAATATGTCAAGCTGTTTTTAATGCAAACTTCTTAACCATCATAAAACTCTCTAAAAAATTAACTTTTTCACAATTGTTGTGCAGCTCACAAAATAAAGGAATATAGCAAATTGTGCTCACAAATACGTCAGTAATAATAATTCTATACTATAGTCATCACAGTTCCATTTGGCTTGAAATACATTTAGCTGATAATATTTAAGCCGTTTACATCAGTAGAATTTTGGAGTGCAGGACTACTTCAACAATGTGGTTTTTCTACTATCACTTTTTAAAGGATCTGAATATCTCCTTCACCCCTGCTGGAAGTCAGAGCCAGGGACACTGAGGCCACTGAAAGAGTCTCACTCTGTATAAAGAGGTCACACTAGATGTCATACAATCTGCATTAATTTGAATGGCTGGAAAGTTTATCAACAACTATTTACATCCATTTTCGACTGCTTTACATAACACACAGACAACTTGAACGGCATCAAGCTGTGTGTCAAAGCCACAGAAACCACACAGATGTGAACACTGAAGTGTGAAAACTGCAAAGAGAATAAAAGGAACTGAGAAAAAAATGTGAATACCGCCCTTTCATACAAGAGACGAGTGAATGACACAGCTCTAGCACATTCAACCTGTGATGGACACATTTATATGACACAGTTGTCAAAGGTTAATCTTTGGCTGTCACTGTTATGGGAGACTCCAGTCTGCACTTCATTGAAGAACAAGCCTCTAAAACTCGGCATTAACAACCTTTAGATGTCCAAAATCTTAAATGATATCTGGTCTCATATCACAATTTTGGTACAATATTTATACATTGGCCCGCTCTGAATAGACTCATATTATTGCTTCCTTATGTGGATGGACTTCCTGGCTGGATTGAGCTCAGCCTAGCCAGACTTCCAGTCTGGCTGGATTGAGTTCAGCCTGTCAGCATGATCAGTGCCTGTTGTCTTGATTGAGTTGTACACTTGAAACTTTAAAACACCTCTACGTGCTTTCACATTTAAAAACAATGACCTTTTGCAAGAACATGTTACTTGTTGAAACCAAATTGTAGACCTGCACAGTTTGATTATAAGCAGTTGAAATAAAATCTCTGTACTGTCAGGTCAAACTGTTTTTTGTTTTTGTTTGTTTTTTTCAATCAAACTGATACTAGGTTTTGATTTTGATATTTTTATATATTTTTTCATTTTTGTTTATTTTTTATTTCCCAGCATTATAAAGCAAAAAAAATTAAATTATATAGTTGTTAATATTAGTGGTACCTGGACCTGAATAAGTCTTGCTGAAATCAACACCTGTCCATTATGAGGTGATGAGCTTCCTAGCTACTCTTGCTAGCAGAAATGACTGCGTTTCTTTCAGGTCTTATGGTGTCAACTGAAAAACAAAATAGAATTTAACAGCGTCCTGCAGCATACTCCACTGTCCCAGCAAAGTCAGTGATCAGATATAAAATCATTTTATCACTAACATTACTGTTCACAGCAGGCAAGGAAAAATATGTAAGACTTTGCAAACTAAAGATCTTCTAATTCTTGTAAGGTCTTTGTTTTTTTTAGAGAGAGAAACTGAATATGAATGTTTGTTTTTTTTTTTTAATTACAGGGTTGACTTGAAAGTTCTAGATACTCATTTCCCTCTCTCCTTGCTGCTTTGTAGGTGACAGTGTTGTTTGCAGGGCAGCACATCTCTAAGAGCCCCTTCGAGGTGGAGGTCGGCATGGCTCAGGGGGACTCCAGCAAGGCTACAGCCCAAGGACCAGGCCTTGAGCCCTCAGGAAACATTGCCAATAAGTCTACTTACTTTGACGTCTACACAGCAGGTAATAACATGGGCAGTGTGTGAGTGAGGTTTGGTTTCTTTACTATCATCAGGTTAGAAGTCTGCATGAGTATGTTTTAATGTGTGCTTTAACTTGTGCATTTTTTAGCAGTTACTGAGTCCCCTCTTCCTTCTCTTGATTTCTCTCAGGTGCTGGTATTGGCGAGGTGGAGGTGGTCATCATTGACCCTGCTGATAAGAAGAACACAGTGACTTGCAACATAGAGGACAAGGGCAACAGTAGCTACCGCTGCACCTATAAACCCACCCAGGAGGGCCAGCACACCATCTATGTCACCTTCGCAGGTGGTCAGATCAGCAAGAGTCCCTTCACGGTCAACGTGGGAGAGGGTAAGGGTTACAGATTTGATTCATTAGAGAAGTATCAAGGGAGACTTTCTTTGTAAATGAATCTGTATAGGATGTTACTGAAACATTCTGTGCACAACTGTTAAATGTTTACCCCTGCAAATCACTAAAATTACATCAATGAAGGTCTCAGCCTTTGAAGACTATCAGATTTAACAAAGTCCACTGTAAATCTTAAAGGCAAAAGAACATTTTAAATCATTAAAGATGACCTATTATGCTCATTTTCAGGTTATACTTCTGTTTTGGGTTTCTACTAGAACATGTTTAAAAACCAATAAAATAAAATAAAAAATAAAACAAAAACTTCTAAACACATGACGTGTTCCAGCAGGAAAATAATATTCTCCCCGAATTTGGATCAACATATGCACCCAAGATTGAATGTTTTCCCAGTTAGCATATAGCTACATGTGGCAGTGCGTCTTCAGCTGGGAAATGACTGTAAGGGAGAATAGTGGCAATTTTTACAATCAGAAATCCCCAACAACAGTTTCTAAACACAACCAGACATGTTTCAGCAGGAAAGTGATCTGAAATCAAGGTTAAATTAACAGCTTCAGCAACCAAAGTTACATGTTTCCCTGATATTAGCATGTAGCTACATGTACATTAGCAGTGTACTTGCAGCAAGGGAATGACTGTAGTGGAAAATAGCATAAAACAAACAGCACTTTCTCCTGTTAAAAATCACCAATAAAAGCTTCTAAACACAACGGGACATGTTCCAGCAGGGATATGATCCAAATTTAGGAATAATTTAACAACGTCAGTAACAAAGATTACATGTGTCCATGGCGTTAGCATGTAGCTTCATGCAGCAGTGCACTTGAAACTGGGAATCACTGTGTAAAACGGCGATTTCTCCCATTAAAAATCACAAATAAAAGCTTCTAAGCACAACTGAACTTGCTCCAGCAGGAATATGATCCATAATTGGGGACAACTTTACAAACTTGGCAACCAAGTTCACATGTTTCCGTGATGTTAGCATGTAGCTACATATAGCAGTGTAGGCTACCACACTGACATTAGAGTGGATGGAGCAGATGACCATATAAAGAAATCCGTCACAATCTGATATCATCTTTCAGCCGAAATTTTAAAAACTTGGATAGAGTATTCAGTCCAGTCTGAAGCCTGAAGCTTGCTTACTTTAACATTTACTTCATGATTTGAGACATGAGAAAAGCATAATGGGTCCACGTTAAATACTTGCATAGCCTGCTGTATTTTCTTCAGAATATCTGATGCTTTCTGTCTTTTCCTACCACTGTGCTGGATGTCGTGTCCTCTCTCCTCTCTTCCCCCTCCCTTCTTCTCTTTGATAGAGGCCTGGTGGTATCTGTCCTCTCTCTGGAACGGCCTCTTCCTTCTGCTGTCATTTCCTGTTTCCTGGGATCTCTCTTGGGTACCCACTGTGTGCGTGTGCGATTGCATGCATGAGTGGATGAGCTGTGTGTCTGTGTAGATATTTGACCGCTTTACTTGTGTGGTGTGTGTGCCATCTGCCTCTGAAGCTCTAGACTTCAAAATCACTCAGTCATCAGGTCCATGAGGTAATACGCGACTAAGAAATTCACAAACATGTTCTCACATTTTTATGGAATAATACCTCCACTAAGCTGCAGTTTGTTTTTGCCCAGGAAAGGGGTGCCCCATTTCGTTCAGCTCACTAGTGGTATTCAGTTTACACAATGCCACAATTAACAAAAAACTGTACTTGTATTGCATGACCAGCATTGTTTAAAACATAGCTTTTGGCATTAAGAATTTATTTTACGATAAATTTAAGGAATTCAAATAACAGATATGTGGTAATTAGCTTTGGCATTCTGAGAGATAACACAATCTTAAAATCGCATTGGGTGTGTCCATTCATATAACTTGTATAAAACTACAGAATGCTTAAGGAATTGGAAATTGGAATAGCAACAAAAAAAGTTTGTTGTATTTTTTTTTTTGTTGTTGTTGTTTTTTTCTGATCACATTTCTGTTTAACCTGGCAAATAACCTTATTATATACAAGATACAATTTTTCTCTATTTTTAATGAATTATTATAGTGCCTCTGCCAATTATACCACACCTGCAAAGGCCACCTGCTTAATTGAAAAAAGGCTTAAATATAATAAAATGGAAACATATTTCTCCTCTTTAAGTGCCAAGTCGTCCACTTCCTGGAAAATATCTTGATCTCCTTTCAGTTGCCTCTGTTCCTGTGGGGTTTCCTTTGCTTCCTGCAGGGCATCAAACTGTGACTCAGCAGCTCCTATTTTTTTGTAGAGTTTTAATCAGGAGATATGAAGGATACTCCACTTCCTGTGTGAAGCGAAACACTTATTTCTTTTTCTCTAGTCTATGAGTTCACTCTGTGGGATAAGATAGATGGATAAAAGGCACATGAGGAGTGTGCAGGGCAGGAGGAAGGTGGGAAAGGACAATTATAAAGCACTGAGAGCTTTCCAGGGACCCTTCATCGTTGGGTCATCATCATCATCATTGTTAATCTTTTCATCATTCACCCCTCCCAACTGAAACCACCGCTGAACTCACACATCTGCATTGCGCTGGAATTAGAATAGCCTCTGTGTCTGTTTCTCTCTGACACTTTCATTTTGTGTGTCTCTCCACAGCATGTAACCCCAGCCTGTGCAGAGCTAAGGGTCGTGGTCTGCAGCCTAAGGGCCTGAGGGTGAAAGAGACCGCAGACTTCAAGGTTTACACCAAAGGAGCTGGCACTGGAGAGCTCAAAGTCACCATCAAGGGGCCCAGTGAGTGAGACAAACCCACAGAGAGTTATCAACTGATTCAGCAGTCCCCCCCAGCTTTACGGAGGACTTTAGCATCTTTCAGCCCATGGTTTTGATTTTATGGTGCTCAGCTTAATTGTTGTTCTCACTGCATTTATCAGACCTGTTTTCAGCAGCAGCACGCAGCTGTTTTCAGTGAAAAAACTCCCAGCACCAAACTGCAGACAAAGTTAGCTTCCAGCTGGCGAACACTATTGAGCATTTAGTGGCTAAAGAGGTGATGTTTGAGGTGAACTTGACTGTGACATCACAGTGTTATGCAAAAAAATTTTTTTACAACCATGAGGCAGTAATTTTAGTTTTAATATAATCCAGAATCACTCTCTTCTATTGTGTTTCACTTGTTGCGTTGCCCCAATGACTAAATTTATGTAGGTCCAAGCCTCATAAACCAAACTGAAAGCTGTTTGCTATCATACCATGGTTGAAATGATCATGCGCTGTTAATGTGCTCATAATATAGTTATGATGCCCTGCAAACAAGAAACAATCAGTTCTAATTTTTTTGTAACTCTCCTACAACTGGCAAAAAATTGCTTTAAAAAAACATGCTACTAATGTGCAAATCTGTGTTTACAGAGGGTCTTGAAGAGCCATGTAAAAGGAAAGATCTTGGAGATGGTGTGTACGGTTTTGAGTATTACCCCACCACACCTGGAACTTATACCATCACCATCACCTGGGGAGGACAGCACATCCCCCGCAGGTAGACACACTCGCATGGGAACAAATATTACAATTGCACTATACTGACTTTGTTATTGTGACTGATTGCTCTCTGCTCCGTTTAGTCCGATTGAGGTCAAGATTGGCGCTGAGGCCGGCCAGCAGAAGGTGAGGGCCTGGGGTCCAGGGCTGGAGGGCGGTGTTGTCGGTAAATCTGCTGACTTTGTGGTGGAGGCTGTTGGAGACAATGTCGGTACACTGGGTAAGTAAGCTAAAGAGACGGCAGAGATAACACACAGTCATAGAATCCTCAAAGTCTGTGTTCTAAGTATCTAAAGTTTTATCTTCAGTTACTCAGTGACAGCTCCTTTAAGATGTTTGTTTTTTCCCCTGTTCAGGTTTCTCTGTAGAAGGTCCATCTCAGGCCAAGATCGAATGTGACGACAAGGGTGATGGCTCCTGTGATGTGCGCTACTGGCCCACAGAGCCAGGGGAGTATGCAGTGCATGTGCTCTGCAACAGCGAAGACATCCAACATTCTCCCTTCATGGCTGAGATTGTCAACCCACCAAGCAAAGACTTCTACCCTGACAAGGTATACACACACACAGGGATACGCGCACTTCCATGTTGCGCAGCTGCAGAACAGGCATACAATTTACTTATTAGTTATTCCTCTTGATGTGACATTAATTTAGTCATATCACTGTAAATGTATAACTATCTTCCTAAAGCTCCATGAATGGGTTTCTTCCAGGTTAAGGCATATGGTCCAGGCCTTCAAAGCAGTGGTTTGGCTGTTGGAAAGCCCACTGAGTTCACAGTTGATGCCAAGCAAGGAGGAAAAGCTCCTCTTAAGATTGTGGCTCAGGTAGGGCTGTGTGTGTAATAGCATATGACCTGAAATTTGCTGCATGTGTCAGATCTTCTGGTCCTGTTTCATCCCTTCAAACACCTTTGTCCTCATGTTCTAAACCCCTCTGATCGATCTGTTCCACTTGTCTTATTGATTTTTCACATCTGCACAGGATGGGGAAGGTGCTCCTGTGGAAGTGCAGGTTAAGGATAATGGCAACGGCACATACGCCTGTACTTACACCCCACGTAAGCCTGTAAAACACACTGCCATGGTCTCCTGGGGAGGAGTCAACATCCCTGACAGCCCATTCAGGGTAAGTGCACGGACAGATGTTTAGAGAGGGTTTACACAAAGGACATTTTATCACAGACAAGTCTCTTAAGCTATTGTGTTTTTGATCCCAGATGAATATTGGAGCAGGCTGCCATCCGAACAAGGTGAAGGTGTCAGGACCTGGGGTGGCCAAGACTGGCCTCAAGGCCTTTGAGCCAACATACTTCACTGTTGACTGCGCAGAGGCTGGTCAAGGTAAAGCTACATAAACTGTTGCATCCTTTCACACAGTGATTCACACAGTATTTTCTACCACTGCATAATTGATGCTTTATAAAGCATATAAGTAGCTTTGACAGGAGATCTGCAGTGGGGCTCCAATAATCAACATTTGCTCATGTGAAAGAGGTCACTCGTAGTTACAAAGCTCTTTTTAGTTTAACATGGCAATTAAGCATCCTTCACCCCATTGGTTTGGTTTTCCGGGACTGCAGCTTCAGCTCTCACTGTTCCAGGCAGCTGTTTTTAGTAAAAACACTCAATACACACGATAAACCCACTTTACACTATGTGCTCAGCACCAAAGTAGAGATAGACAAAGGTAGCAACGAGCTAGTGCAGAAAGTGGAGTATTTAGCAGCTAATGAGCTAGAGATTTTCCTCAGACATTGGTGGAGACCAAAACAGAGCGAAAAGTAAAGTGAATAGTCAGCTTTTATTCATCTGGTGGCCAGAGATATAGCTCCAGATAAAGCTTGGGCGTTCTCCATTTTTTCATACCTTCATACTGACATTTCACCGGGGTATACAGTATATCCCTGTATTTGTGTTAGAAGGAAAAAAAGAGCTCAGCTTCTAATGACAGAAGTCACTGTAGTATGTATGACACTGTCTAGCCAACATAACACTGCTGTGTTTCTAATATGCAATTAGCCTATTTAGACGAGTCGTGCTAGGTTAAATACTCATGGCCCATAGAGTATGAATAGATAGAAAATAAGCGCCCCTTGCTGGTGACCTGATGACTCCTGTTGCTGCAGCAGATACGGACACATCAGTGAGCTGAATGGCATGATGTGTTGAATAAAATTAAGAGGATAATAAACTGCTTTTTTAGTTGGAAGATGTCATGTCAAGATAAGGTTTTTCAAATACACTGGTATATACGTATCTTCACTCAGGATGAATGTTTATGTTGCTCTGTGTCTTTTGAATGTGTAAATAGGCAAAAAAAAAAAAAAAAATTATAGACGTTTCATAGACTTTTGTCTCCTACCCTCAGGTGATATCAGTATAGGAATCAAGTGTGCCCCTGGAGTGGTGGGACCTGCAGAGGCCGACATCGACTTTGACATCATAAGGAACGACAACGACACATTCACTGTCAAATACACTCCTCCTGGAGCAGGCAGCTACACCATCATGGTCCTGTTTGCTGACCAGGTGACTTTGAATCATGCATTGTTTCCAGTATGAATGAGAGCAGAATTTGCATGTATGTATATTGAGTATTTTACTGTGATCTGTTTGTTAAAATGTGTGTGTCTGAAGACAGCATTGCTTATGTTTGTTGTTTAGGCTATTCCAATGACACCCATCAGGGTCAAAGTGGATCCTTCTCATGATGCCAGCAAAGTCAAGGCAGAGGGACCAGGACTCAGCCGCAGCGGTAAGAACACTTGTATTTCCATTTATTATTTATCTGAATATTTAAGTCTGCAGCTTTCGCTGTGCGTTTTCTCTTAAGCTATGGTGGTGATCACAGCTCACATCAACTATTGCAATCAAACCTAAATGAAACAAAGTCCAAAAACATATTTTCTGTAAGACACATAATTTCCATATTTAGAAGGCATTGGTAACTACAAAAACTCTCACCAACTGCTGGAGTTTAAGATATTGAAATTTATATAAAATGTTGTGCATTATTACATAATTTTAGTCCAGATTCACTAACTCAGATTAATCCAATGTCTTTTTCAGGTGTTGAGTTAAACAAGCCCACTCATTTCACTGTGAGCACTAAAGGAGCAGGAAAGGCAAACCTGGACTGCAACTTCAGTGGCCCAACCAAAGGAGAGGCTGTCAAGGACTTTGAAATCATCAACAACCATGACAACACACACACTGTGAAATACACGCCTGTGCAGCAGGTAAGACTGGGAGAATAAATCACACATATTATCGTACAGGTCCACATTTTGACACATAGGCACGTCCGGTCTCTGCCAAGTTTGTCTGCACACAAATTTGAATAGTTGAAATTTTGGGAAAAACACTCATTAGTGTTCATGCCCAGAGTTAGATAAGAAAACCGACACCAATCTCATGTTTTTTGCCAAGTATGAAGGCAGAGTGAGGAGACAGTTAGGTTAGCTTAGCATCAAAACTGGAAAGAGGGACAAACAGCGAGCCTAGCTCTGTTCAAAGATGATAAATTCATCTTACCAGTACCTAACACTTCAAAAAAAGACAAGCTGCAGTATTGTGGGGAGTTAGTTGCTTTAAAAAAGGAAAAAATGATCCGCACACCGATAGAGCTCCCATTAATCCATGATTTATTGTCTGTCAAGTGACGTTTCGAGCAACGCAGGCTCTTACTCAGACTTATAACTTGTTTACAAGTCTGAGGAAAAGCCTGTGTTGCTCGCTGCTATCCAGGGTGTACCCTGCCTTTCGCCTAATATCGGCTGGGATAGGCTCCAGCCCCTCCCCTCCCAACGGCCTTTTAACAGGATAAGTGGTCATGGAAAATGAATGAATGTGAAAAATTTTAAAAAGCATGTTGGCCGATTTTAATAGTTTATTTTAAAGCTGATATTGACTGATATTAATGATGTACTGATATTATCAGCAAGTTGGCCGATTCCAATATTTAAAATTAAAACCAATATCGGCCGATACTGATAACATGTTGATATTATCATGCAGCCTTAAACCAGATTCCATCATTGATATATTTTTATGGTGTCCACGGATAAAAAGTCGCTGCTGAAGTTTTGCTCAAGCACTTAATAACATAGTTACGTTGTGAAGGGCTTGAGTTTGTGAACACAACATTAGAATAGTTAGCTAAATTCTCATCAAAAAAAGTATGACGGCATTTTGAGGGCAGTTATCCCAGTTAATTACATGAGTGTAAAATGTTGGATCTTTAGACATTTCAGAACTGTAATTTGCTTTTTGCCTCAGAAATAGGCATCTTGTTTTGCTGCTGTTGTTTTGTTTTATGTTGGTTCTTCTATTATAAGTCTAGGCTGCATTATTCTGTCCACCCTGTCCTACACAGTAATTTGTGAGATCACATATATGCCCTCCTTTTTGTTCCAGGGTCCTCTGGGAGTTGCTGTGACCTACGGTGGAGATAACGTTCCCAAGAGCCCCTTCACTGTTGGTGTGGCACCCACACTGGACCTCAGCAAGGTCAACGTCACAGGCCTGGGAGACAGTACGTACTTCACAGTCAACACTCTTGTACTTCTGTGCCTTCTAATTTCAATTCTCATATAGATGTTATCATTTTTTGTTGACTATTCAGGAGAGTAATTTTGACTTTTACTCTGATTTTGACTTACTAAGTAAAAGAAATTGACATCATGTGTCAGAATGTTGACTTATTAAGTGAAGAGTTTGACCTGGTATTTCATGGCTGGTTATTTTGTTGAACCATGAATACTTTAATCCTGCTTTTCATCAGTTTTATCTTTTCATGGTTGCCTATATGAGACACATCTCAACCATATAATCGAATATATGAAATGTCATTTTGTAACCATGAGCGTCAGTCTGTTTACATGTCTACTTGTGCTCTCTTTGCTCTGCGTGTCATTTTAGAGATGACTGTAGGCAAAGACCAGGAAGTGACTGTCAAATCAAAGGGTGCTGGTGGTCAGGGCAAGGTTGCTGCCAAGGTGACCGGACCATCAGGGAAGCCAGTGGCCAGCAAGGTGTGGTACAAGACTTACCGGTTTTCATTGATTTTCTTTATTAGGAACTTCCGTTTCCGTGTTGAAACCATATACGATCCTCACATATGATGCATACATGCTGTTAATATGTGGTTTTATCATTAGTAAAATTCTGTGAATATTTCTGATCCAGGTTGAGCCAGGGCTGAGCCCAGAGACCAGTCAGGTGAAGTTCATTCCCCGTGAGGCGGGGCCATACCAGGTTGAACTGACCTACGATGGTGTCCCCATTCCTGGATCACCCTTCAACCCAACAGCTTATCCTACCTCAGATCCATCCAAGGTTAGCCACTGACGGTATTTTTTAGGGGTGCACAAATCTGATACTGACACTGGATATCGGACCGATAACAACTCAAATAGCTCGATTGGGTATTGGTGACAGTGGGGCAGTCTATTCAGTTCATTTCTATGATTAAGTCTGGTTATACTTACTACACATTCCTATTATTGTTACACATCTATGCAGTAAAATATAAATATATGAATAATGTCTAACATGTAAATTAAAATAAAAGTAATTTTGCTTTAGTCATTAATGAATTACCTCTGTCCCATCTCACCTCTCCTCTTAGGTACGCTGCTCTGGTCCAGGCTTGGAGCGCGCCAAGGTTGGGGAGAAAGGGGAGTTCATTGTGGACTGTACCAATGCTGGCCCGGCTGAGCTGACCATTGAGATCATCTCAGACAGCGGCACCGAGGCTGAGGTTCACATCCAGGACAATGGAGACGGGACCTACACCATCACCTACATCCCTCTCTACCCTGGCTCGTACACTCTCACCATCCGCTACGGTGGCCAGGATGTACCCAACTTCCCTGCTCGGCTCAACGTGGAGCCTGCGGTCGATGCCAGTGGAGTCCGTGTGTTTGGACCAGGAGTGGAGGGCAAAGGTAAAATAACCTGCAGAGACTGATAATTAAGATTGAAGTACTTGATGTGGTTTTATGTTCACAAGTTAACATTTAGTGTTTTGGTCACTATATTGTATTTATTTATTTTTTCAGTGTTCTTAAGCAAAGATAATGTGTTTTGTGTGTTCTATTTTTTATTTTGGTCATCCTTAATCAAATTGGTGCATCCCTAAATGTAATCAAAGCCTGTACAAGCTTGCAAGCATTTCACCAACACACTGTATGTTTCCTGTTGTTTTTAGGCGTTTTCCGTGAGGCGACCACAGACTTCACTGTGGATGCTCGTGCTCTCACACAGAGCGGAGGGGACCACATCAAAACCCTCATCAGCAACCCGTCTGGCAGCCGTACAGACGCCCTGATCACCGACCTTGGAGATGGAACCTACAGCGTAGAGTACACTCCCTATGAGGAGGGTGAGTTCAAACAGAACAGTGTGTGCAGAATTTGTAGGTTTGTTTTTAGATTCTCCTGTACATGGGTTTGACAGTGTCCCGGTATTTTGTGTCTGCCTCAGGCCCACACAGTGTGGAGGTTTGTTATGATGGCTCTCCAGTGCCCAAGAGTCCATTCCGTGTTGCTGTCACTGAAGGCTGTGATCCGGCTCGTGTCCGTGTGCACGGCCCTGGCCTGAAAGGTGGCATCACCAACAAGCCCAACAAGTTCACAGTGGAAACCCGGTAAGTGACGAGTAAAAAGTAAAAATGGTGGAAAACGCATTCATTATTTCAGTCATTAAGTGTTTCCTGCTTGTATTTTTAATGCCCAATGTCTAACTTCTGCAGAGGAGCAGGTACTGGTGGTCTTGGCCTGGCAATGGAGGGTCCATCTGAAGCCAAAATGTCCTGCACTGATAACAAGGATGGCAGCTGCAGTGTGGAGTACATCCCATACGAGCCTGGCACGTACAACCTCAACATCACCTACGGAGGACAGCCTATCAAAGGTAGTGAATTGTTACAGCTTGAAAAACTTATCAGTATCAAAAGACATTTTTATCCAGATACTGAAATGAGTCATTTCATGGAGGCTGTGGTGCTAAAAAAAAGTTATCCACTGATAGACAGACATCCTTTTCACAATGTAAGTCAATGGGAAAGAGTCTTTTTCAGCCCAGTGGCATCACGTGACCGACCCAGAATGTTGTATCATACACGCCTCAGACACCATTACATTCTTGTTCCCAGAAGTCGTCTCCTAGCACCTCCTTCACGATGGCGTCACACAGGTCGTGAAAGACAGCAAGCAATTGAGTGGGAACTAACATGTAGGCCAGGGCTATTCAAATGGCGGCCCGCGGGCCACATGCGGCCCAGAAGCAATCCTTGAGTGGCCCAGCCAGTGGCCCAACCAGAAAAGCCGAGGAAAGCCGAGAAAAGCCGAGAAAAACCGGGAAAAATGTGCTCAGCGAGCCTACAGATATTTCTACAGAAATTCCTACAGTAGTTCAGACCGTGAATGCAACACTCTGCCGTAGCCTAGCAACACTCAACCCAGAATGCAGCGTGTTGTTGTGAAAACGTAAAGTTTACGTTGAAAAGTGGAAAAAAAATGTACTGCTGCTACCTCGGGTTCTGTTGAATTACAGCTCTTTTGTTTTTTAGACACTTTTTGATATGCTTGTGTCAGATGTGACCAAATTTAAAAGGGAAGCAGTGAATAAACATTGTTTTATTTTTCATGACATTAATTTGTGTTGGTTTAAAATTTGTCATTAACTGCTGCTTACCGGCCACTGAAAAAGTCTGGCCCAGCTAAATTTCTTGGTTTTAAAATCTGGCCCAACTGAATTTGTAATTGAATAGCCCTGATGTAGGCTGTCATGTATCTCCTCCAAGCAGTGGAGGCTAATGCAACCCTGAAACAATTACTGTTCCCCTCTGGTAAAAATCATTGGTGGCTGTCTTACTGTTTTTAAGAGGCTGTGTTGCACTCATTCTTTTAAGATGGCACAAAAGTAGTGGTATCTTGTGAAACTAGACAACCTAAGGCACCCATTGGTACCATCTGTGTCAGCATAGCTTGTGGGGAAGGGGCTGAATAACGCTCCAAAATAGGCTAAATTTTGGAAAGGGACTAAATGACAGCCAGTTTCAAGCAGGTTCCTTGAACTTTAACCTCAAGATATCTGAATTAAAATGGGTTCTATGGGTAACCACAACTAATTTAAGCAATTCCTAAAATTCAGTCATGGCTTTTGGTTTGGTCTACCGCCCCAAGATTTTCAGTGGCCTCATCTCGTGACCCCTATGAAAAATTACTAGGGGCACCACTGTAGCCAAGTTGCGGCCAGTATTTATGACTCTTAGGCACAATGAGAGAACTAGAAACATGAAAGGGAAAAAGATGAGGGTTTTAAGTATGATAATGTCACAGTTCACCATCTCAGCTTGCTAAAATGCTGGAGGATGTTAGAATTTTTTTTCTAACTTTTCTGAGATGTTTGTCTGTGCAGGTAGCCCATTCTCTGTGCCAGTCAGTGACACAGTAGACAGCACCAAGGTGAAGTGCCAGGGTCCAGGCCTGGGTAACAATGTCAGAGCCAACATTCCTCAGGCATTCACAGTGGACGCCTCCAAAGCTGGAGTCGCCCCACTGCAGGTCCGTGTACAAGGACCCAAAGGTAAGTGTGTGTCCTACTGTTTCTGTGTATCGCTATTCACAATTAAAGTGTGTATTTTGTGATGTCACACACAAAAAATCTTATGTTTTTAAACCCTTTTAATACATTTTTAAAGAAGAGAAAGGGACTGGAGCACACGTGATTCATTTTGAGCTTTTAACTGTACAAACATTTAAACGCTACTGTGTCTGATGATCAGTGGTGTTGAAGCTTAAGTTTTTTTGCACAGTTAAAGGCTGAAAATCAATCGGTGTGCTCAAGTCCTTTTCTTTTCCATTCTGTTAACTATCTTTGAGCTTAGATTCACCTGATTCTGCATGCTGCTGGAAGACACACGGGGAACACAGTTTCAACTTAACTCAGCATTTAACTCCTTTCTATTTCTTTCTATGTGTGCTTAGGTGTGGTGGAGCCTGTGGAAGTGGTGGATAACGGTGATCAGACTCACACAGTCAACTATGTTCCCACCAGAGAGGGACCCTATTCCATTAATGTATTGTATGCTGATGAGGAGATCCCACGCAGGTAACGCACAAAAGCACTTTAACATGTACAGATTATATGTACAGTACACTTTTTTTTTAACTCCCGAGTATTTGTTTCTATTTGGGGTCTGTGTGTGCTCATGCACCCTCTCCTGTCTCCCTTTGTCAGCCCCTATAAGGTGAAGGTGCTCCCCACCCACGATGCCAGCAAGGTGCGTGCGAGCGGACCTGGCCTCAACACCACCGGGGTGCCTGCCTCTCTGCCTGTCGAGTTTACCATTGATGCCAAAGATGCGGGCGAGGGACTGCTGGCAGTTCAGATCACTGTGAGTGCTCATACATGATGCAAAAACAAAAAAAAAACAACATTTTTTTTGGACAACTGTTCTCAAACTTTGTCGTCTTCACACCTGCAGGACCCAGAGGGAAAGCCTAAGAAGGCCAACATCCGTGACAACCATGACGGAACCTATCTGGTGTCCTATGTGCCGGACATGACTGGCAGATACACCATCCTCATCAAGTACGGAGGGGATGAGATCCCATACTCACCCTACCGTATCAGGGCCCTGCCCACCGGAGACGCCAGCAAGTGCACTGTCACAGGTATGTACAGGACGGTTAGACCGCTGTTTGACCACATTTGTTTTCAAATGATTGAAAAATAAAACTTAGAACAAAACCTACTCATACATTTAGTTTTTACCTTGGAGAGGTGCAGTATTCTGACGTTTATATAATTGAAACTCGTATTGTTGGACAATTTCTCTTCCGCATGATAATTAGTTTTACTGTTGTATACAACACACCCAGGCAGGTCAGAATTTCAGTTTATGTCCCCACACATCTTAATGTTGTTGCAGGAGGATCCTGTTTACTATAAAATAAGTTGAACAGCAGCAGTAGCATTAAGGACAGCTCCAACAATTGTTCCTATTTTGTAATGGAAAACACAAATAAGCTGCTGGTTATCTGTCATTAACAAACAAGTAATTAACAAAACAGGAAGTTAAACTACACAGTGTTGTGGTATTTTTTTTTTCATCCAAAGTTTGATATATTAGGAAATCCATTTACTCTCTTGCAAAGAGTGTGATGATTGTTACCACTGTCATATCTGTCTATTAAATATGAAGCTGGAGCCAAGAGATGGAAAGTTTAGCTTAGCACAGCAGGTTAGTTACACAAAAATTCACCCCTGTACGGTTGTCACGAACAGGAAAAATGAGTGTAGAGGCCAAATCTGTTTATGGACCAAGCTGTAAACATGTTTATTTCTGCTATAAAGTTGGGCTTTTTAACATGGGGGTCTATGATTGACTCATTTTTGGAGCCAGCCTCATGTTGCCATCAGAGTAACTGCAGTTTGTGGCACTTTGCCATTTGGCTTAATTTAAGTTTGCTCAATTGTAACATCTGACAACATACTTTTAGTGGAATAGCCTGCCTCGGTCCTGCTGTTGAAATTTAGACATTTAGCTAAGGGACTGTTCTTTATTTATGAGGATGGAGTGGGTGGTGTGGAAAGGGAGGCATATTTTTTTAAGCACTGGGGAGGCACTTATGTTTTTTATTTTGGTTTAGGGAAAGTGCATACAGATTTAAATAGTAATTGTTTTGTATATATTTTACTGCTGATTTTTAATGACAACATGCCTTGTAAACCCACCATAAAGCACATTTTCTTTAAGAATTGCCACAATGACACTATTTATCATAGCCACAAACTTGTTGTTTTTAAACTTTGTTTTTTGTCCAGATTAAACAAACAAGAGGATAGGTGGATCTAGTTACCCTAGCTGTTTCAGTGTTTCCACTTCCAGTTGTTATACTGAGCTAACTGGCTGCTGGTTCTAGCTTTACATTTAGTGTCAGACATGAGAGTGGTTTCAAAAAAGAAAATTCACATCTGTGACAGTGCGAAAGAGGATCAGTCACTTGTGAAACGCATTGGCTTAGTCATTTAAGATTTCATTTCTCTGTGTACCTGCTGCTTAAGTCTCATTTCTCATGCATTGTTATGTTGTGTTTCTCACGCTGTGCTCCTCAAGTACACTCCCCCTTCACCCAGGTCCCTGCTGCACACACACACATACACACACACACACACACACACATCCTCCCCGCTTCACACTCCACCATCACCGTTTGTTTTCATCCAAGTGTTTGGAGCACAGTTATTGCCTCCCACCACCCCCACCCCCACCTGACTTTGTCACTTTGTTTTTCTCGCTCCCCTGCTTCTCACCGTTCCTATTATCAGTCTCAATCGGCGGTCACGGTTTAGGTAAGCCTACTGAACGACTCTGTCATGTAGAGGAACTGCTCTACCTTTTCTTTCATTACTTTTAGCATGGAGGATAGTGGCACGAGCTTTCAACATGATATCCCATTGTCTCTCACTGGCTTTTTTGACTTCTTCTCTCTCTCCCATACCTTTTCTTCCTCCCATCTCATTTTCCACTTCCTCTGTCATAACCGTTTGTTTCCTTCTCTCATGTTTTATTGGACAGACTAATGGACTAACAGAGTAGGTAGGATGGCATGGTGGAATGGCTTATCTAGCTTTTAGTTCTACATGGGAAACTGTATGATAATAACATGAGTCATTGGTAACAACATACAGTAGATGGAAATAACATGACTAGATCTCATCCAACTTTATCCTGGTCTCATGATTGTGGAATGTGCATGCCGAATGTTGTGTGTGCGAAAGTAAGTGTGTGCCTGTTTGTGTCTCTATAAGATAAAAAATTATAACAGTCAACATCTCACACCCGACCCTTTCTTTTCAATATTTAAGGCGCTGGCGTTGGTCCAACTATTCAGATTGGTGAACAGACCGTCATCACAGTGGACGCCAAGGCTGCTGGGAAAGGCAAGGTGACATGCAGTGTGTGTACGCCCGAGGGGGCGGAGCTCGATGTGGACGTTGTCGAAAATGAGGACGGCACATTCGACATCTTCTATACGGCACCGCAGCCTGGCGAGTATGTCATCTGCGTCCGTTTTGGAGGCGAGCACATCCCTAACAGCCCCTTCCAAGTCACGGTGAGTGATGTGTATTTTTAACATTTATTCATACGTGCTCTTTTACCGCATTTGCCTTTTGAAAGTTAGGGAGGACAACAAAATAACAACAACAAGCAGAATAGAGTCAATAAATAAAACAGAAAAACTGATCAAATCAAGGTGGATATGAAGGTGGAACCACTTAGCTACTTACAGCCTTTAGCCTATTTCATTGTATGATAAATGGCTAATTAGTCTTTTGTGAATTTAGATTTTTTTTTCTCCATTTTATTCTGTTACCTGCAACTGCAAGTGTGTTGCATATTATATGTGCACATTGTAAGCATCCCTGTTATGCTACATATTATTTGCAGTGATCCAAAAGATAAAACATAGCATTTGTCAGTATTTATGGGCTAACAAATCAAGTTTGCTCAGTTTATTTCCCTCTTTGTCAAGTTAAGTCAAGTCTCAGCAGATGAGTTGCAAATCCTGACTTGCACAACTCAAATCTTAATCAAGCTCAGGTCTTAAGTTTACAGCTCTGTTGTACAGAACAGGGCCCAGAATAGATCCCTGTGGCACACCACTAGTAACCTGGAGGAATTAAGATTTGGCCTTTCCTACTTTTACACACATGATCTTCCTTATCAAAGCCTTTTGATAAATGTATAAAAAAAAAAAAGGAGGCACAGTGTTTCTTGTTGTCTAATTCTAACTTAATAGTTATGATAGAAAACTACAGTAAAAGCTGAGATGTTGCTAAGAAATTACATTTGTAACAATATTGACTTAAAGGTCAAGTCAGTGTGTGGGGTTTAGGGGCACCTTTCTGCAGAAATGTTTTATAAATAATAACTATGCTTTCATTAGTTTATGATGACCTAAAACTAATAATCACGGTGTTTTTATTACCTTAAAATTAGCTTTTTATATCTATATTCAGAACAGGTCCTCTTACACGAAGTCTGCCATGTTGTTTCTACAGTAACCCTTGACAGACAAACCAAACAGTGGCACTGTCCTACACACTTGACACATGGGAGAAGTTTTAGTTGGTTGCAGTCTGCAACCTCATGGCTAGATGCCACTAAATCCTAGACATTAGACCTTCAAAGAAGTATTTTACTGTTGGAAAGATGGTCTTTTCACCAAACTAGGCAGTCTGTGCAGTAGAGAGAGACAAATACTTTTGCAATAGGTGCTATATGATCAAATAAAACTGAGAAAAAGGGCTGCGCATTTGCTTTTGCTCAAGGGGTAGAAAACCTACTACTACCAGAATGCACTGGCCAGCTATCTCAAAAACATGGCAGCCGGCTGGTAACAAACAATCTCATATTTGTGTTTAGAGTAAAAGTGTGCGTGAGGGACACTGCATGGACCAAAGCTTCTTGACGTGACTGGTTCTCCCTACAGAAGCTTCGTGACTGGGTCCCGGTTGCGCCAGAGATTTTCTAAATCACTGTGACTACTGTTTTATTCCCCTCCAATCCTGTCTATATTTTTTACCCTCTCCATCCCCTACACAACCCCTACCTACCCCCCACCACCTCCCACCCCTCAGGCACTGGAAGGAGCTCCAACAGACCAGCTCATGCAGCAGAGCCAAATGCCCCAGTACTACGCACAACAGCCCTGGGTACCTAAAACCTCTGTCTCCAGCTTCTCTCATCCCTCTCAACTCAATTTTTTGTTCTTCTATTCTTCCTATCTCTCATCCAAATCATCAATCATGGCCTCCTTTCATCAGCCTGCATCAGTGTCTGCTGCCTCTCATCGCAGGTGTTTCATCTCTGAGGGGACTTATTCTCTCATTTCATCTCATAAACAGGATTCCTTAAACACATGGACAGTGCAACAGAGCTGCACAATGTCAAAAAGGCACATTAATATTCTTGTCAGTGTTGCAGTTGCACAACATGTGCACACAGTTTTTATTGAGCAACATAGCAAATACTTCCTTTGGTTCAGGATATTAAATCTTTTCCATAAATCATTGTGCAGCCCATCTGTTCAGCAGTGCTCCATGTCAACTTGCTTCGGAGACAAAAGCCATTTTGGGAATAATCAATGTGGCTGCTGCACATTTTACAAAATGGCTAACTGTGCTTTGTCATCCTACCAGTGTTTTTGTCCTCATCTCAATCTCTCTCGCAGTTTGTGTCGGTGTCATCGTCCTGACCATGATTACCATTGCCAATCATTTCATCTCATGATTGTCTCATCCCATTCTGTTTGTTGGTGTTTGGAAACTTTTACCCCTCTGTCCTGCACTGTGTTGATTGCATCTGTGACGCATACTGTTACTGTAACCATGCCCATCATTCAAAGACAGTGTATCTGACCTTTGCCCTCTGTCTCCCAGGCAACAGACAGACCAATGGGAATGAACGGTTTGGATGTGGCAGGGCTGAGACCATTTGACCTGGTCATCCCATTCACCATCCAGAAGGGAGAGATCACAGGTAACATAAACAAACCTATAATGAGCCCAGACATATTAAACCCCAACCTTTAGTGATCATATCTGTGTTGCGTGCATCTCACTGTAAAGTATGTTTCTGCCGTCTTCTTCAGGTGAAGTCCGAATGCCATCGGGCAAGGTGGCCAAGCCTGATATCACAGACAACAAGGACGGTACTGTTACTGTCAAGTATGCGCCCACTGAGGCCGGTCTGCACGAGATGGACATCAAATATGATGGCATCCACATCCCTGGTACAACTCCCCTTAAAAGTTTTTATATAAACATATACAACAGAAATTTGTAACCTTGGAGGTGAATGAGAAAATCATCTTCTTCTCTGTTGCCATTCACAGGAAGTCCCTTACAGTTCTATGTGGACTACATGAACAGTGGGAATGTCAGTGCCTATGGGCCTGGCCTCATCCATGGGACTGTCAACAAGCCTGCTGTCTTCACAGTTAATACTAAAGATGCTGGAGAGGGTACGTAGCAGTAATATGACAGTATCCATCTGACCATATCAGCAGCTTATGTAGAAATGTAGCATTCATGACTGTACCAATGACTGTTATTCATTTTACACAGTGCTTAAAGGTACAGTTCACCCCAAAATCAAAAACACATATTTTTCTTCTCACCTGTAGTGCTTTTTATAAAGTTAGATTATTTTGGTGTGAATTCCAGAGTGTTGGAGACATCAGCCGTAGAGATGTCTACCTTCTCCCCAGTATAATGGAACTAGATAGCACTCAGTTTGTGGTGCTCAAAGCACCAAAACCATGTATTTTAAAAACGGAACAGCAATGTCTCTTTCCAGAAATCATGACCCAGTTACTCAAGATAATCCACAGACCTTCTTGTGAGGAGTTTCATGTTGGAACTGTTTTCTTTCTACTGATCTACATCCACCAACCGTATTATAGCACAGAAGGAAGCATACATTTACTCATGGACAAGATGCTTATGATAGCGATAGGCTGAGATGTAAACATTAATGACATCTTCCCCAGCTGTACTGTAATGTTGTCTAGCTCAGTGGTGCTAGGTGAGCTAGCAGTAGATGCACGCTTCCCTCTGCGCAAGGATACAGTTGGCAGATGTAGTTCAGTAGAGAGAACATAGGTCCGACATGAAGCTGCTCACAACGAGGTCTGTGGATGATCTTGAGTAACTGGGTTATAATCTATGGAAAGACACAATGCTGTTGAGTTTTTTGGCACTCTGAGCATCACAAGCTGAGTGCCATCTAGTTCCATTATACTGGAGAGAAGGCAGACATCTCTGCAGGTGATATCTCCAACACTCAGCAACTCACACCAAAACAGACTAGACTAGAGATCTAGATTGATAAAAGCACTACAGGTAGGAGAAAAAATGTGTATTTTTGATTTAGGGATGAAATGTTCTTTTAACTTTTCTACAAAACCACACTTAGCAGCATGTTCAAACTTTTAACAGCACAACATACCGCAGAGAAAGAAAGCAGAAGAGACAAGAAAGACGAAAGGGCTAAAATTAGTGATAAACGATCAAGCGCAGACACTCAAAACACCATCTGTTCATTGCATGTCCGTGTAGGGGGTCTGTCTCTGGCCATCGAAGGTCCATCCAAGGCTGACATCAGCTGTGTTGACAACCAAGATGGGACCTGCACGGTGTCATACCTGCCCGTCCTGCCTGGAGACTACAGCATCCTGGTCAAATACAATGACAAGCACATCCCTGGCAGCCCCTTCTCTGCCAGGATTACTGGTAATATCATTTAATCTCAAATCTTTAATTAGTAGCCGGAAATTTGAATGCCATCACGACTAACATTTTCACATTGGCTGGATCCTTTTGTAGCAACTGAAAATTAAATGAACCAATGATTGGTGTTATTGAAACACAGAAAAAGAACTGCTTGTCCCAATGATTCTGAAGCTGGTGGTCATGCTTCTCTAGATGTGATAAAGGTTTATGAATCTGATTCATGTAGGAACAAACAATAGCGCTATAATGCTAGCCTGTCAGGATTCTGCTTAGCAAGATTTAATCAGAGAGCAAAATGAGAAATTAGGGCTGGGCAATATAGCAATACTATGTTGATATCAGGATATGACACGAAGGCTGCATCTGAAAATCAATCAACCAATCCAACACTGAATCATGCAATCATTTATTTGTCACACGCAATTTACAAGATAAAACTCCAGTGAAATGCTTTCCCATCATATTGGGCATGTAGTGCATAGTATGTGATTTCAGACACAGCGTAGATATTGTCTGAGATTTTGGATATTTTAAGTATTACCTATTCCTGGTTTAAAATATTCTAAACTTAGCAGACTGTTCTAGCTGTGTTCATATTTGCATTCACTCAGTCATGGTAGTCACATTTTATATTGTATGTGCTCTGCTCCCTAATAGGCTACACTATTTGATAATGACAAAAGCCAATAGTGAAGCAGGAGTTACATGATTTATAGATATCTATCTAGATATAAAGTATTTTGGGCCTAATGGTATCATGGGACGGACTGGTAACTTGTAATCCCATGGTTTGGCCACTATGTCAAATTGGGTTCAAAGCCCACCGCTGTTTCTGGGGACAATCCCTCTGTTTAGGAAAGATGAAGAGGCCCATGTTGTTGTGAGTTAGCTCTCAATATAGCAGGAGAGGGCCGTGTCATTTGTGCATAAAACCACAGTTAGGCTTAAGTTTATCTTATGGTTTTCCAGATATTATTACCAGACAATAAATGCGGTCAACTTGTGCATCCTGGGGCATGACAGAAAAAGTTTTGTAACCTCTGCCCTTTACTGTCCTGTCTCCTCTGAGTTAGCCTGTCACTGCTGTGTCCTCAGGTGATGACTCCATGAGGATGTCCCATCTGAAGGTGGGCTCAACCGCCGATATCCCACTGGACATCGGAGAGCTTGACCTTAGCCAGCTGACCGCCTCACTAACCACGCCCTCAGGCCGTGAGGAACCCTGCCTTCTGAAGATGCTGCGGAATGGACATGTTGGTGAGTGTGTAGGCGAGGAGAAAACAACTGGAAAGACAAGTCTTAGCTGATGTCAATCTTTTTAATCCCTGTTTTAACCCATCTCTGCTGTTTTTATGCACGTGTCTGTCACAGGCATCTCATTTGTGCCGAAGGAGACGGGAGAGCACCTTGTGAACATCAAGAAGAATGGTCGCCATATTCCTAACAGCCCTATTGCTGTTATGATCAGCCAATCAGAGATCGGTGATGCCAGCCGTGTGCGTGTAAGTGGACAGGGCCTGACTGAAGCCAGGACCTTTGAGCCTGCTGAGTTCATCATCGACACCCGTGATGCAGGTATGTGCATGATAAGAAGATAATTCTACGTGTTGTGGTTTGTTACATTTTCAGTCATCCAGATTTTATTTATTACCAGTCTTTCATCTTTCTTTCATACAGGCTATGGCGGCCTTAGCCTGTCCATTGAGGGGCCCAGTAAAGTGGACATCAATACTGAGGACCAGGACGATGGCACCTGTAAGGTCACCTACTGCCCCACTGAACCAGGGAATTACATCATCAACATCAAGTTCGCTGACCAACATGTGCCAGGTGCTTACTTTAAAACATTCAGGGATTACAGAGCATAGCAGCGTTGTTCTCGATTACTAAACTGAATCAATCGTTGTGTGTGTGTGTGTGTGTGTGTGTGTGTGTGTGTGTGTGTGTGTGTGTGTGTGTGTTGTGTGTGTGTGTGTGTGTGTGTGTGTGTGTGTGTGTGTGTGTGCGCGCGTGCGCGCAGGGAGTGCATTCACAGTGAAGGTAACAGGGGAGGGCAGGATGAAGGAGAGCATCACCAGGAAGAGGAGAGCAGCGTCAGTCGCCAATGTAGGCAGCCAGTGTGACCTCAGCCTCAAGATCCCAGGTAATAATGACATCATAATGCAGCTCTCTGTGGTCACAGGAGGAAGGAATCAAACTCCACATTATGACACAGTCGATTGCCTTGTTAGATGTGTAATGCTATGTTCACACTACAAGTGACACAGCAACAGACTGGTGACTGTCTTTAGCTGATGTCAGCTAACTATGTAATTTATGTTCTATTGTCATACAAAAAGTTCTAAGTTACAAAGTCTAATTGCATGTTTTTTTTTGTTTGTTTGTTTTTTCAATTATTCAAACATGTGACTGCCTTCCTCTTCAGAGATCAGCATAGCAGACATGACAGCTCAGGTGATCAGCCCATCCGGCAAGATTCACAAGGCTGACATTATGGAGGGAGAGAACAACACCTACTGCATTCGTTTTGTCCCCACTGAGACGGGTGTGCACACCGTGAACGTGAAATACAACGGCGTGCATGTGCCTGGCAGCCCATTCCAGTTTACCGTTGGCCCCCTGGGAGAGGGCGGGGCTCATAAGGTTCGTGCTGGAGGGCCGGGCCTGGAGAGAGCAGAAGCTGGAGTGCCAGGTTGGTGTGGTGGATCAATCATTAGTTTGTGTGTGTGCTGCAATACATGTACCTGACTCTGTTTTGGCCCCTGTGTTGTGTGTAGCCGAGTTCAGTATCTGGACGAGGGAGGCTGGTGCAGGAGGTCTCAGTATTGCTGTGGAGGGGCCGAGCAAGGCTGAAATTGCCTTCGAGGACCGCAAGGATGGCTCCAGTGGAGTGTCCTACATCGTGCAGGAGCCTGGTGAGACAAGAGACAGGGACAGGTTTATGCATGGATGAGGATTAAGCATGTTCTGCAAAACAACATCAAGTAAACTTATCTTCTTTAGTGCTGTTATTGTTTTGTTTACACTCTTTTACTCTCTTATTTTTGCCATAAATGTTTCTGTGAAAGAAATGGAATCTATAATCTGTGCTGTGGACGCCTGTCACTGTTTCTGGATTTGTGTGACCATTCTAGTGACTTTCTGACTTGAAATCCATCCTGCAGGAGACTACGAGGTGTCGATCCGTTTCAATGACGAGCATATCCCTGACAGCCCCTTCATCGTCCCTGTGGCATCGCCGTCAGATGACGCCCGTCGCCTTACTGTTGCCAGTCTTCAGGTGAGGCTCTGAGACACACACACATCCGTGTGCACACACGCCAGGCCTCAGTACACTGCCTACAGTGCAGCAGCAGCAGAACATACTTTTATTAGATTGATATTAGATTGAAGGAGTCTGGGTGTGGACAGATTACCGTGAACACTTGTACACTGCAGTGACAAGTACTAGAGACAGTTTAGTTAATGTGGTTTTAAACACTAGACAAATATTTTCCGCTCATAGGAACTTTGATAGAGTGGAGTTGGTAATGAAGGCAGATCACATTGTCTTAATTAACAAGTGAAATGTGATAGCTTGTGTAGAGTTAGGTGTATAGCAGAGTACTGATTCAGTTGCATGAGATGAGCATTGAGGTGTGCAGGCTTAAGATCAGCTGCTGCTGCTGCATTGTTAAGTAGTGTAAGGGCTTCTGGGATACTAGAGGACTGTGTGTGTTTCTCGTGCCTCATTCTAAAGGCTGCCAACAGCCTCCCACCTCTAAAATTGATACGAGGCGCTAAAAGGTTAAAGAGGTCTGACATGGCTATTTTTCCTCTCTGTCTCTGTTCTCACTAATGCACAAATACATACAAAAACTGTGGAGGCCCCCTTTTGGCAGAAAAAAATTAATAAATGTGAATTTAGTATTGCAGGATAAAAATAAAAAAATCTCATGGTAAGTCAAAATTATGAGACACTAAGTAAATATATGACACACTAGTCAAAATTATACTAATTATTATAATAATTACCATTTATTATCTATAATGATTATCTCATGTTGAATTACTATGAGTATTTTTATTTTTGTCATGCATAACTCGTCATCATCTCTGTACAACACTTTCACTTTCATATATCAATATGTGTCTTCAACTACTTGCTGACCCTCCTTCACTCTAGCACACATGTGCTCACACATACACATAAACTTACAAATATACTCAAAAAAAAAATCACTTTCTCTGTTTTCTTAAGTTCTGTTTAACTTCCACAAACACCTTCTCTCTCTGCCTTTTCACTGCTCAGCCCTCCTCTTTAGCCTTGTTAGCGACCTCCAGGTAAGGTGCACAGTAGTATAAGTAATCTGAATATGATACAAGGGTGATCATAATGATATTAAGTAGGCATGTCACGATACCAGTAATCAAGTAGTCGACACCAATATCAATGAAATTCCGTGATTCTCAACACCCAACTAGATATCATGGGGAGAATAAATCAATAAATACCATGTACTTCTTTATTAAAATCATTCAAATGTGTTTTAATTTTTATTGTTAATCCCTGCCATTCATTGTTTTTCTAACCCTTTAATGGCAGAATAGAGAACGGTACTGGAGAAAAACGGATGCCATCCTGTTTTCAGAATTTTGGCATTGACTTGGCACAGAAGAACTGGTTCTCGTGACATCCCTACTATTAAAGGGATAGGTCAGATTTTTTGATGTGGGGTTATATGGTCAGCTGGCACACCCCTAGTTTGGAGAAGTAAGCTGGAGTCTGACACAGAGGCTAAGCAATGCAGTGCTGAGGGGTCAGCAACATCACGTATTTTAGCCTCTGAAAAAGTCCAGACCAGTTAAAGTGTACGCTATATTGAGAGCATTTTCACTGCTTTAACTTTGCATCAGACAGCCCGTTCCAATGGCAATGCCATTACCATCTTTAGTTCCTCATCTGTACTCTGGTCAAGCCACCAGACACAAAAACATTTTAGCTTGCAAAATCCAGGAGCTGCTGGTCTAATTCTGCTTCAATCAGCTAGTTAGCTTGTATTATTCTGTAACTTATGTAAATCTGAAATAACCCTTTTAAATGTCAGAGTCACACAATAAAACAAACAAAATAACTGTACAAGGCAGTGGTAGACCAGCAGGTCCTGTGTTCAGCAGTGTTACCTCATTGTATTTAGTAAGTAAGTAAGTACATTTTATTTCTATAGCACTTTTCACAGATAAAATCACAAAGTGCTTTACAGCAAGAATAAAAAGCAACAAAATACAGACAGCGACAACACAGAAAACAAATAAAGTCACAGAGGCCCCAAAACGTCAACATCAGTAAAAAGCCTGTCTAAAAAGATAAGTTTTAAGTTCTCTCTTAAAACCTTCAGTAGACTCTATGCTACGCAGAGTCAGAGGTAGTGCATTCCAAAGGCGTGGAGCACTGGCCTGGAAAGAGCAATCTCCTCGTGTTTTGAAATGGGTGCGGGGGACCATCAGGAGTTTCTGATCTGATGACCTTAGTGAACGTGAGGGAGAATAGGGTCTCAGTAGCTCAGTGATGTACGAGGGGGCTTGATCATGGAGCACTCTAAAAGTAAGTACCAAGATCTTAAAATGGATTCTAAAAGTAACTGGTAGCCAATGTAGGGAATATAGAATCGGGGTGATATATATTCAATGGAGTCTGGCTTTGAAGAGAGTGATGAACAGCTTCATTTTCTAGTTGGAAATAACTGTCTGACATTAAGTTAAAGCAGTGAAAATATTTTAAACATAGCATAGACTAAAACTAATATTGATTATTTTAGGTGAGCCTTTTTTGGTGGCTAAAATATATTTTATTGCTGACCCCTCCAAGGCAGCCTCCATGTCAGACTCCAGCCTGCTTCTCCAAACTGGAGGCGTGCCAACTGACATCTATTGTAGGCAATACTCTATACTTTCTATCAATAAGTACCACATACAACCCCACTTCAAAAAATCCAAACTATCCCTTTAAGTAGACAGTACTTAGTAACAGTTTGCTGATTATCATGTACATTGGGGGGGAGTTGGACAGTTATTTGGTCGGTGATACAGTGTTGAATATGTGAGTGTGTGTTGTCGAGCAGGAGTCGGGTTTGAAGGTGAACCAGCCGGCATCATTTGCCGTCAGCCTGAACGGAGCAAAGGGTGTAATTGATGCAAAGGTCCACAGCCCATCTGGAGCCCTGGAGGAATGCTGCGTCACTGAGATCGACCAAGGTAACCACAGGGATGGTATCCAAACTCATCTAAACCTCTCCAGACTGCTCGCACAGAAATTATGTCGCACACAGGGAGAGTTTGATAGTGTTGCTGCACAGAATAGCAAGTTTTCATGTGCCTCATTGTTACCCCTCTTTCTGTTTGTCTAGATAAATACGCAGTCCGGTTCATCCCCAGAGAGAATGGTCTCTATCTAATTGATGTAAAGTTCAATGGAAGTCACATCCCTGGTAGTCCATTTAAGATCCGAGTAGGAGAAATGGGCCAGGCTGGAGACCCTGGGATGGTGTCAGCCTATGGAGCAGGACTGGAGGGAGGCACCACAGGTAACACACTATTAAGAGTAACAGAAAAACAGAAAACGGAAAAAACAGAAAAAAATGAGAATTGCTTTAAATTTCATCTGAACAGTCTCTTTTCTGCTCCTGCTAAACCTTTTGTTGCCATAGTCACCTCAATCCTACCTTTTCTGTCTTCTTCACCTTCAGGAACTGCATGTGAGTTTGTGGTTAACACAAGCAACGCAGGCCCTGGCGCTTTAGCTGTGACCATCGACGGGCCCTCCAAGGTGAAGATGGACTGTGTGGAGTGCCCTGAGGGCTACAAGGTCACATACACCCCAATGGCTCCTGGCAACTATCTCATTTCCATCAAATACGGCGGTCCTTACCACATCGTCGGAAGCCCCTTCAAAGCCAAGATCACTGGTGAGGAACATCTTCGGTTTATTAGCAAGTAGAATGGAAGGATTCTAATGAAAAAATGCAAAAAGATTGAAAACGGAATGTAAATGTCCCTGAGATTAATTTACACTCTCGTCTCCATCTTTCAGGTCCCAAGCTTGTGTCCAGCCACAGTATGCACGAAACCTCTTCTGTCATGGTTGACCCTGTGACCCGTGCCATCAGCTGTTCTCAACAGGGTGCTCCCATTCAGTCAGATGCCAGCAAGGTCGTGGCCAAGGGCCTGGGCCTGAACAAGGGCTTCATTGGTCAGAAAAACAGCTTCAGTGTTGACTGTAGCAAAGCAGGTATGTGTGACTGTGATGTTAACAAGTGCATTTTTTGTGCTTTTTCACCTCAGCAAGAAATATGTCTGAGACAAACACTCCAAGTGTATGGAATAATATTTGTGTTTCAATCCTGAGCACACACTAAATGTATTTGATTCGTGAAGTGGGAAGAGCAAATTCTGGGTGCCCCTGGTTCCAAAAGAAGTCTCATTCAATTTTCCCACAGACAATGCTGTATGACAGTTAAAGCACTTCTTTGGCTTGAATCAGCATGAAACTTTTCCAGTAAAGCATGAGTCCAAAATATTAACTGCTGCATAAAAAAAATATCTGGTTCTCTGATTAAAAAGTCAAAGGTACAAGCCTGTGTGTGCATGTTTCAAGGGAGAAGTCAACTACGTCTCCCAAAGTGCAGTTAGTCAAGAAACATCCAAACACCAAGCTTAAAGCTTGATCATTTGACACCATCAGTAGGCAGAAGTTAAAGATTGCGTTGTTAAGAAAACTCATTTTAATCTACAGCTTAAATCAGTTATCAGTTCATGGATGGACGTCACAGCATGCCAGTGTGTGTCAGGGTCTGAGTAAACGTGCACTATTTGCTTTTGGAATTTTAGCACTTACCTTTAAGCATTTGCCTCTTGATTTAAATGTGCAGTTGTGCATTTTAAATAGGTTTTGGATTTCTAAGAGTAAGCAATAAAGGTATTGTTTTCCAACTTTGATTATTATGAGCTGATTATGGATTAATAAACACATTACTACTGTTAAAATATTTTTGTTACCTCAGTAATAGCATTTTTAGTATTAGGAGCAGTATATTTAGTTACATTTGTTCAATAATTTATTCTCTTTTCTTAAGAATTTAATTTGTATTAAAGATTTTGAATCAACATCTTGATCGTGGCTCAGCATCTGATGGAGCTTTGAAATAATTGAACCTTTAAGCTTACTGTAAGCAGTACACATGTATGTTCCACGGTGGCTAGCATGTTAGCAGTTAGCTCACCTGCAACAGTAGTTCACCAACTAGCCCAACCAGTAGTCACTGCACTTTCTATTGTGACCAGGCCTTTTCATCTGGAAATTGGAGTAGATAATTCTGATTGGTTGTTCTCAGTAGGAATGCGAGTTTCCAGCGAAGTAGGGAAGAAATGGAAAAAGGGTTAGGCACATCACAGCCATGTACAACAAGTACCTGCATGTTTTTGAGTGAAATGAAATCATTAAAAGAGTGTCTTTACTATGAATTGAGGTACAACTATAATGTCACACTGGTTCAAATCAACACTTTGATCCCATCTTTACTGAGGAACAGTTTTATGGAAAAGGAATTAAAGGCCCGTCCCATATAGCTGTCTAGTGTCTCTGTTATAAGCCTGTTGAGTTCAGTGATTTAAGCAAATAGCCCGGGCTACTGATAGAAGTTTTGCGGTAAGCTAAAAGAACGGATCAGTATCTACATCAATACATTACTGTCTCTGTCCACAGGTCGTAACATGCTCCTGGTTGGTGTGGACGGTCCCAAGGTCCCCTGCGAGGAGATCCTAGTGAAACATTTGGGCAACCGCTTGTACAACGTCAGCTACCAGCTCAAAGAGAAGGGAGAGTACATCCTCGTGGTCAAGTGGGGAGACGAACACATCCCAGGCAGCCCCTACCACATTACTGTCTAAAAACCCAGCTCCAAGATCAGAAACTTATACCACTGTTTAATACAACTGAAATTCTATCTAGAGTCTAACCGATCATTGTTTACAACTCCAGGTCCCTCCCATGTTACAAATTAAGATTTCTGGCTTTTTTGTATCTTATTTTATAACTATTTAACCAGTTAGAGAACAAACTGTCACATCAGTGTTTACCCTCAGCCAGAATTCTGTTTTTTTCCACAAGCTAATATTTTAAATCCAACATCCTCACTGTAACCCAGTCCAGAATCTGTCAAAGATGAATGCATGGACACATATTCCTTTTTTTCTGGTCATTCACTCCATTTCTTGTTTTATTCTCCTACTAATCACATCATTCAGTTAATTTAGGGAGGAAAAAGATGCACCTTTTTATTATGGTAAGCCAGACAATTGCGCCTTAGGCTTTATACATTTTCAGTCATGGACATTAGCAGATTGGTCTGAACTAGTGTACAGTGATAGTATAGCTTAGCGTAGTGTAGCAGCAGTAGATTTTGGCCCCGCTGAGCCCAGCTTTGAATGGAAGGTTACTGTTTACACTGGATGAGCTACTCTTACATACATAAATAATGGATTCAGTTTAATATGAGCAATCACAGGACTTGAACCAAAGAGTGTCAGAAGTAATGTGCCTTCCTGACCTGTGGGTTTCTATGTACGATTGTGTAAAAGCGCTCTTTTACACTCAACGACACGCTTTGATGTAAGATCTTTATCTGTCCGTATAAAAGTCAGATAAATACTCGTCTGTTACTTATATCCACATGTGCTCAGCACTGGTCCAGTCCACTTCAGCATGTGTTTGTCATGATGCTCTTTAACTAACCCAGTTGTTTTACCTGCTGCTAGTGTGATCCAGTTTTAGGCACTGCTGTTCTTAAAGCCGTAATATGGATTAGAATAGGGAAATTAATAAAGGTTAAAGATAAGGCAACGTACGTGAACAGGGAGGAGAAAGACACATTTCACAGTAGCATACTCGTGGTTTGTCTCACACATGCTCTCTCAACACCGCTGCTGGGAAACAACGCTTTTTGTGTGTTTTTAATGTGGCACACCATGTGATCTGCATGTTCATTAGGTTGTCTCAATACAGAAAGCCTCTGACTCAGAATAACATCAACATGACATGTGATGCGTTCGTGGTGGTTCACCTTCGAGTATGGAACTTTTTTCATCAAAATCAAAAGGTTTAAAAAGGGAAGTTTCTAAAGTTGTGCCGGACAGAAGGGCTGGAGATGATGTTGTGGTTCGTCACGTCCTGAAAACACGATGACCAAAAACAGAAAAGAACAGATGTTGCTTTGTTTTCTGCTCAGTGTTTGTATCTCACCCCGTCAGCCGCCACTCACCCCCTCCCTTTATCCTTCCAGCTCGCTTTGTGCATAGTCTATCTTTCAGAGCAAAAAAAAAAAAAGAATCTTGTCCTGAATAAAAAAAAGGCTTTAAAAGTGTTTGTAAGACAGTATTTTGATACACAATAAAGTTGTCTAAGTATTTTTCTGTCAAACAAATGGCTCTGTGTTTTATGTCTTTAAACTTTGAGTAGAAAACTTTGTCTGGATAACTATGAATGAATGGGGGAAAAAATTAAGATCACAACATATAAAGAACAGGTGAAGCATTACTTCAATCACTGATATTTAACAGGGACTCATAGTGTGCCTGTGTTCCATGCTTAGCACTGTGTTTATAATAAGCCTTAAATACTGACATTGCTGAACTCTTTCAGTATTTTTATTTAAATGTGAAGGTTATGGTTCTCATCAGTAGCTTTGATGAAGCACAGAGTAAGCATGGCAGCAATGTTAAGTGTTTTTCCACAGAAGTTTCTAGTGAGTGGAAAATGTGTAGATTACAATGCACTACACCACTGAAGTCTGGAGCCAACGCCCTTCCTGGAAAACTCCAACTCCTTATAAGGCCTGACTCGCTCACTACCTCCAGAGGCCGCTGCAGGAGAAGGAATCTTATTGGGAGACTTCATAGCATGGTTTATGCAGAGCTTTGAACAGCACCTTGAGCCAAGTCTGAATGCCTCAGGAAGAAACTACATGTTGTAATTTTTGAGATTTCAAGTTAATGGTCAATGAATGGGGATCTTTATTATTATCCATTTTAGTTGTTAAAGTTGTAGGCTAGTGATATTTTTCCAGCTTTGTGTAGTTCCTATACCATCAAGGATAAACAAATATGCAGAAATATTAAGTCAAAAACTGGTTTGAAGGCATTGAAGATGATCAAAGTACTGATGACTTTCTCACCGTTTTTGTTCATGTTCTCCAAAGTTATGTCTCATCTCACTCTTGAACTAGTGATTTTCATTAAAACAAAGTCTATGTAAAGAAATAGACGTCATACAGCACACACACGCAGCATGTCAAACATGTTCCACGTCATTCCAAAATGCTTCACATAAAGTATTAATGAAATAAATTGTTTTTAAGATGATATAACAAAGTCCACAGGATTCAAAAATGTGATTTACATATATTTTGAGAAAGTGATAGGTTGGATATATTAAATATATAATTTTGAAACATACTTTTCTAACGTAGGTGATGTCAAAATATTTGTTATTAAAGAGCCTTATTCATTCTCAACTGGCATTTTCAAAGTGAGTATTCCAGAAGAGCCTACCATGAGGACTGGTGGGGTTATGGAACATAAGTCTGATGAGAGAACATAGGTCATTTGGGGCAAATGGCAAAAACCCACCTGATAGCAGCAGGGAAAAAGTGTGGATTTAGTTGTACTGAATACCTTAGAAATTAATATAGGTCTGGATCAATGCAAACAGTCCCCCCTTGCTGCACTTATTTATCATTATTCTACAATTTAAGAGCAGTGGCTGATAGAATTGTTTTTATAAAGCGCAAGTGGCACCTGGCTCAACAGGCCGCAATGTCAAGTGCCCCGGGAAAACAACAATATGCTGGCAATGAATGATGCCACAACTTTGCCACAGCAATTTGATTTGCCAATTTGCAACGTAACCTACTATTGTCATAATTTCCTTGTAGTTGGGGGAAGTTAGGGACTGTTCTTTACTTGTCAGAGGAGGAGGGGGTTGGCTGGGATGTAACTGTATCCTACACGCAGTTTTCCTTGAGCCATCCTGAGTAACTGGCAGAAAATGCATGACCCTCCCTCCACCATAAATTAGTTATTAGATGTTTTAAAACTTACTTTTTGATGCTTGAAAGTTAAAAGTTGGATAGGAAATCCTGGAGTTCAAAAAGCCTTGGGTTTTTTTTTCATCCTTGTGCATGCTAGTAAGTTAGTGCAAACAGTTTAGATTAAGTGATTGGGATGGCATATCCCTATTTTAAGCTCAAATTTGTTTGTTTAATTGTTTCTGATGGGACCATTCCTTGCACATGACGTGTGTCCAAGGACCATCAAAAATGTGAAAATCCAATGATAATTTTTGTTTTTACAGTTTCTGGCTATGACAAGTTGTGTTCTTTTGGTGTGTGTCTTTTTTAAAAAGAAAACATGCCTTCCAGACCAGCCCAGAGGTTTGGAGGGCATGTACAGTAAAATAAATGCAAAACACAAACATTTAAATTTGTATGCCCCACCCCTAAGCCTAAATGAAAAACATAAGTCCCTCCCCAGTGCTTAGAAAAATCATTTGGCATGCCTCCCTGTTTTTGCACCAACTCCATAAATAACGAACAGTCCCTTAGTGTTCTAGTTAAGAAGATAGTCACTGTAGCCACCATAAACAGTGTGGATCATCTAACTTTGTTATAAACTTTGTTATAAATTATACTGCTGGTAAAAAATAATCAGATTTAAAATGGCTGACCCAGAACATGCTGGAGTGATTACATATCTCATCTGGCCTGCGAACACCTTGGGGTCCCCCAGGAGGAGCTGGAAAGCATCGCTGGGGAGAGGTATGTCTGGGATGCTTTGCTTGGCCTGCTGCCCCCGCAACCCGGCACCAGATAAGTGGGTGAAGTCTTTCAAAATGCTTCTATGTGGTTATCTGTAGGGGATGGAACCTGGTCAAGAACAAAGTTTTAGCATCTCAAGCATCTTTGTGAGAGGATCACTGAACATGAAAGCAGCAGGACAACACACTAAAATTGGGCTTGCTCGGTGGAGCAAAAAGCCACCCACATTAGCAGTGCATACAAACAGGGAATCGAACAGTGTGACAGCAAACTGAGGAAAACAGGTGCACAATTGGATTACCACCCATGTTATACTGTGTGGGGAAAGTAGTTGGTTACAAATGTGCACACTGGAAAGGTGTGTTTTCTTAAAAATTTGCTAAAAAGCTAAAAAAAAAAAAAAAAAAAAAAAAATCAAATTTCACTCAGTCATTTAACACATTATGTAGGACAAAGGCTTCTGTTTTTAAAATATTATAAGTAATTTGTGCCAGTCGCTCAGGGAGGTTCAGGGGAAGGCAACATAGGCAAAAATAAAACAAAAACAGCAACAACCTCTGATAAGTAACGAACGGTCCCCGAATGTAATACAGCCATCATTCATTTTATTAGGCTACATGTGCTTGGTTTTCCTACTGTGACATGTTCAGATGTCTTCTGTGAAAAACAACTACTGTCTTAAAAACATGGAGGTAGCCATTACATTACACACTTTGCTATATTGTGTAGACAGTAGAATACCACATTTCCCTCACAATTCAGTGTATGTAAACAATTAACTCCTTTATTAGGCAATAGCTGTACCAGCACTACATTATTGAGCCCGCCTTGATACCTCGTAGGTATAGGGTGTGCCAAGTTAACGTACGTCGTCGGGATGTTTGCCACTGCCAGAAGTTACACCCACTTCGCTGCTCCAGCCTGCTCACTCTCGTCCTGATCATTGCCACATTTTAAGCCCTTAACTTGTTTGTCTTTGTCTAAGGTAAGTGAAATAATTTCATTTTAACTTCCAACCAGGAAATCTGTCGTTTACTTTTTTTAGTCGCTTGCGTTTGTTGCTCGCGCGAGAATAAAAAGCCGCGAAGTTTCATTTCGTGACTGCGTTGCTTTACTCACGTTAGGCATTGTGGATATAAAGCAATAACCATGTTGTAAGATGTATCAAAGGGTTTGGCGTCGAATTATTGGCTTTGATTTTCAAATTTAGCTTTTACTTTCAACCGACCACTGCAGTTTGACTTAAGAGCTGTTTTCTTTCTTTCACTTTTTCCTGCCAGATTGCAGTCTGGCGGGCAGCGTGCTGTATGAGTCTCCTCCCTTTTCTCCCTCCCTCCCTTCTATCTATCTATCTATCTATCTATCCAACTAACTCTATATCTATCTACAGATGTCTTTGAGTGAGAAAAGTGACGGGGAGATCAGCAAGTTGCTTGCTGAGTATGGCATCAAACATGGACCCATAGTAGGTAAGAGGACTGCACTAATATGTCCAGTCTATGAAGTGCACACATTAATTACTTTATTATGTCCTTGCTGGTTCATAACTGCCACTTCCTGTTTAAATGGTTGTGGATTAAGAGTGAAAAGTGTAATCATAAAAATAAGATAAGTGTAGCCTATTAGATATTAAGAGAAGTGAAAATATATAGGCCTAGGCTATAACATAAAAATGGTCTCCTACATCCATCATGTTTTAAAGCATTTTTACCTTTATAATGCATTAAAACTTCAATTAAAAGCCTAGTGCTTATTCACATTTTGACAAGTAAACACCTGTTTGAGTTAGACGCCTGGTCTGGTCACCAAGCAGTTCATTTTTTTTAATAGTGGTTCTTCAGATTTATAAAAACAGGTTGTTGGCTCCCTCAAATTACGTGTTCCTTGATTACCCTGTAAGTTATACCTATTCCTTTAGTCCGTAAGGGTCCTCAGATCAAAAGAATCAAGATGGTTTTTCATAAAAATTTGACTCAAATTGTGAGTATTGTTTTAACAGGATTAAGTGATGTGTCGATATGCCAGGTGCAGTAATCCTCAACTGCCGCAATTTACCTTCTCTCTGATGAGCTGTCTGTCAGAGCTAGATCAGATGAATGATTCATACTATCTGAAGCCTAATTCTTGAACAAGTAAGATTCATACTGGTTTAAAGGTCTGTCCTATATAGAGGACACCGGTCCCAAATATAGCCCTGTTGATTTCAGTGATTTAAGCAAATAAAAGCCGACGCTATTAATTGAGGTTTTAAGGTATTTGAAGTATCACAATAGAATGAGATAAAAAAAAACTAACTCAGACCTCTCACCCATTTTCATATTAATACACCAGGTCATTTGAATAGGTTATTCTAACTTTTTAAATGATGAATGATGATTTTTTTGTTAACTGTGATAAGGATATTGAAGCACTGTTAATGTGTTTATGTGAATATAGACTCTACTCGAAAGCTGTATGAGAAGAAGCTTGAAGAAGCCATGGAGAACGCTCAGAAGCAGCCCTCGTCTGATAAGACCTACTACAGAGAGGAAGGTAGGATGTTCTTCAGCCTGCTGGTCTGCAGAGGCTGTGTGTCACTGTTCCTTTGTGCGTCTATTAATGTTGTTGTAGCACCCTCACCCCATTTAAAGGGTAGATGATGTTGCCTGGGACTAGGAAACTTCTAGAGGGATGTTGAGAAAGTGGGTGGATGGGCAGGAGTAAGTGCAAAAAAAAAAGAGAAAAAAGAAAAGTTGCATTTATTTACAAAAAAAACCTACGGTAATGGAGGCAAAAGTGGAACATGGTAAATTAAACAAAATTAGATTAAGCAGAAGCAAAAATAACAGAACACTTATGCATGCTGCAACCACAAAGAAAGCTGTCACATATGTGCATGTTTTAGCATTTCCTGACAGTTCACTGAAGCCTGCCGTTATTAAGACTTGTAAAAGGCTTGGACTACAGTGTGGCGTTTGTCCTCTGAGCTGTAACTCTGTGTCACTGTCTCTGCATCCCCCTTTGCTTACAGACACCTTTGCTCTGATTGGGACAGTCTCCCTACTCCAGGATGCTTTCCACTGAAAAGCTCGTGGAAGCAGCTGTGAGCTGTATTTTATTGGAGATGGAGAAATTTAACATTTGTGTGGACAATAAGCCACACAGTGGTCAGATTGGTCTGATCAGAAGTGTTTTCTGTGGGGCTGTACCTGACTCAGATTAGTCTGTCAGATTAGATTTGGCTGTTCAAACAAACATTCAACTATTTGTTCCCTTTTTTCATGTAGACTCTTAGTAACACTTAAGTGAACTGTCAGATTTTTTTTAACTGGGTTGGATGAGAGGTTCAAAGTGACAGAGACATTCACATAATATAGTAAATAATCCAAGTTAGCCCTCTGAGCTAATGCGTGCTAACTACGATGACGATAGATTGGAAATGTCCAACAAAATTTTTTGCAGACACTAAATATCAAACAAATGCCACAGATTGTGTCATATGAAATTGCTATGAGCTGTAAATTCATAACGGCTAAGCAGAACGCAGAAGATGAGATACCCCTTATGGGATAAAGCCTCCAGGCAGCTGCCCACGTCTCACTCATACTCACTATAGGTCTGGGTCTGCAGCTGCCTGTATATGTTGCAGGCATATTCACCAAGCAGACGGGATGACTGTAATGATTTTTACCCTGGAGAGCAGCATGAGAGCAAGGCTGAATCAGAATGTCCCTGGAAGTACACTGCACACTGACTGACATTTGTATTGACTCACACATCAGGTACACTAACCGGTTTCATTTTCTCTGACAATAACATCAGGTGCTAATTGCTGATGTCTGTCACCTAAGGTCATCAACACTAATTTGACACATTCCTGTTCTCATGTGTTTACTACTGTTTACTAACAGCATTAAAATCTTGACTTTTACCTTGTGAAATTATGACTTCTTTTACAAAATGCTATGACTCTTGTAATATTAAAACTTTTTCCTTGAAATATTATGGCTCTGCGGTCATCACATTACAACTTTATTCTCATGAAATTATGACTTTTCCTCAAAATATTACAATGTTTTCTCTGAATCTTAGACAACTCAGATATGTGGGATATGTTTTGAATGTGCAGAAAGTTTTGAACATGAGCAGAAATCTCACATATGAGCTATTAAACCCAGGAGATCATAAATGAATTATAATGATGTATAATAATATAGTATGAATAGGCGCCTCATGCACATTTTACAGAGGTTGCTTCTAAAAAAAAAGCACAAAAGAGGATAGAAGATTACTCATGCCTACATGTGCTGACTCAGCAAAGATAACATTAATGAGAAACATTGATCTACAGGAGAACAAACAAACAGAACCTGAGAGCCTCACTGCATTATATATTGTATTTTGAATTTTCCGCCTCCTACCGTTTATGTTTTCCTTTAAATACATACTATAAATTGATAAATTGATGCAGAGGAAAAGACACAACATGGTGCATAAAAAATCACCAGAATGCAGCAATTGAAGTTTTTGACGCTGAAACTTTCCTTCAGAAGGACCCTGTGACTGCCCATGTGATAAATGTACCCCCAGTGTGCACCTTTGCCACTAAGTGTAGGGTGAGCTGAGCAGAAAACAAGTGTCAAAATAAAACAGTATAATAAAAAAAACTTAAATACAGTATGTCTGGGGATGCTTGAGTCTTCCCGCCCGCTCGGTGAAGATGTCTATGACAGGTACAGGCAGCTGTGGACCCAGACCCAGGGTGAGTCTGAGTAATACAGAGGCAGCTCCTTGGAAAAAGAGGGAGGGGCTCGGCAGTCAGTGTGCAGTGTACTTCTGGGGGCACCTCAGTCCACAGTGGTTAATCTAACCACTAATTTATTGATTATTCTAAAGATTATTTTTTTTATTACTCAAGTAGTATAATTTTTAAATAACCCAAAAATGAATAACAAAAACTTGTCTCTTGTCAGTCTTAAAAACAATGACGGTAGCAGCATGTTTTAAAATTAGTCTAATTTCTATATCACTGTTATGTTATGATAATATTACTAATAATAATATTAATAATAATAATAATAATAATAATAATAATAATAGGCCCTATTTGTCCGATACCTGATCAGAAAATACTGGACCTCAAATTGAAAAGCATTGCTGAAACACATTAATTTAATCACTGTATAGTGCTTGACCTAACACTTCAAGTGGTTATGACATGGATTTACTTCATCACTGGAGTAATGTACAGTTAAGATAATTGCTGGCAAATGTATTTTTGCATTAGTGTGGGGTGAGGAAAGTAACTGAAACAATTTACAGACTGTAACAGAAGTCACAGACTGTCACAGTGGTCTGTAATGTCAGTTTAAGATCCTCTTCTTGCTCGTGCATGCTTGTTATAGTAAACAGATAATATAAAACAGCCGGATAACAACATTAGATGTGCTGCACAAAGATTAAGTTGCCACTGCTAACACGTTCCAGATGTTGATGCTTTCACCAGGTGCAGCCTGCCTTATTGCGACGCACTGACGTACGTTTATCGTTTATATGAATGTTGAAATCTCACCCTGCCTGCTCTGAAGCATCAAACATCACAAACAAAACAAAAGCTGTTCTTACATAATGCTATAATTACAGGCAAGTATATAAATGTGAACCACAAACTGTAACACTCTGCCAACACTGTCTGTTATTATCATCTTATGATATTCTTAAAAAAATATTGACAGCAGAGTCAATAAATGTTTATGTCAACATGTGCTAACGTGTCTTTTTTCTTCTTTACAGAAGAGGAGGTAACCTACATCACATACCACAATCCGGTGAGTCCTGATTGTCCACTCGTCCCTCTGTGGTTGTGCCAGATTTCTCTGCTCTGTGACTGTAAATAAGCTCACAAACTATTCTGCTTTTATTTTTGACAGGTTAGACAAGAGGTTTATTCAGACCTGTGAGTACAGTTTTCACACACACACACACACACACACACAAATGCACACACACACAAGAAAAGTACAAGGAATATAATAAATATATAATTTGAATGAAGCTTAAAACTGAATAATAAATTAAATGGTTGTGTCTGACAGTGTGTCATCACTCAACACTAAACACCTGTGGGTTATCAGGTAGACATTTTACCCCATTTAACCCGCCTGTCTTAGTTGTTATTATCATGATCTATTTTTTTATTATCATCATCTCATTTTTGTCATGGAAGAAAGGTTGTACAGAGTGCCACCGAGTCTACTATGTTGCATGTGTTTCTGTGGTAGACCAAAACAAACAAACCAAACACTGGCTCTAGATAGGGCCATTTGTATTTCCGCATCAGCCACCGTAGTTCTACTGCACATTTGGCATGAGGGAAAAGTTTAACTCAGTTGCAATCTGCAACCTCACCACTAGATGACACAAAGTAAGTAAATATTCCCTGAAGAGTCTACAGCCAGGTTAGCAGCTCTGTGCTAACATGCTTCCAACAGCATGCTATCATGCTCACAATGATAATGTTTACAGGCTGAGGTTTAGCATAATGTTAGCTTTAAATACAAAGTACAGCTGAGGTTGATGGGAACATGAAATGTCTGGCCAAATTTCATGGCAATTAATTGAAAAGTTATTGAGATATTTCTGTCTGGACCACAGTGGCCAACTGACATCACCACTTCTACAGCCACACTGCTAGTGTGGATAGAAAATGAAACTTAATTGTAATAAAATAGTTAAACCTGTTGATTTGCATTGGAAAAAAAGGTTGGAATATAACGTGTAAATTTCCCGCTGAAATGCAGTGAACAAGAAGTACACAAAAGCGTGAATTAAAAATACTTGAGTAAAGTACAAGTACCTTCATGTTGTACAGTGCTTGAGTAAATGTACTTTGCTCCTTTTTGTCACTGGGAATATACTGCACATTGTGTCATTATCTCTTTACAGCAGTGTTGTTACTGTCTATAAATAGCATTGACTATTTGCCAAATTAAATTATAATTGTAAAGTGTCCTCCATTCAGGGTGAAACGAAGAAGCCACGCTGAGCCAAAGGAAGACGAGGAATCAGACCCAGATACAGAGTGAGTCTGTAGTATAAACTGATGGTGGTGTTTGTTTGAGCAAATGAGTTCCTTACCTGGTCTTAATATCATCTTCCCTCCTGTGCTTCAGGCTCCCTGTCCAGGTCACAAAGAGAACAGCCAATCACAGCGCAGTACGATCCAAGGAGCCAGTCAGAAAGTCTGGAAGCAGCTTTTGGAAGATGATTCGGCTGCTGCTGCTGTTAGCTGTGGTAGCAGCCGTCCTCTACTACGCCTACTGCCATGTGATCAACAATGAAGTAAATCCATCTGCGAGTCCGTGATCAGATTTATTGTTAGGAGGTTAATATCAGTAGTAGTACTGTTGAGTAGTACTGTTTGTTCTTCATCCCAATGCAAAGTTTCACCACATTCCTTAAACTTTTAAAGGCTGCTAATATTCTATATTTCTTAGTGTCACCAAATTCAATGAAATGATAAAAAACTACAGTCTGTGCATCCAAAGCCTGGTATATCTCATTTCTCAGGGTCATCAGTGTTTGGGGGCGATGGTTCGTTAGGGCGGCAGTAGTTCCATCCATAGGGACTAAGGTTGGGAACCGGAGGGTCGCCAGTTCCCATCCTGGGCATTGCCGATGTGCCCTTGAGCAAGGCACTGAACCCCCTACTGCTCAGGGTGCCTGTCCATGGGTAGCTCCCTCACTCTGACATCTCTCCATTTAAAGCATGTATAGGTCCTGTTGGTGCATGTGTGTGTATTTCAGGCCTGTATGACAACAGTGGGGGAAAAAAGAATTTCCCCTCGAGGATCAATAAAATATATCGTCTTCTATTAGACCCCCTGACGGCCTAATTGGCGAGGAATTATGTCATTAATTTGTTTTTTTTTTATGGTTCCACACTAGCACTAGTCATGGCCTGTGGCATTATGTTTTCAGTTTGTCCATCCAGTACGTATGTACATACATCTGTATGTCTGTCTCACTCTACTGAATGCGATATCTCAGCAACGCTTTGAAAAAGAATTTCCAAGTATACCTCAAACGACCACTTGGACTCAACGATGGTTTTGGTGGTCAGACATCAAAGGTAGTTTTGACCGTGCGTCTGTCTCATTTGCATAAATGCAATATCTCAGCAACACTTTGAAGGAATTTTTTCAGATTTTGCACAAATGTCCAATGAACAATGAATTCGATTTTGATGGTCAAAGGTCACTGTGACCTCAAAAAATGTTTTTGGCCACAACTCAAGAATTCATACGCTAATTATGACAAAACTTCACACAAATGTCTGATAGGATATAATGGCATAGTGATGACATTTTATATCCAAAAGGTCAAAGGACGTCTTCACTGTGACATCATAACGGTCTGCAAAAACACTTTTCTGACCATTATAAAACGTCATAACTCAGGAACAGATGGGGAGACATTTGTTGAGATGCTAAATTGGTGACACTTACCTTTTGTGTCCACCTTAAAACTGTGCTGATTGTACAGATCTTCTCTGCTGCCAGGTTGAAGATGTGTGTGAAACGTTGTTCTCAAATCTGTATGTATTCATATTTGAAGCATTGTCTATTGTCAGGACTACATATGAGTCCGGACAGACATGGATAAAAACTGTAACTGCAATTTGACTGCTTTTATAATAAATGAATATATAGATTTAAATATTAAGAAATACACTTTTAAACATGTGGGGTTGAAATAATGTCCCTTAATCATGGATAGTTCTAGTATGAAGGATTGAGTGTTTTCTCAGACCATGCATTATTCGTTTCAGCTTTAGAATGCAAAGTTGCAGAAGTATGCACTGCTAAAGATTTCCATCTTTACTGAGCTTAGTGCTGAGAGTCACAGACAGGCCTGGATAAAGACAGAGTATTGAGATGCAGACAAACACATAGTGAGACTGGTCATGGTTTTGGTCTTTTCATTTGTTTCTTTGATTTGTTGACAAGAAGGAAAATTAGGAATAACGCTCTGCCTTTGCTTTAATTTCTTTGCATGAAATGTTGCACTATGTTTTCCAGCTATGCAGAGCTCTGTGTGTTTGATTTCTTATATGCAGCTGTCCTCTAATGTGATTTGTTCTTACTTGTGAGATGCACATGATGATTACATGTAGTACAAACTGACTGGTGAACAAAGGCTGTCCTCTACATCACATTGGATCAAAAACCAAAGGCTGTTGTGTATATGTGCTGATAAATCTTTGAAAAAGATAAAATAAAAAATCTCTCCAGCTCCCTAGAGAATGAGTGTTTGAACTTCCTGTAAAACATGGCATTGAAGATGAAGTTCTAAGTATGAAAAGTATGCAAGTAAAATTAGAATATAAACAGAATAAGGGACATGTTTCCAATGATAAAACATTGTCAAATACCAAGTACTGAATTCTTTTATTTAGTTACAAAACTTAATTCCACCAATTCAACATTTGAATATAAACAATATAAAGCACTGATACATTTATAAGTTAGGGGCTTTAAATAGTTTGAAAAAAGTACACTAAAAGAGTCTGTTCAAAGGCAGATGAGGCAGTGGTAATGTATTCAAACAGGTTTTCGGTTGGTCAAGTTGATTTTAACAGCTGTGATCCTGAGTTTAGGGTGTGGTCGATGCTCAGTGAGGATGTCGTTTCACTTGGTTATCTTTGGGTCTCAGCCTGGAGTCCCAAAGGCCTCTCAGGACTATGTGATGGTAGAGTCATTAAATCCATTCAGGACTTCAAGGTTTGTTCCTGCTGGTGAATCCTTGCCCGAACCAGTCATAATTTAAACAGGGAGCTGATGTTACATAAAGCCTGCTGTGTCACCATAACCCTTTAAAATTCAAGGCTTTGAGGTAACAGGTTAACAGGTCATTTTGGTCCAAATGCTGCTCTAAATGCCGCCGGTCACGTTAAGATCGATGGGCAAAGCAGGGGAAATCTGAGGCTCGTTTACTGACATCACAGGTGGTACCGATGACCTGGGAAGAAAAACAAAAACAAGTTTAAAAGGCTTTACAACAGTTAGTGAGCCTACTGTGACACTTTAATGGCCTACCTGACAGCATGTCCCTCAAATCCAAGCGCTGTGATGAAGATATTGATGAGGACAGTGAAGAAGACAAACACTGTTGCCACGTTGTTCAGCCTGTTCAACTTGGCGTGTTTCCTGGCGTCATTTAGATCGTACTTCACTGCAGGGACAGATTCAGCAAAAACTAAATGAGTTACAGGAGAAGCTGGTGAGCAACAGAGACAGAAAGACCAGCCCAGTATCATAGAAATACATAAAATGGACATAACATATTGTATGGGGTGGGTATGAAATGAGTTAAATTATGTGCTGGTAACACAAAGTGCAAATTCCTGCCACACTGGGCTGACAGCCCAAACCAAACTAAGCCAGCCCATAACTGTTGAAGAGAGGTATCTGACACAGCTGTCCATCAGTCACTGTAGTCAAACTGTCAAACTAGACAGCACTGATCGAATATGAATCAGTTTGACCACAGTTCACAAGCCATCCTTGACACAGCTGACAGCTACATTGAAGACTCCTCTGCTCTGATTGGTTGTTTTCATTCAGCTGCAGTGGTTCATACCAAACGCCAATAGAAGCAATACAGGAAGGAGGAGCATGATGTTTTTTCACAGACAGTCTCATGTGATATTGCGGATCTAGCGCCAGTGTCAGGAGATACGACAAAAACGTATTTTCATCAAAGTTATCAACTGTGGCTTTAATGCAAAATATGAAACTACAGCCAGCAGCCTGTTAACTGTCTGTTTCTGACCAGAGGTAACAAAATCCAAATACAGCACTTCTAAGTTCACTGATTCATACATTATTTATCTTTGAAGTCACTGCATCTTGTTTTTGTGCACTGGGAGGGAAATTGTGATGTAGAGGCAAACCAGTGCACCAATGTTCCCTTTAGCCTCCATTGGGCAGATATGGCTGGGGCTTGTTTTCAAATTGTATTGATCAAACTGTGCAAGAAAGATGGAGGAGGAGGAATGACAACAATGTAGATGCAAAAAGCCTGAGTCACTTGCCAATAAAGACGAGCAGCAGCCCCACTATGACCTGTAACGTGATAGACAGAGACAGCAGGACAATGAGCGGGATGTAGAAATGGTAATGAGGCCCCACATAGAGAACAGTCTTCAGCTGGGACGAGTTGGCCATCAGCAAGGCGACGTCCAGCATGCTCTGAGCCGCACTCTTCTTTGTGGCGTAGTGATTCAGGTTGATGGGTCGGAAGACTTTTCCAGAGGGGACTGTCTGTGCCTGAAGGTGTTGAGAGGGTAAGGTAGGTCTGAGAGAGAGTAAACTGTCAGGTTCTGTTTAAGAACAGAGTCATACACATGCTGTTTTAAAACCTCTGTACAGATCCACCTGTGGCAGTACAGGATCAAATGATTAACGGTGTTATTCTTTTGTTCTTGATTGCTCTCTGTGTCCAAGTCCATGCGTCACTATGGTTTCTCTCACACACAGAGAGGTGTTGTGTATTTTGTTACTAGGCTGTCTCTGTACTCTGTTTACTCAGGCTGTCAGAGAAGAGGTGGGAGTGGCAGAGACACATTTGGTAACTCACCTGGCTGAGAGACCGAGAGAGAGAGAGGGAGAGAGAGAGAGAGAGAGAGAGAGAGAGAGAGAGAGAGAGGACAAGACATAACATGCAGTGGGTATGTCTTTCCACATCTCTAGAAACTTGGGAATGTGTCACATGAAGTGGTACATACATGTGCAGAGACTATGAACTGAGACTGACTCTGTAGGTGAGCAGGAGGTATTTCAGGGGGTGTTAGTTAGTGATACCAGCTAAACTGTTGTTCTGGGCAGAATAATCATCCTGATCACAGTATCCCTTCACCCCCTCTGAGAGAAAGTGATTGTTTGTTTTAACCACATCAGTGATAAAGGCTTTTTTCCCAGGGATTCGCCCAGTCTCGTAACATAGATAGCCGAGATGTCACACCTGGGTGAAACTCTGTCTGAGTCACACAGCTTTCATTCATCTCAACACAAAGCTGACAACTATGGAAAGAAACACTGACTTACACATGGGCTTACGTCACCACTGACGTCCCTGTAAATGGACTACATTTTCTTCTTTAGACTTCTCTTTAATCTGTCCTTTTTGAAGACTTACTAGATAATTCTAGGCATTTTTAACCTTTTACAATTATTCAAACAAAACAAGGACTAAATCTCTATTTAATCTGATTTTAATCTATTTAATCTAATATCTATTTACTGGTCACCACTGGTACACATGTAACTGATTATGGGCGTTCCCTCATAGACCCCATTTTTTAAGGAGAACCACACCTATTTTCATGATTCATACATTTTATTCCTATGGTCCAAAACAGTCCAAAACTTTAGTAAACATGAACTCTCTCACAAATCCGAAAGCTGGAGTACTAAAACTCACATTTGTGATGTCATAGACAGGGTAACTGCTCCATAGACAATGATGTGGGAAAGATATTCTCAATGACAGAGAAAGCAGCCAAGGGAATGTTCTGAGTATATGGGGACATATTCTGTTTCAGACAGAGAATTGGACCCACAGAATCAACATCAGTCTCCCATTCTTTGTTTATGGAGTAACTCCAGACTTTATACCTGATTACATCACAAAGTTGAGACTTTCTTTTCTGGTTTCTGGCTTTGAGAGAGAGAGTAGCTCATGTTCACAAATATAGACTGAACTTTCCAAGGCCACAAAGATAACACATTGAAATCCTTAATTCAGGCAGTGTTGGGCAAGTTATTCTCAAAATGTAATACATTACATAATACTAGTTACTTTTTAGATGAATGAAAAGCCTTGGACACAGGGAGGGTCAGGCAGAGGATCAAGGTCTAACAGTTATGAGGTACAGATCAATATTTATGGGCCTATGATTTGAAACACAATAAACAAATGTTGACAAACAGAACGGCATGTTCAAGTCACTATAATGAGTACAAATGAAAACACTGGAGCTGGAAAGACCCACCTGCTGGTTCCCAGTGTGCCAGTCAGTCATCTAAAATAAACACCAGTGCTTTTAGCTATTTCTGAATCCTGTCAGCTTTTTATTATTTATCTTGTATTATCTAGCTGACAACATATTACAATTAAATTCTAACTGGATGTCAATGAAATGACGCTATGAGGGGACCCACAGTGTAAAGTTATTAAAGATGAAATGAAAGGAGCAGGGATGTGTATCATTTCCATCTGAATACAATATAATAAAACAACAGAAACAGAACAGACAAGGAATGATTTACCAACCCCAAATACATGCATTTGATACACTGGTTCTAAAGGATAGGTGATCATAAGTATTATATTGTAGGCAACTGGACTTGCTTGAGTTTCTTGAAGATGTTTTGCTTCTTGGATGAGAGGCACCTATGATTACCAACACTGGATGACTGAGAATCTTCACCAAAAAGGATAGGTGAGGCTGAAACTGATTACCGTCTTTTATAAATGGAATGTGGCTTGTGTGGTATCTTCATGTGAGAGTGGGCACACACAGCTCATAGCTGCCAATCAGGACTGGTTTCTGCAATTGCATTACTGTAATTACAGATTTTAACCATCACTCTTGAGTGAAGTGTTTCTTTGGCAGGGATCTGAGAACATGTTCTACTCAAGTATCATTATGGATTTCCTATGTTTTCCAGGAGTCTGCTCACACTGATAGGCCAACAGACTAAGAAAAATAAAATTACTATAGTGAGAAAGTGTAAATATTAATCAATGACAGGCTTAATAAGCTTCAATAAATTACTTTTTCATTTGTAAGTCCTGGCCCCACTTTGTCTGCTAGAATCCTGGCCCTTGGGGAAATGATGGCTCGTGGGTTAAAGCAAAGCAGAATAGGACAGAAAAGAACATATAAAGAACATAGCAGAACAGAAACAAACCAGAAAAACAAACAAAAAGACTGGAGCAGTATTGGATAGAATAGAAAAGATCTTGTTGTTGCATACCTCTACATCGCCCAGTTTATTCAGAGGTATGTCCTCTCTGTTCAGCCTGTGTGCTGCGTCCATTCTCCTCTCTTTGGTAAAGCCCCAGCAGCTATCAGGAAACTGTCCTCCTGTCAATGATGTGGTGAATACGTGCTGAGGTGTAGTCTCAGAACTCTCTGTCCATAAACTAGCCACAGGGAAACATGAGGGAGTAGACAGGCCCAACAAGTCAGGCAACTCCTCCAGTTACAAGGACATGAAAAAGATCCCTCCCACTGTGTGTCAGTCTTCAGCTCACTTGTTGAGAAGTGTTTTACTCACACACTACTTTACTTTTAATGTGATATTCGGGGACACTGTGAGCAACGAGGGATTTGGCAGAGATAGGCAAACATGAGAATGGACTGTTTGTAGAACCTGCAGAAAACAAACTGTAAAATACCTACTCATGAAATGCAACTGTGGCATGGAGAGAAAAAGCAAGGCTCTATGTTGCATTATCATACCTAGGCACAGAGACAGTCACAGTGAAGAGAATCAGTCAAACACTGTAAAAACAGTCCTTGAATCCATCACAGCCACATGATTACACATATGAAAATACAATCACTCCAAACTGCAATATAATCCTGACGTGTGGGGGGGGAAGCATGGATGTATCCAGAAGTGGTTACTTAGGAATTTAGAGTCAATGTTTGAGCAAGATTTTGAAATAGAAAATAGTATGAAATGGAAGTGCAATTAACCTAGTACTTTCAATATAATGATGAATGACATCTTCAAAATTTAGATGGATGCATCAGTTCAGCACTTTATGCAGACAATGGGTCCATATGGATTAGGGGAAGAAATGTACCACATGTATTAGGGGTGGGGAAAACTCGGCACAGCATAGTATCGCAATATTTTTGTGTTCCTATATCATATCATCACACAGTGCCAAGTATTGATTTTTTTAATAAGATAAACTATTAATATTACAAACACAAATAAAACTTTATAGGCAACCTATAGAATAATATAATCAATTGCTTTTGCAGGGGCAGACAAACAGGCATTAATTGACATCTACAGGGCAATCATGAGGTCAACAATAGATTATTGCTGTATAGTAAATAGAGCAGCAGCAAAAACATCACTACAAAAGTAGACAGACTACAGTGAGAACACTACAGTTATGTATAGGAGCTATTAAGTCATTTCCCATGTATGCAGTACTAGAAGCAGGAGAGACATCACTGAAGTTAAATCGAGATAACCTTGCACTCGCATACTGGGTCAGGTTACAATGAAGTGGGGAAGAAAACCTAGCTAAGAAGTGTTGGGAATACTCTCAAGTTCCAAGGGTGGGGGTTTGGATGGACAATAGAAGGAAGAGTAAGGACATATGGAATGGAGGCATTACAGTTCACCAGATCCACCCCAGTTAGTAGCGTACCCTGTGGCTTTTCCCAGAAGTAAAAATAGACAAGACTATTCTGGAAAAGAAAAGAGACGAGTGAGTGAATGAGTGAGTGAAGTGGTAATTAAAGCAAGTGTGTATCTAAGGAATAGCTATTGCAGTTGTCTTAAAATCTACACTGATAGCTCTAAGAATAAACAGGGGTGTGTGGTAGTTGGTGTGAATATCCCCGAGTTCAAAATATCTATTTCCAAAAGACTGACCAGTTATCTGTGTATACAGTAGTACTAGTGGCAGTCGTATTGCTTTACAGTGGGTTGAAGAGTTCAGGCCTGATAGGGCGGGGGTGTGCGCAGACTCATTAGCTGCTTTGGAAAGCATACGATCAACAACTGTCTGAGAATATTTAATCCTTGAAGTTTTTAATAGCTTACTAGGACTTCACAGAGATGGTATAGATGTACAGTTTTTTTGGGGTGCCCACACATACTGTAAGGGTCTGATAGGGAATGAGTGTGCTGACATACAAGCAAAAGGAGCATTAAAAAAATATACGTAATAATAACAATAACAATAATAACAGCACCAGTACCACTTGGAAAAGTAGAAGGAAAAGCAGCGATTAAGAAGAAAAGAATGAAGATATAGCAAAAGAAAAACGGGAGGAAGATCAGAAAGGAAGGGGGTTTCAAGGTATACAAAAAACAGTCATAACAAAGGTATATAGCTAAAGAAAGAGAAGGGAGGAAGTCATCAACAAGACTCAGGTTAGATCACACAGGATTAAATGGCACCATGTATGTACCGGCGAAAAGAAACAGTGACAGGTGTGGGAACTGTGGAGTTAAAGAAAAATGTGGTTGCAATGCACTGTGTATGAGGTGGAAAGGGCAAAAAACTAGTGATAAAGTTGAAGAGGTGGGGCAGAAGTGGAATTTGATGCTGTTACTGGGAACAGAAGGAGAGGTAATAGAGGTGAGAGTCACCAGGAAGGCAAGCTGTCTCTTTATTTTGTTAAAAGACACAGGGTTTCATGGGAAGAAGTTAGGAAACCAGGTGACTTGATATGATGTTGCACACACACACACACACACACACACACACACAGTAGGTGGCGGTATGCACCTTAAAGTTACTTGCGATCCGCCAATAAACCGAGAGAAGAACAAGAACAAGTAGGAGTTGTTTGGGGGCAGGGCAGCGGGCAGCAGTGGAGGCTAAAGACGATACAAAGCATAGGACAGGACTTTAGGGAGACCAGAAGGGGCTGGTATCTTATATAATGCAGGCAGGATTAGGAAATAGTTGTTTTAATTAATTTATTTTAGATCAAGCCGTATTCAGTTACATACGCCGACACAGTAGGTGGCGGTAGGCACCGATCCGCCATTTAACACAAGAAGAACGATTTGTTTGGAAAATGGCGGGTGCTTTGAAGGAAGAACATCTTGCACGACATGTTTATGCTTCATTACAGGTAATGGAAAAAATATTTTAGTGACATAGCAGTACGCGATTCTCGAAAGTTTGTTTATTGTTGTTTATTCTCATAAGTACTGCGACACTTTTTGGGGGCTGCTAGCCACAACGGGCACTCCTAGGTTTCTACGACATACAAGTTACAAGTTACTACGAAAACCTTAGCGGTGAGATCGATATGTTAAAGGTGTTATATCTGCTGGTTATATCTTTTTCATATTATTCTGTGGGTACATTAAGATCGTCTTAAGAACTTTGATGAATCAATTTTTCATTTCAGTTTTCCTGTCACAGTTAAGGAATTTGATGTGGTAATGGGGGCTATACGTAGTGGTTCTGTGAGTTTGTGCAAGTGTTATTTTATATCAAAATGTTTCTTTGGTTAATCCTGTTCATACTCCTTGTGAAAACACGTGTTTCCCTTCATCCTGTAAAATAATAACAAAGCTATTCACTCTCTGTTGCAGAGTGAAGTTGTCACAAAGCCCTATGATATCTTGTATGTGTAACTTTGCAAAAAATATTCATTGAACAAAAGTTTGGTCATTGCTAAAATATTTTGCGATATGGTGAGTATTTCTAATAACAATATATTGTAATTTATAACCTTTTTTCAAACTGTAAATTATGTCCCCAAAGGAAAACTTTGTCTACATCTGTTTTCTCTAACAAGATAAAGTTTTCAGTCTGTTCATCTCGTTTCAGCCATATTTTTGCAGCAGTATATGTAGTGAACTGAAAAGACAGTTGATTCTAATATTCTACTAGGCTACGTAAAGTCTATTTTGTATTTGTAATATTAATCATTTCTACAACAAAAACAAATCAAAATCTGTATGGCACTGTGTGGTGACCATACAATGTTGCCACAAAAATACTGCGGTACTATTCTGTGTCCTCTTTTTTTTGGCATATTACTATTGCTACTCTCCCTTGCTGTGTATATTTCTGCAATTAAAGAGTAATGGAGTGTTTAAAATTGAATATCCTGTCCTATCCTATGTTTTGTCTTTGTTGAGGCTGTGTCTTGTCCCTTGGTGGAAGGTTTGTACCTGCAGGAAGTGGACAGCATGCTGAAGCTGCTGTGTACTCCCTCTCAGCACCGCACCGACATACTGGCATGGATCTGCGGCAGGTAGAATAAACCACATAGGACATCAACCCCACTCTTATTCATCATAAATATTTTCTATATAGATATAATCAAATCACTCTGTCCTATCTTGACCTGTCACTTTACAGTATCAACCCAAACTTTGCCAATTCCAAGGCGATGTCAGTAAGAGCCAAAGACCCAGATGTTTTGACTAAAGGTAACGTTGTCTGTCAAAGGCTCTTTCCTACACAGGAAATAGTTAACAGTCTTGCATGACCTCTTACACTGCTGTGGTCTATTTTGGTACAAACAGAAATGGCTGTGCTTGGGCAGGAGCTGATGCTGTGCAGAGCAGATGACCTGGACCTGATCAAGGTGAGAGATTGCATAAAAAACCAGTGTTAATGTAATCGATATACATATATAGACATTGTCACAATAAACAGAAATTGACCTGTTTAATTTCTCAAACCGTTTATCCAGGGTGATTCAAGTCCTCACCGGCAGCTTCAGTTCCAGGAGCAGCTATTAACTTTAGTACCTGGCTGCAAGAAGTCTACAGGCCACAGAATAGATCGAGAGATGCTCCTGAACGAGCTCTACGCTGCTGAGAACCTGCCTCACTTCACACATATGCTCAAACCGACGCTCGACCCCTGGCCTGCACACATCAAGTACGTATGCCTGTGTGATTATCCTGTTGCTAACACATTGAATCCTTTGCCTCAGTTTTTATTCGCTGCATGTTGTCAATGTCTCCTTTAAATGCACTTCCCTTAATAAGAGTGTAGAGGTATGGTGGATCATCACATATTGCATTGTTTCCTGTGGTTGGCCAGCAGCAACAGTGTCTTTATATTTGTCTTCAACCCTCTTACTGCTATTCAATACTTCACAGGGCTTTAAGCAAGGGCACCAAGTCATCTTATAAGCCGAGTAGAGAAGAGGCTGCTGATGTTGCCACCCTTCTACAACTGACGCGATCAACACTGGAGCAGTTACAGTCAGAGGTATGGTGTTTATGTGGCCAGAGATGTCTGCAGTCCTGTACAGTCTTTAATTGAAGCAGGGTGTCCATGCTTAACTACTACCACATGCATTTAAAAAAGCTCAAAGCTCACTGAGCTTGAGTCCAAACACTCAAAGCTATTTTTGAAATGGATATTAGGATCACTAATGATTTTTTAATATACCAGTGTTGTGATGCACAAAGCACAGACCCCGTAGATTTGGCTGAGGGCCTGAATGTCATGGTAGTAATAAGTGTTATCTGTTTGCCGTGTGCTTCTCTTTCTACGCTCTGTTCTTCTTAGTGTGAATTCCTGAGCAATGAGGCGCAGAGTCCTGGTGTCTTCTCTCCAAGCTCCCTGCGTGTGGCGGCGTGTGACTTCCAGCAGTTGATGGCTACCTTCAGCCATGTTTTCGAAACAGACTTGAGAACTTACTGCAGTAGAGATCCCCCCAGCTTCAGCACAGAGACTGTTGTCTTCCAGAGGATACACCGGTTACTGTTGGCCTTCATGATGGTATTCCCACATATGTCGAAAAATGGTTGCTTACATGCACATGCAAAAATCTGTCTTGACACAAGCTTAACCTGTAGAAAAAATTCATACTGACACCTTTTGCTTTTGTGTGTGTTGTTGCTCAGGAGTTGGAAATGCTAAAGGAAGTGTCAGAAGCTTCTGTATCTGTGAATGAGGATGTGAACCAGCTAGAAACACAGCCTTGCTACCAGAGCCGAGGAGAGAGACGCAAGTTACGTAAGTGAATATTCTCTTTCACATGCACTTTCACACAAAGGCTTCATTTGAAACCATGACCCAAAAGACAGAGTGTGTTTTAGCAGCCTGGAGTGGTTTAGAATGCTTTTAATGCAAGTGAAGTGTTACACTTGCTGCGTTTGTGTTGCTGAACACCTCACATTATCCGCTCCATGCGACTCATGATTTTGCAGGAGCACCCTAAACAACTCGAGATGGAAAAAACTTTAACTTGGAGTGGAAAAGGCTCCCTGTGTCATTGGTGGGATTTTTTTTGTTCTCATTGTCCAATTAGATGTATTGAGAGGCGGGCCTTCTGTGTTGGCGATGACAACAAGTAGTAATATACATTATTTGTGATAAGCTAAAATTAGCTCACTTTCAACGTCTTCCTAGGCAAGTTGCAAGACATATCTGAACAAACTGTCGCCTCAGCTTCTTTCTGACATTTTACTAACCATAATTAGTCTCAGCGATTGACAGCAGATTGTCAAACTGTCCCTGACTGATCCTAAAATTAAGGTGATCCTCATCCTCACGCAGCTCCTGGACCAGCTGGTGGTACTCCTTGTGATTTCTCCTCTTTCTGAGGGTCTCATATACCCACACGCAACATGATTTCCCTGCGACTAACATAGCTACTGTTTAGGAACAGCCTCTCACCCTCATTCAGAACCAGAGCTCTAAAGCCTCAGTAACACAAAGGTGGTTATCACATTGCTTTGTTAACTGAGGCTCTCTGCTTCAGGCTCTGTGCTTGGTCTCATAAAACGAGTCAGATGACATATCCAGCGCATCATTTGACTCTTAAAAATGATTGATGGCATGCCGCTTACTTCCACCTTTGAAGAATATTATAGAGTATTACAGTAAAAAGCAACACTATTGCTTTAATGAAGGCAAGGGAGGAGTGCTGGCAGAAAATTAGTAATGTGAATTCACAAATTTGTAGAGCCTAATTATTTCACCACTCTGTTTATTTCTGAAGCGACAGCTGCACATTCTGCATCTCTTGCACTTTAAACTTGAAGCAACAGATTTAAACTATACACTCAAAAACTACATTTAGGTCAGACACTGCATCATTGATATGTGTAAATAATTTAGTTTTTGGACAAATCAAAGTGAAATGATTTTTACTGATTAAATATTATGTATCAGAAAAAACAACAGTCTAATAAATAAGCTGTAATATACCAGCAGTAGAAAACAGATGTCAGCAAATCACAACTAAGCTTGTATACATAATCTAAAATGGTAACGTTATGGGATGATTTGAGGGAATTAAACTGCATTTCATAAGAAAGTAAACATGATCCCAATTAAAAACGTATTGGACTCTTAATGTAGTATACCTGTAATTTTACAGGAGAATTCTTTTAGAGCCAGTGTGGGCAGGTGGACCAGAGAACACTACAAAAATGTTCAGCATTTCAGTAAGAGCAACAACAGCCCTGTAAATTAAACATTTAATTTATAACATATTCGCTCAGCTGACAATCTGTCGCTCATATATTCATATTCAATATAGTCATGCGACTCAACAGGGCTTCTTAGCTGATTTTGAGCCGAAACTCACAACAATAACTGCTCCCAACCCAGTTAGGTCTTATGGTGATGACCTAGCCACATTAAGAGAGATTTACCTTTTATAGGAAGGAAATCCCTGGCTTTTGACTTAACCTACCTTGCTAACACAATGATCTCACTTTGTGGTACAACCCTCATTTGCTCTCTGCATGTCCATTTTTTATGCACATTTTCAGCTACAGATCAGTGAGTGCATCGCATCTTGCAACCTGCAAAAATGCTCTGTCTGACTGGGCCCTGAAACTGTCAGTCAGTTTACTTTGCAGGATGCGAGGCAGTCTCTTATTTTGAAAAATGAAAATATAGCTTAATGTTAGATTTAAGTCATGTATGTTGTGTTGTTTAGGTATTGACAACTGGCTAAGGTTAACGTTGATGTTTTCATGATGTCAAACATTAGCTTCACAGGCTTAACCTAAACATTCTGGCTTTGTTATGGGTTGTAGGACAAATGTAGTCATATGTTGGTTACAGACCGTTGCCTTGTCACAATTTCGAATTAGGAAAAAAATGTTACAACAGTTTAATTCCTCCTTGTCGACCACTGACGAAGGGGTGTCCCTGTCAGCCACAGTAGGGCTGCACCTAATGACTCTTTTTTTAAATTAGTAAGTCTAACAACCACTCTATTTATTACTCTAAAGATTATTTTCTGAATTCTCACTTTATGTAATTTTTAATTTATTCAAGAACAAATATTAAACATTTCTCATTAATATTTGAATATTTTATTCAGTCATCTCCACTTAAAAACAATCATAATAGTCCAATTTCCACATCGCCGCTGCCAGCACAGCTCACTTCACTGTGACCTGTCAATGCACATTCTACAAAGAATGTCTTTCTGTAATCAGTAACATTGAAGAATCGCCCCAGCCCTTTTCAGAAGTGACTGGTTATTGTGACTGTCCCAGCGCTTTGTATTGTGGGACATGATAGGTGACATAGACTGGTCTGATGCATTCTAGACCAGTGGTTCCCCACTTGTGTGTCGTGGTCGAATTTGGTCAATTTTGAATGGACCGCAAGTGACTTGCAAATGTGTCAAGTTTGTTTAAAAAAAAAAAGCACACTTAACTTTGAAGTACAGTGAAATTCAGGCACAGAGTGAGTGAATAACAGACAGCTAACACAGACCGCAAACTAGCTTGATGACATGATGGGCCAAATGCAGTCATGACACTGAATATAATTCACTGTGTGGACCTTAAGCTAATGACTAAGGAGAAATCTGGACCCCGTGGCTGGACCTGTTGGGAGCTGCTGCTCTAAAGATTCTTTTTTTCCAAATTAGTACATCCTGTTATTTTGGGCATACTGCCGATTTTGCATTTCTTTGCGTACTACATGTACTACATGCTACAGTATTGCCAAATCAGTGCATACTACTAGTATACTAGGTGGTTTGGAGTACAGCCATAGAGTTTGATGCACATTGTTAAAGCTTTGTTTCCTGCTTTAATTAATTAATTTATTTTCCAGCTGATCAATTGGAGGAACTTAAGAGGCGAATTAGAGACTTTTCTGCCCTGCTTCATTCCTGATGGCATCATGCAGTACACATACACTGGCAAAAAATCAAACCATCTGGGTGAATGTTGGTTGACTGCTGAAGTGAGCAAAGCGCTTAACATGATGTAGCCATTATGGGGTCTGTTGTTGTGTTAAAATTGTACAGGTCAAACAGAAATGTGACCAAATGTGAGTACATGTATGTTGATGGAAACTGTTGGACAGTCACATTTCAGCAGATCAGCACTCATGTTTCTGTCTGTGTCATAGAGAACTAATGCTGTTAGATGAAATCATACAAACCATGTTTATTATTCTAACTTCAGTATAACTGAGGTGTTGGGGGGGTTTGTGTGAACATTCACATCATAATTGGCAACAACATATTCTTTGTAATTAACATGAATTGCTCTACATTATCAAGCAGAGGGGCTTCAGTGGGGTGGGTGTCTGTTTTGTTGGGATAATGGTGATTCTAAATGTTTGTTTTGTCATCCTAACATTGGATTGTCCTCTGCAGTACTCAGTGTAAATGTTCATATGGTATTTCTGAATAAATTTAAATGTTTAGATTTATTGCCCTTATTTTCTTTCATGTATGTGGCAATGACTTGATTTTGATAAGCGACCAATTGTTGTAGGTATTTTTAAGTTAAAATCCAAACATTCAGTGGTTTGTGTTTCACCCATGTGAGCATTTGCTGCATTTTTGCTGTATCATTTGAAATGGAATGTCTTATGGATTGCTAAAAAAAAAAAAAAAGAAGCTATTTAATGACATCATCTTGCCTTCACAGTAAAGCCAACCATCTCAGATGGAGACAATAACTCAACTGCTAGCAGAGGGGAATTCACTATTAAATATAAAGGGATCATGTTGTGGAATGAACATCATAAACTTGCAGACACCATTGCCTCCTTGTCTATATTTAAAAAGAGATTATTGATGAAAGTATTTAAACACTTTAACAGTTTACTGGGACTAGTCAATCGTGGTACAGTTATCTTGTTTAAATTATTTTGTTTGATTTTTATTTTTCATTTCTTCTTTGCTTCTCTAACCTTATTTATTATTTATTTTCTCATTACCTGATAGGAAGTACATTATTCATTTTCCTTGACTAAACAAAGCCAAGGTGGGGTCAATTTATAAGCCCTCCCAAGGTTTCCGCCCTCACCTGCACATTACCTACCCACTCTATATATAGAGTGATTTGTACCAAATCTATAATTTGTCACTTTTAAATGTGCAAATAAATTGTGCAAGCTGTTATAGAGTTTGATGGCACAATCTCAACAGCTTTCCACAAACAGTGAAACAAAGCTGGCATCTAATACATACCACAACGCCCTTCCCTGCTTCTCTGACTGACTCAACAAAGTATAAATACACAACAACAGGAAGTGGCTACGCTTTTATATTTAATGTTTCATTCATAACACGTATGTACACTGTTAAACAGCTGATCTCACAACTTCAACATTTCTCTGGTGTATTAAGAAAAGTTCAATAAAGTGGCAGAAGTCAAAAACTGTCCTTCCATATGGATTTAAATGGAATTTAAAGCACTGTAGGACAATGTTTAAGGTGTTGAGATGCCAGCTGATCCCGGTAAGGTCCCAGTGGTCCTCTCCATCTCCTCATGGACAGCTCTGTACCTCCTGCACATGTTGCTGACAGTCCTGGAAGCTCAGCACTGCTACATCACTGCCGTCAGAAGCCTTTACGGAGCAACCATTGTTTCAGCTCTTTGTCCACATGACCTTTGACCGTGAGGGTCATGGTGACCTCATTGACCTGTGTGGGCAGCTCTTTGCCCGTCACCTCCTTCAGGTATTGCTTCACGTCCTTCTCCAGAGCCCAGATGTCCCCCTCCACTTTCCGTACGAGCGTTGTCTTACGGCTGCCGTGGGTCAGGTCGGTGTAAACTGGGATGTTGTGCATGCGGGAGCGGCGGATCATGTAGGGCAGAGGCGGCGGTGAATCTGCAGGAGGGGTCCAGCCGGACGGTGTAGGACCGGCATGTTTAGGCGGAGCCGGGACTCGTGACGAAGGGATGAGCCGCTCTACAAACTTGTATTCCTCCGTAGATTCATTTATCAACCTCTTTGGTTTGTCTGGAGCAGCGTTACAGACAAACCTGAGCCCGACAGCCGCGGCAGGAGGTCCCGGTGAGCGGATGTGTGAGCTGATGGCTCCTCGCAGCGCACTGCGGAGCACGGTGGACTGTAGGAACATGCAGGCCGCCATCATCGTTATCTTCCACTTCTTCTGCTTCTTCTTCTACGTGTGATTAATGGCGGTTGGCAAGCAACTTATAGGTGCATTCCGCCACCTTCTGGACAGGAGTGTGTACCTGAATCACATAAGTAAACCCCTTGTTATGTTAGATTTTCCTGCTTTATCCAAAAACCTAAAAATGGCTCTGTACCCTACATCCCCACAGTTTCTTTGATATTTAATGTAATTCTATTTCTTTCTAGTGCCCAATGAGTACTCGTCTGTCTTGATGGTATTTTGGACACACTAACATTGCATGTTCCACTGTTTCTTGTGAGTTTATGAAGTGATTTTCCATTTAGGCCAGAATGACCAAATCTCATCCTAGATATCCTCCTCTTTCGTACTCCTGTTCTCTTTTCTCATTTCTCCCACTTGTCTCTGAATGTTATAATAATATGTCTTAACTTTCTCTATTCAACATTTCCTGCCATTTCTTTTTCAACTCTGCTTTAATGATATTCTTAATTTCATCTTTGCTTATCTTTTGCTATACTTTATACTCATACACACTATATCCCTCTCTGTTGCTCCTTTAGCGTACTTGTCAGCCAGTTCATTCCCTTCCACCCCAATACGTACAGGAACCCAAAAAGTGCAATATCCACCCCAGCTTTTCTGATTCTGTGTATTGTCTGAACAATGTCTAATACTATATCCTATCTTGTTTCTGACTGCATGTTATGAATACTTGCTAGTGCACTGCTGGAATTAGAGCATATCACCGCTCCGTATGGTTTCACCACCTCAGTCCGGTTCAGAGCAAGCAGGATATCTAATAATTCACCTGTATATACAGACAGATTGTCAGGAACTTTCACATGAAACAAAATTTTTATCTGGTGTGACAAAAGCTATTCCCACCCTGCCAGTCTCTGCCTTAGATTTACCTGTGTATATCTCCATATGGTCTGAATAATTTCTTTTTATGTATTTACCAACAGCATTTATGTCTATCCTCCCCTTTCCTTTATTCAGTAGGTTACAATCAACTCTTGTATCCTCTATAGTCCATGGTGGTGTGACAGAGAGTAGCACAGTGGGACTCAGCACCTTATCAGCTATGCCAGTATCTGCAACCTTTGCCTGTATAACCCAGCTGAAACTCCTGATTTTTTGATTTTCTAGTTCTTGACAGAGTTCTAGCAGCTCTTTATTTGGATGACTTCCATCATGTCCGCTCAAATCAGCCCAGTATGTTAAAACCATCTGGAGACATCTGATCTCCAGCGGCATTTCCTCCATCTCTACCTGCAAAGCTGGTGGAGTTGTCTTCATGGCCCCACAGCACATCCTTAATGCTTGATGTTGGATAACATCCAATTTAGATAGTAGTGTCTTTGAGGCAGAATTATATATGATGCACTCATAGTCTATCACGGCTCTAACCAGACTGATATACACAGTCTTTAATGCTGTTCTGCTAGCTCCCCACTCTCTACCTCTCAGGAATCTCATGATGTTCACCACCTTTTTGCATTTCTCCACTATCTTCTCAATGTGCATAGCCCATGTAAGATTTTTATCCAGATAGACTCCCAAGTACTTAAAGCAGTCTACTCTCTCCAGGTCCTCACCATAGAGTTTTAGCTTGATGTCATTTTCAGCTTTCTTTTTAGTGAAAAACACTGCTTTTGTCTTTGATACTGAAAATCTGAAACCCCATTCCAATGCCCATGCTTCTACTTGTTCTATTGCCTGCTGTAACTTTCTAATAATGTACTTAATATTTCCTCCCCTCTTCCACATAACCCGTCATCTGCAAACAGTGACACGCCTACTCTTGACGTTGTATCTACATTATTAAACACTTCGTTAATCATGATTGAAAATAATATTGGGCTGACAATGCTCCCCTGTGGTGTACCGTTCTCTACTAAATATTCATTCCTGAACTACTTCCCTATTCTTACAGATATTTTCCTGTCAGATAAAACATTTCTAATCCACTTGATCATTTTGCCTCTTATAATACTTAATACTTATTATAATACGTATTCATTGTATTATCATACTCACTCTCATCCCACAGCACCTCCTTGAATCTTTATCACTCAGATTTCCGGTACTACGTACTTTAACAAATGTCCTTGCCATTAGCTCTGCCTTACCTTTACTATCCACTATATTATTTACATTATCTCTCATTACTGGATATCCATATTCTTTATAATTACCTGAGATTTTCTTAATCATTCCTCACACTTAACCTAGTGGTGTGGTTCTTCCTAGAGAATCACAGTATTTCCTCCAATACTCCCTTTTAGCGGTCTTAATTATGCTTCTCACTATAGCTTGGCTTCTCTTGTAATTTATCAAGTTTTGAGAACATAATGTCCTTTTCAGCAGTTTAAAAGCTTTATTACAGTTTTTAATAGCTTCTGCACATTCCTTTGTCCAACTTTTTCCTTTTAGTGTCACCACTTCTAGGGAAACATTGTTTTGCAGCATCTAATATACCCTTACTGATATCATCGCACCAGTTATCAATTGATTGGTTTATATTTACACTATTTAAGTTGCGTTCACTTAATACTTTAAATACCTTCCAGTTAGTTTTCTCTAACTTCCATCTCTTTTCTCTCTCATTAAGATCTACTTCATTTTCTGTTCCTATATGAATACTGATTGGGTAATGATCACTCCCCACTGTGCTATCATTCAGTACCCTCCATTCACTTATTGCACCCAAAGATTGAGAGTGGAGTGTGACATCAATAGCTGATTCTGTGCCTTTTGCCAAATTCACCCTCGTGCCTGCCCTGTTATTTAAACACACCAGCTCTTTTTCATTCATGAAATCCTCTATAATTTCCCCATTTGCATCTTGTTGATTACCCCAGAGTTTGCTGTGTGCATTAAAATCCCCGCACCAGATTATTTTTCCCCTCCATTGTTTCAATATGGACTCTAACTTTCTTTTGTCTAACTTTTGTTTGCATGGGTTATAGAAATTGATTATTTTTATGCTTCCATCACGAGTCCACACTTCAACTACATTCACCTCTAGTTCTTGCACATACTTTATTTCTCTATACCTAATCCCTTGCTTTACAAATATTGCACACCCTCCCCCACTTCCACTGGTTCTATCTCTGTGCATGCAAGAATATCCAGTTATCACAAACTTTAACTCAGGTTTAAGCCATGTTTCCTGTATACATATTATATCTGGTTTTATTTCAAAATTGTTAATGTACCCTTTAAACTCTTGCCCATTAGATATAAGACTTCTTGCACTCCACTGCAGGATAAACGTCACAGAATGATTTGTGAGTTCCCATATGAAGTGGGTTCTCCTTGAGTAAGATCTCCATGTATTTTTTCCGAAGACAGATCCTTCATATTAAGAAATTTTGCATTTTTCCTTTCAGTTTTATTCCTTGCTTGTTCTGGACAGCTGCCAACATATGCCAAGAAAAGAACTAGACTGTCTGCTGTGAGCCCTGTCTGATAACTGTGATGTGTTACCTCAATTACTTCTTTATTCTTTAAACTGGCTTTCTCAGCCGTATCCGTGTAAAGGCTACAATACAGGCGCACTTGAAATGTTGGGAAGGCTGGCTTCAACACACAAAAACAAGAGATGGCTGGCTTGACCGCAGTTATGGCACTATGGGGGAAAAACAACAGAAATGTATCGTCCAGGAAGTCACCAGAAAAGTAGTCAGAGTCTTTTAAATCATGAAACACGTTCATCCAGAACTGTGCATGTTGCTTCCTTAAAAACCCTCATCAGTTGTCTATCCTCTGGTTATGATTGCTTGAGCCATACAGATAACATCTGTTCGAAAATTCGTCCATATCATATGATCATGCCACATGAACATCTGCATCTGCTCCATGTAACAGTTCTCCGTCCCTAGGTCAGATCGAATTCGGGTAGCAGTTCCATTCCTTGATGACACCTCATCAATAAAGTATCCAGCGATTATCTTGGGATCACTGTTTGTAGAGTATGCATTTAGCCATATCACCATCCGTGAAATCCCTTCTATTGCACCATTGATGCAGATCCCGTAAGGTTTGAGTCATATGAGTCTACGTGCCACAAAAAGTTTGGGCCTGGATTCTGATACATACATTGCCGAAGGCGATTCCAGTGTCTCAGCTGCACTCCCCTTGGATCCAATATTTTCATCAGTCTCCTGATCGTCTCTTGAGTCACCACGTAGCCAGCCTGAATGCATTTCAGATGCATCATCTTGTATCCATGGAGCTTGCCATATGTGTCCAACTGATGAACTGAGAAACACTGCAATGTCCAGCAGATCTGAATGGGCTTTTCGTCTGAACAACCACAAAGTCTTAAGGTGCCTGCGTAAAGTTGACAAACTAATGATAACACCATCTATATGACTTAAAGACCAGAGTATCTCCCAGTGTCTCAAACCCAAAACAAAGTAAAACTGGATTAAACTAATAACTGAATTTTTGACAGCTGTTTGAAATCTGCCTTTACACACTAACAGCTGCTGTCTTGCACACAGGTGACTGGCTTAGTCAATTTGTGAAGCTACATGTGATGTTTCTGTTTGCCAGTTAGCTCAGTGAGATAGAGGATGGTTCTATGGTGTTGAAGATTGTGAGTTCAAGCCTCAGCTCGTGCAACATTTCCATATGAGAAATCTAGCCAAACTTTTCATAAAGGTCCAGTCCCATGCCAGATGTCCTCAACTGGAAACACAAGACAATAGTCCTGATGGTGGCGCTACAGCAAGCCTCTGAAGTTCAAAATTTTGAAACTTCATAACAAATCAACCATATGTACTACAGCTTTGGAACTTTCACCTTGAAATTTGCTTTTCCATGGCATGGATGGCTACTGTCTGGCACCCTGATGCTTGGCATAGTCAGTATGTGAAGCCACACATAAATTGTCACCTGCCAATTAGGTCAGTGTGATAGAAGATGGTCCTCAGTCCTAGAAGTTGTGAGTTCAAGCCTCAGCTAAGGCAAAATGAACATTCTAATGTGAAAATCCTATGTTATGTGGATTAGAGACTACCAAGGTTATCTTCAGAAGACACAGTAACTGGTCATTATCCATTTTAGTATTGAAACCATGGATATTGACAATTAAAAATTTTAACTAATATAAAATGTCTCCTCCAAAGTTGGTTTTAAAACAAGATACCCCTGCAGAATGCTCTGATCCATGAGACAGCCAACTGTCATTGCCCCACTGTGATTTCCCAACATTATGATCTTCTGTGAGTCAATGTGATTCTTAAAAAAAAAAAAACCAAAAGCAGTTTTTAGCTGTTTAGCCTCTCGTCCACTAATGGATACATGCTTCCTTCTGCGTGGTAATATGATTGGCGGGAAACCACAACTGTATCATCATCAAAATAGAGAACATGTTGAACTCAGAATTTAGTTTTGTGCTCAAATACTTTATTTTTTTAATTATACTGCAATAGCAATATTGCACCTCAATCTCTGATTGCAAAGCTCACAACTTAGCTAGTTGTGTGCAATCATTATTTATATATGTATAGACGGGGGGCGGCAGTAGCTCAGTCCACAGGGACTTGGCAGTGAACCCCCATTTACTCGAGGCTCCTGTGGCCCCCTTGATCTGACATCTCTGAATTTAACACAGGTCCTGTTTGTGCATGTGTGTGTATTTCAGGCCTGTGTGTATATGACGGCAGAGTGGAAAAAAAAAAAAAATTCCTCTTGGGGATCAACTAAGTACTTCTTCTTCCTCTTTAATTGCATTCGTACATTTGACCCTGTAGAATAAGAAGGGGGCTGTAGGCAATGCTGTGATACACTTAACAGATTTTAAAAGTGTGTAAAGAGAAGTAATAAAGTTTACTATTGGCATATCATTATTTCAGTACTTGCAGTATAAACACTACTACCAGTTTAAGCAGTAGGTTCCATTTTAGGAGGTTTTAGGAGAGTCTGCAAACAATATTCCAAACCAACTGTTTTCCAGTGTCACTATGATGATGGAAAATATATGAAATATTTTTACTGTGATCATTTCCTGTGTTTGGTCATATTGTTCTTAGGTGTTTTATGACCAAGTAAAAAATATTTAGTTTATCTTAGAGGGTGCTCATATTGGACATATTCAGCTACAGGAGGTCAGAAATGCAGTTTTACAGGGACCTGATTATGTTAATCCACAAATCTGACAGCCTGTATTTATTAAGTCCAAGCAAGGCTTTCATATGTCTACGTAACTGTTAGTGATGAAGGACATGAATGACGTCAGGATACTGAGCCACATAACAGAGTCAGAGACAGAACCAGCCTTCCTAAAGCAGGTCGTCACTCATAATCCCCATCATTAATGTCACATTAATACAAAGATGTATTGAACCAAAATAAGTTGTACAGCCAATGAAACATGTTCAATCAATATTGGACACTTTTGAGATTCAGAAGGCTCAGTAAAGGCAAAGTATCTTTAATAACGCCACTGAAACACAGAGGCAGTGTGAAGTCTGCTACACAAAGTGAAGAAATGCATTAGAATGTTAAGAAACACAATGAAAAGCAAATTTAATATTTCAACAAACATTTTATTGAAAAATAGGTTAAAAACATAAAAAATATCAAGGCACTGCTGTTACAGCAAGAGAAAAAGAGACAATTATGACTTGCAATTATGATTAAAACTTGAGATGTTTCAGTATTAAAACAAACAAACTGAGTTATAGGGTGTAGTGTTGATGCGACTGATAATAGGCTGTTAGGATCATTTTTAAAATGCTGTTATTGAGTTAGTATCTATGCATCTATGTATTTATTGATTCATGTGAAATCAATATTTTATCGTCTTTGTACCATGGTTATCGAGTGGTTGAGAAGAATGATTCGCTAACTGGGATTCAAAGACCACCAGGGGTCCCTGGGGGAGCTTCACAGCACAGCAAGTAGATTAATTCCATAATTATTACACTAACTTGCAGGGAATGTATCTTTATTCAGACAAAATCCTCTCTAACACGGGCCTGTGGTCTACTGTGCACCTGTTTTGGTCTTAACATGAAAAAGTTTGAGACTGCTGGTTTCTCAAAATCCCAAGAGTGCTGGATTTTTCTAGCCCTTTTATGTCCGGAAAGCAGGGAAAAAAGTTATGTTTGGTTATGTTATCATATCATCTCTTTCTATCTGCAACACTCAGAATTTGTAAATATGAACCCATGATTTGAAAGTTTGTGTTTAATTAATGAAATTCTGAATCAATGTTTCACAAATTTCTACTTTGATCCTTTTGTAAATTTAATAAATAAATAGGTCTTTTCTTGCGCACACACGCACACGCACACACACACACACACACACACACACACACACCACAGGATCTGACATTTGTTTTTTCCGTTTTGGTTCCAATGGTGTCATGAAAAACATATTAGCCCAAAACTGCAAACCAAACAAAAACATAAACACTATATCTGTACATTACGACAAAGATATTTACAGAGGACACACAAAGGGCAAAGCACAACAGCAAAAGAGGAAACACAACAACAAATCACTCAACATTAATAGTGAAAACACAACATGATTTGGTAAGACTCCAACCAGAATAGGTTCCTTTTAAAGAATGATTCCTCTGGACTCTTGGAGGATTAGCCATTGAGCTAAAAGAGATCCAAATAAAAAATAGAATCACCGTCAGTGATTGGAGGCACTATGTGTGTCAGCCTGTGACACACAGAGTATTTCTCCAATGCCATAATGGATTACAAAGTGGGAAGAGTGCAATTACAAAGAGTTAGACAGAGTGAAACACGAAAGTTTCATGTCCTACAAACAAATTAGCATTTGCAACAGATAAGCATTTTTTGCAGTGTGAAATCATGTGTTAATGAGGAAATGCTGTGCAGAGAAAGATAAACTGAACAATATGACTGACTTATGGATCATAATTAGTCAGATGCTTTTGTTAACTAAGAAACAACAGAAGATTCAGTGTGGACAATGTTTAACAAAACAAATATGCCTCAGAACAGATTTATTTAAGTTTCACCCTCAAATTCATTGTTTTCAATGCAGATGATGCTGTCACAGCGCACACATGCTCCTGAGCACCTATTTTTGAGGGTGCTACGGCTGCGCCCTGAGACAATCAGAGTTCAACTTTTTGGAGTGCAGCAGTGATCACCCCCGGCCTCCTACCAGTTGATGTGCTATGAGTACCTCTAATGGGAGGTACCCAGGAGGATCCTGATCAGATGCCTGAACCACCTCAACTGGTCCCTCAACACGAAGGAGCAGTAGCTCTACGCAGAGCTCCCTTCGGATGTCTGAGCCCAGCCTCCCAACAGAGACATCTCATTTCAGCCACATGGATCTGCAATCTCATTCTTTTGGTCAGCACCCCAAGTTCATGACCACAGGTGAGGGTTGGAATATAGAAAATCCAAAAATCGCCACCTGATCATGGTGGAGGGATTTGCGTAACCCCATGATTGTGGGAGCTGTGTTGTCCAGGGCAAACAGCTCCTAGTAGAGTCTCCCAAGGTAAAGTGGTCCCTGGGGAGGGGCCAGACAAAGAGCGACCCTTATGGGACAGCATAATCAGAAAATGAGTACATCGCAGTCCCAGGTGCAGGGACACCAGGCCTCCTCCGGAGCCAGGCCTGAGGGAGGAGCTTGCTGGAGGGTGTCTGGTGGCTGGGCTTTCAGTCACAGGGCCTGGTCAGGTTCAGGCATCAGACTCAGGGGCACTGTGTGCCACGCAGCAGGCAGGGATCGGGAACCAGGCATACTGACCGCTGGCTTTGCAGACTGGCTATAACATGAATGTTTTGGATATTTGCACTCCTCCTACTTTGTATTGCAACAGCTACACAGCAGTTTCCCTTGGGATAAATTGTGTGTGGTTTGTTTTTGTTTTTTTTAAATAATAATCTTCTATAGTTACACTACAACTTAGCAGTATTACAGCAATATATGTTGTCCACTACATACCTACTTATTCCGGTTTGAGTCTCACTAAATCTCGTTTTGTGGTCTGCTGTTGTTTTCTTTTTTGCTGTTCTGCTCCACCCTTCAGGGCCACTGTACAAATTACATTTACAGTATATAGCATGTGAGGAGGACAAAGCATTTCCTCAGTGCTCACTCCTCTCTGATGTTTCTGCATCTTTGCCACTGTCCTCATCATCATCTTGCACAAATCAGTTATCTTAGCACACTTTACAGTTTCAGTCAGCAAAGCCTTTTTCTTCTGTTTTTCTGAGCATGTTACATCCCAACTGGTTTCTAAACTGACTGCTTTGCATGTGTGTGCATGTTTCAATTCTGTTACATTTATTTTATTCATAGGTTGCACAATCCTTGTTGGTAGGAAAAAGACCAGACTTGTGACAATCATGTGATCCCTGTTATCATCTGGTACATGAGGAACTGCTCTGAAGATCTCAGTGTCAACAAACAGGCACAGCCAGATATAAAGTTGAGATAGTTCTCTCATATTAAAGGGTCCACTGTGGGTTGAATGCATATTCAGCATACCCCTGACTGACGCTTACTTAAAGATCCTCAGGCAGACGTCTGTTCCAGCAGCTCCGTTAAAAATTAAAGGGGACTGAATGTTTGCAGTTAAATGTCTCTTAAGGCTCTGGAAGGATCTGCCCGAGGAAATTGAGAGAAAAAGAGAAATTAAATAAGATATTAAAACATGAGTGCAAATCTGAGACACATATTTGCAAACAGAGAACCTACAAAATAGGTATTAAGGACGAAAAAACTGATGTGACATACCTGACTTTTTTTGTGATTTTGGCATGCCTAAAATCCAAAAGCAAGAAAAGCATTAGCTAAAACCATTAGAAACCATCCACTGGAGACACTGTGAGAAAACAATGGGAGGAAATAATGTTATATATTAGGCAGTCAAACCAGGGATGAAAAACAAAAACTAACCTCTGATAAGAAGCCCAACAATTGTTAATGATAATAATGAAAAAGGTATGGATAAGAAGTAGTGCACTCTTGGCTCAGTTCCTTTACAGACAACATCACTGTGCGCGTCTCCTTCATTGATCATTACTTGAGTTTCTGAGCACCTGTTGGAAAAGAGAAGTGACAGACAGCTTCACTACTTTGTGTGTCAAATGAAAAGTTATTTTGAAGTGACATCATAATGCTAAAAGTAGAAAGTTCGTGAAAAAACAATATTAAAATATCACTGAAAAAAGTACACTCAAAGTTACTTTTGTGACATTTGTTTGAAACAAAACTTAAGGGATGGGCAATGATTTGGAAATGACTGTATGGATGGGAAGGATTTGCTCAATAATGGACAGAATTTGAAGCCATAAAACTCAGCTACTAATGATGCGTTTACATGGATTCAGGCAGATGGAGGATGGAAAACCAGATATCACTTAAATGGACAAGAGCAGAGCAGTAAAATTAGGTCAGGCCTGTAGAGAATACAGGCTATGGTAACGTAGATGGCAGTGCCATCCAAAGTTGAAATATGCTAACCTTTTGCCTACCTCTGTGACAGAATATACAACTGGATGTTACACAACGTCCTTATACAAGGAGCAAAGACAGGAGATCTGGACAGGTACTGGGCATTTCTAGAAAAATTACGCAAGATGGTTTAATTACAAGAAATAATTCCTATATTTTATTCTATTTTTCATAAACAACACCACATCACTGTAGCAACATACCATAATGCGTTTTTCTTTTGCGGTCCTGCCATTCAGTCAGACTGTTTATTTGTTTTTCAAGTGCCGGCTAGAGGGTGTTCTCCTTCTATCGTCTGCCTGAGTCCATGTGAACGCAACATAAACCATAATCCACGTAGTGCAAAAACAATATTAACCCTACTTTTTCAAATTATTCCTTAACCAAAAATGTCTTACATTGTCCAGGCCGTGCAGTTCACACCATGCTCTGAAAAAAAGCCATGCTGGCAAGGTTCACACTCTGTATCAGATGTGTTGGTTCCTTAGAGAAACAAATCAAAGTGAGACTATTAACGTGAACAAAACATCAAGTGAAAATCCATTATTTATCAGACTCATATCAGTGTCTTCATTGAGTGTTTTTACATGCACACTAATATCACAGTTATGATCAGGGTATGGGTTTATCATATATATCAGTGCAGGAAATCAGTCCTAATTGTCTTCAACTTCTCTGAGTGATGAATAAATTAAATTACTTAATTCATTAAAATATGTAATGAATATGTAATGTATAACATGTAAAATGGCTTCAGAGAACATGAGTGTGCTGTGAGGCACACAGAGTGCACTGGAGATACTGCGGTACTCTACTTCTCACCTGGTATATCTTCACCACCTGCACATATGGACTGTGTAAATTAGCAAAGATGTCTGATTGCAATTCTTTTCTTTTTTTGGCTTCCACCTTTAGTTCTGATAGTTAAAAAAAGTCAGGTAGTGTCCTGTTTGATGAACTCACTGCATTAAAAGCAGCAGCAACATGCTCCCACTCGCTGCCTTTTCTTCAGCTTGTGATCCCACTGCCCACCAAACAATAGGCTATGTGCTTTCTATCCTCCAGCTCACCCACAAGCACCTCTCTTTCTGCATCTGGAATATTGTTTTTTTTTTTGGTTTTCCTTTTGGTTGTTGCCATGATTTATTGTAAAGAGCCACTGATCAGCTGGCTTATGTTTATGCATCAGCATTAATGACGTGCTCTGCATTGACCATTTATGGTTGATTGTGGGCGTGTAGAGGATGAGACAGAGGCTGGTCCACATGTGGACAATTCCAAATTGTTTAGGGATTTATAAAAGGAAATCACATACAGGCAGGCGTACGCACCGTTTTATAAATCTGAATATTTTTTGCAATATGTACATTTCCTAATTTGTACATACTCAAACATTTAGTGTGGATTCTCCTGAAAGATGAGGCGCCCGACCACCAGGAACCACACAGACACAAAAATGACTGCTGGATTTGGAGTCAAAGACATACCTGAACTGTTGCTGAGACTCAGAACCTGGATACTGATTACACTACCAATAAGCTTTAAGTAGCTTCTATGTGGTGCCCCTTTTCACATGTCATGGGGTATACTTTGGTATACCCTGGCGCTGATGTGTGTGCAAATGTACTTTTTGTTGACGTGTGAATAAACTTGAAACTTGAAAATACACCATGTAAACATGTAGCTGAATAAACAGGTTACAAAGCCAGGGTAGTGTTCATGTGTAGGTGCTCACTGTCAGACTAGTCTGACTTTAATTTTTCTTACCAGGTGTTTTTATCCTGTGACCAGATTCACAGGTTGTATGTTTTTGAGCCAAACTACATCGTGTATCATTCCTCAATTTGCAGAAGTAGCCCTCTAAAACTCCACACACAGTGTCACTTGTTGCTGTGCACTGCTGTTTGACAAAAAGACCTAAAGGCAACAGAAACACATGGTAAGATGGAATATGATGACACCTTGTTAAATGCAATAACAAAAACTTACATTTAAAAGCATAGAATTAGTAAAAGGGTTCAATATGTAAACAAACATTATTCCTAATGCTTGTATTTCTGTCACTGTAATATTAACTCTGTAGTACTGCAATAAAATGTGTTTACAAAAGATGTTTACTATGACTTTGCAGTTACATTATGACATTAAATTATTCATCATTAAGGGACAGTTACAAAGATAGACTGAACCATCAGTGAATTTACTGATGTACTATCTTTTACTTGGAGTTTCATAACGCATTATTTAAATTCAGTCGTAATTAATTAATTCATAATGGCTTTTATATTGGACAATACTATATATTATATTTACAATTAAACATTGTATTTTATGATTTATTACAATTTTTGTTTTCTTTTTTTAAACATTAGACCATGGGAAACTGTAATCATACACTTCTAGAGACTGTTTAACATGAGGCATGTTTCCAAAAACAATGCACATCACATGTATGAATAAAAAGTCTATGGATGTCTCTGCCTGTCAAGCTTGCAGTGTTTTCCATATATTGATTTATATGCGACAGCTGCCACAATATTAACATTGTTTGCCACAGATTGATGTTTTTAGTTAAAACTGGTAAAATCTTCTATTTTAGAGTTGCTTGCAGCACATTGATTCACTCAGCCCCTCAGCACCCTGATGCTTGGCTTAGTCAATTTGTGAAGCCACACATGAACTGTCACTTGCCAATTAGCTCAGTGAGATATAAGATGGACCTCAGTCTCAGAAGTTGTGTGTTCAAGCCTCAGCTAAGGCACACCGAACATTCTAATGTGAAAGTCCTATGTTATGTGGATTAGAGACTACCAAGGTTAAGCTCGATCAGGCCAGTTTGTTCATAATTGCTAGCAGTTCATGTTATTCTTACTTTCTTGTTCTTGAGTTTTTTCTTTCCTTTGTATATTATGAGCCTGATCACTTCAGCCACTTATCCACAATTTGAAGGGCATGCCATAATTATATGATGTAACTTCTATGTTGTGATATGCTTTGTTTTAGTGTGTGTGTTGCTCAGGATTGCCTAATTTTGCCTAAAATTGCCCAGCCCTGACCATTGCTGCGCAGCATCTATAATTCAATCTGCTCTGTCCGCAGTCTCACCGCTTTTGATTGTGATTTACGATCAGTTTACATAATCACATTGCGCTCGTGGTACTAACAGCAAACTAAAAAGAAAACTGTCTGCATGTAGGCTAACACTTTATCTTAAAATGTGCCTGAGGCAGCTGACCTGCAGACAGTTAGTCTCCTCAGTAGAGGGTAACAGCAGTAACAGCACCAGGTCACAATCAGTCGGGCATCCCTCCTCCTCTTTCAGCTCTCGCCAGCGTGTGAAAGCCAGGCCATTATTAATCCTTGTTCAGGCTCTTATTTTATCGCTCTCCTGTTTTCTTTTCTTTCCTACCCGAGCCCCTAAACTACATAGTGCCAGTGCAAGTGAAACAGATGCTCTCAAGCAATGACAGAGGTGTCATCCAACCTATTGTGAGCTGATGTAACATCACAAGGATCTTGGATATATATATTGAGGGCTCAAAAATTCCACTGTGTTGCTTTAAAAGAAAACTTATAAAAATTTAAATGACAAAAAAATTGAAGGAGGAAAGACAGAAATGTTAATTGGACATACCTTCATCACAAGAGGTGCAGGGCAAACACTTTTTCAGGCCATTGGGTTTTGGCATAAAAGTGCCATTCAGACAGGAGACGCACTGTGGGCCCAACCATGGTAGACAGTCTCTTTTAACAATAGCACCTGTTAAACACAAAAACACACTGTCAATATCACATTATCAACAAGACATGACGGGAAGTAATAATTACAATAACAACTGTTACGGATCTGATACAATCAGTAACAATCTTTTTTCAGGTCTTTATGAGGCCAGTATAAGACACAGGCCACTTCACGGACCGCAGGGAGGCTGGATATTCACTGTTCAGGTTCTAAAAGCTCTGTTTAACCTCTGATTTACCATGCTCCCATTGACAGCAGCTATTTAGTGGTTTAATACTTTTACATCCAGTCTCATATCTGCAATCATTAACTACAGAACTATTCAACAAAGTGACTATACCTGGTTCAATTTTAGGGTGTTTTTTTTGTTTTGTTTTTTGTTAAGTAAGAAACCATGTCATATCACATCAATGTACTAAGGAAGTCAAGAGGGAAAACTTGTTCTTACAGTGGGGATGCACAATATATGTCAGGCTGCTAAATTATTTATACATTATTGAATATTATGTATACCTCAAATTATGAAATTACTGTGCCGAGTAAGATGTATATTAGACTCCATTCACTAATATCCTGTGGATCTCAGCAGTAAGATTCACACTTATACTCTATCACTGTATGTTTTTTGTTTGATGTGTATTATTCATTATTTAGGGTTATGTAACATTACACATGATGTGGTAAACATGACGGAAATGTAAATATATGATTAGCAAGCAAATAATAATAGGCGGTGGGCCGAAGCCGCGATTCCTTGTACTTAAACGATCCCTATCGGGGGAGGACCCAGATTTTTGTTGACAACTTCTTAGGTTTTCAATAAATCAAAAGAAATTTGTTGCCACCGGTACTTCTTGCGCATTTTTGTAGATCGGTAACTTTATCACGTTACCTTTTTTCCGGCAAACAGACCAGACAGCTATGTTCGGGGTCCGCCATGCATGACGTGTTTGTAGTTATCATCCAATGGGACGCTTGGAAAAAGGAAAAAAAAAAAAAAAAAAAAAACCTTGGAAAAATGGCGCTGTATGTAGAGCCATACATAAGTTACATAGCCTAATAAGTCTCTTATGTCTTCAATACATAACTTGATCTTTACACGTTACAGGCTTTTTTAAAAGTCTGTGTAGATACCGTGTATATTTTCTCTGTGAGCTTTATACAAAATAAACATATCTGATTTCACAAATTTGAGGTCTGTTATCTTGCTTGGGAACTTCACCTGTCATTTATCTGTCAAAATGATGAAACGTCATAAAAAACGACCCTTGCTATTTTTTTAATTGTTTGCTAGCATCACATTAGCAGAACAAATGGAGTGCTGTATGCCTTTAATTCAGAGAGATGGACCAATCACTCCTTTTACAGACACAGGATGGCAAAAATTTGTTAAATCAGTGTTTGACTGGAAAGATTTAGGCACTGAGGAGAGTGTTATAGCTGAAGAGGCAGTGCGCAGATTTAACCTTCACAGCCAGGAACCTGCGGAGTATGCCATACCAGCTAATGCTGGCTATCACAGGGACTGCTACATCCATTTTACTAACATAACAAAAATAAAACGAGCCCAGAAGAGAAGAGAGAAGTAAGCTTTAATTCAAAAGGAAAAGGCAACAGAAGGTTGGTATCAAACATGCAGTGTGAAACTGTAAATGTGGATCTTGAACTTCAAATCTTAATCTTGAATGCTGAATCTGTGAACAAAGAAAATAAATTAGGAGCTACAATGACATCCTCTCACAAGATCAGGTTCTGACAACTCAACTTTATTGTGCATAATTCACTGTTCAGACAAACTTTCACTCTACTCAAATGAGCAAAACCCTAGTCAAAATCTATTTGATAAATCAGATCACTGCATTCTCACCCACTTGATTCCATCACATGAGGGAGTCAGCTACCCATCTAGCTTCAGTGAACACTGTTGAGATGAAGAAAAGTGCAACTTAAATTAAGCCCCTCACTCATTCACATTACTTCTGAAGTCCAGTAAACTGCTCAGTAACATTCAAAAACTACATTAATTAAAAACAGCCAGGGAAAACACGCAGTTTCATTCAAATAAACATAAGAAGTTTGTGCTCTAGAAAAGGATCAACACTCAGTGAATACTCTCCTAAACCCTATGATATGCTATCATGGCAAGGCTTAACTATACAGACCAATGAGCAGTGATAACTAACATGTCTTTGGGGTCATCGGGTGGGAACCTCCTTTCACCGGTGTTTCGTCTAGTTGGTCCCACGACACCTCCAGGAGGCTAGACAGTGATCTCTGGCGTCCCAGAGACACTCCCCTAATGCCAGGTCTCACTGCTCCACACACTGACCACACAACCTCCTTTACCTTACCTATACTACCACACAGGAGGTAGACCCAGGGAAGGAAGCCTTGCTAGGCTATCACCCTCCCCCGCCGGGTTAGGCCGTACAGTCTACCTCCCCACCTGCTGCATGGCCTCAACCAAAATGAATTCAACTAGGCCACTCCCACACTTAAATAACCTTCCTCTTCCTCTTTATTTACACGTGGCTTTCACAGCCCAAACAACACTGCCACCTTTCCTAACACATTCACCATACTCTAGTTCACACACTACATAACATAACTACAATATAAGCTAAAGTTAAAGGAGATAAATGAACTCACAGGATCAGCAAACACACTCATCTTGCAGCATGGTCTCAAGCAAAAGGGATTCAAATAGGCCACTCCCACACTTAAATAACCTTCCTCTTCCCAAGAGGAAGTGGATCTCTCCACCAGATCTCAAGGAGTTATGTGCCCTGCTTAGTAGTTCCCCCTGCTGGCCCCCAACTAACATTATTCCTTCTGTAGTAAATGAACTTGCTGGTTCTCATGGCCTTATCTGACATTTCCTCCACTGTCTTCTTCAAACTCTGTCCCCGCACTCCGAGTTCCCCCAGGAGCGAGATAGCTGATCTTGCTATAAATCCCCTACACCCCACTTCCACTGGGCAAATCCTAGTCTTCCATCCTCGCTGCTCAGCTTCTGCTCCTAAATCTGCATATCTAAGCTTTTTTCTTTCATAGGCTTCTTCCACTGAGTCTTCGAAAGGAACTGTCAGTTCAATGAAATAAACTATCCGTTGACTCAATGACCACAACACTATGTCAGGCCTCTGCTTAGTACAAACTATTTCCTGGGGAACAACAAGCTTTCCCCCTAAATCTACCTGCATTTCCCAATCACAAGCACCTTCTAGGCGGCCACACCCTTGCCTCCTTACTAACTTATCCCTTCTGTATTTCTCTCCCTCACGGACAAACTGAATTGCTAAATTCCTATCTTTATAACCTTCTGAATTGACCTCTTTTCGTTTCCCTTCGATTCCTGCAGCTAAACATTTCAACACCTGGTTATGTCGCCATGTATATCGGCCTTGTGACAAACTAACCTTACAGCCTGACAAAATATGCTTTAAGGTTGCCGTACCTGAACATAATGGGCATGATGGGTCCCCATTTACCCACAGTTTTAGGTTCTGGGGAGTTGGTAGCACATCATATGTAGCCCCTACCAGGAATCTAATACTATTCTCCTCCATACTCCACAGGTCCCTCCGACTAAGCTTCCTCTTCGCTACACTTTCCCAATTCAACCACTGTCCCTGTTTAGCCTGGGCCACTACCTTTGCACCCCTTACTATCTCCTCCTGTCTACGTATCTGTTCCACAACCAGCTTTCTTTTATCTTTGGGACCTGCTGTATTCCAAACCAGTTTGCCTGAGCCAAGCCCCAGGCCTCCCCAGCCAAACTGAACATTACCTACGATCTCCGCATGCCTAAGAGCTGCCTCTGCCTCCTGAACTGCCGTTCTTGGGTTCCACTTCCTCCCCTTGGTTGGATTTGGAACCACACTCCTAACTACTACGTCCTTACTCCCAGATAACAAGAGCTCTGTCCTGACCTTAGTACATTTAAATTCCTCTGTCAAACTAGATACTGGCAGCTGAAGTATCCCTTTTCCATACAATGCAACACTACTTAGACACCTAGGAACACCCAACCACTTCCTAATATAGGAGCTAACCGACCTCTCAATTCTCTCCACAACAGATATTGGGATTTCATAAACTGATAATGGCCACATTAACCTAGGATATAGTCCAAACTGTAAACACCACAACTTCAATTTTCCTGGAAGCTCTGATTTATCTATTCTAGCCAATCCTTCAGCCACATCTTTTCTAAATTTCACCACCTGTTCCTTATCATTCAACTCTACATTGTACCACCTACCTAAGCTCTTCACTGACTTTTCCCTAATAGTTGGGATGTCCTCATCATCTATGACAAACTTCCTATCACTTAACTTCCCTCTACATATCGAGATGCTTCTAGATTTACTAGGCTTGATCTTCATGCTGGCCCACTTCAGGTTCTTATTTACCTTCTCTAATAGCCTCTTTGTACATGGCATTGTTGTGGTCACCAGTGTCATATTGTCCATGTAAGCCCTAACTGGTGGCAGATGCAACCTGTTCTGCCGTCTCTCTCCACCTACCACCCACTTAGAAGCCCTGATGATTACTTCCATTGCCATAGTAAATGCTAATGGGGAAATTGTACACCCTGCCATGATACCTATTTCTAGCCTCTGCCAACCTGTTGTGAAATCTGCTGTACTTAGACACAACCTAATATCCTGAAAGTATGCTTTCACTAAGTTAACAACTAGCTGTGGCACTCTGAAGTAATCAAACGCACTCCAAATGAGGCTGTGGGGTACTGAACCAAACGCATTTGCCAGATCTAAGAATACTACATGTAGGTCCCTTTTGTTAATCTTCGCTGCCTGAATCTGGTGCCAGATCATGCTAGTATGCTCTAAACACCCTGAAAAACCTGGTATTCCTGCCTTCTGCACCATGGTATCAATTAATCTATTCCTTTCTAAATAGCTAGCTAATCTCTGCGCAACTACACTGAAGAAAATCTTCCCCTCCACATTCAAGAGGGAAATCATCCGGAACTGGCTAAGGTCCACGGACTCCTTCTCCTTAGGAATGAGGACACCTCCTGCCCTACGCCATGCTCTTGGTATAATTTGTTTTTCCCAAACTATTCTTAGCTGCTTCCACAAAAATTTAAGTGTATCAGGCGAACTTTTGTAAACCCGGTAGGGTACTCCATTAGGCCCTGGGGCCGAGGAAGCCTTTGCACGCCTGACCACCTCCTGAACTTCCTTCCACCTAGGTGGCCTAACGTCCATCTCATGCTCTATTGCTCCTAATGGAGGGATATCGGGTGGGAAACCGACTATCCTGTTCTTCTCTAAATCTGAATATGTGTTTCTCAAATAGTCTTCAACCTCTAACCTTTCTGCTTTAAGCTGCCCTCCCTTTTCCCGGCTGAACAATCCTTTAACAAACTTAAAAGGGTCCTTGAAAAAACCTGTCCTAGCATATTCCTTCTTCTTCCTCTTATTCCTAAGATGCTCTGCCCTTCTAAGAACCGCTAGCCTGCTTCTCAGCTCCTCTTGCAACACCTTAATTCTCTCCCTTTCTTCTTCTGTAGCCTTTTTCCACTGCTTTCTTAACTGTCTCCTTTCCTTGACTAACCTCTCTATTTCTCTTTGCCGCCTAGACTTACCTGCCTGTACCCTCCCACTCCTCTTTCTCTCATGCACTCCAAACCTCTCTACACCATACGAATACATTGTATCTCCCATCTTTTCTAACCTTTCTATTGCATTTCCTCTAAGCCTACTCAAGATTACTGATAAATCTCTATTAACTATCTCCCATTCTTTCCTGTCATTTGCTCTAGGCCATCTAACTCTAACCTTTTGCTCCATGGTTCTCTCTCTGACTGGCATACTGGCCTCAGTGTCACCTGCATCCTCTCTTACTACCCCCTCCTCCTCCTCAGTGACAGCGTTAGTGATATCCTGCGAACTGTGGTTTTCTACCTGCCGCTGGACTTCATCCGACTGACTCGACTGACTTCTTAGGAAGTACTGATCAATGCGGCTACTCTGCCCCTTCTTTGCCACACACTTCTTCTTTCCCTGATGAGTTCTGAGGCCTTTCACTGATGTTACTTTCTGCCAGCCACAAGGACAAACCTGAAGCATCTTGTTCTCAACTGTGATACTTTTATCCTCTACAGATGCGCTCGCCTTGCCCAGAGTGCTGCTAATTCTAGCCCTGGAGGATAATTCCGTGCCCCTATCCTTCACTGAGTCACAGATCCAAGTCATAGTCGTGTCCGTTCCAATGTCTGTTACCATGCAATCCACCTGTGAGTCATCTTCCACCCCTGCTCTCGCTGACTCTTGGGGTATTTTCCTTATGTTGGCTGTAGCTAGTTTTGGTTGTAGTAGGGCTGCTAGGCCTCACCACTGCTTTCCATTTCATCTCAGATAAGGTGACCAGATTTCTGAAATGAAAATCAGGGACATTTCAAGTTCAGAATACAGAAGTCATTAAATATTATCATTATAAAATTAAAAATGGGGGCAATTGCAGTTTCATGTATTTTGACGACTTTCATAGAATGCAATGGACCACCGTGTCATTGTGGTCAAATGTTTAATTTTTTGTTATCTTGTCATTAATGTTTTGTATTTTGTTATCTTGTCATTAATGTTTTGTTTTTCAAATTCTCTAATGTTACATATGTGATTTACATCAGTCCAAGCTCTTTTCAAAACCTTAATTTTTTTCGCTTAGCTGTTAGCTTTCTTTTGCTGTTTCCATGAAGGTTATGTGAGGAAACAATGATTAAATGACAACATTGTTTACACATCATCATAGCGTGTTTGCTTGGTTTATGAGACTCAGTGATGTTGGTCAGCAGATACTCTAATAAACATGCAACAATCCCGGTTATTTCTGCCACAAGGACTTAACAGACATAACGTAACCCAATAAGAAATAAGATGCAAATCACTTCAACTTCACTTTTCCCATGAAGTGTGTGAAGCTGCTAGCTAGCGCCTTTTGCAAAAGCTAACGCTAACGTTACTTTTACACTTGCAAAACGTCACCATAAGTTTGAACTCATTACTGTACAAAACAATCAAGCTGCAAACATTTTTTAATAATAAAATAACGCTACTTACTTGTCTCCGTCGTGTCCATCTGCCGATTCCTCCGTTGAACAGCTGTGCTTAGTAACTAAATCTGATAGGCTAACGACGGCCCTCACTCGAAATCTTAGCGTTCTATTGGTCAAACTGTTATAGTAGACTGCAGCGTTTGCCTGAATAATAAAAAAAATTAAATTATAATTGTGGAAAAATGTGCAAGAATATCGAGTGGCAACAACCCGGATCTGATGAAGAACAAAATAATCTTAACAATTTTACAAATCCAGGTTGTCCCTGCACGGGGATCATTACTTTGTTAAACTAACGCAGATACGCTGCTTCGGCCCACCGCCTATAAGTTGCTATTTCTAAAATACTGGTCACAGGTGCTGAAAACATTATTTTAATAAACTGCATCTTTTTTGTTAATCTTCTTTTGGAATTATCCTCATTTCATTATTTATATGCTACTACTTTTATTGAGTGTATGTAAAACTAAATTTGCTATGCATAAACACAACATGTATCAAAAATACAGTGATGACACCTACCCAACAGAAAATAAAAAGTGAAAGTAAAACTAAATTATTTGCATGAAACATATTGACGCACTGTTTTATCAGTGAAGGCAAAATAGAAAGATATGTTATTATTATGTTTATAAGTGCTGGCATGTTTTACATGATCTGCATCATGGTCTGCACATATTTCACTTTATATTTTCTACACACAACAGACACACACGTCAGGTAGAGTCGTGTCGCTTGGATTAGAGAGAGAGGGGCAGGGTTACATTTTACCTTCATGACACATCGGACAACACCCTCCATTACTTGTTGCATATTCCTTTTCACGACAGCACAATCCTGGTACCATGAAGACAGCGACACAGCCTTGAAGACACAGAGGTTTCTTAGTTTAGTTCTCTGCGTTGTAGACACTTAACAGCTAGGCTAACGTTAGCTAGGCTAGGCTAACGTTAGGAAGGGCATTTGTCTACTTTTAAGGTACTTACCGAAGACAGCCAATATCGAAAGCATTATAACGCATGTTATTAACGTTTGATAACAGTGCCATTTATGGAGAAATTCTAACACCACCGTTATAGCATTGACTTAGCGTTAGCTAACGTTTATCTGGAATTCCCCGAAATGTCAGTTTCCGTTTGCGACAGACACACCCATAACGTTAGGGACGTGCCCCTTACTTATTAGCGGGCCACAATTTTCGAAGCTGCTCAGTAAAGTCCTTATTATACCTCTACGAAACACTGGTGCACAAGATCTATAATAGAATTTAATAATAACGGATCAAGCAGGCCCGTTTGGATAAAAGAGTTGCGACGACAGAAGTTCCAACTGAATGGTCACGTGATCACTGCTGTAGCGGACATGCTTCTTCTTCTTCTTCTTCTTCTTCTTTTGGTTTAATGGCGGGTTACAACCATAGCTTATTAGGTGCATACCGCCACCTACTGTACCGGAGTATGTAGCATGAGTTACTACAAGGATTACTGTATATCACTTAATTGATATTTAATTAATTAGTAAATAAAAATTTAAACAAAACAAAACAAACAAAAAAAACCTCAGCTAACCTTCAATTCTACCATATAATCTTGTCTCTTTCAAATACTCCACTAAAGCTTTCTGTGTGTCCTGTACCCCTTTTCCTGTTGTTCCCAAAATACCCTCAAGGCTCCACACTCTACCTGCCTCCGCCATCTTTCGCATTAGTTCTATCCTCTCTCCCCTATATTTCCGACAGTGCATCAATACATGTTCCACATCTTCTGTTATTTTGCACTCCGAATTCATTTGAATTAATTTTCCCTATCAAGAACATTGTTTTATTAAGACCTGTATGATCAAATCTTAATCTTGTTAATACAGTCTCCTCTCTTCTATTACCTCTATATACTCCCTGTGTTGTAATGGTTTTCTGCACATTGTAATATTTCCTTCCGCTGCTATCCCTGTCCATCTGTCCTGCCAATTTCATCATTATTTCTTTTTTGAGTATTGCCTTACCTTCTCCTTTACAAAGGGTATATCTATAATATTTGGCATTCTGGTTGCTTTTTTGGCTATTTTATCTGCTCCCTCATTGCCTTTTATTCCAACATGGGCAAGTACCCAACAAAATTGTACTTCCACACCAATCCTATGAAGTCTGAATAAAGTTTGCTGAATTTCCAGCATTAAATCTTCCCTATTAGATAATGTAGATTGTAAGCTTAAAAGGACAGCCATTGAATCTACACAACACACTACTCTGTCAGGTCTTGCTTCCTCTACCCACTGTAGTCCCATGATGATTGCCATCATTTCTGCTGTACAGACTGACATCTTATCAGGAATCCTATTTCCAATATTAATATTCATTAAGGGTATATATATTCCTGTGCCTACTCTATCGTTTTCATCCTTGGACCCATCTGTATATATATCTAAATAATTTTAATATTTATGTTTAATATAATGACTTGCTAGATATCCTATCTCACTCTCTTCCCATTCTTTCTTTAATTCTGTTATACTTAAATCTATTCTAGGTCTCGGGAATAGCCAGGGGGGGACATTACTAATAGGCGTAGGGGTATTGAAACAAATGTTTTCCAGTCTATATTCCTGTGATTTAGTCTTTGTTATCCACCCAAATCCATTACCTTGAAATTTGTTATATTCCCAACATTCCTCAATTACACTCTTGGTAGCATTTTCATTACCACACCCACGTAGACGGCTCCAGTATGTAAGTGTAAGTTTATCTCTTCTTAGATCTAATGGAGCTTCTCCTAATTCTACCTGTAGTGCCTTGATTGGTGTTGACCTCATTGCCCCAGTGCATATCCTAAGTGCTTTGTTTACTACTCTATCAATCTTATCTAAGTGTGTTTTGGCAGCTGCACCATACACAAAACAACCATAATCTATTATTGATCTCATCAAAGCCCTATAAATATACACTGTGTGCACAATTATTAGGCAAGTGAGTATTTTGACCATATCATCATTTTTGTGCATATTCTCCAACTCCAAGCTGTATAAACTTGAATGCTTATTGGATTTAAGCATATCAGGTGATGTGTATTTGTCTAACGAGGGAGGGTGTGACCTAAGGAGATCAACACCCTATATCAAGGTGTGCATAATTATTAGGCAGCTTCTCTTCCTCAGGCAAAATGGGCCAAAAAAAGAGATTTAACTGACTCTGAAAGGTCAAAAATTGTAAAAAGTCTTTCAGAGGGATGCAGTACTCTTGAAATTGCCAAGATATTGGGGCGTGATCACAGAACCATCAAACGTTTTGTTGCAAATAGTCAACAGTGTCGCAAGAAACGTGTTGAGAAAAAAAGACGCAAATTAACTGCAAAAGATTTGAGAAGAATCAAACATAAAGCTACCAGGAACCCATTATCCTCCAGCGCTGTGATATTCCAGAACTGCAACCTACTTGGAGTGCCCAGAAGTACAAGGTGTTCAGTGCTCAGAGACATGGCCAAGGTAAGGACGGCTGAAACCTGACCACCACTGAACAAGACACATAAGTTGAAACGTCAAGACTGAAGACTAAAGATGAAAAAATAATGACATGGCCCCCTTCCCCACCTGACCTAAACCCTATTGAGAACTTGTGGGCCCTTCTTAAACGGGAGATTTACAGGGAAGGAAAACAGTACACCTCTCTGAACAGTGTCTGGGAGGCTTTGGTTGCTGCTGCACAAAAAGTTGATCGTCAACAGATCAAGAAACTGACAGACTCCATGAATGGAAGGCTTATGACCATTATTGAAAAGAAGGGTGGCTATATTGGTCACTGATTTTTTTTTAAAATGTCAGAAATGTTTGTTTGAAGATTTTGAGTTGTTTGTTTATTATTCTCACTGTAATAGACGAAGATAAACAAGTGAGATGTGAAAATTTTCATTTTTCATTTAGTTGCATAATAATTCTGCACACTAATAGTTGTCCAATAATTGTCCACACATAGATTGTCTCCTAAGATAGCCAAAACCTCACTTTTACTTTCTTAAATATTGAAGTTTGAGGTTTATTAACATTTTGGATTGACCAAGAGCACTGTAGTTGTTCAATAATAAAATTAATCCTCATAAATACAACTTGCCTAATAATTGTGCACACAGTGTACATCAATGCCTGTTTGTCTGCTCCCCATTCTTGCCCCACTATAGCTCTCATTAAATTAACAACTTGTTTACATTTTGATTCCACCTTCTCCACATGTGTCTTCCATAGGCCCTTCTGTTCTAACCAAATGCCCAGATATTTAAATGTATCTACTTTCTCCATGTCTTGTCCATATAGCTTCAGGCTCTGTCTATTTATCCCTTTCTTCCGTGTGAGGAGCATGTAGCAGGATTTGCTTGTAGAAAGTTTGAATCCCCAATCATATGACCACTGTTCCGTTTTACTTATTGCTTCCTTAATTTTACCCATAGCACTTGAAAGTCTCGTCCCCTTGCCCAAATGGCCCCATCGTCTGCATACAAAGCTGACCTGATCCTTCTGTCCAGATTCATAAAAATATCATTGATCATAACATTAAATAAAACTGGACTAATTACACTACCTTGTGGTATTCCATTAATAATTTCAAATTCGTCAGACAACTCTGAACCTACCTTAACTCTGAATCTTCAATCAGATAAAAAGTCTAATACCCAGTTATAGAATCTTCCTCTAATTCCCATCCTGTTCAGTTTAATTAACAACCCTTCTCTCCACATAGAATCATAAGCTTTTTCAATATCAAAAAATACAATAATCATTAATTCTTTCATTTTAAATGTCTTCTCTATCTCATTACTTACTTTTACCACAGCATCCATTGTTGAACGTCCTTTCCGAAATCCACTTTGATATGATGCAAATAACCCTCTATGTTCTAAAAAGTAATTGAGTCTTCTGACTAATATCTTTTCCATCCATTTACATAAATGAGAGGTTAATGCTATAGGTCTATATTTACCTGCGTTGTTTGGATCTTTACCAGGTTTATTAAAAGGCAGTATTACAGCACTCTTCCAGCTTTTTGGCGTTTTCCCTTCTTCCCATATCTTATTAAATAGTTGCAATATTATCTTTAATACTTCTTCAGGTACTTTCCTGAACATAGCATAACTCAGCTGATCCTCTCATGTTGCAGTATAACCAGTTCCATTTAATGCTGTTACTAATTCATTCATGGTTATTTCTGAATCCATAGCACTTTCTTCGTTATCTTTCTTTCTATATTAGGATCTCCTCTTTCCTATGTCTATGGAGATCATCCAGATGGTTACCACTGTGAAAACTAGCAAAATTCTTACCTAATATGTTTGCCTTTTCCTTGTCTGTTCTTGCCAGTACTCCATCTTCCTCTAATACAGGTATTTTAACATATACATTTTTCCCATTCATTTTTTTTAACATTGACCAAACAGCTCTGATTTGAACTTCCCTCCCCATAGTAGAGCAATAATTTCTCCATGCATTACGTTTACAATTTTTAATTACTCTACGGGCTAAAGCTTTTTTTCCTCTGATAATTGAGTATATTTTCTTGATTTAAGTTATTTCTCAATATTCTCAGCGCACAATTTCGTTCCTTTATAGCTTGAGTACATTCAACATTCCACCACGGAACCATTTTCTTCTCCCCTCCCAAAGTCTTCATTGGTATACTATTTAATGCAGCATTTCGTATTAAATTTGAAATTTCAGATGCACATTCCTCAATATTACCTCACCTGAAAACAATTTTACTGACTCACTACATAGTTCTATAAATTTTCCCCAGTCTGCTTTTTCAAAATTCCACTTCTTATGACTAGGCCTTTCTTGCATATTCATCTCTACATTTACAGAGCATATAATTGGAAAATGGTCGCTTCCAATACTTGAACTATCTTTAACACTCCACTCACAAGAGCTTACTAAATTATTGGAAACTAAAGTAAGATCAATACTTGACAATGTATTAGTACGTATGTCAATCCTTGTGCCATTTCCATTATTTAGACAAACTAACTGCCTCACATCTATCAGTTCTTCCACCACCTCACCATTATTGTCAATATGTTTACTACCCCAAAGGCTGCTGTGTGCATTGAAGTCCCCGCACCATATTTCTCTTCTATTTCCTGTTCTATTTACTATCTTCTCTAAGGTTTCTAGTCTTAATGGTTTACAAGGATTGTATAAGTTAACTATTATTATGTTCCCATCTGTTTTACATATTTCTGTAACTACACATTCCATTTCTGATGTAGTTTTTATCCTTCTAAATGATATCCCATCCCTAATAAAAGTTGCACATCCTCCACCCTGATTTTCATTTCTATCATACCTCTGTAGCGGACATTACATGATACTGACAGACATAACCAACAGAGATCCGACTTTTGGGGAGTAACGTTAACAGTCAATAACTGCATTGAGTTACACTATTTATGTAGCACATCATATGTCGTTTCATCATATATATATATATTTTTGGGTAGAATTCGCTTATATTTGAAAATTTGTGTTAACAGCTAGGATTAGATAATACTTTATTAAACCCATACAAAGGAAATTCCCAAGTTAAAGCAGCTCAAGAGTCAGAGGCAATAGAAAAAGGGGAAAAGGGGTTGATAGCTAAATTTGGATGAATATGACTAACATAAAATTAGATCAAATTTAAAGAAGATAGTATAAAATCTTCATAGCCTACACCTTTCACTAAAACAGATACTGTGTGGTTATGATTGATAGTTGCACTAGATACCTGTAATAGAAACATGATATGTAGTATTTTTACTGTAAAATATATACAAATTGAGCAGTAAGTGGTAGAATATTGCACATAGGAAATGACACAGGAATGTTACACAGTATAAATAGGCTATATAAGGGATATGTATAAGGATATGTAAATATGTATACTTGCCAATATAAATATATATATGACATAGCATAATAATATAATGATAGCCATGAATAATTAGTGTAAGTATGTGTAATGTGTATTCAACAAATACGAACTCTTGCTGCTTCCACAATTGTCTCAGTTCTCTCACTGCTGTTATTTTGTTCTAACCCAGAGTAGACCACTTAACAAATGAATGCCATAAAATCGACATTATCCACTAACATGATTTCCTCCTTCACCCTGCCCCTATGGGAAGGTCTCATGTCAGCTTATCTGATACGCCTGTTTTTGTATTATTCATTTCCATGCTGTTTTCCTTTGCTATCTGCAAGCTCAGTTCTAGGCAGGCATATATGAGGGGGCAGTCATAAATGTGAAGGGGGCATCATGCTCCAGCCCATTTTTGCCATAGGTAGAGCTGACAAATAAAGGTCACTCACTCACTCAGTCACTCAGTCACTCACAGCATGTGGGGATGCTGTGTGAGTGTCCTATAGAGGGTGTCAAAGCACTGTGGTCTCAAATGTTCTCACCGCTTGTTTTGTTGTTGATAACAGTGTTTTCTACATGGAATTGGGTTGTTGTTAGCTGTGGGTCCAACCCCCAACCTAAAGAAATGGACTGCACTTTGTCAGGCTTCTACCCTAAGACCTTCCAACTTGGGTGTCTCACCTGAAGACTAAGCTCCTGCTGGTATAGCTCTTAGGGTCACTGAGGCAAACAAACCCCCTGACCACAATAAGGTGGCAATCCCCCAGGGAGGAAAACTGAAAAATAAAATAAACAAAAATTAAAATGAAAAAATAAAATAAAGGAGGGTCTCTGCACAGCCGGCACACAGCACGGAGTGGAGTGGAGACAGATGAGAAAACTTTTAGTTTTGTGCCTTTTCGGCGGATTTGATTTGAGGGGGCAAGACATTTGTTTAAGGGGGCATTGCCCCCTCTTGCCCCTGCGTAGAACCGGCCTCGGCTACCTGTTAGCTGTTGACCCTCTTACCAGCCTCTGCATAAGTCTAGTAATTTACCTCTAAATTTCTGGACTTCTCTTACATGCATTTGTATTGCACATCACCCATAAACTTTTTCTGACAGAACTCCCTGTACTGTAAATCACTTAAATCAAACCTACTTGTTTTAAGGTAGAATTTGAGGTTAAGAGATGACCTGGACCTAACCTCATCCTAACAACACTGAAGTCACCCCCTATCAATAATTAAACATAAGGATATTTTAATAACCAATGTTCTAGTTTATCTTCAACACTCAGTAACTGGTCATTATCCATTTTAGTATTGAAACCATGGATATTGACAATTAAAAATTTTAACTAACGTAAAATGTCTCCTCCAAAGTTGGTTTTAAAACAAGATACCCCTGCAGAATGCTCTGATCCATGAGACAGCCAACTGTCATTGCCCCACTGTGATTTCCAAACATTATGATCTTCTATGAGTCAATGTGATTCTTAAAAAGAAAAATACAAAAGCAGTTTTTAGCTGTTTAGCCTCTCGTCCACTAATGGATACATGCTTCCTTCTGCGTGGTAATATGATTGGCGGGAAACCACAACTGTATCATCATCAAAATAGAGAACATGTTGAACTCAGAATTTAGTTTTGTGCTCAAATACTTTATTTTTTTAATTATACTGCAATAGCAATATTGCACCTCAATCTCTGATTGCAAAGCTCACAACTTAGCTAGTTGTGTGCAATCATTATTTATATATGTATAGACGGGGGGCGGCAGTAGCTCAGTCCACAGGGACTTGGCAGTGAACCCCCATTTACTCGAGGCTCCTGTAGCCCCCTTGATCTGACATCTCTGAATTTAACACAGGTCCTGTTTGTGCATGTGTGTGTATTTCAGGCCTGTGTGTATATGACAGCAGAGTGAAAAAAAAATGAATTTCCTCTTGGGGATCAACTAAGTACTTCTTCTTCCTCTTTAATTGCATTCGTACATTTGACCCTGTAGAATAAGAAGGGGGCTGTAGGCAATGCTGTGATACACTTAACAGACTTTAAAAGTGTGTAAAGAGAAGTAATAAAGTTTACTATTGGCATATCATTATTTCAGTACTTGCAGTATAAACACTACTACCAGTTTAAGCAGTAGGTTCCATTTTAGGAGGTTTTAGGAGAGTCTGCAAACAATATTCCAAACCAACTGTTTTCCAGTGTCACTATGATGATGGAAAATATATGAAATATTTTTACTGTGATCATTTCCTGTGTTTGGTCATATTGTTCTTAGGTGTTTTATGACCAAGTAAAAAATATTTAGTTTATCTTAGAGGGTGCTCATATTGAACATATTCAGCTACAGGAGGTCAGAAATGCAGTTTTACAGGGGCCTGATTATGTTAATCCACAAATCTGACAGCCTGTATTTATTAAGTCCAAGCCAGGCTTTCATATGTCTACGTAACTGTTAGTGATGAAGGACATGAATGATGTCAGGATACTGAGCCACATAACAGAGTCAGAGACAGAACCAGCCTTCCTAAAGCAGGTCGTCACTCATAACCCCCATCATTAATGTCACATTAATACAAAGATGTTTCTAGAGAACAGAGATAGAGAACCAAAATAAGTTGTACAGCCAATGAAACATGTTCAATCAATATTGGACACTTTTGAGATTCAGAAGGCTCAGTAAAGGCAAAGTATCTTTAATAACGCCACTGAAACACAGAGGCAGTGTGAAGTCTGCTACACAAAGTGAAGAAATGCATTAGAACGTTAAGAAACACAATGAAAAGCAGATTTAATATTTCAACAGACATTTTATTGAAAAATAGATTAAAAACATAAAAAATATCAAGGCACTGCTTTGTTACAGCAAGAGAAAAAGAGACAATTATGACTTGCAATTATGATTAAAACTTGAGATGTTTCAGTATTAAAACAAACAAACTGAGTTATAGGGTGTAGTGCTGATGCGACTGATAATAGGCTGTTAGGATCATTTTTAAAATGCTGTTATTGAGTTAGTATCTATGCATCTATGTATTCATGTGAAATCAATATTTTATCCTCTTTGTACCAGGGTTGTCGGGTGGTTGAGAAGAATGATTCGCTAACTGGGATTCAAAGACCACCAGGGGTCCCTGGGGGAGCTTCACAGCACAGCAAGTAGATTAATTCCATAATTATTACACTAACTTGCAGGGAATGTATCTTTATTCAGACAAAATCCTCTCTAACATGGGCCTGTGGTCTACTGTGCACCTGTTTTGGTCTTAACATGAAAAAGTTTGAGACTGCTGGTTTCTCAAAATCCCAAGAGTGCTGGATTTTTCTAGCTCACTTTTATGTCCGGAAAGCAGGGAAAAAAGTTATGTTTGGTTATGTTATCATATCATCTCTTTCTATCTGCAACACTCAGAATTTGTAAATATGAACCCATGATTTGAAAGTTTGTGTTTAATTAATGAAATTCTGAATCAATGTTTCACAAATTTCTACTTTGATCCTTTTGTAAATTCAATAAATAAATAGGTCTTTTCTTGCGCACACACGCACACGCACACGCACACACACACACACACACACACACACACCACAGGATCTGACATTTGTTTTTTCCGTTTTGGTTCCAATGGTGTCATGAAAAACATATTAGCCCAAAACTGCAAACCAAACAAAAACATAAACACTATATTTGTACATTACGACAAAGATATTTACAGAGGACACACAAAGGGCAAAGCACAACAGCAAAAGAGGAAACACAACAACAAATCACTCAACATTAATAGTTAAAACACAACATGATTTGGTAAGACTCCAACCAGAATAGGTTCCTTTTAAAGAATGATTCCTCTGGACTCTTGGAGGATTAGCCACTGAGCTAAAAGAGATCCAAATAAAAAATAGAATCACCGTCAGTGATTGGAGGCACTATGTGTGTCAGCCTGTGACACACAGAGTATTTCTCCAATGCCATAATGGATTACAAAGTGGGAAGAGTGCAATTACAAAGAGTTAGACAGAGTGAAACACGAAAGTTTCATGTCCTACAAACAAATTAGCATTTGCAACAGATAAGCATTTTTTGCAGTGTGAAATCATGTGTTAATGAGGAAATGCTGTGCAGAGAAAGATAAACTGAACAATATGACTGACTTATGGATCATAATTAGTCAGATGCTTTTGTTAACTAAGAAACAACAGAAGATTCAGTGTGGACAATGTTTAACAAAACAAAATGCCTCAGAACAGATTTATTTAAGTTTCACCCTCAAATTCATTGTTTTCAATGCAGATGATGCTGTCACAGCGCACACATGCTCCTGAGCACCTATTTTTGAGGGTGCTACGGCTGCGCCCTGAGACAATCAGAGTTCAACTTTTTGGAGTGCAGCAGTGATCACCCCCGGCCTCCTACCAGTTGATGTGCTATGAGTACCTCTAATGGGAGGTACCCAGGAGGATCCTGATCAGATGCCTGAACCACCTCAACTGGTCCCTCGACATGAAGGAGCAGTAGCTCTACACAGAGCTCCCTCCAGATGTCTGAGCCCAGCCTCCCAACAGAGACATCTCATTTCAGCCACATGGATCTGCAATCTCATTCTTTTGGTCAGCACCCCAAGTTCATGACCACAGGTGAGGGTTGGAATATAGAGAATCCAAAAATCGCCACCTGATCATGGTGGAGGGATTTGCGTAACCCCATGATTGTGGGAGCTGTGTTGTCCAGGGCAAACAGCTCCTAGTAGAGTCTCCCAAGGTAAAGTGGTCCCTGGGGAGGGGCCAGACAAAGAGCGACCCTTATGGGACAGCATAATCAGAAAATGAGTACATCGCAGTCCCAGGTGCAGGGACACCAGGCCTCCTCCGGAGCCAGGCCTGAGGGAGGAGCTTGCTGGAGGGTGTCTGGTGGCTGGGCTTTCAGTCACAGGGCCTGGTCAGGTTCAGGCATCAGACTCAGGGGCACTGTGTGCCACGCAGCAGGCAGGGATCGGGAACCAGGCATACTGACCGCTGGCTTTGCAGACTGGCTATAACATGAATGTTTTGGATATTTGCACTCCTACTTTGTATTGCAACAGCTACACAGCAGTTTCCCTTGGGATAAATTGTCTGTGTGTTTTTTTTTTTTTTTAAATAATCTTCTATAGTTACACTACAACTTAGCAGTATTACAGCAATATATGTTGTCCACTACATACCTACTTATTCCGGTTTGAGTCTCACTAAATCTCGTTTTGTGGTCTGCTGTTGTGTTTTCTTTTTTGCTGTTCTGCTCCACCCTTCAGGGCCACTGTACAAATTACATTTACAGCATACAGGTGCTGGTCATATAATTAGAATATCATCAAAAAGTTGATTTATTTCAGTAATTCCATTCAAAAAGTGAAACTTGTATAATGTATACATTCATTTCACAAAGACTGATATATTTCAAGTGTTTATTTCTTTTAATTTTGATGATTATAACTGACAACTAATGAAAACCCCAAATTCAGTATCTCAGAAAATTAGAATATTGTGAAAAGGTGCAATATTGAAGACACCTGGTGCCACACTCTAATCAGCTAATTAACTCAAAACACCTGCAAAGGCCTTTAAATGGTCTCTCAGTCTAGTTCTGTAGGCTACACAATCATGGGGAAGACTGCTGACTTGACAGTTGTCCAAAAGATGACCATTGACACCTTGCACAAGGAGGGCAAGACACAAAAGGTCATTGCTAAAGAGGCTGGCTGTTCACAGAGCTCTGTGTCCAAGCACATTAATAGAGAGGCGAAGGGAAGGAAAAGATGTGGTAGAAAAAAGTGTACAAGCAATAGGGATAACCGCACCCTGGAGAGGATTGTGAAACAAAACCCATTCAAAAATGTGGGGGACATTCACAAAGAATGGACTGCAGCTGGAGTCAGTGCTTCAAGAACCACCACGCACCAACGTATGCAAGACATGGGTTTCAGCTGTCGCATTCCTTGTGTCAAGCCACTCTTGAACAAGAGACAGCGTCAGAAGCGTCTTGCCTGGGCTAAAGACAAAAAGGACTGGACTGCTGCTGAGTGGCCCAAAGTTATGTTCTCTGATGAAAGTAAATTTTGCATTTCCTTTGGAAATCAAGGTCCCAGAGTCTGGAGGAAGAGAGGAGAGGCACAGAATCCACGTTGCTTGAGGTCCAGTGTAAAATTTCCACAGTCTGTGATGGTTTGGGGTGCCATGTCATCTGCTGGTGTTGGTCCACTGTGTTTTCTGAGGTCCAAGGTCAATGCAGCCATCTACCAGGAAGTTTTAGAGCACTTCATGCTTCCTGCTGCTGACCAACTTTATGGAGATGCAGATTTCATTTTCCAACAGGACTTGGCACCTGCACACAGTGCCAAAGCTACCAGTACCTGGTTGAAGGACCATGGTATCCCTGTTCTTGATTGGCCAGCAAACTCGCCTGACCTATTGTGAAGAGGAAGATGCGACACACCAGACCCAACAATGCAGAAGAGCTGAAGGCCACTATCAGAGCAACCTGGGCTCTCATACCACCTGAGCAGTGCCACAGACTGATCGACTCCATGCCACGCCGCATTGCTGCAGTAATTCAGGCAAAAGGAGTCCCAACTAAGTATTGAGTGCTGTACATGCTCATACTTTTCATGTTCATACTTTTCAGTTGGCCAACATTTCTAAAAATCCTTTTTTTTGTATTGGTCTTCAGTAATATTCTAATTTTCTGAGATACTGAATTTGGGATTTTCATTAGTTGTCAGTTATAATCATCAAAATTAAAAGAAAAAAACATTTGAAATATATCAGTCTGTGTGTAATGAATGAATATAATATACAAGTTTCACTTTTTGAATGGAATTACTGAAATAAATCAACTTTTTGATGATATTCTAATTATATGACCAGCACCTGTATAGCATGTGAGGAGGACAAAGCATTTCCTCAGTGCTCACTCCTCTCTGATGTTTCTGCATCTTTGCCACTGTCCTCATCATCATCTTACACAAATCACTTATCTTAGCACACTTTACAGTTTCAGTCAGCAAAGCCTTTTTCTTCTGTTTTTCTGAGCATGTTACATCCCAACTGGTTTCTAAACTGACTGCTTTGCATGTGTGTGCATGTTTCAATTCTGTTACATTTATTTTATTCATAGGTTGCACAATCCTTGTTGGTAGGAAAAAGACCAGACTTGTGACAATCATGTGATCCCTGTTATCATCTGGTACATGAGGAACTGCTCTGAAGATCTCAGTGTCAACAAACAGGCACAGCCAGATATAAAGTTGAGATAGTTCTCTCATATTAAAGGGTCCACTGTGGGTTGAATGCATATTCAGCATACCCCTGACTGACGCTTACTTAAAGATCCTCAGGCAGACGTCTGTTCCAGCAGCCCCGTTAAAAATTAAAGGGGACTGAATGTTTGCAGTTAAATGTCTCTTAAGGCTCTGGAAGGATCTGCCCGAGGAAATGGAGAAAAAAAGAGAAATTAAATAAGATATTAAAACATTTTTTATGAGTGCAAATCTGAGACACATATTTGCAAACAGAGAACCTACAAAATAGGTATTAAGGACGAAAAAACTGATGTGACATACCTGACTTTTTTTGTGATTTTGGCATGCCTAAAATCCAAAAGCAAGAAAAGCATTAGCTAAAACCATTAGAAACCATCCACTGGAGACACTGTGAGAAAACAATGGGAGGAAATAATGTTATATATTAGGCAGTCAAACCAGGGATGAAAAACAAAAACTAACCTCTGATAAGAAGCCCAACAATTGTTAATAATAATAATGAAAAAGGTATGGATAAGAAGTAATGCACTCTTGGCTCAGTTCCTTTACAGACAACATCACTGTGCGCGTCTCCTTCATTGATCATTACTTGAGTTTCTGAGCACCTGTTGGAAAAGAGAAGTGACAGACAGCTTCACTACTTTGTGTGTCAAATGAAAAGTTATTTTGAAGTGACATCATAATGCTAAAAGTAGAAAGTTCGTCAAAAAACAATACTAAAATAACACTGAAAAAAATACACTCAAAGTTACTTTTGTGACATTTGTTTGAAACAAAACTTAAGGGATGGGCAATGATTTGGAAATGACTGTATGGATGGGAAGGATTTGCTCAATAATGGACAGAATTTGAAGCCATAAAACTCAGCTACTAATGATGCGTTTACATGGATTCAGGCAGATGGAGGATGGAAAACCAGATATCACTTAAATTGACAAGAGCAGAGCGGTAAAATTAGGTCAGGCCTGTAGAGAATACAGGCTATGGTAACATAGATGGCAGTGCCATCCCAAAGTTGAAATATGCTAACCTTTTGCCTACCTCTGTGACAGAATATACAACTGGATGTTACACAACGTCCTTATACAAGGAGCAAACACAGGAGATCTGGACAGGTACTGGGCATTTCTAGAAAAATTACGCAAGATGGTTTAATTACAAGAAATAATTAATATATTTTATTCTATTTTTCATAAACAACACCACATCACTGTAGCAACATACCATAATGCGTTTTTCTTTTGCAGTCCTGCCATTCAGTCAGACTGTTTATTTGTTTTTCAAGTGCCGGCTAGAGGGTGTTCTCCTTCTATCGTCTGCCTGAGTCCATGTGAACGCAGCATAAACAATAATCCACGTAGTGCAAAAACAATATTAACCCTAATTTTTCAAATTATTCCTTAACCAAAAATGTCTTACGTTGTCCAGACCGTGCAGTTCACACCATGCTCTGAAAAAAAGCCATGCCGGCAAGGTTCACACTCTGTATCAGATGTGTTGGTTCCTTAGAGAAACAAATCAAAGTGAGACTATTAACGTGAACAAAACATCAAGTGAAAATCCATCATTTATCAGACTCATATCAGTGTCTTCATTGAGTGTTTTTACATGCACACTAATATCACAGTTATGATCAGGGTATGGGTTTATCATATATATCAGTGCAGGAAATCAGTCCTAATTGTCTTCAACTTCTCCGAGTGATGAATAAATTAAATTACTTAATTCATTAAAATATGTAATCTATAACATGTAAAATGGCTGCAGAGAACATGAGTGTGCTGTGAGGCACACAGAGTGCACTGGAGATACTGCGGTACTCCTCACCTGGCATATTTTCACCACCTGCACATATGGACTGTGTAAATTAGCAAAGATGTCTGATTGCAATTCTTTTCTTTTTTTGGCTTCCACCTTTAGTTCTGATAGTTAAAAAAAAGTCAGGTAGTGTCCTGTTTGCATTAAAAGCAGCAGCAACATGCTCCCACTCGCTGCCTTTTCTTCAGCTTGTGATCCCACTGCCCACCAAACAATAGGCTATGTGCTTTCTATCCTCCAGCTCACCCACAAGCACCTCTCTTTCTGCATCTGGAATATTGTTTTTTTTTGTTTGTTTTCCTTTTGGTTGTTGCCATGATTTATTGTAAAGAGCCACTGATCAGCTGGCTCATGTTTATGCATCAGCATTAATGACGTGCTCTGCATTGACCATTTATGGTTGATTGTGGGCGTGTAGAGGATGAGACAGAGGCTGGTCCACATGTGGACAATTCCAAATTGTTTTGGGATTTATAAAAGGAAATCACATACAGGCAGGCGTACGCACCGTTTTATAAATCTGAATATTTTTTGCTATATATACATTTCCTAATTTGTACATACTCAAACATTTAGTGTGGATTCTCCTGAAAGATGAGGCGCCCGACCACCAGGAACCACACAGACACAAAAATGACTGCTGGATTTGAAGTCAAAGACATACCTGAACTGTTGCTGAGACTCAGAACCTGGATACTGATTATACTACCAATAAGCTTTAAGTAGCTTCTATGTGGTGCCCCTTTTCACATGTCGTGGGGTATACTTTGGTATACCCTGGCGCTGATGTGTGTGCAAATGTACTTTTTGTTGACGTGTGAATAAACTTGAAACTTGAAAATACACCATGTAAACATGTAGCTGAATAAACAGGTTACAAAGCCAGGGTAGTGTTCATGTGAACATGCTCACTGTCAGACTAGTCTGACTTTAATTTTTCTTACCAGGTGTTTTTATCCTGTGACCAGATTCACAGGTTGTATGTTTTTGAGCCAAACTACATCCTGTATCATCCCTCAATTTGCAGAAGTAGCCCTCTAAAACACCACACACAGTGTCACTTGCTGCTGTGCACCGCTGTTTAGCAAAGAGACCTAAAGGCAACAGAAACACAATTATTATTATTATAATAGTATTATTGTTAAACATACATTCATGTGTTTTATTAAAGCTCAAATAATATTTGAAATAATGTGATTATGTGCTACTTGGTTGGCTGCATCCAAAGAAAAATTGAAATCTAACCCACAGAGCCACAGAAGCAGCTCTGATTGGCCTAACTCCTGAGCAACACAGGATCTGTCCAAATACTTTTTAGGTGCTAAAAGAGGTGTCTTTAAAATTAAATCAATAACAAAATAAAAACTTGAAAGGTCAAAGTGGGAAATAAAATAATAGTGAGAAAAATATGATGACACCTTGGTAAATGCAATAAAAAAACCTTACATTTTAAACCCTGGAATTTTGCAATAACATGAAATTTTACTTGGAGTTTCATAAAAATATTTAAATGCGGTTTTGATGTATTAATTTCTAATGGCTTTTTATTGGTCAATACTCCAATAATTTGTCAATAATTTAGAATTATTAGAATCATTTCCTTAATTATAAGGGATCAGCAGACATGCTGTTGACCAAGCAGCACATTATCACACCATTTATTTTATGTCAAATATATTAATTCCTTGGCTGCAATATAGGATTATTTTCTTTATCAGTACTCTGCTGATTAATTCCTTGACTTAATTGATTACTCAATGTATGTCTTCATATATATTCAATATATAAAGTGCCAGAATAAAATGAAAAATGCACTCATCACATTTTCTAAAGCCTAAGCCGACAATAGGGGTGGGCATTATGGCCCTAAAATAATATCATGATATTTCAGGGTATGTGTCTGATAACAATATTCTTGACGACATGTCAAATTAATAAAAAAGCATGTATTATGAATTTAAGAACATAGAATTGCAACAAAATCAGTGACATCATTTTATACGTCAACCTAACAGTTTGGCTTCAAGTATTCAATAAAAGCTAAATAAAAATGATCTCTTATTAATTTAGTTTGTAAACAACAGTAACTCAGAGAGAAATTCAGATTCTGTATACAATATTAATAGATTAACAAAATAAAATCTACAAATTACACATTTTAAAAGTTCCCAAATACAAAAAATGTAATATAATGTATATATCTACAAGTGATTTCCTTCTCTTTTCAAAAACCCTTAGTGATTAAGTTGGGGTTTTTTTCCACCTGGACCTTTATGCTCTGCCATTTCTCCTCTAACTTCAACTGTAACCTGTAACAGGCTGTTATGATGATGCCATAACACATACACACATTTACATGTATGTAGTTTTTTTGTTGAGCCGTATCACGTACATTACCAAAGGTTTCTGCCAAAATCACTTGGCGACATCAATTCCTGTGTACGCACAGGAGGAGAGTGAGAGACGCTGTGCTGCTGCCAGAGGAGGAGCCGCTAAATGAGTTCCCTCTGAGCGGTAAATCGCTGTAAGAGTCTGAGAAGTCCAGGGCTGTTCATAAAACATTCAGGACGCCACAGTTTATTGCCCACTACTGAAGCTGATCCTCTTTTTGGAACCACCAAGGAGTTATAAATAATTTTGCTTTCAGCCATGCTTGTCCTTGCCGTGGGTAACAGTATGAAGCGCCTGCGTTTCGCCAACTGGGTGTGGCCAGGCGGATTTTGTAAGTTTGGTACACCGTGCGCGCTGCCGCAGCTACTCCTCTATCCCACCTCTGTCCCTCCTACTGGCGCAAGTCGGAAAGAGGGAGGAGAGAAGGTGTGGAGTGGGTTTTACACACATCACACTAATCAAATGGGCCCCTCTCCTCGCCCTTAAATGCGCTACGCGGAGGCGTAATGAGAGTTTACTCAATTCGCCATGGCAGAAGAGAGCAGCAGCATCAGACAGCCAAACGTCTCCCAGGAGGAAACTGATGTTTTGGTCCGGGAGGTCCAAGCTCACAGTGTCCGAATATACGGAACTGCAAGCAGACCTCCACGGGCTGATGATGCAAAGGTAGCCTGGGAGGAGGTCACCACAATTGTAAATCAATATTGTGTTTCTCTCATGCGCGCGCTCTCTCTCTCTTTCTCTCTCGCAGTCTCACTCTGTTTCTTTTCTTTTGACTTTTCTAAGATGACAGATGCTGAATATATACTCCCTATCTGATGCTGTGGCTGTTTGTGGTTGGCTGAGAGGGATGTGAACTCATTAGTTTGCAGCTGCGTTAATCAAATCATGATGGGTTTCCATTACGTGTGCCAAACGGTGCCAATCCCCTTTGATCTGACATCAGATGTGACGGGACAGTCGATATAGAGACACATTCATGTGCTGATTGCAGATAGTTGCATTGAATAGTGGTGTTTGTGGCTATTTATTGCATCGTTAATGTGCCTGACATTCTGGAAACCTGCCTGTGAGGTTTTGGTGACATGTGCGCACTGTCCGCCAGTCAGCCAAACTTCGGCTTACACCAGCTGCACTCCACCTGCGCTGACAGCAGACGTGGTTTCAGTTGCCGAGCTTTTAGCGCACCGTCGGCAAAGCCTTTTGGCACGAAACTGTCACTGCACCAAGCTGGATCTGTCAACACCTCCCCCTGCTGCGCTGCCACACCCATCTCAGCACACCTCGGTCTGCCAAACTACCAAACTGAGCGCGCCTCGGGTTGCGCTGCTCGAAACTAGCTCTGCGCGGGGTTCGCCACACTGTGCAACCCTGCGCTGCACCGGGAAACTAGAGCCCATTATGTCAACAAGCTGAAATATCACTTTTTTTTTTTTTTATTATATGAACTTTTCATATCATATTAAAATTAAAACCGGTATTATTGTGAACCTGATGATATGGCACACCCCTAGCCAAAGAGATGCAACAGTGTGGGACACAGCACACCAACTAGAGCAACACATGCTTACCGACGTGCCAACATTGACAGACAACTAACCATCTGCTTAGTGTGTCAGGGCCTTGGGCTTCGACTGTGAACTATGGTTTTGTCAAACATTAACATTCTCAAACCTTTTCCACATTACTACAGTTGTCCAAATTAAACTGAATTTGGAGGTTGTCAATGAGAATGAAGAAAGACAGAAATGTTAATTCATCATGGACATACCCTGGTCACAGGAGGTGCAGGGGAAACACTTATTGAGGCCATTGGGTTGGTTCATATATGTGCCATTGACACAGGGGACACACCGTGTGCCTGAGAATGGCGTGCAGTCTCTTTTAACAACTGTACCTGTTCAAGACAAAAAAACGCTGTCAATATCACATTATTCACAAGATCACAAGATATGATGGGAAGTTAATAACCTAATGCAGTCAGTAACAATCTTGTTTCAGGTTTTTGTTAGGCCAATGTATGAAAATTCTTACTTCACAGACCGCAGGATAGCTGAATATTCACTGTTGAGTTAAATTTATGAAAGCTCAGTTTAAATACTGATTTAACATGCTCCGACTGACGTCAGCTATTTAGTGGTTTCATACTTTTACACCCAGCCCAGTTATCTTCATCAGCTAACACAGTGACTGCACTTGGTTCAATTTTAGTTTAGTTTTTTTTCCTCTGCAGGAAGAAACCACATCATATCACATGAATGTAAGAAGGAGGAAATCAGAGAGAAAGTTTGTTTCTTAGAGTGATGGTTTCAGTTTTGGGAGAATCTTCCAAAGCTTTAACAAAAAATGTCAAGTTTGTATTTTATTTAACTTGCATTTTCCTTTTCTCCGTTCACACATTTCATTTGAATCACTTGTCAAACCACTACTATTAGAGATTGAAATTGACTTACAAATATCAGCTGCTGTGTTTTCTTGCTTTAGTTTAGTTTTTTTCCTCTTTGATACAAAGTACTCTATCAGACTTTATACTAAATTAATAACAGGCTAAATTCAGCCCAGCTGTCATTACTTAATGTATATTAGACTCCATTCACTAATATCCTGTGGATCTCAACATAAAGATTCACACTTATACTCTATCACTGTATGTTTTTTGTTTGATGTGTGTTATTCATTATTTAGGGTTATGTACACATGATGTGGTAAAGATGACGGAAATGTAAATATATGATTAGCAAGCAAATAATAAGTTGCTATTTCTAAAATACTGGTCACAGATGCTGAAAACATTATTTTAATAAACTGCATCTTTTTTTGTTAATCTTCTTTTGGAATTATCCTCATTTCATTATTTATATGCTACTACTTTTATTGAGTGTATGTAAAACTAAATTTGCTATGCATAAACACAACATGTATCAAAAATACAGTGATGACACCTACCCAACAAAAAATGAAAAAGTGAAAGTAAAACTAAATGATTTGCATGAAACATATTGACGCACTGTTTTATCAGTGAAGGCAAAATAGAAAGATATGTTATTATTATGTTTATAAGTGCTGGCATCTTTTACATGATCTGCATCATGGTCTGCACATATTTCACTTTACATTTTCTGCACACAACAGACACACACGTCCGTGTGGAGTCGTGTCGCTTGCATTAGAGAGAGAGGGGCAGGGTTACATTTTACCTTCGTGACACATCGGACAACACTCTGCATTACTTGTTGCATATTCCTTTTCACGACAGCACAATCCTGGTACCATGAAGACAGCGACACAGCCTTGAAGACACAGAGGTTTCTTAGTTTAGTTCTCTGCGTTGTAGACAATTAGCTAGGCTAGGCTAACGTTAGCTAGGCTAGGCTAACGTTAGGAAGGACATTTGTCTACTTTTAAGGTACTTACCGAAGACAGCCAATATCGAAAGCATTATAACGCATGTTACTAACGTTTCATAACGTTAGTTTCATTGCGGTTTGATAACAGTGCCATTTATGGAGAAATTCTAACACCACCGTTATAGCATTGACTTAGCGTTAGCTAACGTTTATCTGGAATTCCCCGAAATGTCAGTTTCCGTTTGCGACAGACACACCCATAACGTTAGATCAGGGACGTGCCCCTTACTTATTGGTGGGCCACAATTTTCGAAGCTGCTCAGTAAAGTCCTTATTATACCTCTACGAAACACTGGTGCACAAGATCTATAATAGAATTTAATAATAACGGATCAAGCAGGCCCGTTTGGATAAAAGAGTTGCGACGACAGAAGTTCCAACTGAATGGTCACATGATTCACAGAAGCCGTTTCTCAATATGCGTTCTTGTGCGGACTTGTGTGCTCGTGGACTTGTGACACGTCATCAGTCACAGCCCAAGTACTGTTCCAATTCAAAGTTCACATCTGGCGAAGTTCAGTCCAAATTCCCGGATGTGTTCTCGCCACGCCCATTTCACCGGGGATGCATCGGAGCAGACTTGTGTGGACTTCTGACAGCCAGGTATCCCAGCATGCATTTCGCAACAAACCATTGGAAATGGCGAGTGAGGGAAAGGCGCACAATTGTAGGCCATAATCACCGTTATGTTACTGTTGTGTTGTCACTGAACGTAGTGTCGTCATGCGTAGTTTAAACGTCAGAGCCGTGGTCGATGTTTTAATATAGAGCCCAGTTGAATGTGACTGAGGTCCGCTAGATGACAGCGGTGTCAGCGCTCATAGATAATAAACTTGTGTATGAGCGCTCAGGCTGCCCCAGAGAGCAGCCTCTCTCAGGTAGTCCTTTTGAAATTCGTGGCTGATATCTCTGCAGTGGTTAAATATGAAATGAAATTTGTTTGGGGTATGTCTAATGGACAACATTCAGTCCCAGACAAGATATATCCTTATATTATTAAATGTTGTAACATATTATTGTTCTTTGCATTCTTTTGCTTATTTAGGCCTATGTGTTTTTACCATTCATTAATGATTTTAAGAATATATTGTAATTTATTTATTGTATTTAAAGATTAATTGTCTTTATTGTATTTATTCAACAGCATTTTATATATTGATTATCTGATATGAATTGTTAACCTGATGTCTGAAGTGTGGCTGAATAAACTTTTCCTCTTCACACCTGACCTGTTTGATCCATTTATATTGGTGAGGACAGACTAAATGAGAAGCTGCTGTCAGTGTAATCCAGTACAGTTCAACAGCACCACAATCTACAACTCAACACTTCAGTAAAATGTCAGACTTAATACAATATTAAACTGCTGTTGTTTTTTCTAGGTGTACCAAGTAATGTGTCAAGTCTCCATTAAAAATAGACAGAAAGCATATTGGTGAGACAAATGCAGTGATGGACAGTAACTCAGTATATTACTCAAATAGCTACTGTACTTAAGTACAAATTTGATGTACTTTGGGTATTTCCATATACTTAGAGGGAAATACTGTACATTCTACTCAAGCTACATTTATTTGATAGCTATAGTTACTTTTCAGATAGTTTGTTTTATATGTTGTTGCTGTGTGTTGTTATAGATTAGACTAGTGCACCAGTGAAAGGTGTTAAAATTAGTTCTACCATGACAACATTTAAATGCTGTTCACATTTAGCCTACGATGAGCAATTAATACTCAACACATATTCATGTATATGATGATCACAGCACTTGAAATTGGGTCACTCTGCATCATGAGTACTTTGAACTTTTAATTTTAAGTAGGCCTACATTTTGCTGACAATACCCAGATACTTTTACTCAAGTCAGAATTGGTATGCAGCACTTTGACTTGTGACTGAGTTTTTGTTCTTTGTTGTGATATTCCTGGGTATTTTGTCCACAACTGGACAAACATATCGAACAGACATGCAAGCATCGCACGTCTCATCCTCATCCTCATTCTCCACTGTCTTTCTGGGATCTGCCTCCTCAGCTAGGCAGCCTCCTCCTCAGCCTGCAGGTACAGCAGTCCAGCGGCAATAACTGCGCCAAGACGCATTCTCCGATCCGTTATTGATTTTTGATTTCCATCTCGCCAATGCTCACGATCACAATAACCACCAACTCTCCACAAACTTTTCCCCCCGAACTTGACTTTTATTATAATCAGAAGCCAGCTACAGGGAGAAGGTTTTAAAAGACATTTTATGAAAATATTTTGGCTATTTATATGTTTTTGTATGTCAGTTATATATGTTGGAACGTTAAAAACATATACATATTAATTTCTTACAATGTCAAAGACGCAGGGCTTGGCTGTGTTTATATTGATTTATTCTAAATGCATACAATACAGTACAACAGCCAAGGCCGGCGGAGGTGGTGACATCATCAAGTTCGCTGCTGTTCCAAAAGCAGAAATGACTGTACTCCCGTCCTCCCATCCTCACGTTCTTGGGGAGTCCGGACTTTCGCGTGGACTTGCCAAGTCCGAACTTGCCAAGTCCGAACTGCCGTACTTGAGTATTGAGAAACGGCTAGTGACTGCTGTAGCGGACATTCTTCTTCTTCTTCTTCTTCTTCTTCTTCTTCTTCTTCTTCTTTCTTTTTATGGCGGTTGGCAAACAACTTTTCAGGTGCATTACCGCCACCTTCTGGACTGGAGTGTGGAACAGAATATACTATGTATTTAATTTTTTTTTTTTTACAAGCCCTGTTGCTTCCAAAAACCTAAAAATCTCTCCAAATACAACATCCCCTGAGCTTCTCCTCAATATCTCTGCTACATTAAACGGTATCTTATTTCTCTGAAATGCTGCTTTGAGTGTGTTTCTCTGTGTTTGGTACTTTGGACACTGGAAGAGGATATGCTCTACAGTTTCTCCTGACCCACAATGTTCACAATTTCCTGTTTCATGTTTCTGTATTATGAATAATGTGCTATTTAATCCCGTATGACCAAATCTCATGTGTGATATGATGTCTTCTTCTTTGCTGCTCCTATGACATTCTCTCATTTCTCCAACATTCCTTTGTATATTGTAAAAATGTCGACCTGCTCTCTCTGTCCCATTGCTTCTGCCATTTCTTCTTCATCTCTGATTTTACTATACTTTTAATCTCGGCTTTACTGTATGTTACAATCATTGATATTTGTTCTTTTCTTGTTGCACTCTTGGCATACTTATCCACCAGTTCATTCCCCTCAAATCCTATATGTGCTGGAACCCAAATGAACTTGATCTTTACTCCTGCTCTCTTTATTGCCTGTAATATATGTGCTATCTCGAATATTATATCTTGTCTTGTATCTGACTGAACATGTTTTATACTGACCAATGCACTACTGGAATCTGATACTATAAGCACTTTAACTGGTCTGACTTCATGTACCCAGTTCAATGCCATATGAATGGCCAGTAGCTCTCCTGTGTATATTGCTAAATCATCATTGACTCTTTTATTCAATACAATATTTAAATCTGGAACTACAAATGCTATTCCTACTCTGTTTTCTCCTGATTTGGATGCATCTGTATATACTTTAATAAACTGACTGTATTTTCTATTTATATATTTGTTCACTTCACTCACACTCACACTTTTCCCTTTTTCTTTCTTTAGTAATCTCAAATCGATAATTGCCTCTTCCAGTGTCCAAGGTGGGACAATAGAAAGTGGAACTGTTTTACTCATATTTTTATCAGCTATCCTACTTTCTTTAACTCGGTTTTCAATTGTCCATCCAAAACTTTGTACCTTTCTTCTTTCTTTCTCTTGACATGGTTTTAAAATATTCTGAGCTGGATGGTTTTCTCCATGTCCCCTTAAATGTGCCCAATATATTAATGATATTTGCTCTCTTCTAATTTCTAGAGGCATTTCACCCATCTCTACTTGCAAGGCTGACACTGGAGTGGTTTTCATTGCACCACAACACACTCTTAGTGCTTGATACTGTATGCTATCCAGTTTTTTTAACGTTGTTTTTGATGCAGATTCATATACTATACATCCATAATCTAATACTGACCTGATTAAACCAATATATACTGTTTTCAATGATGCTCTATGTGCTCCCCAATCTCTTCCTTTCAAACACCTAATAATATTCAGTATCTTTTCACACTTTCCTACTACTTTTTCAATATGTGTTTTCCAAGTAATCCTTTTGTCAAATCAAATCCCTAAATACTTAAAACAATAAATTCTAAATCTTGCTCATATAACTTAAGATTGATTTGATTTTGTATTCTCTTTTTGGTGAAGACAACCACTTTTGTTTTGTTAACTGAAAATCTAAAGCCCCACTTCAATGCCCAAGCTTCTACCTTTCCAATAGCCTCCTGCAATTTCCCGACAATAAATGCAATATTTCGCCCCCTTTTCCACATAGCCCCATCATCTCCAAGTAACGAAACACCAATAGAACTGCATACATTACTAAATATGTCATTTATCATGATTGAAAATAAAATTGGACTAATAATACTACCTTGAGGGGTTCCATTCTCAATTGTACAGTTTTCACTCAAGTTTTTACCCACCCTTACTGATATCTTCCTGTTAGTTAGAAAATTCTTGATCCATCTAAATATTTTCCCTCTTATTCCCATATGATATAATTTAATAAGCACCCCCTCCTTCCACATCATATCGTATGCTTTTTCCACATCGAAAAACACAGCCACTATACTTTCTTTATTTACATGGGCTCTCCTAATCTCATGCTCTAAGCATAAAGCAGGATCTACCGTGCTCCTCCCTTTTCTGAATCCACTTTGATAGCATTTTAATTCTCCCCTTGTTTCTAAATAATAATTCAACCTTTCATTAATCATTTTTTCCATAGTTTTGCCCATATGAGATGTTAGAGCTATTGGCCTGTAGCTCTCTGGCAAACTCGAGTCCTTACCTGGCTTACAAATAGGAACAATTATAGATTCTTTCCATTGATTAGGTAATTTCCCCTCTTCCCATATCTTATTGTACAATTTCAATAACACCTCTTTACTTTGATCACTTAGATTATCTAACATACAATAGTTTATTTCATCTTTTCCTGGAGTTGTTTTTCCAGCTTTTTTTAAAGCATTCAATTCTGTCACTGAAAACTCCATATTAATTACATTTCCGTATTCTTCTTCACCTTGTATCGTTTCAATATTTTCTAAGACTGTTTTTTTCCCTGCCCTCTTTCTCTTTGTTACTTAAATTTTCTGTACTGTGTACCTTAGCAAAGGTTTGTGCTAATAGCTCTGCTTTTTCCTTGTCCTCTATTATAAAGTTCCTGTCATTTTTCATTACTGGAAATCTGTATTCTTTCCTATTACCTTACATTCTTTTGATTATACCCCACACTCTTTGCAACGGTGTACTCCTACCAAGTGACTCAAAATACTTTCTCCAATACTCTCTTTTTGTTCTTTTTATTACTCTCCTCACTGTTGCCTGTTGTTTCTTATAATTTATTAAATTCTGAAAACTAAGAGCTTTTTTTCAATACCTTAAAGGACTTGTTTCGAGCTTTTATTGCCTCAGTACATTCATTTGTCCACCATGGTACTAATCTTTTCTTTTTATTCCCACTGCTTCTTGGAATAGACTCCTTTGCTGCCTCAATTATATTTTTGCAAATTTCATTGTTCAGTTCAGTTTGCGACATATTTACATTTATCATTCTCATTTTACCCTCACTCAATATTCTGAACTTTTGCTCCCTCAAATTTCCATCTCCCCTCTCTCTCTTGCTCTGATCAATGACACTTTCCATTCCTATACTTATATATATTGGATAGTGGTCACTACCCACTGTGCTCCTCCTTAATACTTCCCAATTACTTTTCCCTGCCAAAGGTTGCGAGACCAATGTGAGATCTATTGATGATTCTGTGCCCCTTGCCAAATTCACCCTTGTGCCTGCACCAGTATTTAAACATACCAATCTATTGTCATCTAGTATTTCCTCTATTACTTCCCCATTTGAGTCATCCTGGTCCCCCCACACTGTGCTATGTGCATTAAAGTCTCCACACCAGACTATTTTCCCTCTCCAATCATCAAGAATACCTTCCATTTCTTCTTTTTTTAATTGTTTGCATGGATTATAGAAATTAATTACTTTTATGCGTCCCTCTTTTGTCCAGACCTCTATAACTACTACCTCTAATTCTTGTGATGTTATTATTTGTCTAAATTTCACACCTTGACTGATAAATATTGCACACCCTCCACCATTTCCATTTGTTCTGTCCTTTCGAATGCTAGAGTATCCACTTATAACAAAATCCAAATTTGGCTTGAGCCATGTCTCTTGTACACAAATAAGATCTGGTTTTTCCTTTAACTCGCCGATATATTTCTTAAACTCTTGTCCATTTGCAATGAGACTCCTAGCATTCCATTGGAGTATGTACACTATGATATGTAGGGACTGCTGCTTGCTGATGTCCCTTCTCCCTGACTAAGGTCTGCTTGTATTTTTTCCCAGGATAACTCCTTCATATCCAGAAATTTTGCTGCTGCCTTCACAATTACTTTGATTTTTTCTGTTTTCGTCTTTGCTTGATCTGAACAGTTTATGACATATGCAAGAAAAAGTACTAGTTTTTCTGTTGAAAGTTCCGTCTGCTGGTTTAACACACTTGACCTCTTTGCGTCCTCCATCTCTTCCACCCTTTTTTCTTTGCTCACAATCTTTATTGCTTCTGCGTATGTCACTCTCTGCTCTGCCCTGACTTGTTGAATTTCAGCAGCCTGTTTCCTCACTGTACACCCTCCATAGGCTGCTGTATGATTTCCCCCACAGTTACAACATTTAACTGGGCTGCTGCTTCCACATTTCCCATACAGATGCTCCCCTCCACATCTCCCACACCTCTGTTTTCCCCTACACACTGTAGCGACGTGACCATATCTTTGGCACTTGTAACACCTGACAGGAGGCTGAACATATGCTCTTACATTGAAACTCATATATCCTATCATGACCTTATCTGGCAGAAATTGATCTTTAAATTCTAGCATCACTGACATGCTGTCAACTTTCACCCCTTCTCTGAATGCCTGCAGGCGCTTAATTTCTTTAATTGATCCTCCCTTAATCATTTTTTTTAACTCCTCTAGGTTTTCTCCCAAGGGTATTCCTGAAATCACTCCTTTGGCGCCGCTCCCCCTTCCAACTACTTTCTTCTCAGCAACTTCCTTTTCACATACCTTTCGTAGCTTAAGCGCCTTATCCCTTTGTCCTGCATTCTTGCATTTCAAAAACAGGCTGCCGTCTCTTAAGACTTTCGCTACTTCGATATCTCCAAGTGCTTTCCTCAAACAATTCGTCAGCGTGATCGGACTCACCGATGATATCTCTTGTCCTGTCTTGAATTTCATAATTACTTTATACTCCTCTGTCATGTGTTTTTTCCGCATATCATTTCTTTCCTCATCATCAGTAAGAGAGCGTTTACTAGATGTCATTTTCATACTATTGCTCTCCTTTCCACCTGTCTTCCTCTGACTCTGAACTGTTTTCCATATCTCCATATCATCCTCATCAGACCCGCCACCACTACTACTTGCCATTCTGCTCCAGTCACAGTCCAGATTATGCCAAAACCACCGATCTCAATGTTAGCCGTTTCCTATCGCAAGATTCTCCCTCCGGTCTGTAGAGATCCGACTTTTGGTGAACAGTAGCAGTTAATTCTATTATAGATCTTGTGCACCAGTGTTTCGTAGAGGTATAATAAGGACTTTACTGAGCAGCTTCGAAAATTGTGGCCCACCAATAAGTAAGGGGCACGTCCCTGATCTAACGTTATGGGTGTGTCTGTCGCTCACACAAACAGTGTGGTGAGCAAACGGAAACTGACATTTCGGGTAATTTCAGCTAAACGTTGGCTAACGCTAAGTCAATGCTATAACGGTGGTGTTAGAATTTCTCCATAAATGACACTGTTATCAAACCGCAATGAAACTAACGTTATGAAACGTTAATAACATGCGTTATAATGCTTTCGATATTGGCTGTCTTCGGTAAGTACCTTTAAAAGTAGAGAAATGTCCTTCCTAACGTTAGCCTAGCCTAGCTAACGTTAGCTTAGCTAATTGTCTACAACGCAGAGAACTAAACTAAGAAACCTCTGTGTCTTCAAGGCTGTGTTGCTGCCTTCATGGTACCAGGATTGTGCTGTCGTGAAAAGGAATATGCAACAAGTAATGCAGAGTGTTGTCCGATGTGTTACGAAGGTAAAATGTAACCCTGCCCCTCTCTCTCTAATGCAAGCGACACGACTCCACACGGACGTGTGTGTCTGTTGTGTGCAGAAAATGTAAAGTGAAATATGTGCAGACCATGATGCAGATCATGTAAAAGATGCCAGCACTTATAAACATAATAATAACATATCTTTCTATTTTGCCTTCACTGATAAAACAGTGCGTCAATATGTTTCATGCAAATCATTTAGTTTTACTTTCACTTTTTCATTTTTTGTTGGGTAGGTGTCATCACTGTATTTTTGATACATGTTGTCTTTATGCATAGCAAATTTAGTTTTACATACACTCAATAAAAGTAGTAGCATATAAATAATGAAATGAGGATAATTCCAAAAGAAGATTAACAAAAACGATGCAGTTTATTAAAATAATGTTTTCAGCATCTGTGACCAGTATTTTAGAAATAGCAACTTATTATTTGCTTGCTAATCATATATTTACATTTCCGTCATCTTTACCACATCATGTGTACATAACCCTAAATAATGAATAACACACATCAAACAAAAAACATACAGTGATAGAGTATAAGTATGAATCTTTATGTTGAGATCCACAGGATATTAGTGAATGGAGTCTAATATACATTAAGTAATGACAGCTGGGCTGAATTTAGCCTGTTATTAATTTAGTATAAAGTCTGATAGAGTACTTTGTATCAAAGAGGAAAAAAACTAAACTAAAGCAAGAAAACACAGCAGCTGATATTTGTAAGTCAATTTCAATCTCTAATAGTAGTGGTTTGACAAGTGATTCAAATGAAATGTGTGAACGGAGAAAAGGAAAATGCAAATTAAATAAAATACAAACTTGACATTTTTTGTTAAAGCTTTGGAAGATTCTCCCAAAACTGAAACCATCACTCTAAGAAACAAACTTTCTCTCTGATTTCCTCCTTCTTACATTCATGTGATATGATGTGGTTTCTTCCTGCAGAGGAAAAAAAAACTAAACTAAAATTGAACCAAGTGCAGTCACTGTGTTAGCTGATGAAGATAACTGGGCTGGGTGTAAAAGTATGAAACCACTAAATAGCTGACGTCAGTCGGAGCATGTTAAATCAGTATTTAAACTGAGCTTTCATAAATTTAACTCAACAGTGAATATTCAGCCATCCTGCGGTCTGTGAAGTAAGCATTTTCATACATTGGTCTAACAAAAACCTGAAACAAGATTGTTACTGACTGCATTAGGTTATTAACTTCCCATCATATCTTGTGAATAATGTGATATTGACAGCGTTTTTTTGTCTTGAACAGGTACAGTTGTTAAAAGAGACTGCACGCCATTCTCAGGCACACGGTGTGTCCCCTGTGTCAATGGCACATATATGAACCAACCCAATGGCCTCAATAAGTGTTTCCCCTGCACCTCCTGTGACCAGGGTATGTCCATGATGAATTAACATTTCTGTCTTTCTTCATTCTCATTGACAACCTCCAAATTCAGTTTAATTTGGACAACTGTAGTAATGTGGAAAAGGTTTGAGAATGTTAATGTTTGACAAAACCATAGTTCACAGTCGAAGCCCAAGGCCCTGACACACTAAGCAGATGGTTAGTTGTCTGTCAATGTTGGCACGTCGGTAAGCATGTGTTGCTCTAGTTGGTGTGCTGTGTCCCACACTGTTGCATCTCTTTGGCTAGGGGTGTGCCATATCATCAGGTTCACAATAATACCGGTTTTAATTTTAATATGATATGAAAAGTTCATATAATAAAAAAAAAAGAATGATATTTCAGCTTGTTGACATAATGGGCTCTAGTTTCCCGGTGCAGCGCAGGGTTGCACAGCGTGGCGAACCCCGCGCAGAGCTAGTTTCGAGCAGCGCAACCCGAGGCGCGCTCGGTTTGGTAGTTTGGCAGACCGAGGTGTGCTGAGATGGGTGTGGCGGCGCAGCAGGGGGAGGTGTCGACAGATCCAGCTTGGTGCAGTGACAGTTTCGTGCCAAAAGGCTTCGCTGACGGTGCGCTAAAAGCTCGGCAACTGAAACCACGTCTGCTGTCAGCGTAGGTGGAGCGCAGCTGGTGTAAGCCGAAGTTTGTCTGACTGGCGGACAGTGCGCACATGTCACCAAAACCTCACAGGCAGGTTTCCAGAATGTCAGGCACATTAACGATGCAATAAATAGCCACAAACACCACTATTCAATGCAACTATCTGCAATCAGCACATGAATGTGTCTCTATATGGACTGTCCCGTCACATCTGATGTCAGATCAAAGGGGATTGGCACCGTTTGGCATGTTTGGCACACGTAATGGAAACCCATCATGATTTGATTAACGCAGCTGCAAACTAATGAGTTCACATCCCTCTCAGCCAACCACAAACAGCCACAGCATCAGATAGGGAGTATATATATTCAGCACCTGTCATCTTAGAAAAGTCAAAAGAAAAGAAACAGAGTGAGACTGCGAGAGAGAAAGAGAGAGCGCGCGCGCATGAGAGAAACACAATATTGATTTACAATTGTGGTGGCCTCCTCCCAGGCTACCTTTGCATCATCAGCCCGTGGAGGTCTGCTCGCAGTTCCGTATATTCGGACACTGTGAGCTTGGACCTCCCGGACCAAAACATCAGCTTCCTCCTGGGAGACGTTTGGCTGTCTGATGCTGCTGCTCTCTTCTGCCATGGCGAATTGAGTAAACTCTCATTACGCCTCCGCGTAGCGCATTTAAGGGCGAGGAGAGGGGCCCATTTGATTAGTGTGATGTGTGTAAAACCCACTCCACACCTTCTCTCCTCCCTCTTTCCGACTTGCGCCAGTAGGAGGGACAGAGGTGGGATAGAGGAGTAGCTGCGGCAGCGCGCACGGTGTACCAAACTTACAAAATCCGCCTGGCCACACCCAGTTGGCAAAGCGCAGGTGTGCTGCGCCCGGTCTGCGAAACTAGAGCCCTATGACTTCATACTGTTACCCACGGCAAGGACAAGCATGGCTGAAAGCAAAATTATTTATAACTCCTTGGTGGTTCCAAAAAGAGGATCAGCTTCAGTAGTGGGCAATAAACTGTGGCGTCCTGAATGTTTTATGAACAGCCCTGGACTTCTCAGACTCTTATAGCGATTTACCGCTCAGAGGGAACTCATTTAGCGGCTCCTCCTCTGGCAGCAGCACAGCGTCTCTCCCTCTCCTCCTGTGCGTACACAGGAATTGATGTCGCCAAGTGATTTTGTCAGAAACCTTTGGTAATGTACGTGATACGGCTCAACAAAAAAACTACATATATGTAAATGTGTGTATGTGTTATGGTATCATCATAACAGCCTGTTACAGGTTACAGTTGAAGTTAGAGGAGAAATGGAAGAGCATAAAGGTCCAGGTGGAAAAAAAAAAACAACTTGATCACTAAGGGTTTTTGAAAAGAGAAGGAAATCACTTGTAGATATATACATTATATTACATTTTTTGTATTTGGGAACTGTTAAAATGTGTAATTTGTAGATTTTATTTTGTTAATCTATTAATATTGTATACAGAATCTGAATTTCTCTCTGAGTTACTGTTGTTTACAAACTAAATTAATAAGAGATCATTTTTATTTAGCTTTTATTGAATACTTGAAGGCAAACTGTTAGGTTGACATATAAAATGATGTCACTGATATTGTTGCAATTCTATGTTCTTTAATTCATAATACATGCTTTTTTATTAATTTGACATGTCGTCAAGAATATTGTTATCAGACACATACCCTGAAATATCATGATATTATTTTAGGGCCATAATGCCCACCCCTATTGTCGGCTTAGGCTTTAGAAAATGTGATGAGTGCATTTTTCATTTTATTCTGGCACTTTATATATTGAATATATATGAAGACATACATTGAGTAATCAGTTAAGTCAAGGAATTCATCAGCAGAGTACTGATAAAGAAAATAATCCTAAATTGCAGCCAAGGAATTAATATATTTGACACAAAATAAATGGTGTGATAATGTGCTGCTTGGTCAACAGCATGTCTGCTGATCCCTTATAATTAAGGAAATGATTCTAATAATTCTAAATTATTGACAAATTATTGGAGTATTGACCAATAAAAAGCCATTAGAAATTAATACATCAAAACCGCATTTAAATATTTTTATGAAACTCCAAGTAAAATTTCATGTTATTGCAAAATTCCAGGATTTAAAATGTAAGGGTTTTTTTTATGGCATTTACCAAGGTGTCATCATATTTTTCTCACTATTATTTTATTTCCCACTTTGACCTTTCAAGTTTTTATTTTGTTATTGATTTAATTTTAAAGACACCTCTCTTAGCACCTAAAAAGTATTTGGACAGATCCTGTGTTGCTCAGGAGTTAGGCCAATCAGAGCTGCTTCTGTGGCTCTGTGGGTTAGATTTCAATTTTTCTTTGGATGCAGCCAACCAAGTAGCACATAATCACATTATTTCAAATATTATTTGAGCTTTAATAAAACACATGAATGTATGTTTAACAATAATACTATTATAATAATAATGAAAATTGTGTTTCTGTTGCCTTTAGGTCTCTTTGCTAAACAGCGGTGCACAGCAGCAAGTGACACTGTGTGTGGTGTTTTAGAGGGCTATTTCTGCAAATTGAGGGATGATACAGGATGTCGTTTGGCTCAAAAACATACAACCTGTGAATCTGGTCACAGGATAAAAACACCTGGTAAGAAAAATTAAAGTCAGACTAGTCTGACAGTGAGCATGTTCACATGAACACTACCCTGGCTTTGTAACCTGTTTATTCAGCTACATGTTTACATGGTGTATTTTCAAGTTTCAAGTTTATTCACACGTCAACAAAAAGTACATTTGCACACACATCAGCGCCAGGGTATACCAAAGTATACCCCCACGACATGTGAAAAGGGCACCACATAGAAGCTACTTAAAGCTTATTGGTAGTGTAATCAGTATCCAGGTTCTGAGTCTCAGCAACAGTTCAGGTATGTCTTTGACTCCAAATCCAGCAGTCATTTTTGTGTCTGTGTGGTTCCTGGTGGTCGGGCGCCTCATCTTTCAGGAGAATCCACACTAAATGTTTGAGTATGTACAAATTAGGAAATGTACATATAGCAAAAAATATTCAGATTTATAAAATGGTACGTACGCCTGCCTGTATGTGATTTCCTTTTATAAATCCCAAAACAATTTGGAATTGCCCACATGTGGACCAGCCTCTGTCTCATCCTCTACACGCCCACAAATGGTCAATGCAGAGCACGTCATTAATGCTGATGCATAAACATGAGCCAGCTGATCAGTGGCTCTTTACAATAAATCATGGCAACAACCAAAAGGAAAACCAAAAAAAAAAAACAATATTCCAGATGCAGAAAGAGAGGTGCTTGTGGGTGAGCTGGAGGATAGAAAGTACATAGCCTATTGTTTGGTGGGCAGTGGGATCACAAGCTGAAGAAAAGGCAGCGAGTGGGAGCATGTTGCTGCTGCTTTTAATGCAAACAGGACACTACCTGACTTTTTTTTAACTATCAGAACTAAAGGTGGAAGCCAAAAAAAGAAAAGAATTGCAATCAGACATCTTTGCTAATTTACACAGTCCATATGTGCAGGTGGTGAAGATATGCCAGGTGAGAAGTAGAGTACCGCAGTATCTCCAGTGCACTCTGTGTGCCTCACAGCACACTCATGTTCTCTGCAGCCATTTTACATGTTATAGATTACATATTCATTACATATTTTAATGAATTAAGTAATTTAATTTATTCATCACTCGGAGAAGTTGAAGACAATTAGGACTGATTTCCTGCACTGATATATATGATAAACCCATACCCTGATCATAACTGTGATATTAGTGTGCATGTAAAAACACTCAATGAAGACACTGATATGAGTCTGATAAATGATGGATTTTCACTTGATGTTTTGTTCACGTTAATAGTCTCACTTTGATTTGTTTCTCTAAGGAACCAACATCTGATACAGAGTGTGAACCTTGCCAGCATGGCTTTTTTTCAGAGCATGGTGTGAACTGCACGGCCTGGACAACGTAAGACATTTTTGGTTAAGGAATAATTTGAAAAAGTAGGGTTAATATTGTTTTTGCACTACGTGGATTATTGTTTATGCTGCGTTCACATGGACTCAGGCAGACGATAGAAGGAGAACACCCTCTGGCTGGCACTTGAAAAACAAATAAACAGTCTGACTGAATGGCAGGACTGCAAAAGAAAAACGCATTATGGTATGTTGCTACAGTGATGTGGTGTTGTTTATGAAAAATAGAATAAAATATATTAATTATTTCTTGTAATTAAACCATCTTGCGTAATTTTTCTAGAAATGCCCAGTGTCTGTCCAGATCTCCTGTGTTTGCTCCTTGTATAAGGACGTTGTGTAACATCCAGTTGTATATTCTGTCACAGAGGTAGGCAAAAGGTTAGCATATTTCAACTTTGGGATGGCACTGCCATCTACGTTACCATAGCCTGTATTCTCTACAGGCCTGACCTAATTTTACTGCTCTGCTCTTGTCAATTTAAGTGATATCTGGTTTTCCATCCTCCATCTGCCTGAATCCATGTAAACGCATCATTAGTAGCTGAGTTTTATGGCTTCAAATTCTGTCCATTATTGAGCAAATCCTTCCCATTCATACAGTCATTTCCAAATCATTGCCCATCCCTTAAGTTTTGTTTCAAACAAATGTCACAAAAGTAACTTTGAGTGTTTTTTTCAGTGTTATTTTAGTATTGTTTTTTGACGAACTTTCTACTTTTAGCATTATGATGTCACTTCAAAATAACTTTTCATTTGACACACAAAGTAGTGAAGCTGTCTGTCACTTCTCTTTTCAACAGGTGCTCAGAAACTCAAGTAATGATCAATGAAGGAGACGCGCACAGTGATGTTGTCTGTAAAGGAACTGAGCCAAGAGTGCATTACTTCTTATCTATACCTTTTTCATTATTATCATTAACAATTGTTGGGCTTCTTATCAGAGGTTAGTTTTTGTTTTTCATCCCTGGTTTGACTGCCTAATATATAACATTATTTCCTCCCATTGTTTTCTCACAGTGTCTCCAGTGGATGGTTTCTAATGGTTTTAGCTAATGCTTTTCTTGCTTTTGGATTTTAGGCATGCCAAAATCACAAAAAAAGTCAGGTATGTCACATCAGTTTTTTCGTCCTTAATACCTATTTTGTAGGTTCTCTGTTTGCAAATATGTGTCTCAGATTTGCACTCATAAAAAAATGTTTTAATATCTTATTTAATTTCTCTTTTTTTTCTCCATTTCCTCGGGCAGATCCTTGCAGAGCCTTAAGAGACTTTAACTGCAAACATTCATTCCCCTTCAATTTTTAACGGGGCTGCTGGAACAGACGTCTGCCTGAGGATCTTTAAGTAAGCGTCAGTCAGGGGTATGCTGAATATGCATTCAACCCACAGTGGACCCTTTAATATGAGAGAACTATCTCAACTTTATATCTGGCTGTGCCTGTTTGTTGACACTGAGATCTTCAGAGCAGTTCCTCATGTACCAGATGATAACAGGGATCACATGATTGTCACAAGTCTGGTCTTTTTCCTACCAGCAAGTATTGTGCAACCTATGAATAAAATAAATGTAACAGAATTGAAACATGCACACACATGCAAAGCAGTCAGTTTAGAAACCAGTTGGGATGTAACATGCTCGGAAAAACAGAAGAAAAAGGCTTTGCTGACTGAAACTGTAAAGTGTGCTAAGATAAGTGATTTGTGTAAGATGATGATGAGGACAGTGGCAAAGATGCAGAAACATCAGAGAGGAGTGAGCACTGAGGAAATGCTTTGTCCTCCTCACATGCTATATACTGTAAATGTAATTTGTACAGTGGCCCTGAAGGGTGGAGCAGAACAGCAAAAAAGAAAACACAACAGCAGACCACAAAACGAGATTTAGTGAGACTCAAACCGGAATAAGTAGGTATGTAGTGGACAACATATATTGCTGTAATACTGCTAAGTTGTAGTGTAACTATAGAAGATTATTAAAAAAACAAAAAACAAAAAAAAAAACACACACAATTTATCCCAAGGGAAACTGCTGTGTAGCTGTTGCAATACAAAGTAGGAGTGCAAATATCCAAAACATTCATGTTATAGCCAGTCTGCAAAGCCAGCGGTCAGTATGCCTGGTTCCCGATCCCTGCCTGCTGCGTGGCACACAGAGCCCCTGAGTCTGATGCCTGAACCTGACCAGGCCCTGTGACTGAAAGCCCAGCCACCAGACACTCTCCAGCAAGCTCCTCCCTCAGGCCTGGCTCCGGAGGAGGCCTGGTGTCCCTGCACCTGGGACTGCGATGTACTCATTTTCTGATTATGCTGTCCCATAAGGGTCGTGTTGAATCGCTCTTTGTCTGGCCCCTTCCCAGGGACCACTTTACCTTGGGAGACTCTACTAGGAGCTGTTTGCCCTGGACAACACAGCTCCCACAATCATGGGGTTACGCAAATCCCTCCACCATGATCAGGTGGCGATTTTTGGATTCCCTATATTCCAACCCTCACCTGTGGTCATGAGCTTGGGGTGCTGACCAAAAGAATGAGATTGCAGATCCATGTGGCTGAAATGAGATGTCTCTGTTGGGAGGCTGGGCTCAGACATCTGGAGGGAGCTCTGTGTAGAGCTACTGCTCCTTCATGTCGAGGGACCAGTTGAGGTGGTTCAGGCATCTGATCAGGATCCTCCTGGGTACCTCCCATTAGAGGTACTCAGAGCACATCCAACTGGTAGGAGGCTGGGGGTGATCACTGCTGCACTCCAAAAAGTTGAACTCTGATTGTCTCAGGGCGCAGCCGTAGCACCCTCAAAAATAGGTGCTCAGGAGCATGTGTGCTCTGTGACAGCATCATCTGCATTGAAAACAATGAATTTGAGGGTGAAACTTAAATGAATCTGTTCTGAGGCATATTTGTTTTGTTAAACATTGTCCACACTCAATCTTCTGTTGTTTCTTAGTGAACAAAAGCATCTGACTAATTATGATCCATAAGTATAAGTATGTCATAAGTATGTCATATTGTTCAGTTTATCTTTCTCTGCACAGCATTTCCTCATTAACACATGATTTCACACTGCAAAAAATGCTTATCTGTTGCAAATGCTAATTTGTTTGTAGGACATGAAACTTTTGTGTTTCACTCTGTCTAACTCTTTGTAATTGCACTCTTCCCACTTTGTAATCCATTACGGCATTGGAGAAATACTCTGTATGTCACAGGCTGACACATAGTGCCTCCAATCACTGACAGTGATTCTGTTTTTTATTTAGATCTCTTTTAGCTCAGTGGCTAATCCTCCAAGAGTCCAGAGGAATCATTCTTTAAAAGGAACCTATTCTGGTTGGAGTCTTACCAAATCATGTTGTGTTTTAACTATTACTGTTGAGTGATTTTGTTGTTGTGTTTCCTCTTTTGCTGTTGTGCTTTGCCCTTTGTGTGTCCTCTGTAAATATCTTTGTCATAATGTACAGATACAGTGTTTATGTTTTTGTTTGGTTTGCAGTTTTGGGCTAATATGTTTTTCATGACAGCATTGGAACCAAAACATAAAAAACAGGAAACGGAAAAAACAAATGTCAGATCCTGTGTGTGTGTGTGTGTGTGTGTGTGTGCAAGAAAAGACTTATTTATTTATTAAATTTACAAAAGGATCAAAGTAGAAATTTGTGAAACATTGATTCAGAATTTCATTAATTAAACACAAACTTTCAAATCATGGGTTCATATTTAGAAAATCCTGAGAGTTGCAGATAGAAAGAGATGATATGATAACATAACCAAACACAACTTTTTTCCCTGCTTTCCGGACATAAAAGGGGGCTAGAAAAATCCAGCACTCTTGGGATTTTGAGAAACCAGCAGTCTCAAACTTTTTCATGTTAAGACCAAAACAGGTGCACAGTAGACCACAGGCCCATGTTAGAGAGGATTTTATCTGAATAAAGATACATTCCCTGCAAGTTAGTGTAATAATTATGGAATTAATCTACTTGCTGTGCTGTGAAGCTCCCCCAGGGACCCCTGGTGGTCTTTGAATCCCAGTTAGCGAATCGTTCTTCTCAACCACTCAATAACCATGGTACAAAGAGGATAAAATATTGATGTCACATGAATCAATACATACATAGATGCATAGATACTAAATCAATAACAGCATTTTAAAAATGATCCTAACAGCCTATTATCAGTCGCATCAACACTACACCCTATAACTCAGTTTGTTTGTTTTAACACTGAAACATCTCAAGTTTTAATCATAATTGCAAGAAGAGCAAATATTTTTTGTGATAGTTCCTGTAGCAGTTGTGAAAAAACACAAGTTTTGTCTCTTTTTCTCTTGCTGTAACAAAGCAGTGCCTTGATGTTTTTTATGTTTTTAATTTATTTTTCAATAAAATGTCACTGTTGAAATATTTAATTTGCTTTTCATTGTGTTTTTTAACGTTCTAATGCATTTCTTCACTTTGTGTAGCAGACTTCACACTGCCTCTGTGTTTCAGTGGCGTTATTAAAGATACTTTGCCTTTACTGAGCCTTCTGGATCTCAAACATGTCCAATATTAATTGAACATGTTTCATTTGCTGTACAACTTATCTTGGTTCTCTAATATCTCTGTTCTCTAGAAACGTCTTTGTATTAATGTGACATTAATGATGGGGGTTATGAGTGACGACCTGCTTTAGGAAGGCTGGTTCTGTCTCTGACTCTGTTATGTAGCTCATTATCCTGATGGTATTCACGTCCTTCATCACCCAAAAAGGATTTGCTTTTACTTGGTGACTGGAGACTCATTATCTAATGATTGTAATGTTATTTTTGCAAGTTTTATAAATATCATATTAAGTCAACTAGCCGATTACACAGCTCTATTTTTTTTAAAATGTCATGCAGGTAAGACCTGCAATCAAAGCTACTGATGTATTTTCAAAAGCTTCAGGTATCTGTTTGAATTTAAAAATGTGAGTTGTAGTATCTGCATTAAAAAGTTTTGACGTAACCTCCAATGATTATATTCCTGCCAAGAATGAAATAACTAATCTAAGCATCATGAAGCAACAAGACATATGCACTCTAAATTTTATTCAGATGATAATAAAAGCAGAAAATGAATTTAATCTTTGGTTACATAGAGATCTTTCCTTGACGGGATGTGTCCTCTCATTGAAAGCCAAAGGCATATTGAGGCTTGTTTACACTGTGGGAAAATGTATAGCTCTCCATCCTGTAAAAGTAATAACAAAGCTATTCATTCTCTGAGTGAGTTTTTCATAAACCCTTATGTTACTACGTATTGGAGTTACATATTCATTTGAAAAAAGTTTGGTCATTGCCCTATAAATACTCTATAAATAATACAATTCAAGGGGTTTCCTTTGGAATTACACAAGTTTTATCCTGCAAAGCATTTTCTGAAGAATTTTAAGAATGATATTGATATAAATTGTTCTTTTCGCTCAACTCATCCAGAAACTGTGACCATCTATTCTGACACTGTCAGTGCTCTGGAAAATTATGGAGAGTGTCTCCAAATTTGTGACACAGTGTGCAAAGACTTTGCATTATTTTATGAATATGGTATGGTTTCAGATTATTTGCCTATGACAGGAAATTTGGCATATATCATAAATCTACCAATTATTCTTTTTCTTACCTATATGAGTGTAAATTTACAAACCAAAACCCCCTCTTAACTGTGTTTTACAACGTCTTGAAAATTACATAAATATTAAAGGCCATTAAAAAAATGTACTGGCATGTATTAACTGTAAAGTATGTAACTGAGATGTGATCGAAGCTGTTGTGAAGGAACAGTTCTCTTGGAATGATCTTTGGACTTTGGACTGGATAAAAAAGAGACACTTCCATCTATGATTTGTGGCTGAATGTAAATGGGCTGTGATTCTTAAATAGTTTGTACTGTTACAAATGTGCCTTAAATATGCCTCCAGTTTCCAGTTTCCCTTTTTTTGTAATTTTTATTTTTTTATTCAACCTACACCATCTGGCTTGTTTTTGCAATGTGCATATTGTTACTGTGAAAATGTGCAATTTTGTTCAATGCAATTGATTTAAAAAACTAAACAAACAAACAAAAAATACTCCTGGATGTGGTACAATGGACTTTGTAATTTTTTTCTGGGGGGGTTTCGTGCCACTACCCTCTGTACAGTCAGACTTGTCCCTCTGGACCATCCATTAACCCGAGACAAAGTTCCAGCAGAAGGCAGCGTTTTTATTCAGCATTTTAAAACAGACTTTTCAGCTAACTTCGCTAGTGTGCTAGCTGTACTAACTTATGCTGGCAACCACAAACAAATGACTATGATTCATTGTCCAGTTATTGTCAATCTGTTGCTCTTACTAGAATTACTGTAAAAAGTTAATATTTTTTATTTGAGTGTCTGATGGAGATAACAGGGATAATTACTGGATCTTAATCCCTGGTCGAGATTTAAATAGCATTCAGACTCCAGAGGGTATTGAACCCAAGACTTTTGCATAATCCCTCAGTGATACAGGGATTTTATATTCTGACAAAAACTCATCATAAGAATAAATAAGACCTTCCTTACAAAATAACAGAGCAACATGCACAATATTATTGTGAAACCATTATTCTATAAAGAGGGATTTATGTTTATACACAATATCCTTGTTATTCCATAGCCTATACCGTTAATATGAGGAGAAGTTGTGTTTGCAGATAAGAGCCCATGACAAGAAGGCCCGGTGATGAAAAACAGACATTTTAACAGGGATTTTATCAATATCATAGTTACCAACCAAAATAAATTAAACCATTCAGCTTTGATAGTATATGGAGAGGTATAATGTTCCAGATTGAGTTAGGGTTTTTGTAAATTGTCAGTTTATCGTAGGTGTATAACGAAGAGTATGACAATCCAAACAGTTTAGCACACCATTTTCATAAGCATTCATGAGAACAGATTTCTTCAAGTGATGTGTCCTATTTTCCCATATGAAATTGAAGAGCATTTTGTCAATCTCATTGATGAGTTTGTTATCTGGACACAAAGGCAAAGCTTGAGAGAGTCCCTCTGCTGTTGTAATCAGTACTCTCCCTCTTAATGAGAGATCTCTTCAGAGTCAATGGTTTAATTTTCTTTTATTTTTTTTTATATAATAGGATTTAAATTTAAGGATGTTCTCCTTTGTTGATGCTTAGTAATTATTATACCCAAGTACAGCACTTCATATATTAATTGGAATATTATAAAGGAATGATTTAGAACTTAATTACCATAAGTTCATATTTATTGATGTTCAAACACAAACCAGAAGCCTTTGAGAACTCCTTAATTGCTTCTATGGCAACAGAAATTTGATTTTCATTTTTTAATAAAAGTGTGGTGTCATTCACCAGTTGAGTGATGACTAGTTCTCTGCCAATACAAGACATACTCTTCACAGCACTAGATTTAATATGGTCTACTAAAAGTTGAGCCACTAACAGGAAGACGTTGAAATGGGGCGACCCTGTCTGATGCCTCTAGACAAATTAAATCTCGAGAATGTACCACCCATTAGTGAATAGGAACCATTATTGTTACTGTAAATAGTTTTAATCACTGTAGAGAAATAATTACCACATTTCTTTAAACCTGTTTTTTTTTATAATCGAGTCCAACACCAACTCAAGTCTTGTTGCCAATACTAGAGCAAATATCTTTCATCATCATTATTGAGCAAGCAAATCAGACACCAATTGTCTAAAAATAATGTTTCTTTGTTAGGTTTGGGAATTATTCATTGGGCCATAGTGGCTGGGAGATGTTCTTTGTTAATACATTCTACAAATACATCGTATAAGAAAGAAATCAGTTCAGTAGGAAACAATTTGTAAAATTCTGAAGTCAGTCCATCAGAACCTGGTGATTTGTTGTTTTATAGAGGATTAAATGCATTCCTTATCTCTTGAGGTGAAATTGGTTTGTCCCATGATTCCATATCCACTTTATCCATAACTTTAACCGACAGGGAGTTAAAAAAAAAAAAAAAAAGTTATCAGTGGAGGCTTGGAAGAACTTAGAGCTGCATAACGTCTTGTAAAAATGACAACAGTGTTGTGACTACCACAATTTATTAAGAATTTTCCAATCTCAAATGTAAAAAGTTCCCAATTAACTCCAAATTGTTTTTCTGCTTTAGCTCTGAACCAAAAAAATTGAAAGCAGACTTGTGACCTGTTTTTGGACTTCATCGTTTTGTAATAAAGGACTACTGAGTTTCCAGTATCTTGACTGGGCTGCACATTTTGGAATGGTGGAAAGGTTTATCGTAATGCATATAGTTTTATGTTCTGTGTTAGGAGTGGGCCAAGATATATTTACATTAATATCACATTTGTCAAACCTGCTAGAAATTAACCAGTAATCAAACCTTTATTGATCTGAACCATTTTTATTACTCCACGTAAGGTTAAAGGCATTGAAATTAGAATTTGCTCTATTTTGCCATGCAGATGGCCATTTATCCATATAACCACCCAGAATGTTATTAAAGTCCCCTCCAAAAAAATAAAGACGCATTTGGGAATATATCCTACCAACCTACTCATATATCCTCGAAAGACAGAAAGAGATTTTCATTTTCTAGTTTTGTGTTGTAACCGTGAACATTGGCCATTATTAAGGTCAAATCATTAAATTTGATGGCCTGGCCAGTAAAGTGGCCAGCTGTATTACATTCTGTCAGCAAGACATCTCTGTTAAACTTGCTCTTCGACGTCTCTACTCCAGCTGAGCATTCTGTACCCTAACACAGCGACATATTGTCACCTCATTGAGATTTCCAGTAATTGGCATCATTTGAGAGATTCTTGCACAAAGAAAACATCAGACTTAAACTGCTTAGCAAATAGAAATAAAGCTTTCTGCTCAATATAATTTTACAACCCCGCGTTGAATGAAACAACAGATAACATTAACTAACAACAGTAGCAAACAGATATGTTTTCGATTAAGTCACATCAAACTTTGATTTAGACTGAACTCGAGTCAGTGCACCGATATATATATATATATATATATATATATATATATATATATACACACACATACAAAACACAGATATATAACTATGTGTGTCATCCTCAAGCTCGGGTCCTCTTCCTGGGCCTGAGTTTGAGGGTTCTGCCCAGTATCTTAACTGTTCCTAGGACTGCACACTTCTGGACTGAGGCTTCAGATGTTGTTCCTGGAATCTGCCAGAGCCATTCCATTCTCCCAGTTTGGGGGTCACTGCCCCTCTGAAGAAAAGTTTTTAACCACTTTCCAGACTGGAACCCTGTTCCTCTGGGAGATGAACCTTAGAATGATGCCACTGGACCTCTGGTCATCCTGGCAATGTTTCCCCCCTTGATGTGCAACATCTACGGCATCAGGAAGCCTGGCATATACTAATCACCTTTGCACACATCTGGAACACCATAGAGCCTAGGGTTTTACCATCATCTGTATAGTTCCAAGATAGACACACAATTCATCATGGTAGATCTCTCATTCCTTTCCACTTATTTTTTCCAATTCAGTTAATCTTCTCATTCTTGACTTTTATTTCACTATGAAAAGTTTCCACAGTTTTCTCAGGTGTATAATTCCTGGAGTTGATAACATAAGCCAAAGAGTGAATTGCTTTATTGGAACTTAGAGCACTGTCAGTATGCACCAGAAGATGCAGATTTTTTGGAGACTGGGGGCTTACTTGGTGTCACAGGCAAAGTTGTAAACTGTTAATTGAAAATTACTTGCAGGTTGTATTCTATTCCATTGTTGTGGTCATGGTAGTAGTGGCTAGTGAACATGCTACTATTTCCCTCCTTGCTAGTTTCATTCAGTCTTTTTTGACTGGACTTTGTGTGATGTAAGTTCAAAATGACAATGAGCTACTTCAATAATCTTCGCCAACTTAACTTTCTCATATACAGTCGATAAATGCTTCAAATAAAAGTTTGGTGGTGACAGCACAGTGAAGTTAGGACTAGCCATGCTGCCATTTTGGATGCCCCTCACGGCTTTGATCTATGGGTGTGGCTCGTTTGTGATGAGCCAGGCCCACTCAGATTCAAAGACCAGCGATCGCTGTGTCCAACTTCATCCAAACTTGCAGCGACATCATGCAAAAGTGGACAGTGACATTCTCACGAGAACCAGGGAGCCACAGTTTTTAGAGCCAGGTGCTGCAGTTGCTCTCCACCAACTACAAGACTGAGGGCATGATGGGATACGCCTGGCTCTCACCTCATCTAACAGCTGACTGGTTTAGATGCTGACTCAACAATACGTATGACTTGTGACGACCCTCTCTGCCCTGCCTGCCTTGTTGTGTTCTCCCGTGCAGGTAGCAGTGGGCGTGGCTGTGGGTAATCAGGGAAGTGGCAGCACCTGAGCTCAGTGAGCTTTTAAAAGCTCTGGGCTGCTCACTGCTCTCTCTCTTCTCCTTCCTGAGGCAGCATTTGGTTTTGGGTTTGGTTTTATTTTAGTTTCTACACCCTACAACATCACACATACACTGTTTCACTCATGCCCTCCCCTACACCACTGACTTTACACTGTAATTCTTTAGTAAATAAAATTCTTTAATTGGCTTTCCTTGTGTATGTGTCTCCCTCTTTGTCATGGCCGTGCAGCCCGGTTCATGACAAGTGAGGGCTCGTCCGTTCACGTGATTGGTTTGAGGCCGTTGTTTGGTGCCCTTATTGATTTAGAGTTTTGTGTGTTGGTGCGTGGGGTTGGCTTAGACGTAGGCTCTAGTGATAGTGATGTCTATCGTGCCTTGTGCTTGGGAGATGCATTTTGAATAGGAAAGTTCATGTTTTTTTTTTTTTTTGTTTGGTTGCTGTTTTAGTTATAAGAGTTTGGTCCTGCACTCAGTGTGTTGACTGAGAGGGCAGGTGTGGGCTATCAGCAGTGTGCCAGGGTCCTCTAGTGTACTGAGTTTTTTTGTGGAGTTTCCCTTGATAGGTATAGCAATGTGGTCCTTTTGGGCTCGTTGGTTTGTTTTTTTTTAGTTTGTTATTTTTGTGTGGTGTGTAGGTAGAGCAGTTGTCTCAGGGACACATCTGTAGCTGTTGGGTCGGTAACCAGCTTGGCTGGGGGCTTTGCCAAGCTACTGGTTTGAGTGTTTAAATATCCCACCGCTAATCTGCATGAAGACTAGGGTTCAGTGAGATTAGGTTAGTTTCGTATAGGCAGTCAAGATAGAGGGGAACTTCACAATAACTTGGGGACACTAGTAGTGTGTCTTTTGTGCACTAGTTGGCCTGAGCAGCACTGTGTGTGGCTCCGTTTTTTTCTTTTGCTGGGCTTAAGACAGTGTTTACTGTAGGATGGCAGGGATAGAAGAATTTGTTGCTGCCCCACAAATGAGGGTTTTTTGGATCGATGCACTAAGGACCAGCTGACGAAAATTGCAGAAGAGTATGAAGTTGATCTGAGTGAGCTTAGTGATAAGCGTAAGGACAGTGTGAAGGCTATGCTTAAGCTGCAGTTAGTTGAGAAAGGGGTCTTGGGTGCAAAGAAAGAAAGGACTTGGTCAGGCACTAGCAACAGTCACTTTCAGTTCCAGTGGGAAGTTTGACCTTTGAGCAGCAAAAGGAGTTGCTTTTGTTACAGTTGTCTCATGAGAAGGAGAGGCAAAAGACTGAGACAAAAAGGCATAGATTGGAGGTGAAAAAGCAGGTCACAATTGAATGGTTGTGGCTTGAGACAGAGCAGGCAAAGATAGCACTGCAGACTGCTAGGTTGGGTTTAGTTAGAGATGGTAAGCTTTCTGAGGATGTCTTGCAAGGCGAGGAAGGTTCATCTTCGTTCTTTAGGGTTCCTGATGTTGTAAGGAATTTGCGGTTTTTGCTGAAGTTCAATGAGAAAGATCCAGATGGTTTTTTTTCTGTTTGAGCGGGTTGCACAGGCAGGAGGTTGGTCAGACTCTGACCAAATTTTGTTGTTGCAGTGTGTGTTGTCATGGAAGGCACAGGAGGCTTATGCATCTTTAAGTTATGACAATCTTACTTATAAGTCAGTCAAGACTGCTGTACTAAAGGTGTATGAGTTAGTCTCGGAAGCCTATCGCCAGCGTTTTAGGACGTGGGAAAAAAGGGCTAACCAGTCGCATATGGAGTTTGCGAGGGAGCTGACTACTCATTTCAATCATTGGTGTATGTCCTCTAATGTTGAAGATTTTGACAGCTTATGTGATTTGACCATCTTGGAGCAGTTTAAGAACTCTCTGCCCAGTCGGGTGGCTACACATCTTACTGAGTGTAAGGTTAAGACTACGGCTGAGGCTGCGGAACTGGCAGATGAATATGTCCTCGTTCATAAAAGCCAGTCCGGTGAGCCTGTGTGGGAGCCTGAGGCACAAGGATGCTGGTGGTGGGTCGCCTGTTCGCTTTGGGGGTTCTTCGGGTAAGGGGGCCCGGGGAATACCAGGAAAAGGAGAGAATTTGTGTCATTACTGCCATGAGCCAGGCCACTGGAAGTCAGACTGCCCAATACTTAGGGCTAGGAAGCAGCACGCAGGAAGCGGCCATGTAAAACCCGCTGCCCCCTGGCTGCAAGTGTTCCTGGTCCTGTGGATGTGGGAGTGTGTCAAGGTGGGAAGGCAGAATTTGGTGTGGCTGACGACCCCAGTGAATCCTATTGGCCTTTTGTCTCTGATGGGTTTGTAATCAATCAATCAATCAATTTTATTTATAAAGCCCAATATCACAAATAGAATTTGCCTCACAGGGCTTTACATCATACGACATCCCTCTGTCCTTTGGACCCTCACAGCAGATAAGAAAAAACTCCCCAAAAAAAACCCTTTACCGGGGAAGAAAAAAAAAAAAAAAGGTTGGTAGTGACACTAAAGTTCCTGTTAAGATCTTGAGAGATACTGGTGCTGTTAATTCTTATGTTGTGGAATCTGTTTTGCCATTTTCAGAGAAAACTGATACTGGGGATAGGATCCTTATGCGAGGGTTGGGGTTGGTGTCTGTCCCATTACACAAGTGACCTTAGACTGTGGCTTGGTGCAGGGCGAGGTGCCTATTGCTGTGAGACCAGCATTACCAGTTGAAGGGATTGATATCATCCTGGGTAACGATTTGGTTGGCAGTCGTGTTTGAGCAAGTGATTCACCGCCTCCAGTGGTAAATACTTCTCCTTTGAGTTCAGAGCAGCCTGATGAAAGTTGATGATGAAAGTTTTTCCAGAATGTGCGATTACATGGGCAATGAGTCGGGCTGAGTCGAAGGAGGGGAAAGGGAAGTGGAGACTGTGTTGCCATGTTTCCCTTTGTCTGTGTCTCACAGTGACCTGCGGAGTGAGCAGAGAGCTGACCCATCTTTGGAAGAGCTGTTTGGGTCTGTGTTGTCAGCCAGTGAGGTGAAAAATGTTGCCAGTGGTTATTTTATTCAGGATGGTATTTTGCTGAGGATGTGGTTGACCCATGGTGAGGATTTTGTTGGTGACCCCATTTTTCAAGTGGTAGTTCCATCCAAGTTGCGTAGCCATGTGTTGGAGCCTGCTCATAACAGGTCGGGGCACTTTGGGGTCCGAAAGACCTATGATAAGATTTTACGTCATTTTTTTTGGCCTCGACTGAAGAAAGATGTTTCTCTGCACAGTTGTCAGCTAACTGGTAAGCCAAACCAAGTCATTAAACCAGCTCCACTGCAGCCAATTCCAGCTGTTAGTCAACCATTTGAGTACTTAATCATTGACTGTGTAGGGCCGCTGCCTCGTTCGAAATCAGGTAGCCAGTACCTGCTAACTGTCATGTGTCAAAGCACCAGGTATTCAGCAGCTTATCCTTTGCGCACAATAACGGCAAGGTCTGTGGTTAAGGCTCTGACACAATTTATATCTGTGTTTGGCATCCCCAAGGTGATCCAGAGTGACCAGGGATCTAACTTTTCTTCCCATCTGATGGCCCAAGTGTTGAAACTGTTAGGGATCAGGCATAATCAGTCAACAGCTTATCATGCTCAGAGTCAAGGGGCTCTGGAGTGTTTCCACCAAACTCCCAAGTCTCTTTTGCGAGCATATTGTGTTGAGCTGGTTGGGGACTGGGAAGAGGGGCTACCCTGGTTGCTTTTGGCTGCAAGAAAGTACAGGGTTTAGCCCAAATGATTTAGTGTTTTGCCACACTGTGCGGGGTCCCGTCTCTGTTTAAGGATGGGTGGAAGGGGTCAGACCCACCCACCAACCTTATTGATTATGTAAATGGCTTTAAGCACCGACTGTATTCTGCAGGGGAGTTGGCAAAACAAATGTTAGCTGCTTCACAAGCTAAAATGTAAACAAAGTATGATCGTCGGGCTGAGGTTTGTGAGTTTAGTACTGGTGATCGTGTTTTGGCTCTGTATCCGCTGGTTAGTTCTCCCTTCCAGGCCAAGTTTTCTGGTCCATATACAGTGGTTAAACAGGTCTCAGACCAGAATTATTTGATTTCAACTCCAGGCCGTAGGAAGTCTGAGAAACTGTTCCATGTAAATCTGCTGAAACCCTATTATGCTCACTCTTCTAGTCCATCCAGTGCTGTCCAGCAGGAGTCAATGGTGGGGAGTCCGGCCTTGGTAGCTGGCACAGTTGGAGAGTTTTCTGATGAGGGTGTGGGTGAGGCTGTTTTTGAACCTGATGAGGGGTTGTTGGTTTGGTCGGCTGAAAAATTCAGAGACCCTCAAGAACTTAAAGAGCCAGTTCAGCCATTTGCCAGCAGCACAGGCTGTGGAGTTTGAAGAGCTTATTTTGAAGTATCCTGGTCTGTTCGGTGACGTGCCCTCCCGTACTGATTGGGCTGAGCACGGTATTGATGTGGGTGATGCGCAGCCTATCCGTCAGCGTTTTTAGAGTTTCTCCTGAGAAACATAAATATTTAGATGCTGAGGTGAAGTATATGGTTGACAATGATATTGCAGTGGCTTCTCTGTCAAGCTGGGCTTCTCCATGTTTGTTGGTGCCTAGAAGTGATAACACGCCCAGGTTTTGTTCGGATTTCCGAAAGGTTAACAAGGTGACGAAGCCAGATTCTTTTCCGTTGCCTCGAATGGAGGACTGTGTAGACCAGGTGGGTGCTGCTAGGTATGTCAGCAAGTTTGATCTGTTGAAGGGTTACTGGCAGGTGCCCTTGTCCAAAAGAGCACAGGAAGTGGCAGCTTTCATTACTCCATCTGGGCTGTACTCCTATAAAGTGATGCCATTTGGGTTGAGAAATGCACCGGCAACTTTTCAGCGTTTGATGAACTGTGTGGTGGCTGGGCTGGCTGGTTGTGCAGTTTACTTGGATGATTTAGTTGTCTACAGTGATACCTGGTTTTCTCACATGCAGTGGGTGAGAGCTCTGTTTGACTGGTTGGCAGAGGCGAAGCTCAATTAATCTGGCTAAGTGTGAGTTTGCTCGTGCAACTATGACTTACTTAGGTCGGGTGGTTGAGCAGTTTCCGCAGCCTACCACTAAAAAAGAACTCATGAGATTTCTTGGGATGGTGGGTTATTACAGGTGTTTCTGTAAGATATTTTTTTTCTACTGTTGTGGCACCATTAACTGACTTGCTGAAGGCCAGGGCTCAGTTTGTGGTTACCAAAGTGCCAGGAAGTTTTTGACAATGTGAAGTCTCTTCTGTGTGCAGCACCAGTGCTGGCTGCATCTTGTTTTACCAGCCTTTTGTCTTACAGGTGGATGTGAGCCATGTAGGAGCAGGGGCTGTGTTGATGCAGGCAGATGAGCAGGGAGTTGACAGAGCAGTCAGTTTCTTTTCTAAAAAATTTAATCGACATCAGTTAAATTACTCAGTGGTTGAAAAGGAAGCCCTTGCTTTGATCTGGGCCCTGCAGCATTTTGCAGTCTGTGGGATCTGGAATGACACCAGTGGTGGTCTATACAGATCACAATCCACTGACCTTTCTGCATACCCTGCGATGCCCCAACCCGAGGCTGATTAGGTGGTCACTGTTCCTTCAGTCATGATCTGGACATCCGACACATTAAAGGCCGTGATAATGTGGTGGCGGATGCATTGTCGCGGGCTCCAGTTTAATGTCACCTGTAGTTTCCCTCTTGTTATCCCCTTTCCCTTTGCATCCCTTTAAATGTGCTCCCTATAGGTTAAGTAGTTGCTGTGGGAGTGACCTGTGGATTTGCAGGCTGTGGGGGGTAAATTGTGACAGTTAGTCTATGGTGTACTTTTTCCATTAGTTTTCTAATATGTAAACATTATTTTGTTGTTGGAACGGAGATGTGTGGGGAGGGGTGTGACGACCCTCTCTGCCCTGCCTGCCTTGTGTTCTCCCGTGCAGGTAGTGGGCGTGGCTGTGGGTAATCAGGGAAGTGGCAGCACCTGAGCTCAGTGAGCTTTTAAAAGCTCTGGGCTGCTCACTGCTCTCTCTCTTCTCCTTCCTGAGGCAGCATTTGGTTTTGAGTTTAGTTTTATTTTAGTTTCTACACCCTACAACATCACACACTGTTTCACTCATGCCCTCACCTACACCACTGACTTTACTGACTGCAAACGCCATGTTTAGTTAGGTTCTTTTCTTATGTTTAATTCTTTAGTAAGTAAAATTCTTTAATTGGCTTTCCTTGTGTATGTGTCTCCCTCTTTGTCATGGCCGTGCAGCCCGGTTTGTGACAGACGTTTAATATAAACTCTTAATTTTAGTTCAGTGGGAGAGAGTTTAGTTTTATTTGTCTGAACTGAAGGTTTATTCTATTAACAGAACACGTGTGACTGATGGTGACGTTTAGCAGTCAGATGAAATACATTCATCATAAAATATACATAGTCTTTTAATAGGCTACTCTGTCATGATCAAATCAATCAGACTGAGAACAAACTGTTATGAGTTTGGTAACATTTTAATGAACCAGCATCAGCTCTAACAGGATGTGTGTTTCTGTGACTTCCGTCACTATGGTGTTAGACAACTTTCAAAAAGATGTGCGCATAATTTTAACCATTCGTATTTGTAATGACATATGTATGTCAATAAAATTGATGTACACAAAATTCTGTCATATACGTGAGTCTGTGAAACTGTTTGGGTTAGGATTGTTTTTATGTGAGTATGAATCTAAAAGCTGTGAGTGCAAAGTGTTATGAATACAACTCTTATTTCTACAACTATGAAGTCCTCACTGTGAACACCAATTCAAGTTCATGGATGCGAGTAGAAAAGTGTTGAAACAACGTCACTGAGGTCACAGGCAGGTCACAGGGGAAAGTAATCGAACCACGATTCCTCCAAACGCGCATGCCCCAAAGGCAAAGATGACCGCGGACCGAGTGGAGCTGCCAGCTTATGTTGCTGTGTCCTATTCCTACACTCATGTAAATCATTCTTTAGACCAAACAGATAAGGGTACCCTGATCCAAACAGCCTACGTCAAGAAATTTTTGATGTAAACCGCTAACAGCAGAGTTGGAACAGAGTGACATGCAGGTTTGACTCTGAGCTGAGAGTAAATGATGAAGCTATAGTGTACAGGTGGTGCTGTGACAGGCTGGTAACTGAAGCCTGATCCACTGGATCGTGTCAGCCAATGTATCTTAGCCTCGTAGCTTCTTAGCCTAGCTTGTTAGCCTTAGCTAACTTAGCAGCGCCCAGCGAGGTGGGCGTGTTTAAGCAGCCAGGCTTCCTTCGGCCCGCCTCTTTGCCCATATTTGATTGTCCGGGAGTTGGGCGGAGTCACGCACTGCCAAGATGGCGACGTCCAGAGCGGAGTATTCTGAGCTTCAAATCCACTCTTCAGAAACGGACGCGTGACGTCACGGTGACTACGTCCATTATTTTAAACAGTCTATGTACGAAACCGATAATATTCGTTATCTAAGAAGAGATAAACTTACACTTACATACTGGAGCCGTCTACGTGGGTGTGGTAATGAAAATGCTACCAAGAGTGTAATTGAGGAATGTTGGGAATATAACAAATTTCAAGGTAATGGATTTGGGTGGATAACAAAGACTAAATCACAGGAATATAGACTGGAAAACATTTGTTTCAATACCCCTACGCCTATTAGTAATGTCCCCCCCCTGGCTATTCCCGAGACCTAGAATAGATTTAAGTATAACAGAATTAAAGAAAGAATGGGAAGAGAGTGAGATAGGATATCTAGCAAGTCATTATATTACATAAATATTAAAATTATTTAGATATATATACAGATGGGTCCAAGGATGAAAACGATAGAGTAGGCACAGGAATATATATACCCTTAATGAATATTAATATTGGAAATAGGATTCCTGATAAGATGTCAGTCTATACAGCAGAAATGATGGCAATCATCATGGGACAGTGGGTAGAGGAAGCAAGACCTGACAGAGTAGTGTGTTGTGTAGATTCAATGGCTGTCCTTTTAAGCTTACAATCTACATTATCTAATAGGGAAGATTTAATGCTGGAAATTCAGCAAACTTTATTCAGACTTCATAGGATTGGTGTGGAAGTACAATTTTGTTGGGTACTTGCCCATGTTGGAATAAAAGGCAATGAGGGAGCAGATAAAATAGCCAAAAAAGCAACCAGAATGCCAAATATTATAGATATACCCTTTGGTAAAGGAGAAGGTAAGGCAATACTCAAAAAAGAAATAATGATGAAATGGCAGGACAGATGGGACAGGGATAGCAGCGGAAGGAAATATTACAATGTGCAGAAAACCATTACAACACAGGGAGTATATAGAGGTAATAGAAGAGAGGAGACATTAACAAGATTAAGATTTGATCATACAGGTCTTAATAAAACAATGTTCTTGATAGGGAAAAGTAATTCAAATGAATGTTCGGAGTGCAAAATAACAGAAGATGTGGAACATGTATTGATGCACTGTCGGAAATATAGGGGAGAGAGGATAGAACTAATGCGAAAGATGGCGGAGGCAGGTGGAGTGTGGAGCCTTGAGGGTATTTTGGGAACAACAGGAAAAGGGGTACAGGACACACAGAAAGCTTTAGTGGAGTATTTGAAAGAGACAAGATTATATGGTAGAATTGAAGGTTAGCTGAGGTTTTTTTTGTTTGTTTTGTTTTGTTTAAATTTCTATTTACTAATTAATTAAATATCAATTAAGTGATATACAGTAATCCTTGTAGTAACTCATGCTACATACTCCGGTACAGTAGGTGGCGGTATGCACCTAATAAGCTATGGTTGTAACCCGCCATTAAACCAAAAGAAGAAGAAGAAGAAGATAATATTCGTTGGGGGGGGAATTCCAGAGATAACATTAGCTAAATTTATGTCGTTTGCCTTCGTTTTCTCCAAAAACTATACTGTTGTTTCCAAAAGTTAATGAAACTAACATTATGAAACGTGAGTAACATGCGTTATAATGCTTTCGATATTGACTGTCTTCGGTAAGTATCTTAAAAGTAGACAAATGTCCTTAGCCTAGCTAACGTCACATGTTTCTAACTCAGAACTAATCAAAGAAACCTCTGTGTCTGTAAGGGTGTTTCGCTGTCTTCATGGCACCAGGGCTGTGCTGTCGTGAAAACGAATATAAAACAAGTGATGGAGAGTGTTGTCCGATGTGTCGTGAAGGTAAGTTGTAATTCTCTAACGTTAGCTGTATGAGCCGTAACGTTAGATCGTTAAGCGACCATGGGCTAGTTTCTTTTCTGAAGTCGCTTACAAATAAGTTACTAACGTTAAGCCTAACCCCAACAAATATAGTTTGCAGCTAGTTGTCGGCCTTGTTATCTTTTCTACATCCGCCCTGTTGTAGCGTTACGTTACTTGGACTCGGTATAACAGAAATAGTGCTTCAGTTAGAAATACACTACGTTATTTGCAGGGGTGAAAGTAAGCCGGTACGGTCCAGTACTGCGTACCACTAAAAGATTCAGCGGCGGTACGCAGTACCAGGAAGATGGGAGAGCGGCTGCCTGCTATAAAGCCCTCATTCAGAACCAGTCACGACCGCACTCTGGGTCAGAAAATAGATCCGCTAGCAATATGCAGTCTTGGAAACTACTTTTGTCTGTTTAAAATTCCTTTCAACTCATTCCGAATTGTTTCTGAACTGCCCATGCTGTGTTTTAGTTCATGCCGGACTGCTTCTCTCCCTGCTTCACTCCCCCACGGTGCGCGCGGATGCGTGGGCGTGCTGCTCTCGCCGGTTTTACGCATGCGAAGCACTCCTCCGGGGTTTTTCGGACCTATTGTTTTGCGGAATTTTGCACAGCGGCGACCAGTCTCCTTCAGTAGGCTACATTATTCTATGCTTTCTTTTGATTTTCACATTGGCTCGTCATCCTGTTTAATTTGTCTTCTGATTAAATCAGAACCGTTGAAACAAGTTGTAGGAAGCCTCTGCAAGTAACTGGTTGCTGGCAGACACTCTGTGCTGCAATAAAATGGTTAATCAGCAGTGGGGTGCACTGTAGAGCTGATGCGCTGCTGGTTCTGCCGGCCTGAATAGAATATAATGTCTATAGCCTTACTGTTGTGTACAGCCTTTATAGACTGAGCTGAGTAGTGATGTGCGGCTCGACCCGTAACCAACAGGAACCGCAAATGGACCTGTGGGTCGGGCAGCAGTGATCTCCTGTTAAATCGCTCTGTAAATGAAATTTTAATATTATTATTAAAATCTATAAATCTATAATCTATTACTGTCATGGCATCTGAAGGTGCTGATGCAATGAGCAGGTGACAGTCCGCGGTCATTTTCAAAACACACCTTTGTCACGTACTCCAAAAGAAACTTAATGAAACTTTAAACAATAATTTATTGTACAAAACGGGGGAAACAAACGTTGACAAAAACGGTTCCATAATTCATATTAAATTGAAAAGATAATGAAAAAACAGCTACAAGTTAGAGGGAATAGTGATAAAGTGGTAAAACCTGGCATTGATCCACAGCCTCAGACGGATGTGCTCAAGCTGCCATGCGCATAAAGCTCCGTTGGTAGGCGATACTATATTTTCACATTTTTAACAATGCAATTTAAAAGTTTAGATTTTTATTGATAACCTACATTTACCAACAACAAAAAGACTACATTTAGCACCAAAAATATGTAAAAAATAATAATAATAATAATTTTTTAAAAAGTAAATAAAAAAACGAATATCGAATACCAAATTTTCATAACGAATACCTACCCATAGAAACGAATATTCGAATATCCGAATATTTGGGTACAGCCCTACCTCGAGAGAGCAGGCGGTCTCCTCCACCTAGCCTTTGAAACGTGTACCACATGTGTAATGTCTTTACGTTTGTTGCAAAGTGTCCCAATTAAAATCAGTGGGAGAATAAACAGTTGTGTTTCGTGCTATTTTGTTCAATTTCAACAAACAGAATAGCTCGAAAAGAGACTGCTTCTCAGCTAACGACCGGAGATTTCACTCAGCAGTATGTAAGTGCGCATGCGCGTCTACTTCCGAAACACAGCGGTTGCTATGGGGATCAGTGCGTTTGATTTATTGCACTGGGATGTTTTCCACAACTGGTGCACAGACGTCAAGAGACGCAGCTTGCACCGGGACAGGACGAACAATAAATTACACCAACGAAATTCCACACATTCTTGTGGTTGGCTGAAACACTTTCAGCATGATTTAAATATCTGTCAGTTATCATCTACAGACATTTTGAATAAATGAAGTGAGAGAGAGAGGAAGGTTTTGGTAATAGTACCGGCAAGAATTTAAAACTACTTTCACCTCTGGTTATTTGTCTGTCCCCATGCTGTCTCTCATGTACATTACATTCTAACAGTTTATCAGTTCAAGTTACAACTTCTAACGCTAACTTAGCAAATGCAAATCAGTAGTTTGATTCATATTCATGTTGTTACACACCCACCTAGCAAACCTGTTAAGTTTATCATGAATTCTGCAAAAAGAGAGTTGCACAGGCATCGATCTCAAGATCTTCATATCTCTTGATGACTCACTGCCTCATGGTATTGCACTACACCTTACAATGTAATGTAACACATGGGAACACATAGGTTTATTCTGAAACAACTCAAATGTTAGACATACATAAAACATACAGTGAACGAGTATTAGTGTGAATCCTTATGTTGAGATCCACAGGATATTAGTGAATGGAGTCTGATATACATGAAGTAATGACAGCTGGGCTGAATTTAGCCTTATAATCATTTAATATAAAGTCTGATAGAGTAGTGTATATCGAAAAAGAAGCTAAACTAAAGTAAGAAATCACAGCAACTGATATTGGAAGTCAGTTAAAGTTAAGTAAAATGCAAACACTGTAAGTTACAAACTTTCCCTCTGACTTCTTTCTTAGTAAATTCATGCGATATGATACGGTTTCTTCCTGCTTAAAAAAATAAAAAAAAACACTCTGAAATTGAACCAAATGCAGTTGGATTGTTTTATAGTTACTGTTTGTAGATACTGGACTGGATGTAAAAGTATTTAACAATTAAATAGCTGATGTCAGTGGGAGCATCTTTAAGCAGTAGTTCAACAGAGCTTTTAGAGCTTTTAGTTAGGTAGGAATATTAGAAGTGAATATTCAGCCTTCCAGCAATCTGTCATAAAGACCTGAAACAAGATTGTTACTGACTGCATTAGGTACTTAACCCACAGTCTTTGTAATTATTACTTCCCATCATATCTTGTGATCTTGTGAATAATGTGATATTGACAGTGTGTTTTTGTCTTGAACAGGTACAGTTGTTAAAAGAGACTGCACAACAGAGTCAGGCATACGGTGTGACCCCTGTGTGAATGGCACTTATATGAACCAACCTAATGCTCTGAAAAAGTGTTTCCCCTGCACCTCCTGTGACCAGGGTATGTCCATAACAAATTAACATTTCTGTCTTTCTTCATTCTCATTGACAACCTCCAAATTCAGTTTAATTTGGACAAATGCAGTAGTTTGGATAAGGTTAAATTAAATTAAGATATTTGACAAAACCATAGCAGACAGCCAAAACCTTAAACCCACTGGGGTGCTCCATAGGTCATTTTTTAAAGAAATATCAAGAAGTCACAAATGTGAATATTTGCTAACCTCTTAGTCTTATATGACAGTAATTTAACTACATCACCTTTGGCTCTGGGAAACATGATGGATGCATTTTTCATTTTATTCTAGTACCTCATATATCGAACAAGTAATCAATTAAGTCGATGAATTAATCAGCAGAGTATTGGTAATGAAAGTAATTTCAAAAGTAAGTTGCAGCCCTGGTATGAATGTAGTTTGATACAAAATAAATTATGCGATAATGTGCTGCTTGGTTTGTGGCATGTTTGCTTAAAAGTGATAAAACAAGATTTAAAAGGAAAAATAACTGATGCACTTAGGTGGGATTTTCCTCTTTAGGATTTTAATTGATTGTGTTAATGCCTGAATCAATATAATTCAAATGCAGAGGTGGAAAGACGTTAATATTTTATAGTAGTAATCTATGAGTAGTATGATGTCATATCCACAAGTAAAAAGGTCATAATATACAAGATTAAACTTGTAAATTTATGAGAAAAAAGTCACAGATAAAGACTGGAAAATCAGTGACAAAGTATATATGAATGATCAGAAGTGATAGATAAATAGTGTGTGTGACTTTTATGCTGAAGGTTTGAGTGATCTAAGACAAACATGTGACATCAGGGCTGTGGTAGAACGCCAAGTGTTAAGATAAAATAACGTAGGTGCTGGAAATGGCAGGAAATCACACCCACAGATACACACACATGGAAAGGTTGGTATGATGTTTATCTGAGGAGGAGTATAAGAATGTTCGGTGAACTACTCTGCTGTGTTGTCTCATTGTTGCTTTGAAGTTGTAACATGTCTTTAATAAAATATCCCCCAAGGCTGCGTTTGACCCCGTGTCAGAGTCTTTTTTCAACACAGCAAGTGATGTTTTAAATATTTTTAGACTTTGTTGAATAAGTAGTTAAGATGTATATAGCTAGTAAGTGTATGCTATGTACATACATTTTCCCAGAACAGCTAAACAGGCCTGTTCGTGTTAACTGTTCATGTTTTTGGAAAATTGTTCTCGGAAATATGTCTCATGATTAACAGTCTCTAGAAGTGTATGATGAAATTTTTCCCATGGTATAGGCTAGTGTAGAAAAACAAATAAATATTGCAATAAATCGTAATATGCAATGTTTAATTGTAAATATAATATATAGTATTGTCAAATAAAAAAAACCCTATAAATTAATTAATTAAGACTGAATTTAAATAATGTGTTATGAAACTCCAAGTAAAAAATAATGTCATTGAATTTACTGATATATTATTTTTTTTGAATTTACTGATGTGTCATTCTATTTCCATAAATTGTCCCTTAATGGTGAATAATTTAATGTCATAATGTAACTACAAAGTTACAGTCTTTTACGTGTAAGTTTTTATCGTATTTACCGTACTAAGATGTCATCATATTCGATTTTACAATTATTGTATGTCCTGCTTTAACATTTACAGTTTTTATTTTGTTAGTGATTTTTCTTAGCACCTAAAAGCCACCTAAAAGTAAGTCTAACCCACTGAGCAGCAACAGGAGCTCTGATTGGCTGGCTCCTATGTCAGGAGTTTGGCCAATCAGAGCTCCTGCTGTGGCTGTGTGGATTGGATATTATTCAATTTTTCTTTGGTCACAGCCAACCAAGTGGCACATAATCACAATATTTCAAATATTATTTAAACTTGAATAAAATGTATGAATCTATGTGTACCAGTAATGTAATGACTGTGTTTCTGTTGCCTTTAGGTCTCTTTGCCAAAAAGCAGTGCACAGCTACAAGTGACACTGTGTGTGGTGTTTTAGAGGGCTACGTCTGCAAATTGAGTGATGATACAGGATGTAGTTTGGCACAACAACATACACCCTGTGAATCTGGTCACAGGATCAAAACACCTGGTAAGTGCCCTCACATTAAGCTGGCTTTATAACCTGTTTATTTAGCTCCATATTTACATGGTGTTAACAGTATCCAGGTCCTGAGCCTCAGCAACAGTTCAGGCACATCTTTGACTCCAAATCCAGCAGATTTGTTATACCTGTGCCTGTTTCGTTTCTGGTGCTCTGGGGCCAGATGCATAAAACTGTGTGTATCCATGACGTTAACTGTTTTCATTCAAAGTCAGAAAAATGAATACACATCGCTTTCTTCAAATTTATAAAGCTGCATGTATGCCTGATTCTGTTCAATAAGTCTCTGCTCTGAATAAGCCTTGTTTCCACACCCACAGTTAGCCATAAATGGATGTAGAAACACACTTAAACACCCGTTCGCATACTGATACTTCTGCCTCCTCCACCCATCATTAGACCCGTCACTGAGAAATAACGCAAACAAGAAGTGCAGTTTCACGGACTGTGTTGCATCAGGAAGGGTTCAACAATGGTGTTAGAACAGCTGTCGTTACGCACAGCTGTGGCTCCTGTTTTCAGTGTCTGTACCACTAATTCATCTCATGTTTCTGCAAACTATCATTGCGGAAAAATGTCAATCATTATAATTAATAAACATCAGAAGGATGATCAGTGATCTGTTCATAGTGCTTATTTTAAAAATTGACTTAAAAAAATTGCACCACAATCCAGGATCAAATGAAATCATTAACAGAGAGATAATGGCTCAAGTGAGGAATGAAAAATAAATAAATTGAAGTTTATAAATGTGCCTTTGATTTGTAGAACGCTGTTTAGCCTGCCAAAATAGTGATACAGTCTGAATATCAACGTGAGATGCTCACAATCTCACAGCACATTCGTCCCTTAGAAATACCAGCTAATGTACGGAAAAAGGTGTATGCATGGTGTTGGTGTGTATGCATTGTTTATACATCTGGCCCTTGGACTCTGCTGCATTTACCACGTAAGAAATTGAAAAGATGAGAGTGACAGTTCAGTTTATCAGTCAGAATGGTGTCACATTTTGACCCTCTGACCTTCATTCTGGAACCAGGATATGATGAACTGGGCTTATGCTTATCAGTAAACCTTATAGGAACAGAGCTACAAGTTAACCTGGGACTAATATTATTCATATCTCAAAATTAGGACTTGACATTTCTGAATTTATTGAGTGTAACTTTGCTGCTTTACCACACTCTGCTGTAGAGTATAAGTTGTAATGATGAGTTTTGGTTTCCTGACAGTTGATTTGTTCAAGAAAAATGCAAAAAACATTGTTATATGTGTATAAATAATTATGTGTAATAAATAATTCATTTAATCCGTCACTCTGAGAAGTTTTGGTGAATCAAAACTGATTTCCTGTACTAAGATGTGTTATAAACCTACAACCCCAATTCCAAAAAAGATAGGACACTGTGTTAAACCTGAATAAAAACATAAGGCAATGATTTGTAAGTCTTTTGACCTATACTCAGTTGAATACAGTTCAAAGACAAAATATTTAATATTCAAATTGATAAACTTTATTGTTTTTTCATAAATCATTCTGATTTTAATCCCAGCAACACCTTCCAGAAAGTTAGGATAGGGTCATGTTTACCACTTTGTGACATCACTTTTTCTTTTAACAACACTCAGTGAGTGTTTGTTAACTTTGGACACTAATTGTTAAAGTGTTGCAAGTAAAATTCTTTCCCATTTTCGCTTGATATACAACTTCTAATTGCTCAACAGTCTGGGGTCTCCATCGTATTTTGGGCTTCATAATGTTCCACACGTTCACCGGGAGACAGGTCAGGACTGCAGGCAGGACAGTCTAGTACCTGCACTCTTTTACTATGAGGCCATGTTTTAGTATTAAGCAGGGACATCCCTGAAAAAGCTAATGTGCTAAAAGTTAGCATTACAGACAAATCCAGTATTCCTCTTAATCACTCCCCAATTTCTGATTAAGTTGAAATGATAACCCTCAATACACATAATGATATTCATCACCATAACAGTCAGTACTTTTTCCCTAAAATGATATATACAACTGTGCGCTGTACATGTGAGCATTTTGGATGATCCTCTTCGTCCAGTCCTTCTATCTTATTGCATTTAACCATAGTTTTCTCTGTTTTTGTGGGGCAGTGGTGGCTGGTATGCGATAAATTTAAATTTTGACCTGGCCCCAGCTAGCTTAACCTCTTGGTGTTTCTCAAAGGGCTCTTAAAGTCAAAGAAACATCCTAAAATGCAGAACTTCAAAGAGTCTACATCATTGACTGTTTCAATTTCAAGGATCCTTTGAATTTTACTGAGGTAAGGTAAGACTCCCTCCCAGCACTCTTTGAACACACATTGGAATGAGCTAGCGAGGGCCCGGGTGTGCATCATTGAAGAGGCCTTACAATACACACATGCATCCTTGAAAATGCTCTGAAGGAAGGACTCGCTCGGTAGAATTTTGAAGGATCTTTGATATTGGAACAGCTCTACACCGGGATTCGATGACATCCTTGACTTTGAGAAGCACCAACTGTCCCTGTTGACCAAAACTAAACATGAAAGACTTGAAACACATGACACATGAAAACAATAGCACCATCTACTGGCAGAATTAAACTCTTGGACTGTTTTCCCACACACTTTATCTCAAAATGACCATCCTTGCATGTGAACAACAGTGTTTCGACAAGGATGCCCCTTTCATAGCCAGCCATGATACTATCACCTGTTCCCAACAGGTGTTTCATAACTTTCACAGTCTTTTGTTGCTCCTGTCCCAACTTTTTGGGAATATGTTGCAGGTGTCAAATTCAGAATGAGTTTTTACAAAAAACAATAAAGTTTATCAGTTTGAACATTACATATCTTGTCTTTGTACATCACATTTTACACAGAATCCCACCTTTTTTGGAATCAGGGTTGTATACAAAGATCATAACTGGGATATTAATGTGCATGTAAAATCACTCAATGAAGACACTGACTGAATTCTGATAAATCGTGCATTTTCTCTGGATATTTGTGTGCTTTTTCATTAATCCCACTTTTATCTGTTTCTCTAAGGAACCAGTAGAACTGATACAGTGTGTGAACCTTGTCAGCCAGGCTATTTTTCACAGTATGGTTTGAACTGCACAGCTTGGACTATGTAAGTCATTGTTAGTTTGTTTTTTAAACAAATGTTATGTTTGCTATGTTTGCTTCTTGTATGAGGGAACTACTTAACATCCCATGAAGTTACCGTTACCATTGCTGGTATTCTCTGCCAGCCTCTCCAAATTTTACTGTTCACAAAATGTAGTGATTGTCGAGTGACAGACTGCAGGCCACATACAGCCCGCCAAAGCTTTCCATCCTCTCTCTCTCTGTCTGTGTGTATCCATGTCTCAGTCCTCAGTCCTGACAGTTGTGCTACTTTAATACATAAGGTTTGTGGGCTGGGCTCAGGTGGTTGATTAACCCATATTTTGCTGGTTGGGCTGTACAGCTAGGATAAATTAAGCTGAAGTAAACTACTGTCTATGTTGTTGTTGTTGTATGTTGTTTGCGGTACATCACCATGCAAGAACGGGGACAAACAAAACACTATTTATTTGATTTGATTTTGACTGTTTATTCAATTTAACAGGTTAATTTTGAGTGAATTTAAGCATGAATGGTTGTCAAATATATATAAATTACAGTTGATGATGATGGTTGATGATGTAGTTAATGATATATGGTGTGCCTTCTACTGTCTGCCTGAGTCCATGTAAATGCAGCATAAGTTTCAAAACACTGCCAATTCCCCAGCCTTATTTAACCAAAAGTCACAAAACACAACTTTTAATAGACTTTTTTCAAAGTGTTACTTTTAATATTGATTTGTTTTTAATTAGTGTGATATTACCCACTTTGCACTTTAACATTAGAATAACACTTCACAATAAGTTTTCTTTTGAAACACACAAAGTACTGAAGCTGTCTTTCATTTCTCTTTTCCAACAGGTGCTCAGAAACCCAAAAAAAGATCAGAGAAGGAGACGCGCACAGTGATGTTGTCTGTACAGGAACTGCTTCAAGAGTGCATTACTTCTTGCCCATACCTTTATTATTATCATCATTAACAACTCTTGGGCTTTTGATTGGGGCTTAGTTTTTGTTTCCCTGATTTGACTGCCTAATATATAACATCATTTCCTCCCATTTTTTCCTCATTGTCTCCAGTGGATGGTTGCTAATGATTTTAGTGACCTAAGATTGGAAAAAAAATCAGGTATATTGCGACTTACACTTCCCTGGGACCACTGCCCCGAGAGACCCTTCCAGGAACTGTTAGCTCCCACGATCATGGGATTATGCAAACCCCTCCACCATGATCAGGTGCAGATTTTTGGATTCTACATTCCAGCGCTCACCTGTGGCCTTAGATAGGTTGAGGAGCCCAGACATCTTATTGGAGCTCAGCATAGAGTCACCGCTCCTTTGCATCAAACAGGGCCAGTTTAGGTGGTTCCCAAGGAAGAGGCTGAAGAGCATTGCTGGGGACGTATAGAGGACCTGCTCAGCCTTTTTCCCCTGTGACTGTTGTGGTGAAAAAATAGACTCCGGTGTTGATCAATAGTGAAAAAATTAGTGAAAAATTCTTCTAGTAAAACCAAAGAAAGTCCAGAGCACTCTGAAGAAAAAACAGGAGGCTAATCAGAGTCCAATGCAAGAAGGTTTATTCTACCAAGAACTGAACCCACAAGCCTCGGGCACTGACCTTTGTACCCAGTGTCTCTCTCTTTCTCGTGTTCACTTTCTTAAGATTTTAACCAATCATATGTGTAGAATTACTTGCAACAGTTCTGGAAAAAAATGTTCCATTATTGATTATAAATAAACAATTTATATTTGTAATAAAGCCTTATTAACTTCCTGTGTAGTAACCAAAAAAAACAGCCTGTGTAAGAATGTAAAAGGTGTGTGTGTGTGTGTGTGTGTGTGTGTGTGTGTGTTTCTTTTTGTCTGTTTTTAGGAGCTGCACTGACAAAAATCCTTGTCAACTGTGTCGACATAAAGAATTGAACTACCGTTAAACTTCTACTAGTAGCCTGGGCTATTTGCTTAAATCACTTCAGGCCATCAGGCCTTTAATTCCTTTTGCTCAGCAAAGATGGCAGACATGATCAAATTGTTTATTTCAACTAGTATGAATATTACCTGTATAAAAATTAGGCCAAATTACATTGTCAACAATCTGGTTTTGTTCATCCAAATAACTTCTATAAAAATGAACTGCTTGGTGACCAGACCAGGCATCTAATTGAGACAGGCCGTTATTTATCAAAATGTGTAGCCACACCAGGCAAGTAAATGGGACTGGGAATAGGCTTTTATTTTAAGTTTTACAGTGATTGGTCCTTCCATTCAGGTTCCATTGCAACATCAGCAGATACGCCCACACCATTATGACTGAAGGCAAACACAATATTATATATCTAGTAATACATCCATTCTTTATTATTTAAGGACTCAATGACTCAAGTAAAACGTCCCATCTACAAAGTGCCATATAATAGTAAAACAAAATTCTGTCTATTCTGTTGTTATATATTTATATTAAATTATAAAACTATTGAGGATTTACTTATTTATCCATTAAATTTACAAAAGGATCAAAGTAGAAATCAGTAAAACATTCATTCAGAATTTCATTAATTTAACACAAACTTTCAAACCATAGGTTCATATTTACAAATTCTGAGTGTTGCAGATAGAAAGAGATATGATAACATAACCAAATATAACTGTTTGCCCCGCTGCCCAGAGGAGCAAAAATTGAGCAATGGACATAAAAGTCAGCAAGAAAAATCCAACACTTTTGGGATTTAGAGAAACCAGGCAGTCTCAAACCTTTTCATGTCAAGGAACAAAAACCTGTGTTAGAGAGGATTTTGTCTGAAAGACACACCCCTAAAAAAGATGCATTCCCTGGAAGTTTGTGTAATAAAAATGAAATCTTTTTTGGCCCCCAAGGACCCCTGGTGGCCTTGGAATCCCAGTTTGCAAACAGTTCTCAGCCACTCGATAACCACGTTACAAAGTGGATAAAACATTGATGTCACATTAATCAATACATAGATAGATGTATAGATACTAACTCAATACCAGCATTTTAAAAATACTACTAGTACCAACCTTTTATGTCATCAGTAGTATCAGTAGTAGTATCTAGTAGTATCACTCTGTAACTCAGTGTGTTGAAGTGCCGAAACACAGTCTCAGTCATACATACATACATACATACAAGATTGCAGACCACAATTAGAGCAGTGTTATTTTCTTACCTAGTGACTGTTGTCAAAAATATCAGTTGTGTTTCTTTGCTTCTTGCTGTAACAAAGCTGTGATATGTGATACTTTTATCTGTTTATTAATCTATTTTTAAAATAAAATGTAATTGTTGTAATACTTTATCCGCTTATTGTTGTGTTTCTTAATGTTCTAATGCATTTCTTCACTTTGTGTGGCATAGTTCATACTGCCTTAGCAGTAAAGTTATTAAAAATAAACGTACTTAGCCTTTACTGAGCCTTTTTAATCTCAAGGGTGTCCAGTATAGAATGAACATGTTTCGCTTGCTAAAGACCAGACTGAAGGTCTAAAAAGCCTATGAAACAGTGTGAAAGTAAAGATTTATTACAAGATGTCTTAATTGATTGCAAAGGACTTAGAAAGGTCTTACATTTCTATTAAACACATGTTGGTTCTCTAATATCTCTGTTATCTAAATTAATCTTTGTATCAAAATGGCATTAATGATGTTGCTAATGAGTAATGTTGACCAGTTTCAAGACTTCTGGTTCAGTCTCTGACTGTTAAATTGCTCAGTATCCTGGTGACATTTATGTCCTTCACCTCTTAACAGCTACATGGACATATGAAAGCCTGGCTTAGACTTTGACTTAATTCCGACTGGCAGATTCATGGATTAACATAATATCACCAGACCACTTTAAAACTGCATCCCTTTGTCTAAAATTTGGTAACATGTTTGATATAAGCGCCGTTTATGACTAACTTAAGTTTTTTATTTGGTCACTACAAAATATATGGGGTTAAAACAATATGATCAAACACAAGAAATCATCAGAGCAAAAAAATATTTCAGATATAATCAGCCATTATGGTGACATAGAAAAATGTTGGCCTGGTATGTTGCCTGCAGACTCCTAAAACCCTCTCTTCAATTGAAATCACAATGACAAAACCTATTGCTTATATTTGCATTACTATTAATACTACTAGTACTGAAATAATGCTATATATCAACAGTAATGAAGTCTGTTATGTGTGCATTACAGCAAATAGATAGATGAATAAAAAAGAATGGAACATCTTTCATTCTACTACAAGGTCAGATGTTAGAAACCTCAATGGGTGTTATATTGCTGATCAAACTTATTTAGTCAAATTTGTTTCCATTTGTGTCCATCTATGAGCTGTTATAGTATTACTCCTAATTCTGCTACTGCTACTATTGTTAAAACTGAATACTCTTTATTGGTGTAGTTCTTTGCTTTTATTTGTCAGCACCACGTAAAAAACAAAACAATTTCACACATGAAAAAGAGATGTATTATAGGCTACCAGATTTAGCTGTTAACTAATTTATATCTGCAGTCCCTGGGCAGCTAGACACAGACATTAATGCAACTGATACAAATACAAGTTCAGAGTACAATAAATACTTAATTATATCTTTGATCCAAACATACACATTTCAGTCATTACACCCAATGCAATATATACATATATAAATAATAATTCCATTCAGCCAGCAAAGTTGTGAGCTTTTCAGTGATTAAGGTGCAGTGTTGTTGATTAACAAAAGAAATCTGAACACAAGACAAAATTCTCTTAATACATATTCTGTGTATTAAGTAAACTGCATCTACATGATGTTATGGTTTTTATATCCATCATTTTCAAGGTTTCTTTATGAAGAGATCTGATCGTATAGAAGGTTAAAGAGACAGTATAGAACTAGATGGCACTCAGCTTATGATGCTTGAAGTACCAAAAAAATACATTTGAAAAACTCAACATCGATGTCTCTTTCCAGAAATCATGACCTGCTTACTCAAGATAATCCACAGACCGTTTTTCCTATTTTCTCTCTAATGAACTACAACCACCAACCGTATCACTGCACAGAAGGAGGCGTGCAGTTATTCGTGGACGAGAGACTTGTGACAGCACAAGATGTAAACATTAATGACGTTCTCCTTGGCTGAACTGTAATGTTAGGTGAGCTAGCAGTAGATGCACATTTCTTTCTGCAGGTGATACGGTTTGCAGGTAGAGTTAGGTAGAAAAAGTAGTTCCTGCACGAAACTGCTCGACTGTCTGTGGATTTGCTCCATGTAAATATTTCAGTGCCCCAATTTGTACTGTTGAATTACTTAATTTGTTCCCTTAGCTTGATTATTTATGCCCAAAAACAACTTCATTAATTTCCTTAAAGCCCCCCTCCGGCCAGTTTTACTTCCTGTTTAACAATTAACATTCTTAAACAGAAAATGGGGCTGAGTTTAATGGTCAGATGTAACATTGGTCCATAACCACAGCAATGAGACTGCAGCTACAGTAGTCTGTAAAACAGCAATATGGAGCTTAATTTGATGAATTTGCTGTTTCACAGAACACAAATAAGACAATTGGCACAATGCACCAACTCATCTTTTCACTTACTCTCTTCTCTACTATTTCCTCCGTCTGCTTAGGATGGGCAGCGTCCATCAGCACCAGCCACTCTCGCTGTAGTTCAGCACTGACAATGACATGGGCAGCAGCACTGTGATTCTTCCTTTGTCCTTCTAATGGGACTTTTTAAAATTTTTGACTGAGAGTTGTGTGCTTTCCAGGGTCTGTTGGGGACCATGGTGATGGGGGACAGTAAAAAACTTTCAACATGTCCTGAAACATGTTGCTGAAGTCGTTATGAAGAGAGCGAGTGAGAGAGAGTCGGTGGGATCTGGTGTAATTTACTATGTTGGTTGCAGCCTTTCACTGCACATTAAGCTTAGAGGATGACGTATCACATGCAGATTCCACTATAGTCATACATCATCTTCCTGTTTTAGCAACAAAAAACTTTGAGCACAAAATTATTTGCTAAAAATATCTGACAAACAGCGTGGCCAATCAAACTTGTCCAAATCTGACACAGAAAAATATGAATATAAAAATGCCAGAATACATTGCAAGGAGGCTTTAAATTAATTGCCTCTGAACCACTCTCTTTGTTATCTCATATGTATGTAACAGAATTACAGATTACTATAAAAATGTACAGATATAAAAACTTGAAACATACTGAGGATTTCCCATTGGTAGATTTTACTGTGGCAAACTACTTAATGGCAAAGTTGTGTAATTTTCGGTTGTTTTTCTGAACTCAAGTGTTATCAGTGGTATATGGCAAGATGGAGCATTATGAAATTCTAATCAGTTATCACCATAAGCCTTCCTGAGATTGTCCTCAGACTGAGAGATGACAAAAATCCACATTGGTTAATTATTAAACTACCATGTTGACATTTGGAAGACAAGGTGGCTGAGGACAAACAAAGACAGAAACTTTGTAAAGGAGACTTTGTTTGCAATGTCCTTCAGCAGGACCTCCACTGGGTAATGATCGCTAACCTCCAGTGCCTGAAAAGAAACCACAGAGTAAACAGTTAACCAACCAGCACACATCTATGGAAAAGAATTTGGGATTCATTTAGAGTATTTGCATATTTTACTGTTTTAGTTCAGTCTGTTACATTTACATATTTACACCAGCACACACACGCAGCCTTTTACCTGTTCCTCTGAGAGTCGGTATGCCGTTTGGAAGTTAAAGGGGTTGGCTGAATTAGGTACGATTGCTCTGGCAAATGTTTCCCCATTCACAACAATCCTGTTGTGCCACACAGAATAGACAGACCAACATATTACACATATTGTTACACATATCTAAAGAGACATCGATGTTGAGTTTTTCAGTTGTATTTTTTTGGTACTTCGTGCATCACAAACCAAGTGCCATCTAATTCTATACTGTCTCTTTAACCTTCTATACCATCAGATCACTTCATAATAAAACCTTGAAAATGATGGATATAAATATATACACATTTTACTTGGGTTTTCTCATTCTTCTCACTCAAAATATGAAGGCAAATGACATATTTTCAATGGAGTTGATGGGATTGGCTTTCCACACAGAGCTCAGTTAAACTAAGCTAAACTTTTTCATTTTCTCTGCCATGCCGCCTGTTGATACTGTGGTTTTGTGAACCTTAAACACATTCAGTCAAGTTCAACTTCTGCACTAGCCACAGAAAGAGACACAAACTAACTGCCAAAGGGACAATACTCTTGAGCAAAACTGGAAATGGAAAGGACAGTGGCGTGAATTACTGTGGGGCAGTGCGTCTAGGAGTGCCGATGTGCATCTAGCGGCTGTCGGTGTGGGGTTGTACATTTTAAATAATCAGAGCATATTTATTTATGTCGGCATTCGTTGATGTGTTTTGGCCTTACTCTTCAGTTTCCCCAGCTGCATTTCAATTGGTCAGTGGTAACTTTGGCTGACAGAAACCACCCAGCATGCATCCCTGGATTCACGACCTTCCATCTCCAACATATCCTAATTCTATTTAATTACATTTTCTCATTCCAATATGTGAATGTGTTCTTTGACACATTTGATGAGCAAATATTTGTAATTTGTAACAAGATATGTTTTATGTATTTGTGCCCATTTCTGGCTGTAGTAAAAAATCCTGGGGCACTCAAGCTTTAGGGGCCCTGGCCCACCCAAAGTGATGGGTCTGGTGGGACCAGGCTTTAAAGAGTGTGAGTTCACCTGTCGTAGCTGCAGGAGGTGGATGATCGCACAGTGGTGTCAGTCTTTTCTGGAATGAGCCAATAAAGGTTCTTCTCTGTAATCAGGCGCACATTCTTCCTGTTCTTCTTAGCAAGGTAACCGCAGTCAGCGTTGAAGTCCCCAAGAAGCATCACATTCTGCACAAACACACATACACAACAACACTGATTGTAAGGCTACAAAATCTCGACAACTCTACAGTTCCAGTTACCATTAAGATTCAGCAAAATGAGCTTTTACCTCAGTTCTCCACATCGTCTTCACATGTTGCAAAACATCATATAGCGCATCAAGCTCTTTAGTGGTGTTGTCTGGGGTGGTGTGCTGAGGTATGAGGACAAACTCCTTTATAGCTGGATATAGAGAGGGGAGTTAGAGGGAGGGAAGGTGCAGGGAAAGGTGTTTAAATGCCTAAACATCATCATACGTTTCGTCAGAAAACTAACCTGTCTTGTGGGCTTTGAAGCGGACGACAAAAGGCTCTCTGGAGAAAGCATCAACATCTCCTGGTTTATTATCTGGGTACTGATACTGGCCAGTGACCATCACTGTATCAGTCCTGCACAAATTCAGACAAACACAGTGTAACTTCAACATAACTGTTCTGCTTAGGCTGTCTTAACATTTTAATGACTAGTGTACAAGTTCACCTCACCTGTAAACAAACACATACTGCTCCTGGTATGAGGAAGACCTGCCCAGTCTCTCACTGGACACAGTATTATAGGTATGTTCAGTGTCATACCTAAATATTGACGAGACACACACAGAGAAGTGGATACAACTGATGATACTGCTGTTTCTATATCTTTTTGTGTGAGGACTGGTCATGAATGACAGCTGTGTTGCGCTGTACTGATGTAACCATGCAGGCGCTCATGCTCACTGTGTTTGTGAATGCATGAAGCAAGTGATTAATCACCTGTTAAGGCGGTCAAGCAGCATTGGTACTGCTTTTTCTTTGGCATCTCTCACTTCCTGAAGCAAACACACATCACAGCGAGTGATGATCTGGAACACAGAAATGAAAAGGTGATTGCATTGTGACACAGGAGGGACTGTTGAATTTTAGGTATAAGGATACTACCTATGTTATTGCTTGTGAATACCACGATAATGGAGCCTTGGCTGTATATTAACAGGCTGGATATGCCACTGCCACTTAGCCTTGCTGCCAATTTGTCAAGGTGGCCACTTGCGGTATTGCAACTAAAAAAATCCCCCAAAGCATTTTAAACATAGTGCATTCTAACTTTTACATTTCAACATATGTTTTAACAATCAGATAGAAATATTCTTTTTGTTTAGTATATAATTTACTAACACTACATATTAAATAGAACCTGTAAATGGACCTGCACTTGTATGGGGCCTTTGTAGTCTTCTGATGACTCAAAGCACTTTAACACTATCACACACTGGCGGCTGAGGATACTTCGACATGCGGACTGGAGGAGATCGAACCACCAATCATCTGATTATTGGACCACCTGCTCTACCTCTTGAGACACAGCCACCCAATGTTACACTTCACACACCCAATATTTACTCTATAGAGGCGTAATGTTTTGTTCACACTGTATGCGAATGAAACAGTTTGCACGAGTGAATTAGATGTAAGATCAAGGTAAAGAATTAGATGTCAATTCCCATCAAGCGGCACAATGGAAGTGATGGACAGAAGACTGATGATACCAAATACGTGAATTAAGTGGCGCAAATAAAGTGAGTGGCACAGTTTTGCATCATACGCTTATTTGCGAGGGTTGAAAACTCTTAACTTAAGCAACCAATTTGCGCCACTATAGCCAATCAGCATTGAGATCCTCCAGGGATGTAGGATGCCAAGGATGTACCAGCAAAAGTTCATTCATTAATTAAACAATTTCACATTCGTATGACACAAGTTATTTGCACTCATGAAGTGATACAACACAAAATATTATAGCATTCAAACTTACGCAAGTGATGCAACGTGAAAATTCTCGTAGTGTTTTTGGTGCGAGCACAACATGAGAGAAAATAACTCTACTTCTCACTTAATTTATTACCTCAATAAACAACTTTCTAATGAGTTGATGATCTCATTCATTAGTTTTCAGCATAGACTGTTATAATAATGGCCGTAGCTACCATGACGTCACCCATTGGTTTGTGGACTGCTGATTTGAAGCCTTGAGTTTGGCATTTAGATCATCGTCATCTTGATTTTTTGGAGCCAGAAGTGACCATGTCTGGAGAAAAAGGTAGAGCTGTAGAGGAGTAAGGGGTGGATCTGACTTATAGAATGTAGCGTTGTCTCACAAACAGTCTGTTACTCAAGCAGCCCCACCCTTAAATATTTGTAACTTTAAGCCTTAATAACATGCAAACGGATGAGTTTGATCCAAATCAATTTCTCTTTGTCTTACCCTGGCAAGAGAATGCATGACATTGTTCTTCTTGGCCTTGGACTCCCCAAAGTGATGAAGGTTGAAGGCACAGATTCTAAACTCTGAAGCCCCTTGAACATCACACACACCCAACAGGAAGGAAAGCAGGAGGAGGGAAGAGGACTTCATGGCACAGATCTGCAAGATACAGTAACCTTGCATGTGAAGAAAACACGCAAGGGCAATCAGATTTGATTAAACATCCACAAACTGTGTGTACAGATCTACAGATACAGCAGTAAATATAGCGTTGATTGCACAAACTCTACAAATCTGGACAAGCCCAAACGATTCATCAGACAAAAATAACTGTGGATAATACAGGCCTGACCCTCAGATTCACCAAACATATTTCATACACACCACATGACTCTCACATACACGTCTGTAGTTTCCTGATACACATACATAAACCAATATAAGTAGCAAATGTGTTGTCACTATTAGTTGTCATAAAGTGTACAATAATAGAAAATAGTATCTGAAAGTACAGGTTTAACCATCACAGACCAAAGTCCACTGTGAGTGATTGTACTTCATGGTACTTACTGTTCTGTAATCATCATCCCATCGGGTTAATGGATAGACAGGCTGTGGTTGGACTGCTGAGTTGGAGGTACTAGTGCAGTGCCCGTTCCAAACAGGCTGACTGCTTGGCCTGTGCCATTGCTGCCTGCAGTTTTCTCAAGAACTGCTCAGACAAATAACTTCATACTCAACACTACACTTCCTTGGGTCCTGAGCAATCCACCTAGGCCCCAAACAGCTATAGATTTTTTATGAATGCCTTTCTTTCACCTTCTACTTTAAGTAAACTTGAATACTTTTATGATTAATAATTAATAGTTTAACTTAGGAAAAAAAAGTTTGAAGTTCTCCTTCTACTATTGCAAATTCATTTCCAATAGGCGTATTAGTTGCTTTGCGATAACCATTACAGGTATTAAGTAGAGCATGGATTAATTAGTTATTAGTGTTATAAGTTAGTATGATGTATGGTAAAACTGGGTTTATGTTGTGCATTATCTGTGCAAACTGTGTCACTGACTCAACACTTCCATTGGAGCTTCCTGTTTTGCTATGATTTCCCCTTAACTTCAGCAAAATGTGTTTTGGCCAGCTAAAAAAAGTCCCACCCCTAAAAAATCAATATCAGTTTAAATGTATACTATAATGATTGTATTTGTATTTTCACTGCCTTACCTTTCCATCAAACAGCCTGTTTCAAAAGAGAAAGCTGTTGACGGCTTAATTTCCCCATCTATGTTCTTATCAAAGGCTCCATTGACAAAACCAATAATTTTAGCTGGCTGAACATGTGAGTTGTTGGTCTACTGCTGTTTTAATCAGTTAGTTAGTTTGTGTTATTGTGTGACTGGTGAATCTGGACGGACCCTTCTAAACTCCAAAGTCACACAATAACACAAACAAACTAACTGATCAAGGCAGCAGTAGACCAGCAGCTCATGTGTATAGCAACGTTAAATCATTGTTTTTCTCAGCATAGTCTGGCTTTGAGAGAGCAAAATAAGGCTTCACTTTCTCTTTGGAAATCCCTGTCTGACATTAAGTTAAAACAGTGAAAATATTTTAAATATAGCATACACTTAAACTGATATTAATTTTTTTAGGTGGGACTTTTTTTAGGTGTCTAAAATGCATTTTGTTGCTGACCCCTCCACAGCAGTAACTTGCTAAGCTTCTGGAGTCCGATATGGTGTGCCACATGACTTCTACCGAATGTAATATAGGCTACTGTCTATAAGTACCCCAAACAACCCCTCTTTAAAATCTGAACTATCCCTATAAGTCATAAAAAATGCCTTCTTGTTAATAGGTAGATGAGAAAATCGGCTCATACAGCATTGTGTTTGAGCCAGGAGGTGATTAGCCTAGCTTAGCATGAAGACTGGAAACGGGGAAATAACTATCCAAAATTCAAAAATACGACCAGTACCCGTAAAGCTCAGTCATTAAGACATGTTTTGCTTATTTAACTCATACATACACAGAAATGTAAAAACAGGTAGGCCTGCCTGGAATTACATGCTAGCTGTTTAGCACTAAGTTAATAGCTTCCTCGCTTTGCATTTGGCTCAGCCTATAGCCTACATGACAGTGTTGTCAGTCCTCTCCTGTAACTCTCAGCAAGAAAGTGTATTTCCCAAAATGTCAGACTATTCATATGAACCCAACAAAAGTCATGGTAACATTAAACTTAAAAATACCAAGAAATATAACTAACACAAATGTGTTGGCCTTTGACCAGTTGATACAGGCAGCTGTTCATATCTCCTAAAAATAGCATTCAGAGTCATTTGATTCATGTTAAAGTTTTTCACTTGTAAACACCAAAATTTGCATCATTTATTCTTTCATTTTGAAGAATATGAATTATTTTTAAAAAAAACCAAAACTATTTCTAATTGTTTTAAACTGTAATAACCATGTTTTATTAATTGAACCCTATCAGCCCAAACATATGTGTTATCAGAAAAGCGCACTCACTGCTATCATTTGTCCTTTGTTAGCCCACCACACAGACACACAAAAAGATACAAGAGGTTGTTTCATTTATATCACACACAGACACACATTAAGCCTTTTGTCTCACCCAGCCATCAACATGAAAATAAAGACCTGTGGCAGGTCAAAGGGCAGAGGAGGCTTAAGACGTTGCTACTTGGGATAAGGGGTCAAACAAACATGACAATCAGCAGTGGCGTTTACAGCTGCACCAGAACACTTGACAGGTTTGTTTCACTTTACACAATGTATTTCTATTTACAGGATTTAAATTGTTACCATACTGCCAGCACAGATTGTTCATGTAAAGTGGAGGACTTATGACTGCTTTATCCCATGCCAAACAATGAACACAGTCACAGTGGGGCAAGTTTTGTTTGTAGTATTCTCTCTCTCTATCTCCGTCTTCAACACACACACACACACACACACACACACACACACACACACACACACACACACATACACACACATACATTAACATATAGACACGTCAGGTTACAGGAAAGGTCACATTTCCCAGTAACATTTTTATACCCTAACCCTAACCCTAACCACAAAAAGGTGAGTCAAACTAGAGCAACAGCAACTTACCCGCTTGTTAGTTCTGGACTTGTTGTTTCAAGATCCCTCCCTCTCTGGTGAAACTCAAAACTGGTCTGGCCATGGTTTCCTGTGGGAGGGATCTCTGATGTAAGAGAAGTCTTACTCCAAGCTACAGCACACTGGGAAGAGAGTGTCTTCAGTTAATGCATCAAAAGTTCAGCCTTTACCTTACTTGTTTTGACTCTTTTATTCAAATTTCATATAAACCTTAAATGCTGTATTCAGTGAGAGGCAGTCATACAAAGATAAGTCCACTGCCATAGATAACACTTGACTACTGGGTGAATCAGGAGTGTAGATATAAAAGAAAATATTACAGAAAACAAACAATACAGATCAATGTTGCCAAATTGTGGTATACAAGAGATATGAGTGTTTAACAGTTTAACAGCTCTTAATAAACAACTTATCAAATGTAGCAATTGGTACATTTTGACCAGTAAAATCCCATGGCTTGGTTGCAGTTCTCTTACCCAGCAGTCTCAGTGTAAAGTAAGTTGCATGTTTCCTCTTTATGAGAAAAAGTGTGACATTACAACAGATCTGGTGGAAAAAGGAAGTATAGTACGTCATTTTACACCTGGTTTGCACTTCTCTCCGCCTATGTGCAGCTTTGAAAAATGGGCGGGAATAAAACAGCAAGAGGAGGTTTAGTTAGAACAGAAACAGGGTGGAGTGTCTCTAAATATAGCCTCAAACTAATATGCTTCCTTTTATTGCAGAAAGAGCTGACTCCGATGTGACTCATGATCATGTGTCATGTCCATGTCACGAGCTGAATTTTGGAATTTCACTGTTTTCCAATTTACAGCCCCACACTTTTTTTTTATTTTTAATCTCTACCCGAGTCTTTTATTTAAAAAAAATGGCATGAATTCATGCAGCATGTCTAAGCATGTGTGGAGCAGCTGTGTTTGCACAGAGGAAGAAAGTAACTGAGTACATCAGCTCACTGAGTACACGAGTATTGTACTTAAATATAGTTTCTAGGGTAATAATACTTTAATTGATTGTTTCCATTTTATGCGACTTTATACTTATACTCCGCTACACCTCAGAGGTAAATATTGTACTTTTTACTCCAGTCAATCAATCAACCAATCAATCAATGTAACCCATATAGGATACAATTCCAGTAAAGTGTAATCTCATCAGTTCCGTCACTCTGTGCAATTAATTAATTATTAATCTATTTGATACTAGAAACTTTACAGACTAACTGATTATGACATATTATTACAGGTTAAACTAGTACTGTATAGGAAGTCATAAAAGTTGAGCTTTCTTTAACAGCTGCAACATTAAAGGGATGAACACATAAATGCATCATCAGTTACAATCCAATATTATTGTGAAACAAGCCATTCTGCATAATGATTAGCCTTGTTTTAAAAGTATATTTTGATACTAATACTAATATACTTATACATAAGTGAGGTTTTGAATACAAGAATTTTACTTGGAACAGTATTTCTGCACTGTGGTATTACTACTTGTACTTGAGTAAAAGATCTGCCTACTTCTTCCTTACATTGTTTTAAAATAAAAAATAAATAAATAATAATGAAAATACTCTCTTTCTCCATTATTTCTAACTGAAAACACTTAGACACTTAAAGTTTGGACACATTCATATATGCTTTATATGTTGTCTGGGCTATATATAAAGAAATATGTATTCTGTGTGTTTGCCCAAAAGTCATTCACAGACAAAGAAATGTACAGTTTGTTATCAGACATAGTGACAAAACAACAGATACAAAAATATACAGAAAAATAGACTTCAGTAATTACAATGATAATTACCTGCTGATAAGTCTGCACATCTAACAGTTGTTGGTAAGCTATCTGAAAAAATCATTCTGCTTTAGGTCATGTCTGTCCCTGGTAGAGCTCTTATGAACAAATTGTTTTAAAACTCCAACCGAAATTTAAAGTCCATATTTAGGATTTGGGAGAGGTAAGGCTGTGTAAAAAGCTGTGTCAACACCAATCACAGACAGAGAGGATAAGAAAAGCTGTTGTATTTAACCAGGTTGGATAAAGAATAACAACACCATGTTACAGAAGTGTATGCAAGTGCATTGCATTCACTGGATAAAAAAAATTAGACACCTTATCTCGTAATTACGAGATAAGATCTCATAATTACGAGAAAAGGATTTCATAATTATGAGATAGAGATAAGGATCTCATAATTACGAGATAAGGTGTGTAATTTTTTTTTTTATTCAGTGAATACAATGCGCTTCTGTAGTTATCGACAGAATGATTCAATTAGGCCTATTTTCAGGTGTAGAGTCCCCCTCACCATTCATATCTAGCTCAAGCTTTTTACCATGAAAATCAGTCAATGTCAGCAAAGTATGTTCTGGACTATGGGCTGCACTTGAGTCTGAGCATTTTAGAATTCACAGGGGTTTGATTTTCTCTGTCTGTTGTACAGTATATGAAATTTTCATCACTCAACTGAATTTACTGCCACATGGTCAGTTGTTCTCTTCGTCACCTTAACTTCCAACTCTGGAAGACAAAATGAACAACTTGTTTTTTTAATTATGAGGGTTTTGAGACCCATCAGTAAATATGCAGTATACAAAATGTTCATACTTCTCATGTAGGAGTATTCACATAAGCTTGCAAAATGATTGCATTTCTGCTTAAATGTATGGAATCCAATATGGAAAAAGTGTTACTAGTTGATGTAGTAATCATGGTGGAACAGCTGGAATTGGAGTAATTTCCTAATATTTGATCTCTAATTCCTTATATCAGAGATAACAGCAGAAAAACTCCTTTTTGATTTCGTCTTTCCATTTTTGACATTCTAATTTTTTATTTTCTTTTAACCAAACATCCGTGAGAAAAGAAGAGAACTAATTACAGTGGTGTTCGACTAACTTCTCTGAAATCTGGTAAAATGGGCCAAAAAGGTAAGCTAAAATGGGACATTTTTTTCTGAAGCAAAACCAGCAGGTTTTTAGGCTGCCAGGTGCCCTAAAATCATGAGTTATTGTGCTATCGTGTGGCACCCTATCACATCATATTTTTGTTTCTTAAAAATATTAAAGATAATGCTGTGAGTCCATGTCACCAACAGTCTTATTAGTCATACATGTTACACGCACAGGTCCATTGTAGACAATATGGCACCAAGAAAACAGGTAGGTAGCCAAAGAACAGGGAAAGCATGGCAGAGAAGTTGAACCAATCGTTTTTCATTGAAAGCCACGGGTTATAGTAGTGATTTGATAAATTAATGACTGAACTAATAAAGGGATTTATTGGGGGTTTGTTAATCGTCGCCCCCCTTTATTTATATAACCTTAAGTAGCTATGCAAGCCCTGATACACACTCCGGTGTGCAGTAGGTGGCGGTATGAATCTATACACGTTGTTTGTGGTCCGCAATTAAAGCAGAGGAAAAAGAATGACATACGTCATCTCCGGGATGCGATACAATCGGTAGCGCCCATAGAGTGAGTGCTGTACATTTTGACGCTGTGATATAAAGCAATTGTTGCTACACATTAAAGAGAGAAATCAGAAGACGGATATTTCTCGGATTGTGTGAGCGTTATGTGAATGAGGTGTTGACGTAAGTCTACCGTACGTCTCTTACGCCATAAAATGAAGAAAAGGAGCTCTGAGAAAAAACGCCATGTGGTGGCATGGGCCAACAAAGCTGAATGGGATCAAGTTCTGGAGTATCTTTACTCGAAGGATTCCTCCTTACAGAGGTATGCACTGCAGAGGGTATCAGCCTGGAAAGGCCGGTATGCTAACAGCACTCCTGTGGCGGTGGACTGCACAGCGGACCTGGTGAGGTGCCAGGTGCTCGACAGGTCGGGACAGCTGGACGGAGACGACCTGGTGCTGCTTTACGGTGCGGCTCTGGTGAGGTTTGTCAATTTGATCACCGAGCGACAGCAGGGGAGAGTTGCCCGTCCACTGAGGCGGCTGGCTGGGAACCTGAACATACCGGAGTGGGTCGTAGATCTGAGGCATGATTTCACACACAGGAAGCTTCCTACCATAAAATGGTGTCGAAAGGGATGTAAGGTGGTTCTGGAGTGGCTCCAGCAGGAGTACTGGTCCAGGCAGTTGGGAGGAGGGCCTAATGAGGACTGGGAATCAGAGTCAGATGGAGAGGATGAAGAAACTGACCTAAAACGCCAAGGGGATGAGCTCATCGCCAGGCAAAAAGAAATGGAAGCCTACAAGAATGCACGGGAGCTTCTGATTTCTTTTGAAAAGGAGCAGTACCAGGCTTTTGATGGGCTTCCTGGAGACAAAGAGAAGAACCTGTGGCCAGCCCCCTTTGCAGACATGAGCTGGTTACTTGGTGAAATCAAGCAGTTTGCTTTGCAGTCAGGTAATCTGCTGATTGATGTGTTGTTGGAAGACGGATTTCTAGTTCCTACTGTTGAGCAACTGGAAACATTAGGCTGCGACACTTCTGACAGTGGCAGTCCCACTGAACCCAGACTCGCTCAAACCTTCCTGCGTTTTTGGCTGCCTCTCCTGAAGATGCTCAACTCACCGTCCTTTATTCACCTCCTTCTGGAGAAGCTGTTTGTTGAACTGAAGCTGCTCGCCACAGAGCAGAACAATCACAGGGCTTTCTACATTTCTGCTTGGATTTCAGAAATCCTCATCTGCAACAGCAACAAATTTGAGTACCATTTTGAAACAAAGGGACAGAAGAAGGCCAGAATGAAGGACAGGATCTTTGTGAACCGCATCCAGCTGAGGTGGCAGCAGCTGCTCTCTGCATGCCTGGATGCTCCCTGTATCAGCACGCCTCACTTGCTCCGGTTAATCCTGGACGACATGGAGCACCCTCTCCCTCTGGAAACCCGAGAGAGGCTGCTCCAGCTCTGCTCCATCTACACACAGATCACACACTCTGAATATGATACTTCTCCGGAGCAGAAACAACAGCCCATATACACACTGGAGAGTTTGCATGAGAAGCTGCAGCATTCACGGCGCCACGGCCATCCTTGGCGCTCCACAGCTGATGCAGAGAGGAGCGAGTCCTCCCAGGAATGCAAATGGGCAGATGTTCAGGCTGAAAAAGCAAAGTTGCTCAGAGGTTCACCATGGCAGGTGTGCACTGATAAGGTTTTGTGGAAGAACTATCCTCTTGGTAAAGTCCCTGGTCAGTCAGATGACCCTTCATGCCTCATGCTGGAAAACTACTCACCAATGACTGTGTTTGACCAGCCGGTGGAGTTGGAGAGCAACACAGCACACAATGTCCCAGGAGTGTTGGCACCAGTGAGAACAGCTGATGGCCTTCTATGGAACCACAGTGATGTCAATAAGCTGAAATCTGGACTGCAGCTTTTTTGATTCATGTTGCGACGTCAAGTACTGTCCTTTAACATTGTTGAACCTATGGTCTTGTTGGTTTTGACACTTGAAAAAAAGAAACTTTCAAAATATGTAAACTTCAATTTGTTGCGATATAAAACAAATATGTAAACATTTGATCAATTAATTAGTCAGTCAACATAAAAGTCATTTATCTGAGTCATTTATCAGGCAAGAATACCAAACATTCACTGGTTCCAGTTTCCTAAATGTGAGGATTTACTGATTTTCATTCATCTTTATAACATATTATTTTCTTTACTAACTAAATGTCAGAAAGTTGTGTCCATTATAATTTCTCAGAACCTTAGGTGACCTCTTTGAGTGATTTGTTTCATCCTGCCGGCAGTCTTGAACTCTTTTTTTTTTCACAAGTTTAACATTTTATAGGAAAGAAAAATTCATAAATAATGATAATATTAAAAAAAAATCAGCAGATACATCGATATGGAAGACAGCTGTTAGTTGCAGCCCTAATGTACGGCATTTGTATAGCCGTTCATGTTGTATGCTGTGTGTGTAATATTTTCAATACATGACTAAGACAAAAGTGGAACTAGTGCAGATATTTAACTCATCATATACTGTTGCATAAGTAAAGAATGTGAGAATGTGGATGTGGTTGATTTATTATGATGGTTTACAGTGAGTTTTTCTTTTCTTTCACCTGTCATGCAAGTGAACATGCATTGTTAATACAGTTGTCACTCTCTACAAAGTGTTTTGGAGTAAATGTCTCTCAGTTTAAAACACTGCAGAGGGGATTTGTTATAAGCACCGGGTGGTTTTGTGTAATACATTTTCTTATGTGCACCTATGTTCAATAAAACATTTTCCTACTGAATCTATATGATTGCATTCTTTTTGGGTGTAAATTTTATGGAGCTGAATTGCAGCATATTGGTTTGGTCTAATGTTGGAGAATGGTGAATTGGCATGAGCTAAGACTCTCTGCAAGGACATTCATACATAGAAATAAAATTAGATTTTAATTTTATTTATTTCTACGGTTCAGACTCAATGCAGTGCTGGGTTAAAAAAAAAAAAAACGTGTCTTCTTACATACCCCCATAAAGAAACCAGTTATGTTTGTTCTGGTACTGCCTCCTTTGCTAAATTTAGTAGGAGTGTATAATGGATTTAAAGAGTTCACGTGAATGGTGAAAGAGAGCACACCAAAGTATGATAACCTTTTTACTTACATCACTATTAAGGGAGGCACAGCAAACAAAGCATAAGGAAAAATAAGTTGAATGACAAAAAATAATACATTAAGTACAATCTAACAGGATACATTTGTAGCGTATGTATACAGTGACCTGAGAAAAACCAACACCTGTGCAAAGGGTAATCCATACACCACAGCAGTCATGTTGCAAATACTACTTTTTAGAAGCTTACAATTTGTATTTTCTTTTGAGACTGTCAGAGGGGAGTTGATCTACCTCTGGCCAATATAACTGCGTCATAATGAAAATGCAGTTATTTTATTTATTTATTTTTTTTTTTTAAATTGAAAATTTGTAGAATATACAAGAACATACAACACCTTGTAGAGGATGTTCCATGTATAAAAATACAGAGCAAAATAATACCTTGATGATGGTGAGGAATTAAAAAAAAAAAAAAAATAGGGGGAGATTTACTTATAAATAGATCCAACACAAGGATCATAATGCAAATGAACAAAAATTGTGAAAAGTCAACACTTACTTCTTGCAGTCCTGCTAGAGTTCATTTTTTTCAGTGTCAAGAAAAACTACTTTAAGCCATTATAAACCAGTTAAAGGAGGATGTACTGGTCCTGCGCTTGCTACAATGAAAACGGCGTTTACCCAAAAGTAAGATTATATTTATTATGTCAGAAACATGAATTTAAATTATCCATATAAAAAGGAATGTGGGAGATATCAAATGTTTGAATGTCATTAGTCTTCAGCAATAACTTTTTTTTTATGTCAGACCAGAATCTTTGAGACACGGCATTAAAAAATGCTCCAAGGTTTCTTCATTCTCGCTGCAGAAGTTTCAGGGGTCATCTTCCAATTCAGACCTTTTCTTGAGAAACAGTGGTGTTGGATAAATCTTATGAATTACCTTAAAATTCGTTTCTTTAACTTTTGGGGAAACAGACCACTTAATAAATTTAGAATATGCTTTATCCAGAACAGACAAATATGAAAATGCAGTTGTTGATGTTGTCGACTGAGTAAAGTTTAGTAGGACTTTTATTTTGAACAGTTTCTCTAGGCGGAGGTAGATATATCATTGAAAACTAAAATTAAGAAGAGTAAAAATTGTGGAGAGATGACTACAATGCATTTAGAGAACTATTATGGGTATATTAAAATTTTTACAGATGGATCAAAAGGTCCAGAAACAGGCCAGGTAGATGCAGCTTATGTGATACCTGAATTAGAATTAAAGAAAGCTGTAAGGATAAGTTATAATGTGTCAATGTTTACTGCCGAAATTGTTGCAATAATTCTAGCATTGCAATGGGTTGAGGAAATTAAACCATTAAGAGCCATAATATGCACAGACTCATTGTCAGCATCGGAAAATATGCAATCACGCATTTCAGGATGCAGACAGGACCTTATATATGAAATATTTGTGTTACTTTTTAAAATTCAAAGATTAGGGTTGCAGTAAAATTAGTTTGGGTACCAGCGCATGTAGGAGTGCAAGGAAATGAACTTGCAGACAGGTATGCAAAGAAAGCTCTCAAACATGATACAATTACAGCAACAACTAAGATGAAACTAAAACTTTAATAAAGCAAGAAATCAAGAATATATGGCAGAAACGTTGGAATAACGAAAAGAAAGGAAGAGATCTGTTTTTTATAAACCCCTCTGTAGGGGGACTGAGACAGGGAGGCAGGAACAGGAGGGAGGAGGTTATTTTATCAAGGTTAAGATTAGGATACACAGGACTAAGTAAAACGTTATTTGTGATAGAGAAACACAGAAATGGAGAGTGCAGTGTTTGTAAAGAGGAAGAAAGTCTTAAACATATTTTTATGAAATGTAAAAAGTATGAGAGGGAAAGAGAAAAATTAAAAAGAAATATTGAGGAAATAGGGATGAAATTTAGCATAAAAGAAATGTTAGATAAGCCCTCGACAGATAGAATAATGAGTAGAGTATCTGAGGATCTTAGAAGTACAGGACTAGATAAACGGATATGAGTGTTTTGTTGTTGTTTTTTTAATTAATACAAAATGTAGTCTGTAAAGCCTATACAGAAATCACACAGACCGACGGGTGGCGGTAATGCAGTATCAAAGTTTGCTACTGCCGTTAAAAACAAAGAAGAAGAAGACAGTTTCTCCGGAAGTGTCTTCACAGGTCGACGCTGGGTTACGCCGCTGGTGTTGTCTGTAGTCGCGCCACAGTCCTTTTCATATTCAGGCTGTGAGTAATTTTGCCAGCAGTCAAAACCAGCACTGTATCATCGGATGACTCTGTTCCAGTAGTTTATTGTGCATTGTTTTTCAAACAGGACGGTAAGTTGTTGGTTGAAGAAGTGTTGTTAAAAGATGCTGCGTCATTCATGGGTTAGCGCCTCATGGCCTAAGCCGATGTTAGCTGAGTTAGCTTTAGCTTTACCAAAAACCGAGCGGACACAAGCTAACGTTATTTCAATAACTTTTGCTATCTTTAACCAGCTACATGAAATTGGCAGTGACACTTAAGTAAGTTAGATGTCGACTCTTTGTTTTAATGAACCAGAATAGTTAACTTAGACAAATGCCCTGCTAGGACAATTGAGGCCTAGTGAGCAAGTTAATGTAAAGACAATAAACATTTTGAGTATTAGTTGCCATGTTTGTCGATTAACGTTACACCAACAGACTGAATATTGTTACGGTGGGGATTATGTATAGTGAATTGTAACGACATGTTTGAATTTATTGTCGGGTATCGTATTGTGCTTGTAGAGGCTATTAGGCCTGGCTTCGGCAACAGGTCGGTTACGTTGGTAATACGTTTAGTAGACACACCGGCTTTTTCTGAGTCAGGAAATGGAGGATGTGTGGAGCGAATACAGAAGGAATGGCAAGGTCTAAAACATTTATTTAGCAACTTAACTGGTTAGATTTCTGCACGGCATTGCACGTGTATTTCATACAAAATTGTACACTGATAGTACCTAGCGAATAGCTCACTAAATTTAACAGTAAAGGACGGCAGAGGAAGTAGCCGCACACCAATGTAACTGGGCTACAAAACCAGAGAAAGGTCCCGAGGCTGGGATCGATGCAGAAATAGTCTTATTTGTTCAGGACATCTTTACACTAAAAGGTGCTCGTAGTGCAAAAAACATTTTTTTTGTTCTAAGTAAATATATTTTTGCATCAATGTGGACCCTTCTAGCCCAGGTACATTGGTGTGCGGTTATTTCCTCTGCCATCATTTATTGTTTGTCTAGGCAAACTTTTTTTGTTGTCCCAAATAGGCGCAGTTACTAAATTTAACCCCCACAATTAAAGAGAGACGACTTCATTGCTTAAATGTTAATTACTTCATAACAAGTAAGTTCATCTGTTATCAAATATAATATACTCATCACCAGGATAGTAAGGTGGATTCTAAAATCTACCCGCCACTTAATAGATTGTCATAGTTCTTTTGGCTGGTGAGCAAGCTTAGCAGTCACTTGCGTATTTTACCAGCATGTGGCTTTTTCCTACTCATTCATCACAGTTACAACTCTGTCCACACTGCACTGCTGGTGCATGAAGGCAACGAAAATTGTACTCAGGTCCTGGTGAGGGAAACAAAGATAAAAAAAAAACTGTAAAACACTAGACTAGAGGAAAAAAACTAAAGCACTAAAAATAACATTGCAATAGATATCAATACATAGCAACATAAATAAGTATGTAGAGGTAGTGTGAGGATGTAGCACCATAATTGCACTTGCCCATAAAGTGCATTGAGTGCATTTAAAGTCTATAGTAAAATATACAGCTTGTTGCTTAATCTGTTATAATTTCGAGAAAAGCACTGAAATATTTTACAGTATTTACTGGCTAAACTGATAGAAAATTGTGTGAGAATTTTAGCTGTCCACAGTCAGTTAATTGTTACAAAATTACACTCTAACACTATATTTTTGTTGTCTTCTCAGGTGAGGAATCATAAGATATCCCCCAGACAACCTCCTTGTGGTCCCACTGTCAAACCACAATGATCACCAGAAGAAGAGGACTTGCTCTGAACAACAAAGAGGCACAGTCTCTTGAAGTTGAAGTGAAAACTGTCGAAGATCTCCCAAGTCCATCTGAGGGGTTCCCAGCTTACGATATCGACAACACTGGAATAGAACTAGACGACCTATTTGAAATTGAAGATTTAAAGTGGGCACTTGAAAGAGATACTGGCTCCTCACTCTTCGATATTGAGTTGGCTGATTTTGGTGTGCACAGTGCCAAAGACCAAGATTCAGAGGTTGAGGCTTCAGTGGCCTCCTCTCCAGAGAGAACATCATCTGACTTGAAGATTAAGAACAGGCCAAACCAGTCAAGCCGCTTGATCAACAAAAATGCCATCGCTGCCAGGTTGAATCGTCTCAAGAAGAAAGAATACGTCAACAGCTTGGAGAGGAAAGTTGGAGTCCTGTCAACAGAAAATGACGGGCTCAGACAGGAAAATTCTCAGCTGATCAAGAGAGTGGAGGAATTGGAAGATGAGACCAGGTACTTGAGGGCTGTGCTGGCCAATGAGAGCATGTTAGCCCAGCTCTTGTCCAGGCTGAGCGGTGTGAATGGGATGAAATTATCTTCCTCGCTTTTCCAGGGGCCCGACCCAAATGACCACGACTATGCCTTACCCAGGAAGCGAGTGAAAGTGGAGGAGAAAGAGACATCTGGTGGCGTGTGTCTGCACGTGGACAAGAACCATGTCTCAGTGGAGTTCTGCACTAAGTGTGCAGAGAGTGCAAGCACATCACTCAAAATGTAGGGTCAAGTACTTATCTCTGTTTTCAGATATTGAGACTGAACTTGATATGGCTCTGTACTGAACTTGAGGGTGGATGAACACTGTTCAAGTAGTTAAGATTACCTAAGAACTGCTGAATGTGCATGTGTTTTTGTGTAATGATGGATTAAGTACACATTACTGCTAAACCTTGTTGACAGTTTCTTCTAGGTTATGGTTGATCCACCATCCGGGATGAGTGGCTTTCTGAACACCTTTACCTGCTTGACTCCATGGTAAGGATCAGACAAGAAAATACATTGTCGTTTATCACAGGCTACAGACATTCAGCAGCGACCCTAGTACTATTGTTTTAATACACTTCCTGTTCCCAGATAGTGGACTTTGAGTACTTTTATCATTTCTTTTGTTTACGGTTTGTTAAAGGAAAATATTCAATTGTAGTAAACATCTAATTGAGAGTTAAAACAAATTATCCTCAATGCTAAGATGTTAAGATAAAGGTGAAGCTCCACAAAGAGTGATTTTGAATCAGCTTACAAATTGGAAATGCCGAAAAAGATAAGACTGTATATACTTTATTTTGACACGAATTGATCTCTTTGTGAACCAGCACCATTGTACAAAAGAATGCTTTTATTTAGCACCACCTATTTTTCTTTATGCTAAAGTGGATTCTGCTGGTGGAAGGTGAAGAGGCTGGACAAGCTGCTGCCAACGTGGCCTGGTATTTTTTTAAAGGTAGTATCGGTAACCAACGGTATACGTTGTTATATTTTACCAATACTTCACACCTGTAGCTCTTGTCACCGTAGCTCTTGCAGCAGTTCTGGGGGGCTTGACTACAGCTGCTCCATTACCCGGAGCGACACTATCAGAGGCTTAACAGTCTCATAATTATGTCTTGTATTTAGTGACATAATGGAATGTATTGATTACTAAATACATCCAGAATGATTTAAGTGATGAAGTTGCCATTATGTTTAACTACATGTAAATGTGTATATAAGTTTGAATACTGTTTGGGGCAAATGACCTTGATGTTGGACAAATAAATCATATTTTCATTATGTTTGAGTTACAGATATCTACTCTGTGTCTTGTTCTGTACTGTTGATATTAATGCATCTCTTTTTCTCTTTCTGAACAGCAAGCTCTCTGCCGATAATGGTCTTACTTTCCCTGAACATTTGGGTCAAGTCTGGTAAAGGTTGTCTAAACAAATGAACAAGACCTCATTTGATGGAAATCAAAGCGTGCAGCATGAGGGGGCCCACAGGGATCAATCATCCTGCCCTCTGTTTTAGCTCACTCACTTCAAACTCTAGATGCTTACAGCCCTTTTTCAAAGCTTAGGTTTTCATTTTATGATTACAGTTATTATCAGGTGGGAGTCCATAGAAGGATAGGCCTGCATTTTTTGAAATAGGCTTATGTGCTTTTTTGCTTACCATTGGGTTTAATCAACACAACTCTCATCTCTGTGTGTTAAACATGAAGCTACAGCTGGTCAGTAGAGGTGGGAATCACCAGAGGCCCCACAATACAATACCAAGATACTGACGTCACAGTGCAGTATTATCGCGATTTCAGATGTTTTGCAATATGCAGTTTTGCAATAACATATATTGTGATTTATTACTTTACTGTAAATAATATCTCCTAAAGGAAACTTTTTCAACATCTGTTTTATCTAATAAGCTAAAATTTTTAAGATGAGTCTCTCACTCCATTCTTTTTAGGGCAACAAATTGTATCTGCAGTATTATTTATATAACAAAGTAAAGATTTTTAGCCCTTGTGTATTGATACAATATTGCTACACAAAATACCATGATTTTAATGGAAGTAAATGTTTTGGAGGGTTGTTTTTGTTATGTTAGGGTGATGACCGAGTAAAATGACAAACGTTCGAAGCTCCATTCAAAAACCACAATAGAAGTTTGAATGTTGAAATAAAAACACATTTGGTACAGCCCTACAGAGTAGTGGAGGTAAGCATGGCGACTGGAAAAGAGAATCAGTTTGCCAACACCCCATAGAGTTCATGAACACATTTATTGTATTTGTGTAATCTACACAGACGCACAGGTGTAAACAACAGTTTGTGGGGTGCAGTGACTTAGTCTTGTCACCATGACATGTCAGACAACCGGGATGTCAGAAATTACTACCTTCAGACAAAATATAATGGTCCCTCACATTTTAAGCCCAGTTGCGACCAAAGATTTGTGACCAGACAAAACCATTTTACAAAGTTGTTTAGAAAAGCTGCAGCAACATGAACTGGCTGATAGTGGCTCGACTCTAGCTGGCTGATGGTGCCACCCGCAACTCAGTTGGTCAAATCACCTTCAGCTGGTTTTAGAACATTGTGCACATCACCTGTTTGAACAGCCTATTAGCTTGTATAAAAGTCTGCTGGTCAAGTCAAAATGACGCTGGTGCTCTGATCCCGCCGAGCTGTCAGTTTACATCCACACTGTGTGCTGTGACAGATGGTGGATCGCTGCTGCTCAGTGGCAAAGCCAGGCTAGCTGTGTCTAATTTTTATGCTAAGCTAAAAACTCCTGACTGTAGCTTCATATTTATCATATAGTTATGAAAGTAGTAGACCATCCTGGGGGGGGGGGGTGAAACAATACACTGCACAAAACTCTACAATGAAATGAGATTTAACCCCTACTAAATAGACCAGTGTACACTGAGGTTTGGCTGAATTTGAGTTAATTGTTGCGACCACAACATCGTGAAAACCTGAAGGGACTGATTAACCATTAAAGGTGGAGTAAGCAATTCCAGGGAAAGATTATTTGAACTCATCACCCAGACAAATACACCCTCTGCACTGTTTAGCGTCCCTCTCACGCCCACTGTCTTTCTCTTTATACAACGATGGCCTTTGCCCTGTCATGCGCACGAGCACAGTACAATAGTGTTGTGCGGCTTTTGTCCAAGCCACGTAGGTTTTTTTTGTTTGTTTGGGGTTTTTTTGCATTTAGAGAGAGGGGGTTGTGTGTGAACACCAGGTATTCTTTTCCTTCTCTGCAGTCGGGAGCTCCACAACATGAAATTTTCACTGAATTTGGATAAAAAGTGCATTAATTAGAGCCAGTGACTGCACCGTGATGCTTAAAGTGGCTCTTAAAGCTGTTTTAAACAAAAATTATAATTTTACCAACATACATTCATCTTTGAAAGTTTGTAAAAATGTCAAGATATTGAATATTTAAAGCAAACTAAAGTAAATCTGGCAACACCTTACTTTGAGTCTCCCTATTTAGCATTCATAAGCAGCATCTAAATATATTAGTTTATGGGATCCCATTGTGGTGTAATGTAATTGCAAGCATGACAATTTTAAGTATTAATGAACAGCATTTGTCAAGAACTATAATTTCTTTAATGCAGAAAATTCATATGAAAACTTGCTATGTTGTCAGTCATTATCTGTCTATACAGCAGCCCTCACTCATGGGTGCCTTCAGGAGGTGTATTTGTGAAGAATGCGTTTATAACATGAACTCCAATTCTAAACTGCTTACAAATGCTGAACAGGGTTAAGTGTTGCAGTAATAGCGCAGTTAGGTGGCTGACTCGTTTCTCTGAGATTCCCTTGAGCACCACAACGCCCATGACTTTTTCAAAGCAGTATGTTTGGGCAAACTGCCAGCCAGACTCTACTATGTGTTTAAGTAAAGGGGTTAAAACCTGCTCAAACAACCATGTGATGCTTACAAAATTTCGGCAATTAGATGACATTCCATTGAGTCAAACCCACTAGAGAACTTAAAAATGACAACGAAATGTCATCAGCTACCGAATTTTTATGCTTGAGACTGTAAAGTTTATCGACAGTGAAACTGGAGTAGCTATCGTGTTGATGTCAGCCAGCATGGAAACCAACTAAGATTGTGTCTTCATCTCACAAATGCTGTGTCACTGCTTTTATCCTGCGTAAATCCTAGCATTAGTACTGAACATACACTGACGTCTTGTTCTAGGACGTCACACATGAGTGTCGGCCTCCAGCAGTTAGGTTAGCAGATGATGTGCCGGTCAAGGTCATTGGGACAGCATGAGGTTGTTTAAGTCAAATGGGAATCAAGCTCACAAGTCATGTAAGGGACTAAATATAAATTTTTAAAACTGGCTCTTAGATGAATGTTTGTCGACGAGAACTATTTTATGGATTGTTTTGCAGCTACACACTAACTTCTAGTTATCTGCATTGTTATGAAAAGTCGTGCTGGTTGCCAGACCTCAACAGATGACAGCTCTCACCAGTTGAAGCAGTGTTGAGAAAGACATAAAGACAATGGACTGATTGAATTTAAGCAGTGTCTTTGGCACGTGAAAAGAAGAGTTTCAGTGTTCATTTTAAGCTGCGGCAGTTGGCTTACCATGACCCTTTTCTAATTTTAAAGCAGTACTGCACAGTTGATGAGGTTGAGGATATTTGACTTGACTAATTTCCAAGTGCTTGAAGTTTTGGGACCACCTTGCACATAAACCCTGGGCACGTATTATGGTACCTTAGTAGCAAACAGTTGACAGATTGTAGTTACATAATGTATGTGGACACAAAAACATAACCCTTATTCACAGTTTTTGGTGCCAAAAACTAAAGGCACATCTCATAAATGTGTATATGGTATTTAAGAGTCACTTGATAGATGATGCTAAGATTAAACACATTTTATTGCAGATATTTTGTCAGATACAGTCAAGTAAACAATTAGCTGCATTCTGTCAGTGTTGCAATATCTTCAGTAGTTCTAATTTATAATACGTTCAGTCTTAGAGTTAGCGTATGATAAGACTCCATCTCCATGCGCACTTCTAGAACTGTAACCGCTCCTGTTAACGGAGCTGTTTGCACAATATCCAGCGACCGTGGTTTGGTTGGAGTTATCATGGAGGAAGGTGATGGCATCAACCATTGATGGCTGCAGCACCATCTTCACTTGTCCGCTGGTTCTTCAGCAACAATAAAGTTCCGCTCACTGCTGATGGAAATGCGTCAGTATCCGAGCCAGTACACTGAGCTCCAGGTAACATCAGGAGAGGACACAATACTGTGTGATAACCATTACTAGCTAGCTAACTTAAATGAATGTTTACCACTTGAAATAGCTTGTGTTGTGTTCCCCAAGCACCTTGCGTTGGTGCCCCCATTGTCTAACTAAAGATTTCGGTCTTGACCATAAGCCTCACATAAACTGGTAATAATAAACAATGTGCGTATTTGAAGGCCGAGGTAACAGTAAAACATTGTTACGTTATTTGCCAATTTCACTGTATTATTGTTCCTATGTGCACAGCTTTACGTAAAATATCAAAGGTACACTTCTAAACATAATTGTGAAGGATCTGAGCGTTCACATAAGGCACATTTTTAATTTATGTCTGATTAAAAAAAATGTACGCAATTCTCAGAGGGGGTGAGGTGTTGGGCTTTATAACAGGCCCAGCAGCTCATTTTTGCTCCAGGGTGTCCCAGCAGGTTCATCTCACCATGCTTACACCCAGCGGTATACTGTATTTTCGGGCTTTCTAGTAGAGGCATGACTCATTAATGAGTAGCTTCACTGCAGTGCCAACATTGGAAAAGGTCTTATGTTTCTATAAACCTTTTGGTATTTTCTGACATCTCCACTGCAGTCAGAGGTGAAATCCTTTCCATAATTTTGGATTTCCACTCTGTTTTTTCTGCTTAGGTTGAAAAAAAAGCACAAAAGTTGCTGCAATGCATGGAAGGAAAGGTCATGTTGGCCCTGTTTGTTTGTGACCTACGCACTATGACAAAAAGCTTGAGGAAGATAAATATCTTGTAAATTGCTGCATATCATTAAAATAGCTTTCTTTGAAATAACATTTGCCCATAGTTTGGTTTTACAGATAAGGTAAGTTATGGTAATGGTTATGGTAAGTTTCAATATGTCAGGAAGGATGGGAAATCCTTTTGGTTTAAAGAATTCATATTTTAAGCACCATACATGAAGAAGACCTTATAATGCATTCATATTTTTTTTAACAGAAATTGTACTGTTTTCCCCAGCTATACTCTACACCTACTTGAGGAAAACTTTTTACATGACATTTATATTGTGAGAAGAATCATTTTTGCAATGAGATAAGAAAATGTAAAGCAGTGCTTAAAAACACTCTGCACTGTGTAAAAGTGAATATTTGTGTCACCTTCCCTGAGAGCTTTTTTGACTCTTTTTTTAAACATTCTCCTGTGGACTTTACACCTTACTAATCAAATTGTAAATACTCTGTAAAAACAACCGAGAAAATAATTTCTAAGGCATGAGTGACTTGGGATTGTAAAACCAGCAATACATTTCACTGCAGAGGATGAACTGAGGTGGCGTTTGTACCTCTGATGCCACCTTCAGGTGACAGAAGGCAATGGTTTGTTTTGTTTTGCTCCATTCCTCATTCCAATATTTTTTGGTAGAATGATCATTTCATTCTCACAGCACCGCAATAGACTTTTTGTCTAGTTGTGTGTGTGTGTGTGTGTGTGTGTTTTTGTATTACAAAAACAAAGTAATGCCCAGTTATTAATGAAATAATTAACCATACTAGGGAAAAAAGCAATGGGAAATTATTTTCTTTGCCTTTTTAATTTACTACGGGCAATAATAACTAAAATATTTATTTTATTTGTTTATTTTAAACTTACCCCATAGGTTTTATGCCCTGTAGTAGTTGTGGCCGGAGGATTTATGTCTTCGGGTTATCCATTCGTCTATAGATTTGTATGTACATCTGTCCCTTTCTTCCGATCATGATATCTTAAGAACGCCTTGAGGGAATTTTTTCAAATTTGCGCCAACTGTCCAATTGGTTTTATCAATGATCTGAATAGATTTGGTGATCATAGTTCAAAGGTCAAGGTCAGTGTGACCTCACAAAACATGTTTTGGGCCATTTCTCAAAAATTCATTCACTCATTATGGCAAAATTTCACATAAACATCTAGTAGGATAAAATGATGAAGTGATGACATTTCAGTAATGGGACATGCATTACCCAGAGTCCAAAACCAGACACCTGAGATGGAAAAACATATTTAAATTAGTTCACATCCTCCACGTAATTAAACAGACATAAACTGTAGACTTAAAGGCCTTATCCTTTTTGACTCAATGTATTACAAAAGAAAAGCCACCAGCAACCTGAGTCCCACTGGCAACCCTAAAAGTCACATCCAATATCAGGCAGTTCTGCTACTGTTATCTGAAACATTATGACAGGATGAAAGTAATTGATAATGCATTCTTGCCAGATAAATCTAATGAAGCTAATCAGTAGCTCTGTATGTGCACTCATGTAATTATCATTAATTATCAATCAGTATAGACCTATGGTATAGACACAACTTGCACAAACTATTTCCCACTTCTTCATGGTTTTCATGCAATCTTGTATTCTTAGAGATATGGAGGTAAAAGCTGTGCAGACATTTAAATCAGGCACTAACTACCTGAAGCAACACATGTTAAATTGTGATGAACTGATCCAAATCATATTAATCTTTATCTTCCCTTTAATGAGCACAGTGTAGCAGTTATGAAGGACCAGGGAGCTAAAGTTGTTAAGGTTGAGTTCAGTCAGATATAACATTCAGTAGCACTGTCTCTACTCAGTGAGGGAGGAAATGGTCAATTTAACCTTTATTTGCATAACGCAGTTGGGTTTATTTGGATAGTCCGCCTACAGATTGAATATGTGTAACATTTCATCAGCTTATTAGTTCAATTCAACTGTTTGGTTTTATTCTGCCAATGTTGAACATGTTATCTAGAGTGTATGTGATGGTTCATATATATATATATTTTTACTCAGTCTATGTAACGTGTGTTGAGGGATTAGCTCAAGATCAGCTAAATTATTCTGAGAATATGAAGTGAAATGTCACAAATAGGCTATAGATAAACATCTGCAGACAAAGCAAAACATTTAAAATGTTGAATATCATGTTACCAATACTCCATAAACTATCTGTAGGCTGACTATCCAAATTAAGTGTTACCAACAATTCTACATAATAATCCTGTTCAGGAATGCAGGAATGCAGGAGAGCTGAGTGAATGTGGAGACAGGTCCTAGTGTGTAATCAGATCTGAGATACTGTCTGGACCAACAGTATGTCAAAGCAGGAGCCTACTATCTCAAACCATTATTAAGCAAAACGAGATACTTGTGAACATTTCTTAAGATTTTTTATAAGCAAAATAGATAATATTCTATCTCAAATCTTACCACCTTCCTATGATCCATAAGGATCAAGCCCCTGCCCCTCATGTTTACTACATGTATTTTATCAATAATTAATAGTTCTCTGATGGCTATATCCCAGCTTGCCTTAAACATGATTTTATTCATCATTTAATCAAAAAAGCAAATTTAGATCCATCAGTTCCTAATAATTACAGACCTATCTCAAAGCTTCCATTCTTATTCAAAATTTTTGAAAAGGGTCACAAATAATTTGTTCTTATCTCTAGATTAGGGAAATAACACTGTTCAAATTCTTGACACAGTGGATCACTCCATCCTCTTGGACCGCCTTAAGCATGTTGTTGGCATTCAGGGACAGGTCCTAAAGTGGTTTGCCTCCTACCTACAAAACTGATCTGCCTCTGTCTCAGTCAACAATGTGTCCTCTTCCTCTGCACCCATCTCCTGTGGTGTACCACAAGGCTCAATATTAGACACATTTTATTTTTCCTCATATATCCTTGGGTCTATTTTTAGAAAATACAATATCTCCTACCATTTTTACGCTGACAACACTCAACTGTACCTTCTGCTCTAACATTGTGATCTATGCAGTTACAGCGCTCTTAAATCGCATCAAGGATGTAAAATCCTGGATGGCAAAAAGCTTTCTTGAACTTAAGCAGGATAAAACAGGTTCAGTCTTTGGCCCAGCTGTCAAGTCTATGTCCAACAATCAATGCCCTTGGGTTTCTGTTATAAAACATAAAATCACATGTGAAAAATCTTTATATTCTTTGATTCTGGTTTAAAATGTGATAAACAAATCAACTCTGTCGTTAGCACTGGCTTTTACCATCTTAGATGACCAAAACTAAAACCCTTCCTGCCCATCAAAGATGTGAAGAATTTAGCTCATGCTTTAATTACATATTGTTTAGACTATTGCATCATGTCCAGTGATGAGATGATTTCACACTGTGGAAACTGCATGTTTCTAAGAGGATGTCATTGCCTCCAAGATGAGCTGTGTAAAACACTGAGTCAAAAAGTCTGAGTGTACACACCTGCTTGCACAATTATGCAAGTTTAAATATGGGTACCTTCATTAAATTGTAGACAATAAACAACATGGCTTCTCCAAAAATAATTACATCAAAGTTTGTGCTTCCAGGCACACTAATTGTTTACATTTATTTAACGCCACTCCCAATTTTTAGGTTGCAACTCTTGCTCCGTGGAAGACACAGGACGCGTACGGTTACGCCATGCCAAACTGCTCTCATCTTTTCCCTTCATAAGAAAATACCACAGGAACGAGAAAAGCATATTTCGATCATCTGATAATACTAACATGTCAGGTACAAGCTCTGACTGATGAATGACAGCTTTGGTTGTAGGTCCAAATATTGTTAAACACTTTAAATTAGCGCACTAATGTGATAAATTTGAACTTAAAAGGACCCGAGAACATCTCTGGTGAGATTTTAAGCAGCAACCTATATCCACAGAGAGAATCAGGCCATGGTTTGTTTACACCTGCGTGTTCTGATGTTTTGATATTTGCTCCTAAAAGTTCCATCGTCTCCATGGTGCTCAAGAAAAACATATTTTTGGCATCATATGACAATGGCTCAGTTGCCTTTTTCCCCCCTTGTCTTTGTTTGGAAATTCCATAATTTTTATTTATATTTGAGCCACCATCCCCATTGACAATGATGACAGTTTAGAAGACTGGTTACAGTCTCCACAGAGCATTGCCAAAGTGCAGCCTGGGCTAAGATGTAACCTAGTGTTAAGTAAGGTAATTTCAGACAATTCTGGTAGATTACCGAGAAAACTACTTGAAACTCTGAAGACTACCTGAGGTGTTTCTTCTAGAACTTGCTTTGCTTTTCTGCTACATTCCTGTAAAAAAAACAAAACAAACAAAAAAAAAAGTTACCGATTAAAATAACTTACAAAATGTGGACTTTCAAACTCATGGAGGACCCATACCTTACTCTGATGAGATGTTCAGGTAAAATGGGGCATTCATATTTGTTTGTTTTTGAAATGGTTAAATCCATTTATCAGTTCAGTCATTAATTGATTAAATCATTAATGTAACCAAGTGTTCATTAAAAATGGTCATTAACATTTCTGCCATGTGTTCACTGGGTGAATGAATTACAGGATGGCACACAAAAGCACAACTAATGGTTTATGGAACCTGGTAGCCTAAAAACTTCACTTTCACTTCAGAACTAGAATTACCATGTTGCAGGTGATGCCTTCATGCACCAGTTAAGTTTCTCTTACAGTTTACATCCATCTCTGTGAAAACATGGATGCTTTGCAACCATCTCACCCCGGCAGAACAGAAAATCTATACAATCAGCACAGTTTCAAGGTGGACACCCAAGATTAGTGTCACAAATTCAGTATCTGACCAAATGAGTTATAGCCTCAAAAGTGTTGTATGCAGAACCTTATATGTCACAGTGAAGCTGCCCTTTGATCTTTTGGAAATAAAATGTCATGACTTTATTATTATTTATCCTATCAGACATTTGTATGAAATTTTGTCATAATCAGCAAATGAATTTTTGGGCTATGACCAAAAACACATTTTGTGATGTCACACTGACCTTGACCTTTAACCACAAAATTCTAATCAGTTTATTTTTCAGTCTCAGTAGAGGTTTGTAACCAATTTAAAGCTGATGCACTTGAGATATCGCATTCATGACAATAAGATGAATGCAAGGTCACAGCAACCTTGACCACCAAATCAAATCAGTTCATACTTGAGTCATAGTCAACGTTTGTGATAAATTTAAAGAAATTCCCTCAAGGAGCTCTTGGGATATCACGTTAAGAATGGGCTGGACTGTTCATATGTGCAGTCAACCCGTTTTGCCACATTTTTAATGCCACATATTTATGCCTCCGTGCCACAGTGGAGAGGCATAAGAATGCCCCGTACTACCTCAATGCATTAAGTACTGACTCATAAACATTTCCCATTTTCCATAAAAAGTAAAATGAACTGTGAAAATATTTTGATTTTAAGTCAGACTGTTAATAAAATGCAACATCCCACAACCCTGTGTCGTTATACCCTTTTTGTTTTAGCTGCAGCACTCTTATGTCCAAAAAGTCAACATCCTACATGGTTTACTTGGCAACTTCGGGGACCAGTGGATTTTCTGACCCTTTGTTTTGCCCACCCAAGTTATCTCAGACCAATAAAAACATTGTTTCATGTAAAGCATATGTGTAGTAATGTGCAATAACGCTGGGTGACTTGCTGCTAACAGCTGAACAGTCAAAGAGACACAGGCCGTCTCAGGAAAGATTCAGGCAAACTGGAAAATAATATTTCAGGTTTCAAGCCAAAACACAAATAACAGCATACCATTTAGAAGTGATGCTGCACACCTATCTGACCAAAGCCAGGTCCATATAAGGATATCAAGGTGTGATCAAGATATTTGGAAACATAAAGATATGAGCATACCTTCAGCTGCTGTCTGGAGAGTAGCACTCACAGTATCAGCACTTGCACTATGCAATGCAAATGAATTGATACAATCTGGCCATCACACTGAGTATAAAAAGAGTAGTAAAATTCAAATAACTTCATAATAGACATTTTCAGTGGATGGATGGATCAGCCACAAAAATATGAGCTCCACTAATCCTACAGATGCAAATACAAAAACTGCTGCTGCTTAAACCCTCCATGTTCACCCAAAACTTTTTTTTCTCTCACAGCAGTTCGTCCACAGGCACTTATCTAAGAAAACTGGTATGTCAGATGCATTGGTTATCAAGAAAAATTTAATGAAAAGTTTCTTAATTTTAAAATATTATTATCAAAAATATAATCAAGTCATTCTTGAAAATGATTATGAATGTATAAAACTGATTATACTTTTTTTTTTTAAATGTTATTTGGGCTGATTATAGTTAGCCTACTTAGGTTTTGTAATTTTATAACATAATCCTGATTACATGTAATATGTTACTATCCAACCCTGTACTTACAGGTGTTCAAATAATGCTTACCAGCAGGAGTGACATCAGAAAAGCACTTTGTGTTGCATTCTGTATGTATGAAAAGTGCTATATGAATAAAGTTTGATAGATAGAGAGTATGTGTCAATTTCAAATCTTTTTATGATACAGTCAACCTGTTTTTATTTAAAAGAGATCACAGTATTTGTGCTTTTAGTAGCAGCAGCAACAACAACAAAAATCAGGCTACACAGAAAAATAAAGGTGTGGGGGATAATGCTCAGGGACATCCTTAAAAACCAACAAAGGAAAATCAGATTAAGTTTCCTGAAAAATCTTTTTGTGTTACTGAGCAGCCAAGTAACATGTGGGTTTGTACATTTTTTCCAAGTCAGCCTGGAAGTGGCACACCCAACAAGTTTGTGATGGCTGGTAATGTTTTTCACCTTGTGAGTTTGTTTGCATGTCATCATGGTGAAATGGTCCAGATGACACCAAATGTAGCAGGACCTACCACAGGAGAGGTTTTGAGTATTTTGCCATGTGTTTATATGTCTGTCTGTGGACAGTTTGTCAATGTGATAGTGTCACAACAGTGCAAAATGCAGTAACAAAACTTTACAGGTGTGTAGCTGAGATCATGAAGGAGGCTGAGGTCAAAGATGGCTGTGGTCCAAGAGGGTAGGACATAGAGAAGGGGCCATTGCCTCCCCAACTTTATGCCGCTGGCCAACAGGATCACTGAGTGTTCTAAGTGTTAATGTCTGCTGTAAAAAAAAAAGTTTATTGGAGTAAGTCCTGTAAATGCTTTGGCCTACATGGTTACTTGAGGGAATGCTTTCTTCTACAAGATATGCCATTTTCATGAATGACCAAACTCCCTTTTGAATTAATATTGTACATTGCTCAGACTACAGAGACTACAGTGTCAGGTGGATTATGGTCAGGTATAATGAGTACTTCAGTTACCTGCGAGTCGTTTTGGTGAGAATAAACGCTCCATCTCTTTGAAAACAAAAGGTCACCAAGTGTCACTTCTCCAGAGGTTTTAAAGGTAAGTACAGTCTTGTATCACTGAGAACAAACAACACAGGACCACACAGACTTTGTCAAAGTTATTATTGTAGAATACTTTGATGTATTTTTTCTTTCATACAGACAAAAGGTGTTGGACTTAATTCCCATTAAATTCTCTTAGATTTCCATACAGATTTAGTCTACAGTATACAGGTGTGTTCTTTCTCATATATAGATATTTATTCGCTTAAATAACAGGCAGGTAACTCTTTAATATATTCAATAGTCTCTTATGTTTTTTTTTCTTTTTTTTTTGGTCTTTTTTCATGTCAGCACAGTTAAGGCTGCATTTTCTGTCTGCGGAACAGCACTGCATTGTGCAAGAAGGGGGACCATTCCACACACAATATTTACAACAGTATGTATAATGAATAATGTAAAACGTTAATTTCTTCCCATCTTAACATGGCAGTAAATACTTGTAGCAGATCTAAAAGAGCAGCCTAAACAATGCACGGATGCATTGCACTTCTGCAGTCTCTAGCTCTGCATCACCCTCCAGTTCTCCATCCTCCCTGGGTCTCCACTTTGTCCAGTCCTTTAGATCATAATGAGGTACATCTGTATCTCCTGTTCTCTATTTACAGAGTGGTGTCTCTGGTCTTAAGAGACTATAAGCATCTCCACACCTCTGCACACTTCAGGGGCTGTTCAATGGACAGAAAACACAGCCCTCAGAATATGCTCAGGAGAATGTGCAACTGTCTTTTTCCATCAGTGGGAGCACCAATGGAGAAAATCTAAAATAATAATATACAAGCGCTTCCAGTTTGTTGTTCCTCTCTTTACAGAAAGCAATAGGATTAAAAGAAAGAAACATAAAAAAAAGTGTAACAGGAACATAGTACCTGTAAATCAAAGATGCACATGTGCACATTTGGGCGATCTGTACAGTAGTGGTGCAGGTGTACAATTTATAATTTTGATAAATATAATATATTCTTTTTCACATTGTGTTTTGCCTTCTGTGAAACTGTCTCACAACATCATGATGTAATGTGGCTGGACGGATGGACAGAGATGGCTGGAACTGGACAGTCAAATTTACACCACCGTAGACTATCCGCCTGTTGCTGGGTGTATGTATGCGTGTGTCTGTGTGTGTTTGTATACTGCAGAAAGCATTGACAGAGCTGTGCTAAGAGGTGCTGAAATAGAACAGGTTAGACTTAAACAGGATGTGTGTGTGTGTGTGTGTGTGTGTGTGTGTGTGTATGTGTGTTTGTGTGTGTGTGAGAGAGAGAGAGACAGAGAGAGAGGAAGAGAGCAGATGTGGAGAGATCATAGCACACAGTAGTGACAGTAGCCTAAATGATTTACCAACACATAAAGAGTGACATTAATGATACCAAATGCATGCTTCAAAAACAGACAGACCAATACAATGTCACCACCCGCCCACTTGGACAGGTCAGGTCAGGGTGGTGGCGATGATGATGAGCATTCAAGAAGACAGGGTTCTGTACAGGTAAGGGTGTTCCCAGAGAGCCCTGCGCGCATCCACAAACAGAACTAGCAGGACAGACATGTTCTCTCACTGTGTTTGCATGTGTTAGCATCACTGTAAAACTGTAAGATTATATCTAATCTGGGTACAGGTGTTGACATGGCAGTCTGTTGCATATTGTCTGCCATCGCCTCTCTCTGGTGGTGGGACCAGTTGATAAGTCAGGAAAGTCAACAGAGGGGAGGGGATGGGAAGGGAGAGAGAAAAGAGGGGGTGGGGTGGGGGCTCGAGATTTGCATTGCATTGCAGTCACGCTCTGAGGCAACATGAAGTCAGCGGTTCACCCACACCTAGTGCAACATGGGATGCAGGAGGGCACTCTCACACCCAGTCTGGAATGTGATGTTTGGAATGTATGTTCCATGGAATGTTGAGGTGGAGTTCGGCAAGGTAGCGGTGGAATGTGATGTCACGGACGCTGCGCTCATTGTCACAGGGGTGGCTATCCAAACGTTTTCCTTCTTCTGTTTTTAGTTAGGGTGCGCTCATGCAGTATATTATGCCCTTTTACACTGTAAAGATTAACATAATATGTCAACATTTTGGGAAACACGCATATTTGCTTTCTTGCTCCGAAGGTTCATTCCACTCCCCCGAGATGGAGGACTCGAGACTTGCTTGAGTAACACTGATGAAAGACTCGACTTTGACATGATATTTGAGACGTGAAACTTGACTTAGACTTGAGACAGATGACTTTAAAAGAATTGACTTTTTAAAAATGAAACATTTTAATTTTTCTAGATATTTACAAGTTATGTTTTAGTTTTGAAACATGATTGGGTGATTTCTAGTGCAATGCGCGAATACCTGCAACCTTCTAAGATGCTGCAGACCAGAAGAGGCCAACGCACAAGGCAGCTATCATGGAGGGAGCTATTTCAAATACAATAAAATCTGGACTCAGGATTATTGTTTCGACAATGGTTGTAAAAATAAAACAGCAGTATGCAAGGTCTGCAGCTCAAATTTCAGTGACACGACCACCAAAGTATCCACATTGATCCGTCACTGCAAAACCCACAAAGAAAGTTAGGTGAATGTGTCTTTTTAGCTAATTTATTAGCTTATTTGCTGGTCAAATGTTAGCTAGAAAGCTAACATTTGACCAGTTCATCAGATTTTTAATACTTGACTTGTGACTTGTTTAACCTGAGCAATGAGTTGACTTGTCGTACTTAACTTATAGGGAGATTTGAAGGTTCATACTTAAGACTTGCTTGTGACTTGCACAAATGTGACTTACTCCTACCTCTGCCACTCATATCATGAATGGACATATCGGTCCATTCAATGCAAAGCTAAAGCTGTTTAGCTTAGCCTAGCACTAATACTGGAAATAGCAGGAAGCAGATATCCTGACTCTGTCTAAAAGGAACCTCTGATCTCTAAAATAATAATAGCACCTGTGATATTATGTCTCCAGACAGTCAAGAGAAATATATTTTATAAATCAAATTCAAGATGTTTTATGACCTCCTGAGGCCATTTATTGAGGAAACTGAATTTAGTGCTTTTTAAGACTTTGAAGACCTGCAGATAAGATTAAACTAACAAGATATAGTGTGTTAATTAGTGAGCTTTAGGAGTCCTGCTAGGCAGGGTTTTTTGTTTTTACTTTTGAGCGAGCCAGGGGAGCTGTTTCCACCTGTTTCCAGTCTTTACACTAAGCTATGCTAAGCTAAGCTAACCTGTTGCTAGCTGTAACATATTTATCGCACAGACATGAAAACAGTATTGTTCATCTCGCATAACTTCTAACAAGAAAGCGAATAAGAGTATTTTCCAAAACACTCAACCGTTCCTTTAAGATATCCCAGTGAACTAATTGAATATCGTGATGATGGGGAATGCACAGTATTTGAGAAATGGACATGACACATAAGCTCTCATTGGTCATACCTGATTGAGCGGGCTTTGGGCCTAAAGCTTAACACTGACATAAGACGTTGGCCTGACAGCTCGACTGGTTGGTCAATTTTTAACATCAAGCAGTGATTTTTCCCCCCTTTTCTGTAATAATGACTGGATCAACTGTCCAACAGATCAAATGAAATAATCTGTTTGTCCACAAAACTCATGGAGAGGGTACATGATGGAGACGACCCAATGGCACGTGAGCAGGAGCGGGTTTGAAGTGAGTGCATGTTAGTCTTAAAGGGCCATCGCCTGTGCATTGTGTGTTTGATGGCATTTAAAGGGTTAATGCTTCCAACAACAACAACAACAACAACAAAAAAAGCACACACACCACAACGAAAGACCAGATGGGACAACACAAGACAATGTGGCAAAGGAAATGACAAAATGGTTTGAGGAACAGCAAGACAGAAGATGATGGGACATCAAAATGAAATGAAGAGACCGGAAGAGGACCTCACCCAAGGACTCGCCCTGAGTCTTGTACATAAATATTACCAATACATAACTCATCGGTTCATCGACATGACAGGAGGCTGTAAATTAACTTAGTCCTGTATGGGGCTAATGTATGCATACATGTATACACCACAATTAATGTGAGATCCCACACACTGTATTATCTCATAGCAGGGTGGACAATATTACAGATAACAGGTCATGTGGACTTATGAGGCGGCATTCAAGGATTGGGCAGGGTGGACTGGAGAAAGAACAGTGATTAACATGACGAGTTCTGTGCTGTCACTTCCCAAACATTCAGATTATATATACATATACTGTGTATATATATATATATATATATATATATGTATGTATATATGTGTATATATATGTATATGTATATATATGTATTTCCCCCATCCTTAAGGTGTTTTTTGCAGCCATACTATTTACTATTAGGTTTAAATGAATAGTATCTTTGTTTGCGATTTCTATTTTTGTTATGTTTTTGTTTTGTTTTTTTCAGAAGAGACAAGACAATACACATACACACACTGAAAGAGAGAGGAAGGTAAGAAAAGAAAATATTTTCAAAAAAAGCTGAATGTAAAAATTTCAGAGAAAGAGACAAGAAATAAAGAAATCAAAGTAAAAGAAAGAAATGAATGAGCACCATTATGTTGAGAAATAAAAGAATCAGAAGGTGGAACTGACTGAAGTCTAGTTAAAGCTTTAACAAAGCGTTTTACTTATATTGCAAGCAAATTAGTGATATTAAAGTGGCTGTAGATTCTAGCCTGATAAGTGATGGTGGTGATGACTATGGTGTCATGGCAGGTAGATAGGTGGGTGATGACAACAACACTAATGATGAACACCAATAGAAACAGAGAGAATCCGCCTCTGGCCCTGACATGGCCCTGTCTGCTGAAGCGTTGAAGGATGTGTTAATTTTTTTTTTTTTTTAATTGGATGTCCGTCCCCATCTCTCCCCAACCCACCGTCACTCAGAAAAACGCAGCGAGAGCAGACCTGTGCGTGTGTGTGACAAGTGTGCGTGCAGTCAGGCAGGGTGGGGTGGGCAGGTTCTTCAAGGGAGGGCGACAGATAGGGCGGTGGGTTCGAGGGTGGAGGATGTCGGGGGTGGTGTTGTCAGCGGGTCAGACTGAGAGGGCTGGAGCAAGGGCAAAAGGAGGGAAAGTCGCAATGTTCTCAGGGAGTTGCGAGCAGAAGTCTCCAGCCATTGTCCACTCCCTCTGGTACCTCCCCCTGTCCTTCGCTCCCTCCTGTTGGCTTGTTGTAAGGAAGATTGGATGAAAATGTCATGTGTGAGTCCTCAGCCCTCTCTTCCGCTCCCCTCTCCTCCCCCTCCCCTTCTCCTCTCCCCCCGACCCATGTTCAGCTCAGTTATAAGGAGGTCTCCACGCAGTAGAGATGGGCCAGGTGAGGGGCGGAGGGTTTCTCCGGCCTGTCCCTGCCATGATGGATATGGTGGTGTTGGTAGTGTTGGTGGTGGGGGCTCCGGTTGCTGGGGGTAACTGCCTTGGTGCTGTTTTTGTTGCCGTGGGTGACTGTTGAACTGATGCTGATGCTGCTGCTGCTGCTGCTGTTGTTGTTGTTGTTTCGGTTGCACGGGGTCACCGGGAGGCTGTACTGGCGGTAGGGGCGGGTGGGGCGGACGCGGGCTGGAGGTTGGGGCTGGGTGGGAGGGGGTGGCGGCTTGCGGAGGGCCGGGTGCAGGTGCTGGTATCTGCTGAGCTCTGATTCGTCGTCCACGTCAGTGTCGTCGATCAGCGGGATATTGTGGATGAGGTCGTTGATGAGGAACTCCGGGTGGGCCATGAAGTTGTGGATGGAGTTGCGGGATTCCGGTTTCTCCCGGCCCTCGTACAGCGAACTACGGAATGCTTTCACCACTCGCATCTGCCGAGAGGAAGCAAGATGAGGGAGAGACCACAAGAAAGAGAGAGGTGAAAGTTAGACATAATAAAAGGGGAAAAGAGGCAAGGGATCCCAGAAACAGACAGACTTGTGTCCTCCAGCAGACAAACAGAGTGACAGAAAGACAGGTGTACACTCAGGGCCAGGTGGCTACCGTCGAAATTTAGACAAGACAACTTCTAATGGTGTTTCGGTTTATTTTGAATTTGCCTAAGAGGTGCTCTGAAAGCTGAAAATATTGTTATTGGTTGGATTAATGCAAAATGGGTGGGGCCAAGGCAAATCCATTCTGGGAACTAGGAATCTATGGTACTGAAAACTATTCTTTTGGGATTGGTTCTGGGAAAAACGCTTATTTGCTTTTTCTTTTTTGCCAAGAGTTTGTTTAGAAGATTGTTACCTCTCTCATGTCAGTGTGCTTAATATAAAACTAACCATAGCCACTAGCCAGTTAGCTTAGCTCAGGACAAAATCTATCTTGGCTGTCCAAAAGGAAAAAAAATCACCTACCAACACATCTAAAAGCTCACTAATTAACATGTCACATCTCTTGATCTAATCTGTAAAAACAACAATTGAAGTGTAAAAAACCCCAGATGTTTACGTGCTGCACTATTTCTTGGCTGGGAGTAAAGACTCTCTGAAGACGTGGTCTCTCACCACAATTTTAGGACATCAGATTGGGGTGGCCTTTGTCCGACAATCTATCAATTTCTAAAGTTGACAATCCAACATTCACACCTACTTCACGCTGATAACTGGCCAGCTGTGCGGTGTTGAGAAAGTAAGTATGATTTGAACTTCTCTCTCAAGCTCTCTTTTTTCATGTCTTTTTTCAGAGCTATTTTCCTCATGTTTTATTTGAGCAACAAAGTGCAACACGATGTTCTGTTATTACCCAGCTTTTCACAGGGTATTAGACAAAGGTGGGATCAAGTCGTTGTTTTGCAAGTCACAAGTAAGTCTCAAATCTTTGCACTCAAGTCCCAAGTCAGAACTGACAAGTCTCAAGTCCCAAGTTTTTAAATTGAGTTTTGAGTCCTAAAGTCAAAATGCACTCTTCCCAAATTAAATGCCATTTTAGCAAGTGTATATTAAATTTACAGAAATCATAAATGGTTTTAACAGTTAGTACTTATTTGTTAAAACAAGTTTGTCTGTCTTGTTGTTTCTAACTCATCTCATCTTGGATAATGTTTACAACTTTCTCTTCCAAAATTGGCTTGGCAGAATGTATCAAGTATTTTCAAGTCAAAAGGCTCAAGTGTAAGTTAAGTCATGAAGTCAAGTCGAGTCGCAAGTCTTTTTTGATTTTGTCAGGTCAAGTCTAAAGTCATTAAATTTGTGACTCAGGTCTTTTCAAGATAATTTTTAACCAAATTAAGACTCATTTTTGGACAAATCATCTTTTTCTTATTTAAGTGTTGTAGAAGTATAAAGGTTAAGTATATAGTATATAACTAGCTATCTACATTTTGCCAACAATAAGCGCAAGTAGTAAAGACACAATACAATGGAGGGTTTAAGGATTTGTATATGAGAAATGTCGAATTTCATGTAGAAGAGCTTGACTCATCTTGACAAAAAGAAATTGAAAGACTGATAATGTTAAAATTAGATAAAAATATTTTTCCAATAAAGAGCTCTAAAATTCAAATTTATTAAGGCCTAATATTTCTAAAATTGAATTTCAGGAATTTTAAGACTTTATAAGGATCTGCACACACCCTGTTTTAGTCCTCCTTCCACATCAGATAAGCTTTCAAGAATTTTTTAAAACCCAACATGTCTAACAAACTACTTTTTTCAAGTATAACCCAACCCTTGGTAGGTGGGTTTTCTTGCCTTTTCATAGAGCCAGGCTAGTTGTTTCTCCCAGGTTTACAGCTCTTTATGCTATAGCTAAGTTAACTGGCTAACATCTGAATCCGGCAAATCTAGATTCCAAAGAGCGAGAGTTCTGAAACACAAATAATATAAAGAGTGTACCCCTTATCATAAAAGGCCAAAACACACCGGCGGCATCATATGACGGCGGCGTCATGTGCTGAGAAGGTTACTTTTGAAATGTAATAAGTTACATATTACTAGTAATTTTATCCTGTTAAAATGTAATGTAGCTATTTTAATTACATCATCAAAGTAATGTAACTTATTACATTTGATTACTTTTTGATTACTTTCCTAACAAAAGTCTTAAACTGGGCAATAAAGCTGAAAAATATACGGAAATAGGTTATGACAAGAGAAGGCATGCACAGCAAAAGATGCAGTGCAACTGAATGGATGTTATACCGAAATGTTTATGTTTTACCAAAAACTAATTCAGAAGTAACCCCTTTGGTTTTTTCTTTTTTTTTTTTTTTTAAGATATTTTTTAGGGCATTTTTTGCCTTTAATTGATAGGATAGCGAAGTGTGAAAGGGGGAGAGAGAGGGAGAGACATGCAGCAAAGGGCCACAGGCTGGAGTCAAACTCGGGCCGCTGTGGCAACGGCCTTGGTGCGCCTGCTCTACTACTAAGCCACCGATGCCCCAGAAGTACACCCTTTGTCATCACCAACATTCTGATTAGTCAGTGTAATTTAACTCAGTAACATTTATTTTGTGATTTTAATTTAAATGCAACAAGTTAGTCCCCAAAACTGAAGGCCTTGTTTCCACAAAATTTTGTTTGTGTCCGTATTTCCGTATAGTTTAGGGAGTACATCCCTACAGTTCGACGCAAGGAAGTGCATCCCTTTATGGCTGGATTAAAACACCATTACTAAAATGGCATAAAAAGTTTTTCACTTGTAGAATATGTACATGGAAAAGTACAAAGACATAAACAGGATCAACAACAATAATAATAATAATAATAATAATAATAATAATAATAATAATAATAGGCAACAAATATGTGGTGGTGGTGGCCTGTGAGTAGCCAGTTTTCTAAAATATCTTGTGAAGACGTATTATCCACCATGCATGCACTGTATGTTACATAGCTATCATGCTACCAATGTTAGCGAGCTAGAAATGCCAACAAAGTTTTTAATTAGAAAAAATGTTTAAATAGGGCTGTATTATATTATGTTGGCTAGTTTGTTTTTATGCTAACTTCCTGTGGCACAGTCTGTTTGAAATCTGCCTCACAAGTTAGTTTTTTTTCAACATACGCAAGGTCAATTCTGGACCCAAAAAAAAAGAAGAAGGAAAAAAAAAACAGAATGAGGGGTTTTGCAAACTCATCAGATATTACGGAGACTGTCATAGGAATGAATGGACCTCTGGTTGACTCACGTACACGCAGCTTTGGAGAAACAAGGTATAAGAATTATGTGATAAAAGCACACATTGGGTTGATCACTTTTACCAGTTTGTCATATGAGAAGGTTAATAAGTGGTTTGAGCTAACTTTACCTGGTACAGGATAAATAAAATGTTGATACAGGGCAACATTTCAGTTTGGCACTATCACCAAATTTATAGGCAAATGTATTCGCAACCTCACCTCGCCTCTGAACTATTACATCTGTTTTTTAAACAGCTCTCCTCTGTGTTATTCTTTTAGCAGGGAAATTGGATTAGTCCTCACTTATTTTGTACAGAGCACATTATACCATTGCAAGATATGAAGATCATTTTTCAAACTTTGTAATCATATCACTGTAACCGAACACAAATATCTTAACTAACTCAGTATCAATAGAGCGTCCACCTGATCCTGTCTGTCTCCAACAGACAAAAAAAAAAAAAAAAATCAAAATGAGTTGGCTTATGACTCACATTTTTGTCAGTTCTCACACACATCAACCAAACTTCACAAGACGAGAGCATTCAGTAGCCACCATCACAAAGACTGAAGAAGCTGCAGACACTTCACATGATACAGAAGTGGCATATACATGTGTGTGTGCGTGTGTGTGTGTGTGTAAGGGGGGTGATACAGTATGTGTGAAGAAAACACTCACACCTCGGCACACTGGATCACATGCATGCACACACGCAGATGAGGGTGGTTAGGCACAGATGGAGAAAAAGCAGGAACTGCGAGTGTGTTAGTTGAATGTACAATAAAAAAAAAAAAATGGCAAGAACCTATAGCAGTGACCACACACACACACACACACACACACACACACACACACACACACGTACACAAACGCACACACGGACACAGGGACACAAACGCACACACAAACACGTGCATGCAGCAGCAGTGTAACTGAGTGAACCAACAGTTTCCACATCGTGCGGCTTGGAGGTTGACGTCTGCATGCATCACACAGTTGTCAATCATGGGTGCTGTTTGTTAAAGAGAGCTGGTTTATACACGCAAATACATCGACAGCCAGACAGCAAGCTATTCTGTCAGCATCTCTGTGCACACACACACGCACGCACGCACACGTGCACACACACACACACACACGCACACGTGCACACACACACACACACACACACACACACACACACACACACACACATGTGCAAAATGTACTGCGGCCATGCAGCAGATAGGGACAGAGGAGAGCAGAGTGGTTAATGATGATGATGCTGATGAGGAAGTTGCCGCAGGATAGAAAAAAACAAGTCTTGCAAAACAGAAAGGTGACATCATGGAGAATCAGCAGGTTAGAACAGTATGTGATTGGTTAGATTACTCAAAACACAAGGTGATTGGTTCAAAGGCCAGAGCAAAGCTCAGGCGTCAGCCCTATCGCAAATAGAGAGGCAGCCAGGTCATGCTGAATCAGATCTTTGTCACTTACGCTCTCTTTCTGTCTCTCTCACACACATAAACACACACACAGTGAGGTCTATGAGTGTACTTGAAGGTGCATTATGCAGTGTATAGTGTATGCGTGCGTAAACACATTCCTTTGCCATGGCAGTTGGTCCATGCACCCTTCCCCCAAACCCAAACAGAGGAAAAGAAGCAGCATGAGCTCAAAAGAAACAGAGACAGTTCAATGCAAATACACTGACAGGCACAGGCAGGCAGAGCCCTACATAGAGACAGTTTGGCTACATGAGATCAACAGAGAAGACGCTTTATGTCAACAGCAACACTGACTGGAGTCCAAACTGTGATAATGAGAGGTGGATGGTCAGGCAGCTGAATGGAGATCAGTGCTGTAGTTGGCCAAACTAGGAGAAGACTCTATATATGACTCTGCCATATATGATAGACTGACAGACAGACTGACAGACAGACAGACGTACAGACAGACAGACAGACAGACAGACAGACGGTCAAGCAGTAGGTTCAGTGCTTATCTGTTTTTCCAAAGAGCCTGTCAGACAGTAGAAAAACACCTCATGCAGACTGAGAAGGTTTCAGAATGTTACTTTCTCACTTCGTCAGCGCTCGGTTTGTTTTCATTTTGTCTCCGTGGACAGAGTAAACTTTCGAGTATATAACGTCCCCAGTGTGACCAGAGCAGCCTGGAGGTCAGAGCACTGCTGTGTTACTTATGTCTCTCACCCACTTTCCTTCTCTCTCTCCCTCTCTCCCTGTCGGCTCTTTCAGCAGTGCTTGATGGAAAAACAATGATGGTTAAAGTACGAGGAGGAAAATAGGCGCTGGAAGGTAGAGAGGCTGCTGTGTGCAAAACAACTGCTTATGGGAAGAAACTGCAACATAAATACAGGGAGAAGCTGTGAGGTAGATGACTGGTTAATGGCTCCCATTTCCCAACTCTGAGCATTACCGCCCTTTGATATGTGATGACTGAGCTCTAATCCATAGCAACCCCTCAGCAACGCCTTCCTCAATTCAATGCATATTCTCCTCCATGTCGTCTACTCATATCCCATTTAAAGAGTGAAAACTGAAGTCTTTTTGAATGTGAAAGAACCTAAGCAAAGAATTGAGGAGCTGAGGATGGATTTGAGATTTGGTCTCAACATCCCATTCCCCTAAAGTTTCCAAACTTTTATATTTGTTTCTTTTCCCAACTTAACTGTAATTGCAGGCAGTTGAAACTAAGTCAGTCTGAAATGAAAACAAACTGGATCCATAGATCGGTTCAAAAGATCCAGATGGATCACTAAGGTCCAGCACAGCTCAGGTGGATGAAAGCATGAAACAGAGACATCTCCTTATAAATTTGATATCTCTTTTTAATATTTAAGGCTTTGTATTTCTTTAAGATGGTCCTGGACTTTTTTTCTCACCCAGTGATAATAGATTTGGCTGTAAAAGTCAGGGAGGTGATGGTGTCAGTGTAAGAACTTCCGCACATCATATTGGGGGGTCAGACTGCACACATAGGCAATCATTTTTGGTGTGTTTGTTGCTCAGGAATTCCCAATTCATCTTTTGTGGGATTGACTCTAAATACACTATAGTTTGTGTGTTCATGGTAAAGAAGGAACATCAGGTCACCATGTACAATGGTGTGGCTCATTAGTGTGTTTTTAGCCAAGCTAGCAGCATGGTGCAATGATGTCATTGTCAGTCCACTTCTTTAGACAAGTGAAATATCTCCACAATTGTTGAATGGATTGCCATGAAATTTAGTACATTATTACATTAATGTCCTAATATGGATTAATTTTTATAACATTTATTTGTAACTTTTTACTTTATTTATAATATTTTATTTATAATCTTGGTGACTTTTCACACACAATCAGGTCAAAATCTGATTTTCTCTATATGACCAAATACCTGCCTAACTACTGACACTCGAATCAGCCTTGGTGTTCAGTGCTAATAAACAACTGTTAGCATGCTAATGCACTGAACTAAGATGAAAAACATGGTTAACATTAAACCTGCTACTCATTAGCATGTTAGCACTGTCATTGTGAGCATATTAGCATGCTAATAGTAGCATGTACTGCAGCAGTGTAGCAATGGAAGTAAGGAAAACAAATGGACCACTAAAGTCGTGAGGGCGCGAGGGCTTCACAAACTTGTTATATTAGATGAGATTATTTTTTTAGCCATTAAGCTCTCATGGAAAATGGCTTATAGGTGGTGTTGTTAATGTACTAACTGGCTAAGTAGCATCTTGAAACCGACCTGCATGTCGCCTGGCTTCCTTTTTTGAATGACAAATACAGACTACTGCCACCTGGTATGGAAATTAGTTCTTCTCACTTGGGTGAAAAACACACATGCTAGTTGGCTGTTGGCTGCAGTTACAATGATGATTGTAACCTCTTTCCTTTGTGTTTAAGTGCATTTTCTTGGCTGAGATACAGGCAATGCAACAGTCAGCCCTCGTCACCATTTAAACTTTGATTTTAGTTTGGTGTGTCTGGAGCACTCCTGTACATAAGTACAGCCTCACAGAGCCGCTGGCATTGCTTGAGACTCTTGGTCTTGTTAACAGCTTCTGGACAACAATTAAGCTCTATGACAGAGGAATGAGATAGCCTATATCAGGGTGTGGATATACACACAAAACAGTACTTGTTTGTAGGATCCGTTCTGTGTCTGGAAGTGTATTTGACACGATCTGGATTCTGCTTTTTGAATAAACCTCATCTGGAAAGCTCAAGCAAACAGGAACAATTTTTACATTTTATCTGACCACGGGCTGCCTCCATACAACATGAAGTGATTCAGAGATGCAGACCTGAGTCACAGTAAATTCTAAGTTGATGCTTGCTCCTTCAAATTTCCCTCCTTGTCAATCCATTTGGTTTCAGGAACTGAACCACAACGGGATGACCTCAAAAAACAAGTATGTGTCATACTACTGTTGAGTAACAGATTTGGACACAACAACATCTTTGAATTAAGGAAAAAAATTGAAAAAGCAAGCCATGAGCTAGCAGTGGTGGGACCTGAACTGCACATCCCTGCTTCCATACCTTACATCTGTCATTTTAGCTGTCTTTTCTACCAGGCAGCAATGTTGCAGTGATGTCCAGTTCTGAGTAATGATATAATACATTTTAATACTTATTATAATGATGTAAAGTGAAGTATGTGTTTCCAAAGTACCTAAACAAAGCCCAGGTAACTTCTAGTGTCTGCAGGATGATCACAACAATGAGGTGTCAGCAGCGCCTCTCTGTATCTATACCTACAGGTGATGGAGCAGCATGGGGAGGAAGGCAGCGTGGAATGGAATAAGGGAAGAATGGACCAAAGGGAGCAAGGAAGGTAGGGAGAAGCAACTGAGAAGACAGATGGAGACAATCAAAATGAAGAGACAGCACAACCACACGCATGCACACACACACACACACACACACACACACATACATACACACACACGCAGGCACACACTCGTACACAAGCACACACTAGCACACTGATAAAGGAACACAGAAGTCAAACTACGGCTCTCGGATATGTCAGCAGATGCACACACATAAAGACACTTGCAAACAGACGCGTGCGGAACTGACACACAAAGAAATCAAGAGAAAACATGAGGGGTGGTTGCTACTCTAGTAAGGAGATGGGAGGATGTCAAAAAGGGATGAGGTCAAGGACAAAGTAGGATACAAAAAAAGAAAGAATGAAGAGAAACCTACTAAAGAAATCTTATCAGTATGCTACACAAGAGCCTGTATTTAGATCTGGTAAAATCTAAATATCTCTACAAAAGAACAACTCTACTAATGAAGAACAATAAGAATACATTTCACAGAATATTTCTGCAAACAGTGAACCTGTAATATCTCATAATTATAGAAGAAAAAGGAGAGAACTGTGATGGAGAGAGAGAGAGGAAAAAAACAGACTGCACAGAGAGAAAAATCAGGACTTTTTGGAGACATCAGGGGGAGCCAAACTTGTGGCGTTGGAGCTGGAAATACTGTTACAAAAACAACCAGTTGACAACAATTGCAGCACCGGACATAAGTGAGAGGAGCAAAAGAAGGAGAAAGAAAGCAGCAGTGATAGAGCAGAGGGACGTTTTTTGTCTTGGAAACAGCAGTGTGTTATGGGGCTTTTATACTCGAAGGTTTACAGTTTAGAGAATTGCAGAAGCGATATGAAAGCCATTTGGTAATGAATATGAATTCTATGGCAGTGAAATCCAATTGTAGCATTTTCTACCAATAGTAGTTGTCACAGAATTGTTACAGCAACACTATAGTCTGTTTTTTTAGAGAAAAGAAATGACACCACTCCTTTACATTAGCAATGTTTATAGCAGGGGTCAACCAAAGTAACCACGCTTGACCTCATTCACAGACAGGAAATAACACACGGTGCAGGAGGAGCAGCCATCTGCTCTCTGAACTTTAGGATGCGTCCATGTGTTGTCAGAGAAAATTAAACTGTTTTTGCTGCTTTAATCTCTTCTTTTCAATCACTTTCTTTCTTTATAAACAATGCTGCTCCATTTCTGTCAGGACGCCTCAGACAGAGAGAGAACAGCAAGCCGCCTCCTGCGCCGACCAACACTCAACAACAAAACAGACTCTGGGCTGGAACCGGGACTGGATTTGGACCAGACCAGATCAGACCAGAACTACACAGCCGGTCAGGACTGGGTGCTGTTTGAAAGGGAGAATAAGAAAAAAGAATAGAGGAGACATTGCACACATACGAGCAGCGAGCGAGCCGGAGGGGACACAACCATAGAGAGTAAAAAATACTGCAGTCCACGTGCCGTGCAGCAGTGTGTGTGTTTGTGTCTGCGAATGGGTGTGAGGGAGAGAGAAGGTGACTGCAGGTATGTATGCAGGTATACGTGTGTGTGTGTGTGTGTGTGTGTGTGTATGTGTGTACATGCGTTCGGCGGACTCACTCCCGGGGGCTGGGCTGGTATTGGCTGTTGCGGTGGAGAGAGCTACGTGAGAGGGGGTAGAGATAGTGTTTACGTCGTGGAGCTGACTGAGCACGGAGGAGCGCCGTCTCACCGCTCCCTGAAACGAACCACTTCGCTTGAACGTGCTCACTACCTCCATCTGCAGGACAGAGACAAAACAGCAGCACTCAGTGAGGACAGGAGAGGCCAGTCTGAGTGTGAGTGGATGTGTGTTTGCGTGATGTGATTGCTTTAAAGGAACACCTCGCCCACAAAATGACTATTCTTATATTTATAAATCACCACGTATCACATTAAATTCATGAAGAAAACTTTGTGTTACTCGCATGCCTCTATGGTAGACAAAGAATAAAAAAACTGACAAAGTTCTTGATGATTTAAAATAAATGGGGTCCATATTTAACAATAGCAAAACTATATCACGACATCCATTGACAAACTCTCACAAAACTCTTTCGTAATAATCCGAGTCTCATGTATTCAATCATATGTTCAGTACTTCCCAAACACATGCATTTTCAGTGAAACCTCACAACTTAAAACACTTGTCGACCGGTGCATTTGAACTCTGCTGAATGGAAAGCATGAGCAGTGCTGTTCAAAGGTCCATGCATGCCCAGGAACATTCAGCATGTGCTACTCATAGGCAGAGTTAATTGTAAGGTATTAGATTTTCAATTTGCAGAGTGTTTGGATGGACAATTTCGATTTTGGCTGATTCTGATTTCATTTTTTTCAAACTACATTACAGCACACAAGGTATTGCAATATTTTCTATCTTTCCTTTAATAGAGCATCATCTCAAACAAACAAACAAAAACAGTGACACAGGTTAAGAAACATTTTCCTTTTTGCTCAAATATAACTTCAGGTACAGTATTAAAATAAATAAGTAAAAAAGGGGTACAGTATCAAAATTCCATACTTTTTCATACCCTAATTTCCAGACTTCTCTGCGTTTTTTGGGGGGTTTTTTTTCAGAGAATATGCGACATTTGAGTAAATATATCTGTGTATCATATTTCACATCATATTTAATTATTCTTAATAGGCGACTGTAGCCAAGTACCATAATGGCATGCAAATAAAAACTAAGTTTAATGTCTGGGCCGAGGCAAAAATGTTGGGACTCTGGGTGCAAGCGATGCAGTAACGAGACGTCGGTGTTTTTTCCTTTCATGTGGCTCAGAATCGCCCTCTCCCCCATGTTGGCAATGTCAAACGATTTCACACAAAGCTTGCATCTAGCTCTGTGTGTGAATTGGGAATCCTTGGCCAACCAGTATTTATATATGGTATTGTCAAGCCATCCATCCAAAAACTTGCATCTACCCATTGTGAACCATGTGAAACTTGTCCTCTTGTCGAAGGTGCAGTGTTGGAGTGAAACTTGATACCTGGGGGGCTGGAGGAGGGTCATGGGGCAGCAGACTGGACATACCACTTGTCAATCAGGTAAAAGGGGTGGTATGTTTTCTGAGATGTTTGCTCTCACACAAACTGATTGATTAAATTATTTGTGGAAATACCGAATTTTCTATTTTAGAAAACAGTATTTTAGAACAGTGGTAATAGTCTGACATGAATATTTTTCCATACTTTATTTTTCATTTTCCATACTTTTTAAAGCTATAGTGCGTAACTTCTGTCGCCCCCCAGCGGATAAGGTGTTATTACAACAAATAAGCCGGCACTTCCATGTACACAGAGTAACACTCGCTTCACACCGTGTACACAACGTTACACAGCGTGGCGAACACCAGGCTGCTAACATTATATTATGTTCATGGCACCATTTCCAAGAAAATAATAAAGTACTAGGTCCAGTACATGTAACAGCAACACATACTACTCGTAATTATAAACCAAGTCACTTACTTATCCAACAGCAGCAAGGCAACATCCGTGTCTGCCCTCAGCAATTTCTTCCTTCAGGGCTCTCCACCGACGAAAAGCAACGCCAATACAAATCCTTGTTTGCCTTCTCCGTCGGTCACTTTCCTTCTTTGCCGACAGACCTTCAGCCGAATAGCCAGGCTTTTTCTTTGTGGTAGGATCCACTTCTGAACCGTGTCTCGGCCGCTCCTCCGCCATGTTGCTTTCTCTTTCTACCTGCGCTCTACCTCTTGCTATGAGACTCTCCGCTCTTCCTCCCCCTGCCCTTCATTTCCTGTGCGCCAGCGCGGGAATGTCGCCGGTCGACACGCAAACTAAAAATGATATATATTGAAAAATACGGCGAGATGTTAGAGGAGCCAATCGGCTTAATCAGCATTGTGTCATCTCCTCTAGTAGTGGCTTGGGTGAAACGGACATTTACGGACATGTAGAAGTTACGCACTATAGCTTTAATACCTGGAAATTGATCAAATTTATTTCCATACTTTTCCATACTTTCCATACTTGCGTAGGGACCCTGATAGATAAATAAAATAATAATTCTTGCCGTATAGCATTAGCGGGTAATTTTTTGAATTGATAAAAAAGTAAAAATATCTCCTGTGGAAAACTCACACAGGTCTACACATCTACAAAGTGCAGTGTTATGGACATTCTTATTTTAACAACTAGAAAAAGGTGCACATTCATCGGCACTCGGACACACACCTTGTCAGTTTCAAGCGGCACAGTGCAGCAGTGAGAGCTGCTCGTGGTTAAGTTTAAGACGGACAATTAACAACTTTCTCCTTCTCTCTTTTGATGTGTGTGCGTGAATGATTAAAGCAGCTGTGCAGAACTTTTTACCATTAATAAAACTATCCCTAGTTTGTATCACCCCCCCCCCCCCCCCGGAGATATGCATATTTATTTGAACCCAACAGCGACAAAAAAGCCTTACTCTATATGGCTATTTAGCGTAGCCTAGCTCAGGTCGGACACACAGGGGAAGTCAGCAAAGCAGAATACAACACCCGAGGCGGAAGCGATTCTGCTCGCCCGCAGCTGCCCGCAGCAATTAAACCACAGAGGAAGGAGCCGTGTTTACAGTGTTCTTTGAGTAAGCAGTACACAACGGGCATTGCTGAACACATAACACTTAACAGTTTTACCAGAGATGTATCTATGAGGACTTGGTTGTACTTTTGATGTCATGGCGGATAATGAAGAAGCATCATGTAAAATTATCTGTGACTGTGACCATGAACACAAATATACAGCAGGCAGTTGTCCTCAGTTTATAAGAAATTCAGAGCTACACCAGAACATTTATGAACAGGTCTTACTTTACTACTAACTTGTGTGTAACGTTAGCATGTTAGCATGTTTCCACTAAGTACTTGGACTGACCTAACGTTAGTAGCGTTAGCTTTGCAAGCGAAGGCTGCAGGTAACAGCTTTGCTGTGTTAGGATTATGTTATGTCTTCACTGTGTATCTTCACATAAAAGAATACTCCGACGATTTGGGAGTTATGCCCTTTCTCTATCATTTTCATATTGAGACAACATGATCAATATCTTTTTTGTGTGGATCTAATCACCAAAGACAGTTTTTCATTCTTATTTGCACATGTTAATAAATACTACTTTACTATAAAAAACGAGTCTCTCCTGATTGAATTACACTTGATAAAATGTTTCCCATACCCCGCATGCTGTTACAACTCTAATACTCTTGCACGTTAGGGAAGATGTAACATTTGACATCTAGTATTTCAATCAATATTGTGACTCTAACATTGCTTGTAAAAACAAATGACAACAAGTGTAACACATACAAGTTACTTGCATGAAAGTTGAATCCACGTAGTTCCAGAGGTTTCTGAATAATGACATCAAAACCAAAAATTGTTACAATTGCCCCTGGTCTCCCCTAATCAGCCCTGTGTTTCCAGTCACAAAGACAAAATGACTCAAATCCTTAAGAAATGCAGATGAGAAAGAACTTGTATACATAAAGATACCATGTCAGTTGTGTGGGCACAATACAGAGAAGCATTCCATTAAGCAGAGTTAAAACACACGGCTTGCAGAGTGTTTTAAATGGTAACGTTTCAGCACAAATGAATAAGTTTGGGAGTACTGAGCATATGACTGGATAAATGAGACTTGGATTATACTGTACAAGTTGTGTGAGAATTTTTAAACAGATGTGGTGTTTTGATATAGTTTTGCTGTTGGCATGCTGTTTGTGAATGAGCTTGCATTTACTTCAATTCATCAACAATATTGCTCATTCTTGGATTCTTTGTTCACTGTTGAAGCATGCGAGAGAAAAACCTTTTCCTCCTCAATCCAAAGTAACACGGGGTAAGTAGTTGATCTGCAAATGGTCATTTTGTGGGTGAAGTACTCCTTTAAAACATTTCCTGCCACAGCAGAAATTATAGGAGCAGCTCTCAATTTTGATTTCCTTTGATGACAACTGTGCATCAGTGATACACATCACAACTGCTTCTTGAATATTGCTGATGAACAAGAATTATATAAATGTTGACCGTCCGTGTATATGAGGTTGTGTTCGCATATATAGTTGTTGTCTGCACACTCAGACCAAACCCTCTTAATGAAAAACTGACCACTTTACGCAAAGGCACTTAAGCAGAGACTCTTGACTGGATCTCTAACACTGCTTAGGAGGCTGTTAGCGGATTGTTGCTCATGTTGATGCTGTTTTGCTGTCTTAATGTACGTTCTCACACAAAGCAGTGCAAGAATCAATCAATTAAAGCAATCAAGCAAGTCAACAGCCTGTCTACTTAGCATTATCCTGTACACACCGTGTAAACACCCGCGCACACAATCACAGCATTTATCATCTCTCATGATGGTTATGAGCATCTAAAATACTGCTTCCAAGTTTGATAAAGCCATTACACGAGGTTTGAGCAGAACAGAAAAGTTGGCTGTGTGGGAGAAAAAAGACTGAAAGCATTATGTTTGGCACAAGTCAGAGGAACAGCACAGACAGGGTGAGATACAGACTGACTTTTAAAGAACAACTCAGATACAGTGTTTAAACTTAACTAAATCAGTATATTTGTCATAGATGAATCAATAACGCAGCAGAATGACTTTCTTCCCAAAAGTCTCTTATGTTAGTGTATAAAGGCCATGATACCGGCAGTTTATTTATTTAGGCAGTATTACTAAACAATTCAGAAACAACACCCCCTGCAAAAATATATTAATTTCATCATAAAGCATTTGATTAAAAAAGTGGAAACATTAGGCATTCATATTCAGATTCCTACATTCTTTGTGATACGTACTTTTGTCTTTCATGTATCCTGTTTTCATCCCCATTTATCTGTAATTCACCTTAAACAAACTGCTTGTGTGTCATGACCAGGCAAAGCTCCAGGTTGAGGTATTGTGCTGTCTGGATTATCTCTGTGTCTATTCCTGTGAAAAAGGTTTGGTTAAGGTTTGTTTTGGTGATCTGGTCAAACAGTACCTGAGTCTGGATGCGGTTCAGGCCTCTGAACCAGAGGATCTGTCCACGGCGCAGCTCTCTCTCAGCACAGTCAATCTCCTCCTCATCCTCTGCCAGCTCCTCCCCCTCCTCTTCCCCAGGCTCCAGGCCCAGCCCTGCCTCCTTCAGGCATGGCAGCCGCTCTGTTGGCACTGTGGCTATCACCTGGAGGCCAGGTTAGTTAAATAGTTATTTGATCAGAAGATGCTGGTATGACATTATACTGAGCAGCTATGAGCTTTTCCAACCATCTTACACATGATGGATCAGATAATACCAGATTATTAGTTGTATTATTTCAACAGAAATAAGCACACAGAACAGCAGTGCTATCTAAGTCAGTGTAAACAATGTTTCCTTAGCCTCACCTCAGAGAAAATTCCAGATAAACCAGGCCTGCCAGCCTACACCTGCTCTGTATGGTTTGACTCAGCAGGCTCAAGTGCTGCTTACCTGCCCCCAGAGGAGCTCTCCAACTCCCACGAACAGACACCAGAGCCACTGCTCCACGTTGAGAGGGGCACAGCTGAAGGGCTTCCCTCCCCACTGCACAATCACGATCTGCAGCAAAAACACAGGGAGGGACATCATTATTGTCACACATACAAACACAATGTCGAGGGAGAAACCTACGGAGCAACATAACATACTTAAATAATTTATTTTATCACCTTTTGTTAACATTTACTTACTCAGCATTGCTGTTTAAGCTGTTAAGCTGTTGAACTGTTGTATAAAAGCAATATCACATGAGAGGGAGTGATGTTGTGATGTTGAACTGTATACCGTCACAGTTGTAACTGTCTTCGGCACTCAGCCTGCGGCCTTGTGCCTATGACCGAATCACAGGCGTGACGATATACAGTACAACATCACTCCCTCTTGTGTAATATTGCTTAAATATGTATATATATATATATATATATGTATGCATGGTACCACAGCATCATTATTTACAGATACAGTATCTGATGCCTTGTTGCTGGACAAGGACAGATTGTCGAGTTCTGCAGATTGCAGAGTAGGTGGTTTAACAAGTTAGTTGTGTTGCTTAGCGGCGCAGACAAAACTCTTGCACACTCTTTGCGTATATTTGTTATCTCGTTAATCTAGAATACTTCCAAACAATGGATGATGATAGTTGATAGCGGATAACATTTATGACATTTATTTTGCTTGTCGGCAGTTGTAACATTCAGTGAAGTTCTTAACAGGCTGCTACTGCTGCTGTAGGGTGCACGCGTGCCAGCATGACAGCTCCTCATAAGCTGGCTGTTAGTTTAAGAAGCACTTGATTTAATATGCAGCTGAGTTTTCTATTGGTGGGCACACATTTAAAAGGTCAATATTACAGATGATCATGTTCATTTAATTGTGGGAAGCCAAAATTGTGATCGTGATTAAAATTCCATTAATTGTGCAGCACTAGCTACCACCATCAAACTGTTGTAAAATAACCACAGAACCCCTCGTGCTTATGAGCACATCAAATGTGTCATTTTGATGAGATATTCTAGTCAGTTTCTTTTGCACTTTAACAGGCGTGTTGGATACTGTCACACTGATATTGGTTTTAAGAGCTCCATGAAAAAAAGCAGGCGCCAGCTCCAAATGGACTGCCTTTCAAGTTTGCTGCTGTATTAATTTGAAATCAGACAGCACAAACCCCAGCGTCGGGGGTCACAGCAGGCTGGTGGCCATTGGCAGCACTATGTCTCAACTGTGTAAGAGATTACAGAAACAGACACCTTGCACCAGGGTTCTGATCTGTGCAGACATTTTGTGTTTGAGTATCTTATTTAATAATTCATGAGATATAGTCCACCCTTCAAGGCTATTAAGATCATAAACCTTCATCTCACAATTTCACTTGGCTGTGTATATATACGAGGAACATTTGAACATTATGTTCTCTGGGCCGGTACATATAAAGCTGCAGAACATGTTTGGTCTTTTATGCATCAAGTATTTGCTCCTTTTCTTAGAAATAAAAATAAGTGCCATGAATAAATGTTCCTAAGTTTTTACATTTAGTTTAACAGGGCTTCCAACCTCAGTGGATCAATGTCTCTCTCTTTTCGCAACAGTAACTGGAATTCCCTAGGGGGTCAATAATAAAGAAAAAGCAAAATCAAGAAAAGTAAATGAAAAAGGTGCTGTGGCTCATGGTTTATATCATTTGTATCGGCCCTTGGTTACAACAAAGAGCCTGATGGAGGTCAGTGGAACATTACAATGTCCATTCTCTCTACTGGCACGCTCCACCATAATCAAAAAGATTAAAATGGTGGTGATTTCACAAACAAAATCACCATAGGGAGGCACAACTTAACTCATTTTCCAGGCTAGGGAGAAAGTATACGATCCTGCTGTACTCTATGGTAGAAGCCTGGTGAGGGTCTCCACAGGGATGCTCTCAGTCTAACTCACATGGATAGGTCCAACCAAAACGTCAAATCCTGCGCTGCTTTGGAGGCATTACCATAAGTAGCACACCCTCTTTGCTTGCACATGAATCATCTATTCCAAGCAGCGTGCAAAACTTTCTCCTTGGTTGTAAACTGCATGAACTGGACCACAATTGAGTGCAGTGTTAAACCTGCCGGTGGTTTGGGGGCAAGTGCTCCCTGTGCCCTTTGTTCTTTAACCTGGCATTGAGCATAAATCTCTAAGTCCTGGACATACAGGTGCATGGCAGCATCCTCGATTTGGTCAGTGGCAACTTGAAAATCAGTTGTTTTTTTCCATATCCGGCTTTTGATTGCTCATCCCCCTGACCATAACTTTGGTTACTACTTTACAAATAGGATTTAGTGTAGTGGATGAGGACCCTTTCAAATACCAACGCTTTGTAACATCCCTCTGCGTATGATTATGATGCCAAAGGCACCTTTTGTGTCTGAGACGTACCAGGCTTTCAACTAACTTGCAGCAATATGTGACGTTGAGAGCAAATTACATCTCTGTAGGGAGGGAGGGAGGGATGAGAAGTGGTTGGGTCAAACAAAACCAGACTTTCACCTGAGAGACCACAGTTTGTGTCCAGTGTGAAACAAAGTCAGTGTTGTTTTAACGTAACGTCTTGCAATTTACATACAGTTGTCACGCACTGATGTCTCTCACATGACGTATTTACAGCATGATGCGTTATGTTAACAAACATGCTAACTTTAACCAAACCATGATTTTTTTTTCTAAAAACTTAACAGTAAGTGTTTCACAACATTAAACATGTGTTACAATGTGTTTCAGGTGTGTGTCATGTAGTGACGCTAAACTGTGCCCTGTGCGTCTCTGTGAGATGCTAAGGTGCAAGAAAAAGTGTTGTTGGGATTAGATGACCTGGCAATAACAACTGGTTGCATCTTCAGAGTTGTCATTTTCACCTGTATGGCCTTCACTAACATCAGCTTCTTTTTCACCTCTCTCTCTTTGTGAAGCCCCATGACCCAGACCTCATCTTTCTAATTTTTCTCCCAATTCCTTATTCTCTCAAATTTAAGTGAGAAAAAGTGAACAAAAGTACTTGAATCTCAGGAGTTTTATTTGGCCAATACCTGAGCTGTTTCTTATGCTGCCATGCCATAATACCTTCTACCGGAAGTCCAAAGTGAATATATTTCTGAGCTGGGAACACATGACCTCAGCCACATTAATCATAGCAATCATTCCACTCCAACTTGTCATTAACTAGTCTGTATTTGTAATTGTCCCAACATAATAAATGCAGCCTGGCTTGTTTCCAATCTGCATCTTCAAACTTGGACCACAGTAACACTATGCTCCTACAGGTCTATTTTGCCTCGGTATATGTAGTGACAGCATTTTAAACAGCAACATGATCATCTACAACAAGAGCAAGGCTTATCAGAGTGACACTATCATCCTGAAAGCAAACTGCACCGTCATAAATCTCACTGAGAGTACAATACTCTGTATCACATACAGTAATAATATCTTTCCGCAGGAGGAGGGATCCATCCTTCTTACTTATCTCTCTCTTTCCCCTCTCTCAAGCTGCCTCAAGTCTTCAGCTCTCTCTCATGTCTAATTTTCTGTCTCCCTCTGAACTGTCTTTTTGTTGCTCTCACACTTCAAATCACTGCCATCCCCTCCAGGTCTCTCTCTTCTCTTTTTTCTCCCCAGAGTACCACCCAGCACTGAAGGGCTTTGGGGAACATTCCTCTTTTTCTCTCCCCATGCCTCATTCTGTCTTTGCTTGTTTGTCTGTGTTTTGTGTACTCAAAATTCCCTGCTCAGTGCATTTTGTCTGTTTTCACTGTGAGTCAACTCAACAAACAATCCTCCTTTTGTTGGTAAAGTTTGGAATCTAAGATCTGGACTTGTATTTTGTCTGGGAATAGGTTACAGAAGACAGAGTAGTTGTGCGCACAACCAATCCTGTTTTAGGTCAGATGCTGGATAATAGGGGTCTATGCATCATTTGGGTCGAAACGTTGCTTTTTTAGTCAATAAAAGACAAAAAAATTGGGAGCTCTAATTCAGTGTGCAGATTTTCCTCTTCTTTCTGCATGGGAATAGGTTACAAACAGAAAAAAATGTGACAGGTAACATGCTGACAATGCTTGAAAAGAATCACATACATTTTCTCTATGTTTATAGACTAAGGACGTGACCAAGACAGCACAGGCCATCACCCAAATGCAACATCTGTCCGCATGAGATATTCAAGCTCATATTGTTTTAGAAATACAGCACAGGGACCCAACAACCATAATTACTACAGCAGAAAGTCAGAGCTTAACTTAACAATATAATCATGCTACTTTCAACACTTGCTCATGTAAGATGTTGCTGTTCTTTATCAGTCACTGTGACTGTATGTGTTAATGTCCCAGCCAAAATGTATTTTGTAGTTATATGCAACTACCACAAAATGGCAATAGCAACATTTGAAATATGTATGGGAAACAAGCAAGCAACTGAATTTTCCACTACATGTCCTTGCAAATGTCTCACAATAAAAGCCTTGTCAGGAAATCAATTAATCAATCAATTTTATTTATAAAGCCCAATATCACAATTTGCCTCAGAGGGCTTTACAACATACGACATCCCTCTGTTCTTAGGACCCTCGCAGCGGATAAGGAAAAACTCCTCCCAAAAAACCCTTTAACAGGGAAAAAAATGGAAGGGATTCTGCAATGCTACAGCGCTTTTAATTTTAAATGGGTACAGGGAATAATAAGCTTGTCTTAACAGCATGAGCGCACGGTCACACATGAGTGAATGTATGCGACCACTGCCGGCTGATGTGATATTCTGCCACTGAGGGTGAATTAGAAATAAAACCCTGTCTCTCATAAAAGCCTTCTTCAAATTAAGGCCTGGAGCCCTTTGCAGTTGGAGTAAATAAAGGCCCCAGACACTATTTGAGAATTTATGGATGGATTAATACCTCTCTTACAGACTCAATCAAAACTGATCATTGTTAGAAAGTTGTAAAGATAAAATATATAGATGATCTGCTGTATTGGATGACATTAGACTTTCAGGTGTCACCTGACAAAGTGATCAGTTAGTGTATAGTATATATAATGTGCAGTGGAATAACATTAGTATTATTATACTGAAAATCTAAAATGAGAATGGTTTATACACCATGGCAATATTCAGTTTGGGTAAAAAAATGTGAGCAATATTTCCTTACCTTTACCATTAATGGACATCTCAACTGATTGGTGGATCATGTTATTACAAACTTGCATGTTAAACTCCCCAAGGAGATGCTCAGTCAGGTTGAGTTAAGTACAACCAATTTACAACAAGAAAGCACAACTCACAGGGCATTTGGTAGTGGCGTAGTTAAGACTCATACTGCATCACATAATTGTGACCCAGTTCAATTCCAGTCAGGGAATGTCTCTCCCACTCTCTACATTTCCTGTCTGTATGTCTGCTATCACTATGAAATATGCAAGGAATATTGCTCGACAAGGTGTCCATTATCAGGAATTAATGGACTCCAGGGAGACAACCATCTGCAGAGTCCATTAATTCCTGACACCTCAAAGGGCATTTTCCCACATATACCACAGTCACTTGCCATATAGAAATATCAAGAATATTCAATCACAACAGCTAAGGGTTTGACTAATATCTGGAACAATCATTACCATCCTGCAAGGTTCCTATGCAATGAAATGTTATTCACTACTACTTTATTACAGTAAATAGGAAATACCTTAGCTATGACAGAGCAACAGGAAATATTTCTAGTCTGCTCAACTTATGGAAACCTTTGGCTATTAGCCAGAAAGCTAACATTATGCTAACAAGATTCAGAGTCAGTAACACTGCGTACAGTTGACAAACAGTAAATATAATTTAAGACTACTTAGCTATCCAGCCATGTCGATATTATCAAGATTTTCAGAAACAAACGATACGCCCAAGAGAGGAAATTCCATTTCAGTTTTGGGGGGACCAACAAAGTTACAGTCAAATGTACTGTTGTAGCATATATGAATGAAACCAGCATGGTCAAATGTATTTAATAATTATACTAAAAGTAATAATAATGTTTAGAACAGCATCCCTTATCAATACAGTAGCCCCTATATAAAGGTTTTTAATACGTTCAATCTGCATTACCAAAAATGACCAGTGAGTGGCAATGTACATCAAATATGGGTGTCGTTTTTCTTATTACAAAGACTGAAAATCACAGCAGAATAAATCCTTCAGTGAACAAGCCCATGAAGACTGCCATTATTATAAACAAAATCAGACCATGGCAATGACTTTAAATGCAGGAAAAATATACTTGGAACTTAATTGTTAAAGGCACGTTGATTTTGAATATAGAAATATTATAGGTACTGTTTGGAAAAGATAAACAAAACGGTTTGAGAATGAAGTATTCTGTTTCGTAAACACACTTCTGTAAATTGTTACAATCCAAACTACACTAAAATTGGTCCAAAATTCTTAGAGTTTGAATGACTTGGGCTGTTTGTATGACTGCTGCATTCGCAAAGAAGATTCAAGGTAACGAAGTGAACAAAACGGTAACGTGTTTTATTCTGTTGAAAAGTAGAAGTGAATAAAGGTGTCCGACAATTTTACTGAAACTACTTAGTAGGTGTCCTAAATCAGGAATTAATGGACACCCTGCAGCCAATCACAATCGAGTATTTGCCCAGACCATGGTATAAAGAAAAAACGCCCAAAAAATAATCTTTAAAAAATCATCTACCAAAGTCATCGACAAAACAGTGGAGAAAACCATCAAAGGGTGTTAAAGGGTGAACATACCTGCACGGCAAAGGTCCCCACAACAATAGTGCAGAAGATGGGGTTGGCAAATATGCCGTCAAAGACGTTTCTCTCTCCGTGGATCTTGCGAGCATTGATCTCATTGAAAAGTTGCATGAGGACGAAGGTGTTAAAGATGATGGTGTAATGCTCAGAGGGTGGGGAGTGGAGCGGAGCGTTACGGCCACTGTCAATGTTAAACATGCGCTCACCTGGAAGGTAAAGAAAACAGGTAAAGGAGATGAGAGGTGTGAAAAAAAGAATTAATTGCCGTGTTGTTTGTTAGGAAGTGTAGTTGATCTGCTGCAGGACAAAAACAATTAACAACTGAAGGGTAACTTTGGTATTCTCCTGGACCCTATTTTCCTTTTGTGTGTCTAAATGAATAATGGACACAACCATTTCTGAAATTTGGTCTGGTATTGAGTGAGTGGGCTGCAGCCGGTGGCCAAGAAACAAGCAGTAATGTAACCATTTGGGGCCTGTGTGCACCGTAAGTTTACATCCATTTAAAGTGCTTGTTTTTGCCACTGACAGGCTCAGATTATTATTTTAAGTATCTGACAACATTATGGATAGGATCCCTACAGAAATAGACCTTTTTCACAAAGAGTAAGATCTGTTTTTTGTTTAACCAGAAATAGCGCCAAAATTACTGCCATCCATCCCACCAGACTACTTTTCATAAACAGTGACTTTATCATTGTAAAACACACTTTATTCAAAACTGAAAAAAAACAAATAAAACTCACAAAAATATGTCTTGGTTAATTTTTCCAGTGTTCCAACACTCACCAACTCTGGTTCGGTTGGAATAAACCCTTAATCCACCCAGTGAGATGTGAAAATATGTATGCTGGTTCTATACGAGCTGAAATTACTGTTTATTTAATGGATTTTTGGGGTTTGGCAATGGTGATTTCGGCTGTTTTTGATTAAGCAAAAAGGATATAACTCTTTGACAAAAAGGCTGACCTCTGTAGAGATCTTTTCCATAATGTTGTCAGACACTTAAAATAACAATCTGAGCCTGTCAGTGACAAAAACAAGAACTTCCATTGGACGTAACATTCCCCGAGTGGCTACACTCCACAATGGTGGCTGTGTCTTTGCACCATTTGTCTTGTCTTGTTTTGTTGGTGGTTAAAAGCATGCTGACATAAAAACAGTTCATAACAAGATTCAGTTTGAAATCTATCGCTCAATATTACAGACTGTTGCAATAAAAGATGAAATTGTATTGCTGGTTGTGTCTGCATGTGTTTACCTATGAACAGTAAGGTGAAGATGATGACCAGCTGGTACACTCCATGGCCCAGGATGTTTTTCATCATGGTCAGTGAGATGAGGGGGTTGTTCCGACCATAAGGTTTCCGTAGTAACAGGGCCTCAGTGGGGGGCTCAGTGGCCAGGGCCAGAGAAGCAAACGTGTCCATGATGAGATTCACCCACAGCATCTGCACTGCCTTCAGAGGAGAGTCCTGGAGAGAGATTGGCAACCAGAGGGCTGTGTCACGAACCATGGAGACTGTGAAAAGGCTGATTTAATTTCTGTTCCACATGGTTATGGTCCGATCAAACGGTTCGGTTTAGAACTACTGTGGTGATGTACTGTATGTACTTCTTGTTGTTCTTTTCGAGCAGGTTATCTGCTCAGTGGTGACAAAAGTTATGCCTGATTAGGTGCTCTAAGCAGTGAGTGACTTTGCTATGTCAACTAGCAGTAAGAAAATGTACTGGAATAGAATATGGAAACAATAAAATTAAGTAGAAGTGCGTTAAAATAGGACTTGAGAACAGAACTTGAGCAAATCTACTGTCCACCACTGACAGACAGCCATGCAGAACAGAGTAGGGCCACTGGTCTAATCTACACCCAAATAAATACAGAGGAAAAGGTCAGTATGATTAATACACAACAGTAAATCTGATGTATTACTTATACTGCAATAAAGTACCTGCTGATGTCTTGTTTCATAGTCAGAGTGGAAAACTGATTGTAATGCTTATTTCTATTATGAGAAATCATGCACGGATCATTATACAGGGTTTACTTTGAATGCTTTTGTTCTTGAATGTGACATTTGTAACACTGATATAACAGCAGTATTTCTGTCCATACTGGGACTGAGTGTGTAGGATTTAGTGACATCTGGCAGTGAGGATTGCAGATTGCAACCAGCTGAAACATCTCCCACGTGCCACGCGTTAACTCCTGGTTAGGATTCCTTCACTGTTCTTTGTTCATGAGATTTTTACCAGAAATCAAATTATCTGCGGCGGCCTCTACAAAACACACCTGGTGATTTTAGTTGGAAAAAACAATGAATACGGCAGTTTGAATAATGTATGGGAGCAGTTTAGAGTTAAAAATCTGTATTTTACCAACTCTTTTCTGCTTGTCGCAGAGGGGCCTCTACCTATGATGGCCAATCAAGCATAAATGTGAATGGCCCTATCTAGAGCCATTGTTTGGTTTGTCCATTCTGGGCTACTGTAGAAACATGACGGACAAAGTGAATGAGAACCTGATTGTTACGTAACTATAAACAACTCATTTCAACCAGCTGACAGTAACTGATTTGACCAGCTGACTTTGCTACCAGCTGTTGAAACAGGTGACATGCCTTACATTCTAAAACCAGTCACTGGCAACTTTACAATTTGCTTGAGTGGGGCTGAGATGGGCCAGTTCTTTTCTTTGGTCTGAAGTGGGCTTTAGGTCTCAACATGTGTCAGTTTTCTGTTTGTGTTGAGGTTGGGGAGGTGATTACTTAAGAGGGTGAAAAAAGACTGGGCAAAAGAGAGTATTTCTTTCTTTATGGTAAAGACGACAATTTTTTTTTTCACAAGTTAAGATCTAAAACTTTTTTCATGCACTCAGTAGATGAAAATTTGTGTTAGTGAGCACTTCTTCTATTCCAATATAACCCACCCACCTGACAGGGGTGACATATCAAGATGCCAATTAAACAGCATCATCACTACGCAGGTGTGCCTTGGGGTGGTCACAATAAAAGGTCAATCTAAAATGTGCAGTTTGATCACACAACACAATGCCACTACCATTTTAGGTAGCTTTGTGTAAAATCATGGCCAGTGGAATACAGATGAAAAATAGCCTTTTGGCTAATTCTGACATTTTTATTTTTTATATATTTACCATATGTATTTATTAATTTGCAGTGTCCCTTCTTAAATAAACTAAACCAGAAGAATTCCCTAAGACATTCACCTGAGACATTGGGTTGTGTGATCAAACTGAGTGTCCTTTTATTGTGACCATCCCAAAGCACACCTGTGTAGTAATGTTGTTTAACCAGCATATTGATATGCCACACCTGTCAGCTGGATGATTATCTTGAAAAAGAAGTGCCCACTGAATTTGAGAGGAATATACCTACTAAGTTCTTATAAGGCCTTTGGTCTTAAACCTGTAAAAATTGGGAGCAAAAACAAAAGTGTTGCATTTAAATGTTGCGTATTTAACCGTAAATAAAAATATATTGCTGATACCATTATTAATAATGCATACAAACTTAAATATTCAAGCTGAAATATTCCTTGCATATCAAACACACGTTAATGTTTCCATGTGTGTAAGAACGTCTCTGCTTACATAAGCTGGCTGTAAAAATGCACAAAAAGCATTTTAGCATTTGCTCTGTCATAGCAGATATGAGGTGAGTGATGTTAACAGAAGTGATGTCTCTGTGTCTGTTGTATTGTATGTGCAAGAATGCATATGTGTCAGCATGTATGTTTATTAATAAATCTGTCTACCTGAGTGATGCAGGCCCCGGTGAAGGCCACTATGACAGCCACTACATTGACCGTGAGCTGGAACTGCAGGAACTTGGAGATGCTATCGTAGACATTTCGTCCCCACATCACCGCTTTGACAATGCTGCTGAAGTTGTCATCAGTCAGGATGATGTCAGACGCCTCTTTAGCCACGTCTGTCCCCGCAATACCCTGGCACAGATTGAAACATAGTGAGGAGGAGAGAGACTCATGATATGATTCATGCAAGCATTCAAGCATCCAAATTACTTTGGAGTGCCACTGTCTCAATATCGTGTTGTCCTGTCTCCAAGTGCTCCTGCTTGGCCTGAGAGAGAGCTGTGACCAAACCTAAATGTACGCCACTAAAAAAAATGTTCCAAATAAAATACAATATATCTACATAGCTTTAAAAATATTTGTCAGGCATTTATCTTTTATAGGAAGAGGACAATTCTAAAATTCCTGATATATACTTGAATGTATTAGTCACTCGTATATTTTTAACTGTAGAGTGGGATAAGAGAGAATCAGTGTTTCTGAGGTTGTGCATACTTCTGTATGATTACATTATTGTAGCAGCAGAAGCACTGTAACACCAAATAAACATTAATGGTGAGTAATATGTAAGGTTACCATGGCAAAGCCCACATCAGCCTTCTTTAAAGCTGGTCCGTCATTGGTTCCATCCCCTGTTACTGCGACAACCTGTCTCTGTTCTATGATGCTGCTGTCAATGATACCTGGACACAACAGGAAGGACACAAACAGACTCAAAATCAGTGTGAATGAATGTGTATGTGTGTGCTTTGGGTGAATAAACTTGAGACTCACCTTTGACCAGTGTGTGTTTGTCGGTTGGCGAGGATCGAGCCAACACACGAAGTTTGGGCCAGATTTTGTCGATTCTTTCCTGTTCAATCTGTCAGTCAGATAGGCAGAGTAAGAGGGGGAGGAGTGTGTGATGATTAATAACACCATAGATAACAACCTATTAGCTATTCTCCTCTTTCACTAGGTATCACTACTGATCCAGAGTCTCGGATGAAGAATGAAGTATCAAAGACGCACTGAAATTGGCGCTTATGTTGAATCATAAAAAGATAAGAGAAAATGAAAATAAAGCCAAGTACTCCAGAAGTCAAGAAACATAAAAATAAAATAGTTCATTATACATGTCTGGTTTAAAATAAAAGAGTTTTTTGCAGGGACGTGCAAAATACTAAGCAAGAAATGTGCAACAGTAGTTGCAGTATCAAGTACAAACAATACAGTATGTGCATTGTACTGAGGAAATAGTGCAAATGATGTGTGTTAATGTAATGTACAGAGAGAGATGTGGAGGCTTTATGTTAATGTAATGTGTAGTGTCTATAGCATTGGATAAGAGTCAGAGTCAGTGAGGGTCCAAGGCCTTGTTGATGAGGCCAGCAGCCGGGAAGAAACTGTTCTTGTGGCGTACTGTAGTGCTCTCTTGCAATCAATTTAACCACGCTGCACTCCTACATAATACTAATGTACACGCAGTATTTTAGTGTGTACATTTAAATTCACACTCCACAGAATAGCAGTCGCATCACAAATCAGCAGCTATCCTTGTCATTAAACAGTGATGATATTATGTAGGGCCAGCCCTACCCCTTAGGCAATATGAGCAGTTGCTTAGGGCCCCGTCATGTCTGGGCCCCCCCCTGGAAAAGATTATTTAATGAAACAGAATTAATAAACAAGACAAGAACAAAAGTCAGCTGGGGTAAGAATCTCAAGGGTTTTTTTTTTTTTTCAAACAGTTTGCCTGTACTGTAGTTCAGGATTTAAGTTAGGCAAGTTCAATGTCATGTAAACAATGGGGGTGTTTTGAAAACACCCCCACCTAATGGAGACTGCTAATAGAGTGTTTACTTAACATACTGCACATTGACTGAGTGTTGCTGAAGGTGTAATCGGAGTCGGCTAGACCGTGTCAAAGAAGTCGTCGGTATGGCTGTGTTTTGTTAAAACAGATGACCAAAAAAAAGTCCAGTGTAAACTTTGCAAACAGAAGTTTACATATCACAGCTCAACATCCAACAGGCTAACTTGTCTGTGTTAGGATGCTGTTAGGATGCTTAGGATGTGAACATAATTAGCACTGGCATATTTCAAAATGTTTGGTTTAATAATGGTTTAATAACTGCGGGCGCAACAGTCTTCTTGAGATCAGATCATACACGGTAGCTCTATGTTCGGACATCACACAATGCGGGCTGGAACAATAGTTCCTGATTTACTCAACCTATCAATCCCTGATGACCATTCCTGTCTTCAGCCAGTAGTCTTTCAGCATGACCAGTGGGCCACCTACAAAGTTCATGTGGCCAGCCTTTGAATCGTCCAGCTGTAAGCCCTGCCTAGCCTCTAGTTTCCTTTTCCTCCCAGCGGAGGCAGTGTTCTCTTTAAATGCCCCAGTCCTTTTACCTCATGGCCACCAAGAACAGAGACCCTTCCACCTTCTACTGGCAGAACACATGTCTACAAGCTTAAAGGCTAAGTTCGGTTTTTTGACACCTGGGCCTTATTTTTAGGAATAAATACGCTCATAGACTCACCCAGATGATTTTGGTGGAGCTCGGAGCCGTTTTCGAGCAATTTAGATCCATCCGACGGCGTCTTCTCTCATGCCATAGAAGCGGACGGGGCCAAAACATCGAAGCCCCTAAATTAGACATTATCTGCTGCGAAACTCGCTCATTTCACCTACATTTTATAAATGAATGGCCAGTGTTATCACCATGTCAGCTCAACTTCCTTGTTATGGTCATCCGGGGCTTTACAACGATGGGTCACTTTTGGTGACGTCATAGATGTGCGCCGCAGGAGCGCAGTCCAGCCGGCGCTAGGCTAGGCTAGGGGCTACACGGGTACAAACATGGTTCGTCATTGCGTTTTTCCACTTTGTCCAAACAAAATGACTAGGTGGACAAAGTTCACATTCAACAGGCTTCCTTTGAAAAACCCGGAGTTACTAAAGATCTGGCTTGTTGTCCTGAAAATGGACCCGAATATTGCTATGGAAGAACTGAGGAGGGTCAGTCACCGGGTCTGCAGCGCTCACTTCGCTCCAGAAGACTTCATTACGAAGACGACAAAGATAAAAGGCCAGGAAGCTCAGCGTCAGTACCTCAGGAGGAATGCCATCCCGATTGTTTCAGAGGGCAAAACAGACGCAGCGGAGGTAATGCATTTCTTTTGAAGATGTAATAATATTGGTCGATAACCAGTGCACGTCGGCCAGCGTATAAAGCTCTTGTATAAAATGAATAGCTATCTTCACGACCTATGTCTGAGCAGGAGTAGCCTTCTAAAAATACATTCCTGCAAAAGAATACTGCACTGTAACGCAATATAATTTACTCTAGTCCATGCTAGTTTTTGAAAAACTAACTCGCAATGCATATGATATGGTTATTCTCTGCAGGCAATAAATTGTGACTCGAGCTGCAATCACCGCGGGTCTGCATTGTTAGCGCACACTTACAAGTAGTCATATGCTTTCTCCAAAACTAATTGTCAGTAGTTTCGACCGTTATTTATTTATAAAGCAAACACTCATAGAAAATATACCCTTTTTGCATTTGTATGGGCTACTTACTCTATCGAAAGTTGTCCGTTCGGTCCTGCTGGCTTCGGCTGCGTCTGCCAGTTGACTCTCGGGACATAAAAAAAGTCTCTACCACAGCCGGTTTGTCATGGCAGAAAAATCTTCCAGTGTAGTGAGACACGTATTTTGGGGGGCATCAATACGTGTTTCCTCTGGTCTCAAGTCCCACTCTGAGTAGCAAAAGCTCTCCTCTTCTGTTGTCTGTGGCGTGCAGTGTTCACAACAACACCACCAGTTAGCCCCCATTCGTGGACGTGCAGTGGTCGCTTGTTCTCTGGCCAGCTGTTCGGCTCTTTCCCTCTGCATCCTCCTTTCAAATAGGTCCTTGTCGGTGTATTCTGGCTCAAAACGATACGGGCATCCATCATACTCAGAGTCGTCATCAGACACTTCTACATCGGATAAATATTCCGTCATGTTGCACAAGAGTAGCCTTATAGCCGTATAGCCTAGCCTAGCGCCGGCTGGACTGCGCTCCTGCGGCGCACGTCTATGACGTCACCAAAAGTGACCCATCGTTGTAAAGCCCCGGATGACCATAACAAGGAAGTTGAGCGGACATGGTGATAACACTGGCCATTCATTTATAAAATGTAGGTGAAATGAGCGAGTTTCGCAGCAGATAATGTCTAATTTAGGGGCTTCGATGTTTTGGCCCCGTCCGCTTCTATGGCATGAGAGAAGACGCCGTCGGATGGATCTAAATTGCTCGAAAACGGCTCCGAGCTCCACCAAAATCATCTGGGTGAGTCTACGAGCGTATTTATTCCTAAAAATAAGGCCCAGGTGTCAAAAAACCGAACTTAGCCTTTAAATGGCCTTTTTTCCCAGACCTTACATGTGAGGATGAAATGCAGTGGAAAATGCTTCAGGTGGGACTCAGTTATCTACTCAACCCCGATGAGTAAGAGCATTTTAAATATCATGTGCTCTTTGATCACCTGAAAGTGGACCAGGCTCAGCGACTACCTCTTGCTTTCTCCTGTACTTCTGACCCTTATACAGGAACATCAGAGCTCTCCCTCCTATCAGGACAGGTGATGGTCATGCCCTTGATAACTTTGCCCTTCATGTACAAGCACTTGTTTGCCTGCTTGATACCATGGAAGCTCAAGGAGAGGCAGGACTTCTGTGTGGCTCTCATGTGGATCACCTCCTTGAAAAGTTGCCTGCAGAACACTCCAGTCGCTTTAAACATGTCTACAGGAGAGAAGGTGAAATGAAGTATGACTTGCTTGTGGTTTCATTTAGGTTGCAAACTGAATCTAGATGCCAAGAATAGAGGCTTCCATCTCATCCTCCAATCAGTAAAGACACAACCTTAAGTCCTTACCTGGTCCAACGACAGTTCTACATGGAGCAAATAAACCAAATGAATCCACATCATCTTCAGAACTCTTTTATAGGTCCAGAGCAACCAGTGCATACTGCAGTTCACTTGAACATCATGCCAGCAAATGTCCTGGGTTCCTTGACTTGACAAAGAAAAGATTACCTGGATAAAGGAGATAAAATGTTGCTATCGCTGTGCTCGGTCTCACCAAGCTGCTAAGTGTGACCTTAAAAAAATTCTGTGCCACCTGCAAAGGAGGTTATCTGCAAATACTCTGTGAAGTAATTCAAAGATTCCACCACCTTGCTGGTCCTTCTGTGAGGACATTTAATCTTGAACGACCGAGTGACTGCAATGGTGTAATTCTGAAAGTTGTGAAGGTGCTTCTCCATAATGGAAAGAAAACCCTGGGGACGTATGGTGTCTTTGATGATGATTCTCAATGCACCAGTCTGCTGCAACCAGCTGCTCAACATCTCCACATCACTTGGAACTGTTAGTCAAGATGTTGAAACTCTTTCTGGCTCATCTGTTAGCATCCAGATCTCTCCTGTTGCATACCCTGAGAAGACTTTTACCATCAATCATGTCTTCACTGCAAGCCTGTGTAGCAAAGAGCCACAGGCTGGAGTAGAACCCGAGCTGCTGCGGCAACAGCCTTGTACATGGGGCGCCTGCTCAACCACTAAGCCACCAACGCCCCGAAGACTTTGGAAACTTGACACTCTAACTGTACAGTAAGAAGGTAATTATCAGATCAAAGTAAGACCAACTAGCAAATGAGCTTCTTGAACAAGCCACAGAAAAGAGTTGCGTCAATTATGTTAATCGCTATATCACTCCCTCTCTTAGGCTGGCAAACTTCCCTCTCCTGAACATTCCTCAGCCTGAAGTGATGACTCCACAACACTGAATATCAACTGTCAAAAGATCCAGACAGAGCCAACTCATACTGTGATCAGACTTCAATCAGATCAAATAAACTGTACATGTAAATCTGACTGGCAGTTGATATTAGAGGCTAGATGAAAGCAGTTATGTCAGTGGGTTTATCAACTGGTCCCACCCAAGTGGCAACCTCAAGGGCTGAAGGGCTGAAAAATGAAGCCAACGCAGAACTGACGAAAACGGCAATTCATCGAATTGCCACTTGGAGCTGGCTTTAGCAGGGAGTCCATCCTTATATACCCCCATGTTAAAGTGCTCAACTTTACAGCAAAATAAACATGTTTACAGCGTGGCACAAAAAAAGGTTTTGCTCTCTATAGGTAATTTCTACAGTCAAGGCAACTGTATGGTAGATGTATTTTTGTATAACTCACCCACTTACATGTTATTAAGGCTACAGTTATGCATATTCAAGGGTGGGGCCGCTTAAGTGACTGTGTGCGAGTCGTCACCACATTCACTCCTCCACAGCTCCACCCTCTCATCCAAATATGGTCACTTCTGGCTCCAAAAACCAAGATGGTGACAGCCTAAATGCCAAATTTGGGGCTTCAAAACCAGTCCACAAACCAATGGTTGACGTTACGGTAGCTACGTTCATTATTTCACAAAGTCCATGCTCTAACTAGATAATTTGTTAACACCCATTTTAGTTTATTTACTACAGCAATTTCAAACCTCATGAATACAGAAGGAACCATTTTTAAAATACTACGTAAATTTACTCTGCATTTGACCCAAACTTACCTCTCCTTTCTCATTCCTGATTCGTCGGTTGAAGTCTTTGCCCTCTAGACAGATAAAGTCATCACCAGGGTGAATGATGCCACATTTGGCAGCGATGGCCCTTGCTGTGTTAATGTTATCACCAGTCACCATCCGTACTGTGATGCCTGCACGCTGACACTTACGGATGGCCTCAGGCACCTTGGAGGGATAGGGAAAGTTGTTTATACAAAAACATAAGGCCAATTGCTTTTTAGAGACAGGTTACAATCACATATTACAGACTGCACAAAGTCACAGTTCCAGTTGAAACTATCATTAAAGACTGACACATACTTTACAGTACCCTACCTCAGGCCGCACAGGGTCCTCTATCCCAACCACAGTGATGCAGGTCAACTCTGTCACTATTTCTGCTTCGTTTTCCCAATCTGGCTCCGGGTTTGACGGCAGATCCCGGTATGCAATGCAGATGGTCCTCAAACCCTCACATGCCATTGGCTCAATCACCTATTAATCAGTCAATATGGTCAGGAAGAGGTCCACAGTATCTCACCAGCCATCACACCACAGCCTGCCTAACTTCCTGTGTACAACGATGTTATTTACATTCCAATATCTGATGCTTAAAATCTGGATTTAATTGCTTGTACACAGTTTGAGGTTTATGCCAGATGACCTTTTGAGTACCTCTGTGGGAATGCTCTCTGACACAGCTGTAAAGAAAAGACCCCCAGCCTACTGCAGACAGCAGAGGGAAGACAATATGATGGAAAGAAGAGGTGACATAAAGCTGCCACAGTGTAAACTGAACAACTGAGCTGGAATTAAGTTGTGTATAGAGGAGAGTTATTTTTCTCATGGCACAAGCTGTGCTCATCGCGAGCCAAATTTAGGTCAGTCAGCCTGTCAGTCAATGAAACAATACTACTGTATGTGGAATATACAGTAGTGGAATACATGTGTTTTACTGCTAATTATTGTAATTTTAAAGATTATTTTTGGGCTTTTTGCCTTTAATGAAAAGGACAGAGTGAAATGGGGGTTGACATGCAGCAAAGGGTTGCAAGCTGGAGTTGAACCTGCGACCGCTGCAGCGAGGCATCACCTCTACACATGGGGCGACAGCACTATCCACTATGCTACCGACGCCCCAATTATTGTAATTTTAAGTAGAATAATACAGCAAAGTAGTTTAATAACAGATCTGGAATGTATATAAGTTAGTTGCTTACGTGCTGTGTGACTGTTACTGTGGTTGCGGATCTACAATTTGTGACAGATATTTTTGCTGAGTGGATATTTAGGTATAAGCACTCTGAGTCAGCAAATCAGTTATCTTACACAGTACTTTACTTGAGTATTTCCATTTTATACCTTATACTGCTTCTCCACTAGATTTCAGAGGGAAACACTGTACTTTTAACTACACTTCATTTATCTGACAACTATTACATTAATGACTTTTCAGATAGTTTCATTTAAAGCATATTTTGAGGCTCAAAGAGGAAAAAAATAACAAAAATAATAATAAAATAATTGTTTCACCAAAAACTCAAGGATTATATTAAAGTTTAAAAGAGCTTTACAAATGTCAATAACCATACTTTGATTTGGACTCTATCCTACACCATTTAACATCTCACTATCCCTCAGTTTTATCTTGTGACCCTTTGGAGGGGTCCAACAGCCCCTAGGCTGGGAGCCACTGGACCAAACTAAATGTATATAAAATAGTTGAAAACCAAGCAGCAACCTCTGAGGCTGAAAAATGCAGCGAATGCGGTAGTACCAAAAACTGCATTTCATCCAATGGCCCCTTGACACTGGCTCCAAAACTTGGTAAATCTCCATGGACTCTCATGTTAAAATGGCCAACTTTACAGTAGAAATGAACATGTTTACAGCCTGGTACAAAAACAGTTTTGGTCTCTGTAGCTAATTTCAGCATTCAAGACAACTGAGCAGGGGGTGATTTTTTTTTAACTCACCCATTTACACTTTATTAAAGCCCAGATGTATGCATAATTAAGAGCGGACCACTTCAAATGACAGGCTGTCTGCTGATTGTGTCCTCTGCGTCTCAGTCAGATTCACCAATCCACACTCTCACCCAAATATGGTCACTACAGACTCCAAAAAAACCAAGAAGGCAATGGCCAAAATGCCAAACTTGAAACAGCAATCCACAAACCAATGGGTGACATCATGATTAAAACTAGCTAAACCTCAACCAGCTACAACAGTTAAAATTTACTTCTGCATTGATGCATCAATATTATTAATCTAAATAATATCAATATTATTAATCTAATTATTAATCTAATAATGTCATATATATTAATACATCACAACTAATAGCCAATTTTCTGCAGAACAAGTACTTTTACTGTTGATAATTTCAGTGCATTTTGCTGCTAATACTTAACATGCTTGTTTTGGTGCTTTTACTTAAGGACCATAGTATTACATCCACCACTTATTTTTACCCACAATCTAGAGTGATTTCAAATGGCCTGTCAGCTTTTCGAAGCTTGCACTGTAGGTATAATTTAGGCACACACTGGCTCATTTCAGAAAAGATTGTAATTATCAATCCTTACGTCTGAATTAACGATTATTACTTAAAACATGAGGCACTGCCTGGGGCACCTGTACCCAAATAAGGTCAAATAGCGCAAACGCTACACCAAATAAACCAAACCAGCGCTATCAAAATAGCATGTTTTTAAAGGAATGGTTTCTTATTTTGTGATTTATTATTTGCTTTCCTGTTGAGATTTAGATGAGAAGAATGATACCACTCTCCTCACCAGAAGTGATATCAATGTTCCCATCTAACTCTCGGCAAGAAAGCGTATGAGTATTTCCCAAAATTTCAAATGATTTTTTCTTAAAAATCTTAAACCCCTATTCCACCATGACAATCCACCAAAAAATCATTTTAGAATGATATATTGAAGATACTATTCAGCAGCATTAAGTCATCAAGTCTCACCTGTTTGACCATCTCATCTCTGTCACGTGGGCGGAAAGTGCGCGATTCTCCATTGGCATCTAGGATATAGGAACACCTGGACAGAGATAAAGGACAGAAAATAGTGAGGGAGAGGTAATAGACTCTTGAGTAGAACATTTTTTGTGTCTTACACTCAAACCCTTTAACCCAGTCCCCTATGAAGTACCATCTGATTTCACCCTATACCACCTCCGCCTCCTTCACTCACTTCTTCAGCATGATCTCAGAGGCGCCTTTGCTGTAGAGGCGGAAGGAACCGTCAGGCAGCTTGATCACCGTACTCATGGATTTACGCACTGAGTTGAACGTATACACCTGAGAGAGAGATGCATGATTCAGAACAGTCAAATCAGAGGTAGACAGACGTAGCCCCGACAAGAAACCCAGCTCTGAGTGTGCTGGATAACCTCTTGATCCATGGTGATCCCCAAGCACCAGGAAGCACACGCTTGTTTGTCTACTGTCATTGTAGTTGTTGCATTATAGGCCCCTGTAAAATCCTATGTGGCTTTAGCAAAGACTATTTGGTACAAATTACACTTCACTTTCCTTATATGTCTAGTGTGGAGCATGTGGTGACTCTGCTCAGTGTATTACACAGGCATTGAGAGTATACATTTTCTTTCTCTATAGTTGCAGGTCTTTGGGTTCCTGCATGGCGTTTTTCTAAAATAATGCATTTTTGGCTATGCTAGCAGCACAGCTCTTGGATGGCAGTGTCACTCTGTCGGTCCCCAGAGGATAAATCTTACTGACTTTGGTAATCCTTTGTCTTTTCTTCTAGTGCCCAGCAGGTTGACATTTTTGGTTTTTGGTGACATGTCTTGGATGTCTATGAAATTTGGTACACATATTCACGGTGTCCAGGGAATTAATTGTTTTTTTTACTTTTCCTGTAGTGCCACCAGCAATATTTCAACTTCTCAAATGTGGATGGACTAAATGCTTTTTGTTGTGTCCACACCACAAGAACTAGGAATGATAGTAGTTGTTGGAACACTGTTGTGCAGGACCTTTTTTTGGCTCCTATTTCAGAGTAGGTACTCTCCCAGCACAAAAGGAACCGTAAGCGTACAAGTGTACATTTATTAGAACACAAACACAGCCAATGCGGCGCAACTGACCATTTTTAAAAACCTGTTAGCTGTGTGAAAAACAGACAACACAAAACACAAACAATGAGTTGTGATGAAAAATGAAGGAACACTTGGACAAAAGAAGCTCTGGTAAGTTTTCAAGTTCACTCAGGAAGACTTTACTTTTGCATGCTTAAGTCTTGTCTGGGGCTGTCAATTAAGACATCAGCTGATCACAGTTAACCAATAGCACAGAAACACACCTTCTCTATTAATCTTACTGCTTCTTGGTACCAAATGGTACCTTATTTCAGTACTTTTTAAAGTCTAAACTTCTCAGTTTCAACATTTTATTGAGAACATTTAGGAACAGTGCTGCACGTTAACTTTTGTCTGCACATTTTTTTTGTCGCCATTGTTGCTGAGTCTGAGGTGCGAGTCATGCGCTCTCGCTCCACCTCCACCTCAGGTACCAAGATTTGGTACAGATTCATTTTCAGTGAATCGGTACTCGGTAGTACCAACGTGAATCGGTACAGAGTACAAAAAGTACCGAGTTTCGGAACCCAACCTTAATTACAAGGTCCAAAGACTTTCTGCCAAATCTTAATCATCACATAATCTGTTAATCTGTACACCTACAATCTGCAATAAACAATTATCTTTACTTTATTCATCTGTCTCTCCTGAATGAAATGGACAGTGAAGCCCAGGTTTTACTAAGCATATGTGTGGCGGTGGAAAAACATCGCATTTTTGACTTGTCAAAACAAAAATTACATTGCTATACCAACCTCCAGCTGGCTTTAAGTACACTTCAGCATTCCTATTGATGGTGCAAATGCAAAACTGAAAAAGCCCTTGAATGTATGTATTTCTCACAGTAGTTCCCCAGTGGACAGTTCCTCTTAGTGAGTTTCCAGAACTCTCTTCTTGTTCAAGACTTTTCTCTGGGAGGGTAGAGAGAGCATTTAAGAGCAAGAGATTCTGCTGACGCTTTGTTTCTCTGCAATTGCAGGAATGTTATGCCAGCGCCATCTGTATTGCTACGCAATTAATTTCTGGAAAACATCCCGGCATATGTGGTCCTTGTGCATAACGCACTACATCTTCAAGAGTGCAACAGACGGCAATTGTGTATTCTGACCCACTGGGTCTGCGAGTGTGCCAAGCTACCATTTGAGCTTCAAACTGTGATATCAAATGTGCCTGTATAGCAAAGCTTATTGCTATAACATATAGGGTTTTGTTGTACAATTCTATAATGCCTTTTATTTATTTATTCTTCTATTTTTGGAAATATGTATGCATGATGTATGGATATATCAACAACAAATCCTTTGGTGGTACATAGGTGCACGGTTCCCTACCTTGTACAGTCGTTCCTCAGGGATCTGCTCTCTGACAGGGCCGTAGTCCTGCTGCAGGTCTAATACAAATCCCAGCAGGCCACACTCTGTCTTATTGCCCACCTGCTTAGCCAGACCCCCCTCCACATCAGGCGGCTGACACAGAGTAAGATTGAAGCAAGTTGGGATGTTAGATCAGGGCAGTGAGAAAGTCAGGAAGGAGACAAGGGATGGATGAGGCAAAAGGAAATAAAAAAGAACGAGATTAAAACAAAGACGTGAAAATTGACATCAACATTAACTAAGGACTATTGGAGGGTCTACAAAATAAAGTATAAAACCAAAACAGTTGTATCTCTATCTGTGCGTGACTCACTAAGATCTTGGAGGTGTAGGCGCTGTTGATAGCGATGGCATTGACTAACAGATCCAGTGACCGGGGGTTGACCTGTCCAGGGTCCGGGATCACACGATGGTGCACGTCACCTGGGCAACAACAATACAACTTCATTACATAACAAATATAATCTCAGTTCATTGCCTATACTGCCTGTTTCTCCGTCATAAATCAGCTAATATTTATTAATAGCCCATGATTTCTGATTGATGATCACTGATGATCACTGTTTTTATCTATTCTCCCATCTGTGACCTGAAAATAGAAAAAGCTAGCGATACATACCCGGCTTTTCTGCTATCAGAGTGAAGTTTAGTTCTTTTGGTTTCAGTGAGTTTTGGGGATATGGACTGTTGAGCATTTCAGGCATGACATTTCTTGCAGGCCAACCCAGAAGTTAATATCGCCCTGTTTCCTCGACAATAAGCCAGTGGGACAGTTCCATTAGATTTTGGATCATTGCAAATAAGCTCCGTGGCAAACAAGGGTTTCCGATACTTAATAGGCCTGTAGTCCCATTTAGCCACTTGTTAGCCAGTGCCTTTAGTAGGACCAGGGTATATGCAGGAATCCTGAGATTAATTTCAATACCTTTTTAAGACTTTTTTAAGACCTTCCAAAAAAACCTTAAGACCTCATCACCACTTCAAGCTGTCGTTAGCAGCAACGCATCTTTAACTTACTAAACAGTTGTAGTTTGCAATTAAATCTATGAAGCACAAACATACAACAGAACTCAGATAAGATGAGAAGGAATAAAGCTTGAAAGAATAAATTAAACCAAAGGCAGATTTATTAAAATACACCTTAGGTCATAACAAGTAACACACCTCTACAGCTCAAAATCAGCTATTCAAGGCCAGCTTGCTGAAAACAACAACCTCAGGGCTGGCCCCTTGCATGTGGGATTTAGGGCTGACCCAAAAAAACTGTAGCTTCGAAGCTTCATTCGATGGCACAGGATTCGATTGTGAAAAAAAAAAAGAATCGAATATTCAGCCTTTTTTCTCCCGTTGTTTTGGGGGACCCTGAATGCAACACTAATCATGCCGTCCATTTACGGTTGTTTTTTCCCCTTTAGCCATATGTAAACTCAAAGAACAAGAAGCAATGTCTGTTAGGCATATAAGATTTCATGTTCCAGTTTCAGTTTGTGTTTTTAATTGATTGATTGTTTTGGGTTGATTGACAAATAAAGGCCAGCCCCATTAGGCTGAGTAAAGAAGTCATCTGGTCTGATTGTTGCATGATGCATGCATGTTGCATGCCTAAAAACATTTCATGGTAAATCAGAAAACAGGGATATTATTATTGCCACGGGTTATAAATGGACAAAGGTATTCTTTACTGGTTAGTTAAGGGAGAATAGCTATCATGTAATTAAAAAAGAAAACATCTCCAACAAGGAAATAGAAAGCCTGATGTACAATGAATGGAGACCTACTATCCTGCTTGAACACAGACGACTAAATTCTTTCAACAATGTGACTCAAAATAATGATAAAATAGATTTTGTTGATGTAAAATAATATGCTGATGGTGACATTTTCCACTGTTCCACTGCGCTCTGAGTTTAGTGTCAGTGACACATGCTGCTCTGAGTCACGCATCTGTCTGCTTGCGCTGCAGTGCACAAAGGGTTTTAATTTTTAGTGTTAAATCAAAAGTTAAACACTATTTATCAGCAACCAGAAGTGTTTTTTCATTTGTGAATATTTTTATCTTAATTCTAGGGTTGCAAAAAACTACCTTTTCGCCATAATTTTTAAGTTGATTACTTAATTTTTGGACTTTTATACATTTATACATTCATGGATACTTTTTGTCAATGCTTGAATGCCAAGAAAATTTAATACTTCATAAAATCGTGATTAAGACTTTTTAATACTTCTTAATGGCCTTAATTTTCCGACATTTGATTAGACCCGCGGACACCCTGTAGGAAACATAGAAGCTTCAAAATTCATAAGTGGGGTATCTGTTGATGTATTTTTTCTCATAAAACACAAAGTAAAATTGTCTTAAGCCTGTGTTAACCACAGGCCTTATTTCAAGCATCTTACTAAAAACTGAATGATTCACTGCTCTGCCGTAGAGAGAACAAGTAGTTGCAATAATACAAGGTTAACAGGAACAAAAGAGAGTGACCAGTTCTGTTCAAACAGACAGAGTTTACAGATGATGACTGGATTTACTTAGAAGAGTAAGTCTGTTTTATTACTATAGAGCACAGTGACACCAGCACTGCATGGAAACAAGTAAAAAGTCTTTTTCATTAAATCCACAGTAAAGAACACCACTTGTAACCATGGTAACTGTACACAACAACATGACTTGCCACATGCCACATGACTTCTGATTCACCTAAGCGGTGAGGATGTTTTTGAAACTAATTACTTCATGTAACCCTTCTTCCTTAACAGTTACTCTATATCAGCATTGCACTGTGTTTTTATTATAGTGGAAACAGGCAGCACACATAATTAATAAAGAAATGCTGGGTGTGCTGTAATTATCTATAATTTCAGGTATTCATTATTGTTTTTTTTTTTTAAAGATACTTTTTAGGGCATTTTTTGCCTTTAATTGACAGGACAGTGAAGTGTGAGGGGGGAGAGAGAGAGAGAGAGAGAGAGAGAGAGACATGCAGCAAAGGGGCCACAGGCTGGACTCGAACCTGGGCCGCTGTGGCAACAGCCTTGTACATGCGGCGCCTGCTCTACCACTAAGCCATCAACGCCCCGAGGTATTCATTATTGTTTATGAATTTTTGCTTTTCACTCACCGAGGTAAGTCTGCACCACAGTCATGCGGTTGGTTGTGAGGGTGCCGGTCTTGTCTGAGCAGATGGCCGTGGCATTGCCCATGGTCTCGCATGCATCCAGGTGGCGTACAAGGTTGTTGTCCTTCATCATTTTCTACATATGAGATAGTGATGGAGAGCAGAGTGATGTGTTCAGGATGGATGGACCGGTGGGATAAGAATGAATGATGATTGATAGCGTGAGGGCAGAAGGACAGAGGAAGACAGAAAGGGATTGATGGAAGGAAGGAGAGAGGAAGGCAGCATAAATTAAGTCACTGTGAAAATTCAGGGACCGAGAAGACTTTTTTTTATTCAAGATAGTTTTATGCAATGCATTTAACTTGTGGAGAGACTGATATTGACCTGGTGTGTGTAAAGAATGGTAATCAATGTAGGCCAATATAGTGCAGCAGACCAATTACATATATAACGCACTGATGCATATTCATTTAATTAAAATTAGCTTTTTCAGTGAGAACTCGTGATTTATTTTATCAGTTGGCCATGCAATACTACTGGATCGACTGGATAACTGGATTGGATTCTCGGGCACAGAGCTAAAGTGGGACACATCCAAATGTACCTGTCACCAAGTGATTACAGTCTCATAGATTCTCTCTGCAAGAGCAGTGAACATAAAAATTATGAAAATACATTTCAATGTATGTAATATTCATTCATTGTGCAAAATAAGAAAAAGCATTGTTGACTTGTAATTGTAGCTCATTTTAAATTTGATATCGGCCGATACTGATGACGTGTCAATATTGAAAATATTCTCAATATAGCGTACATTTAAACTGATACTGATTTTTTTTCAGTGGAACTTTTTTTAGGTGACTAAAACACATTATGCTACTGAGCCAACCACAGCAGTACACTGCTTAGCTTAAGTGTTGATACTCCTGCCTGCTTTTCAAAACTGGGAGCGTGCCTACAGACATCTACTGTATGTAATGCACTGGCTATAGATACGTACCTAATACAACCCCACTTCAAAAAATCTGAACTATCCTGTTAAGTTGGAGATCTTACAAAACTAACTGCTAAATAAACTATTTTCTCCATTTATTTACATGTTTTATCAATGAAGCAAATGCATTATCATGAAATCACTTACCAGGCTTTTAATAATCATGACCAACAAAAGAATTTTGAAATTCAATGAAAGTTTTTGGATTATAAATTACAGCATGTAGCCCAAGCAACATTTTGCAGCTACAGCTCTGTATGTAGAGGTACAGCTCAGGGCTACAGAAAGCCCATAGAGCTCTCACTGCTGCTCATAAAGCTTACTGTTGTGAGTACATGGTAATGACTGAAGACACATCCTATCAGCAGTATGAACATCTTTATCATCTCTCCTCTTCTCTGGACTTTAACAGTAGGATAGTCAGAAGACATTGTTTAAAAACATTTTACTGAGGGAATCATACTGAGACCCTGAGGGTGAGAGGAGCAAAGGTAGGATTTTAAAAGGCGAGGGAAACATGCACTCCTTCACCTGTTTCCAAGATGGTTTCAGTGCACACTGTTACAGTGATTAAAGAGCCAGCAGCTCCTACTTTTCCATTTGCTCAGTATTCAGTGAATTGGATGGGTGGGTCTACCTTGACAGAGTAAGCCAGAGAGATGGTGACAGCAAGGGGTAAGCCTTCTGGGACAGCCACCACCAGCACAGTGACTCCAATGATGAAGAACTTGACAAAGTACTGAATGTAGACTGGAGTACACTCTGTCAACCACGTGTGACCTGCAACACACACCACACTACATATTAAGATGAAATAAATAGGCCACTTTAAAGAGCGAGTCATGCTCAGCACAGTGGTAAACATTTAACATATGGGAGAAGAGTGACATTAGTAAAATGTACCAGGAAGTAAAAGAGGTGCATTCTGACATAGTATGTGTGTATTTGGGAGGTTGTATGCACACAGACCTTCAACGACAAACGTGTTGATGACGAAGTACAGCACCAGAATGATGACAGTGATGGCCGACATCACCAAACCTGCAGGGAGATTCAAAGAAGGGAATCAGTGTGTCAGTGGTTTGACTTTTTTTTTATATCTATGTTCTAATCTTCTGTCTGAAGTAACCCATGCCTGCTGAATGGATAACCACACATTGCTTCATTATTCACTTCACTCCTTTACCTGTGTAATCATATTTCATCACAGTTTATAGGCTAGAGAATAGGGGTGTGCAATATCATATCTTTCACAGTAATACATATACATATGTATGAATGTGCAACACTCATTGTAACATAACAGCCTGTCCAAATAAATTCAGCTCTCTCTATTTTTCCCTGTCCAATGGCCAGCAATGATTGTCACAAGTTACAGCAGGAAGAGAAGTGGAAAAATGACAGAGCGCACAGGTCCAGGTGGAGAAAAAAACAACTCAATTTTGGATTTTCCCAAAAGAGAATCAAGGTCAAGAAGTTAGCCTATGTAGTAACTTTTAAATGACAGCTGCCACCTGTTGATTTATTTTACACAGAACAAACTTGTAAATCCAAAATTTGTTTTTTCGCTCTAATTTTTTCACAGGTGTAAGTTAGAGATCTCAGACTTTTTTAAAGCACTCAACAGATATCTCTCTCACATTTTGTTCACAAATTTGTTAAAATCCGTGTTAGTGAGCACTTCTCCTTTTCCAAGATAATCCATCCTCCTGACAGGGCTGGCATATCAACATGCTGATTAAACAGCATCATTACTACACAGGTGTACTTTGGGATAGTCACAATAAAGTGACACTCTAAAATGTGCAGTTTTATCTTAGCAATTAGGATTTCACATGACTAGCACTACAGAAATGCATGTTTTGGTCACAGATACCCCAAAGAATCAGTCACTATCAAGTGTGACCACAATATGCCTCATGCAATGCGACATATCTCCTTCACATAGGCCCTGTTCAGGTTGTTGACTGTGGCCTGTGGAATGTTGGCCAACTCCTCCTCAGTGGCTGTGTGAAGTGCCTGGATACTGGCAGGATCTGGAATACGCTGTCATGCCGACCAAGAGCATCCCAGACATGCTCAGTGGGTGACGTGTGGCAAGTGTGCACACTATCCAAGAACTGGGATGTTTTCAGCTTCCAGGAATTGTACACACACACATCCTTGCCACATGGGAAAGCATTACCATGCTGGATCATGAGGTCATAGCATCAGATGAATCACCTGAAGATGGGTCTCAGGATCTTGTCATGGTATATCTGTGTATTTAAAGTGCAGTCAGTAAAATGCACCTTTGTTCGTTTACCATAGCTTATGCCAGCCCATACCATAACCCCACGGCTACTATGGGGCAGTCTGTTGACAGCGTTGGCATTAGCAAACTATTTGCACGCACACCGCCATACATGCCATCTGCCATTTGTCCGGTACAGTGTAAACAGGAATTCATCTGTGAAATGAACACTTCTCCAAAGGGCCAGACTCCATCAACAGTGAGCAGTTACCCAATTAAGCTGGTTATCACAACAACCTGCTGGCAGTTCAAGCCCTGGTGAGACAACTAGCATGCAGATGAGCAATACAGGTGAAGATGCTGGATGTAGAGGCCGGTTGGATGTACTACCAAATTCAGGTAAACACCACTGCAGATGTCTTATGGTAGTGACATGAACATTCAGTTCACAGGTAATAGCTCTGGTGGACATACCTGCAGTCAGCATGCCAATGGCATGCTTCCTTAAAACTTGGGACATCTATGTTATTGTGTTGTACAATCAAACTGCACATTTTAGAGTGGTCTTTTATTGTGACCATCCCAAAGTACATCTGTGTAGTAATGATGCAATTTAATCCTGAAATGGCACTCCTGTCAGGTGGATGGATTGTCTTGTAAAGGGAGAACTGCTCACAGATGTTTCATAAATTTGTGGCCAAAATTTGCGAGAAATAAGCCTTTTGTGAGCATAAAAAGTTTTGGATCTTTAACTTAAATCTGTCAAAAATGTGAGCAAAACAAGAGTGTTGCATTTAAATGTTTGTGCTGTGTATATATATTATATGTAAATATTTAAGGGTACTTTTTTGTATTTTAAAACTGTTTAGATGTGTAATGTGTTGTTCTTTTTGTAATTTAATCAAGAACATAATTAGCCCAAAAAAACCATGACATAATTTTAGGGCCATATCGCCCAAATCTTCCATTATAATAGTGATAAACATCATTGTAAATATGACTCTTCTCACCTGACGTGCAAATGACTTTCACAATTCAATTCTTGAATTGAGCTATACGTCATTGCCCCAGAAGCTCTGTGGGACTGATGGCTACAGAATCAACTCTACAATATGTGTGAATTTTTAGTGTAGAGAGTTCCCTAACGACTGCTTGAGGAGTGTGAAACCTGCCAGGTTTAAGTGTGACAGTTCTTTACCTGCTTTGCCAATTTGAACAGCGAGTTTGGTGAGCTTGCCCTGCAGCACGCTCTTCTCTTTCTTCGGAACGTTGGTCTTCTTCTTCTCTCTGTCCTCTACCTCCCCTCCTTCTGCACTTTTCAGGGGCTGCATCTCCATGGCAACACCCCCATCCTGCTTCTTGGCTGAAATGCACACACACAAAACACATATATACTCTCTTCAGCACTCTACCTGCAGGTGAAATAAGCTCATCTCGCATCCAAACCAAGTTTTACACACAAAAACACATCATGTACATGTCATGAGCTTGTACCTTTGTTCTGGTTGTTCTCCACAGCTCCATCAGGTTGTTTTCCTGAGGGAAAGGGAGGGTGATTTAGACAAATGTACATGAAGGAATAGAAAGACAAACATATGAAAGAGATGTGTTAACGTGTGCATAATCATAGTCACCAACAGTTCATATTTCTGATGTTGGGACAGCCAAAGACACACTTCCAGAAACAGAAAACCACAAAGAAACAATACTAAAGGGAAGAGTTATAAAGGTACACACATCTTCATACACTGGGTCAAGAGACTGAGAGACATTTTAATATGTTTAAGTCCATCATAGGTCACTGTCACTTTCACGGCACTGTGTGCTGGGGTCCATTTAGTGGCTGAGGAAAGGAGCGGGGCAGACAACTTTATGCTCACATACCATTGGTGACAGTGCTGAAACTGGCTTCTGTAGAGATGAGCAACTGAGAACTGTCCTCTGTTTAGGGAATGTGTGAGGAAGGAAGGTTTTGGGGAACGTGAGAGGATTTGGCAAATAGGGAAAACAAAAGAGAGCAAAGAGGGAAGAATAAAAAACTCAAGTAGTGAATGTGTTTGTACGCACAACCGTACTCGCAGAATGTCTGGAGAAATAAATTGAATATAACTTCAATCTCAAATGAGAGAAAAATCACAGAGAACAGTATATAAGCCCATAGCAAACCCACATTGCATGAGGAAAACTAACAAGTTATGGCATTTGTAGAAGTCTTATGAATAATGTATTAGCTCCAGTAAATGACTGTCTGAATGATCAAGCCCACAGAGGCTGCTGCATTGAGTGCAATACATCCTAGTGTGCAACTAACACTTTGGAAACAAGCAATAAGAGTATTTTTTCATGGAATATGGAGCATAAGCTAATTTGTTGCTGTCCATTTCTGCATGCCAGGATGCTTCGGGTGTTTTCTCCTTTTCAAGATGCCAACAACACTACAGACATACCCATGCATAAGTAAGAACTGCAGTGGCAGAGGCATGGATGAGTGCACTGGTAATGATATTAACCTTAAGTGCTTCTGAAAGTATGTGTAGTCTCTGTTGTTGTCTGCAGCTCTGCTCCGACTGCAGGGCCCTTCCAAAACAAATTTGAGCATAGACTAATGCTTCATGCGTTGACCAACCAACACTCTTCCCTGAATCTCACTGGCTCCCTCGCTCTCCCCTGCTCTTTCAATAATTGATTCAATCTGCAACCTCTCTCTCTCTCAGATTAAGGGAGGGAAGGAAAAACAGGGGAGAGCAAAGGGAGAGATAGGAAAGTGAAAGAGGGCACAGCGGTGGGGTAAACAAGAGACCATGTGAGAGAAATAGAGAAAAATGGATGGATAGAAGGAGAGGGAGCATGAGAACGAGAGGGATGGAGAGGATGTGGGCTAAATAATCAATGAAGTTAAACTGGTGTGTTTCCTGTTGAAGCTCTTATCTGAAATCAGTTAGGCACCCAACTAACTCTGAATACACATACACGCGCTGCAATGTGTTTGCGTGGACGGATTATGAGACAATGGGCCCCTGGGCACGGACATAAAAAAGCCCATCTTTGTGGTTTCTTGCAATTCTTGCAGTTCATTTTGCTTCTCTTTGTGGGCATAATTTGTGGTCATTCAGCTCTCTTTGTGGTTGTTCTGTGAGGTTCTTTTGCATCTCGTCTGTGTGTTTTTTTGTGTGTTTGGGTCATTTTATGTCTCTTTGAAATTGTTTTGCATGTGTTTGTGGTTGTTTTAGTGTCTCTGTCATGTCCCTTTGTTGCTGATCAGGGTGTCTTTGTGGTTGTTTTGGGCCTTTTTGTGGTTATTTCATGTTGCTTTGTAGTTGTGCGTGTCTTTGTTGTTGTTTTAAATCTGTGCAGTAATTTCCTGTCTCTTTGAAGTTGTATTGGGTGTTTTTGTGAGCATTTTGAGTCTCTTTGTAGTAATTTTATGTCTCTTTGTGGTTGTTTTGTGTGTCTTTGAGGTTGTTTTGAGTCTCTTTGCAGTGAATTCATGTCTATGTAGTTGTTCAGTGTGTCTTTGTGGCTGCTTCAGGTCTCTGTCATAATTTCATGTCTCTTTGAAGTTGTTTTGCATGTCTTTGTGGTCACTTTCAGTCTCTTTGTAGTAGTTTTATGTCTCGTTGTAGTTGTCCAGGTGTGTTTGTGGTCGTTTTGAGTCTCGTTGTAGTAGTTAATGTCTCTTCGTAATTGTTTTGTGGGTCTTTGTGGTTGCTGAGAGTCTTTTTGTGGAAGCTTTTCATATCTTTAATTTGCTTGATTGACTTTCCAACAAGATATATAAACAGTCACTTCAAACAGAGGTTCTGGGGCTGAAGGGGTCAGGGGCAACAAGGCCTGTGCCCATTAGGCCCATTCAGTAATCAGTCCATGTGTGACTGACATAAAAACATGAAAACTGACTCGAGAGCAGTTTGGCGTATTCATCCATGGAAATGGTGATGTGCAAGTGAGACTATCAGATTTTCTGGGTTTTGAATATTTCAAGAACAAAACCATTTGTGCTTCTGATGTATCACTAAATATCTGTTCATCTTGCTATATGAGTAGAAAAAACTAAAAAAAAATTTCTGGGTTTTGCATATTTCAAGAACAAAACCATTTGTGCTTCTGATGTATCGCTAAATATCTGTTCATCTTGCTATATGAGTAGAAAAAACTACTTGCAGTGTATCTCCATCAAAAATACTTCTTCCTTTCTCTCACTACAGTCCAAAACATTGCAGTAAAACTTGTTTTTCTCTTCTTATTCCCCTCCTTCACTTACCTTTCTTCTCTTTCCCATCTTCCTCCACCTCTCCAGCACCCAGCAGGGTGAAGATGATGCCCGTCTGCGAGTTGACACCCACAGCTGTCACCAGCATTCTGCCTGAGCCCTCCATCACATGGGTACCTTAACATCCAAACAGATAAGTGGTTTAGATTCAAGTAAGAGACCAGTGGTGTTTGTAAAGTGGCATCCTCAAGTGGTCACAGATATGAAAAATTGTGATCTTGCACATTTTTGTATGGTTCTTTTCTTTTTGTTTTTTCACAATGTTCTTTTTTTTCATGCTAAACATATTACAGATGAGCTGCTCTTGCCACTTGGCAGGGAAAAAGTACTGAGATCTCAGCTCAATATGATACAACAGCATTCGGGCAGAGAAAAAAGCTTATCTGAAAAATACAAAAAAACAATGCCTTTTGGTGTGTACCTGAAGCATAGTTCTGGTAAGTGTGTCAGACAATAAGTACATTGGTCGTAGAGTTTTGTAGAGGGCTAGTCGAGTTGATTTTGGTACTGACAGAAAATAAAGCAACACCCGGTTGTCCTGAAGTTCACAGGTCACCATCAGATCATGTGAGCGGAGTGAAGCGGGAGCGGAGCGAGGAGTGGAAGGATTTTGTGTTGAGCGAGGAGCGGCTATTTTTTTAAAAAGGTGGAGCGGAGCCTTATCTCTCGCTCTAATTTCGCTCCAGTCGCTCATGCCCCACCCAGAATGCATCTTTGTACCTGCGCACATCCACACTATTTTCTTTCAAAACTATGGAGTTTACTGTGTACTTCAGAAAAGAAACTGAGAAGAGAAGCAGCGGTGGAGAACGGTCCCTAACTGCGGGGAGAGGCGAGAGGGCTTCCCCGGAGAATCTACCAAGCTCATGTTTTATTTGTGAATAGAAGATTACAGGTTAGGGTAGTACGACACAGTATTTTTGAACGGAGTGGTGAGCGAGTGGAGCAGGATAAAATTTATGATGGAGTGGACCGGAGCAGAGCGAAGAATGCGCAGAACCAAGCGGAGCGGATGGACAGCGCAAAGTGACAGGTCTGCGAGCAAGGAGCGGAAATCTTCACCCAGTCCACTCCGCTCACATGCTCTGGTCACCATACAATACTTGATGGCTGAAGTCATGTCATAGGAAACACACAGATGCTTACTATAGGTGCCTTCTTTGTGTTATAAGTCACAAAGCTATTTTCTTAGACGTGCTTTGAAAGGTCAAACCTATGTTTTGAACCTGACTGAACTGTAGTACACTCAACTCTTAATTATTATCACTTTGTAAAGTTAACTGTTAACAGTTGCTAAACATCCAGCAGACACGAACCAACATTAGCATTATTTTGGAGTTGTGGCTCCAGCCACCCCATGAATATGAATCTAACATTCACTCTGTCTCTAGCTTGGTTTTGGTCTCGACCGACTCTTGAGAAAAATATCTGGCTCTTTAACTGCTAAATGCTTCACTTTATTTATCAGCTGGCCACTAACTTTGTCCGCCTGCCTTTTGGTACTAAGCAGGTTTACCAGAGCTTTTTCACTGGAAAGAGATGGTTGCTTTAGCTGGAAATGAGATGAGTGTGAACCATGAGTGTGATGACAGTGAACCAAAGCAGGAAAAAATTGGCAGAAAAACATTAAAACAGCTGAGGGGAACTGATGAGTCAGTTGATTATTATCTGTTGATTTGTCACTAAAATTCATCCATCCATATTCTGCCCTTATCCAGGGATAAGTCATGGTGGTGGCAGCATTATTATGAATCCTACTGCTTTTCTTGGCAAGTTCCACCCTACTGTGCTGTTACTGGCTAGTAATAGCCCTAACCATAAGTTCTTTGCCCTGACCCTAACCGCCCCCGACCTTGATGCATCGACATGACAGGTACCAGCCAATCACAGCACAGACAACATGTGGAAGTAGACTAAGTAAGGTAGTCCTTATGGCCCTCTCCCTAGGAACGACTCCCAGGTCCTCCTGGGTGAGCCCAAGCTGTTTCTCACCAAATGCGATGTATAATCTCTCTAGAATATTCTAGGTCTACTCCAGTATTTCATCCCAGCTGGACGTGCCCGGGAAACCTCTGACGGAAGGTGCCCCAAAGGTATTGTTATCAGATGGCCAAACTACCTAAACTGGCTCCTCCTAATGCAAAGGAGCATTGACTTTACTCCTAGCTTCCTCCAGATGTCTAAGAATCCTCACCCTGCCTCTAAGGATGAGCCTTCAAACCCTGCACAGTAAATTAATTTTGGCCTCTTGTATCAGCAGTTTCATTCTTTCTGTAACTACCTAAAAGTCACGGCCATACTGTAGTTGAGGGTTAAAACATAGACCAACTGGTAAATTGAAAATGTCTTTGTTGAATAACTGCAGAACATTATGATGTCACAGCAAAGTTGATCTTTGGGATATAAAATGTCATCACTCATTAATTTTATTCTAACAGGCATTTGTGTGAAATTTGTCAGAATTAACAAATTATGGCAAAAAAAAAAAAGAGACAGATGGTCAGAAATGCATGAAAAGCATACCATGTCCAACTTGTCCATTTCCAAGTAGTACCAGGGTGGCGGAAAGCAAAAATGAAAAATGTAAAAAAACGAACCTGAGAGCAGCATAGGGTCCTTATCCACAGACTTGCGTACGTGGTCAGACTCTCCTGTAAGAGAGCTCTCATCTATCTTCAGATCGTTGCCTTGGATCAAGATACCATCAGCTGGCAGCAGGTCCCCTGAACACAGACATCCACAGATCAGTGTGTGATTCACCTTGTAGTTTATGTCCTGTATGGTTAAGAGCATGAGTGTCCAACAGGGTTATCTATGTATCTGTATCACTTGTGGATATATTGGGTTATACATACCACCACATCTTACAGAGATAAACAGTACAGGTATAGGAGGCATTATCTGAAACAGTATGAAAATTTCATATCGCGATTAACGTGACCAAAATGATCAAGGTTATTATCGTTATCATGGTGTTGTTAAAATGTACTGATACACACTCTGAAATCATTTCAGCAAGTTTTATATTAGAAACCACAAATAAAAATAGCAGCACTTTCTGTTTGCATAAACATTCAAATAATATCATAGCCAATATCTTATGTAAACATAAAAACTGCATCAAATGTGCATTAACATTTAGGATAGCTTGTCTCTGAAATGCTTGCTTGAGTGTCTGTGTCACTGTAGATGAGGACAAGGGACCAGTAGCATCACTGGGTTTGCCTGCTGCACACCCACTCTGTAAACAAGCAATAGCAAAACAAACCCACGCTGCATGCTGCGCCTGCATCTGGGAGACTGCTGCTAACTTCGGTTGTTGCTGAACAATATCTAATGTGAGTTTCTCAAAGCACGTTAATCAAACATGTTATAAAGATATTCAAATTTAAAATGATAATACATAACCATCTGGCATTGATGTCTACGCACTAAAATGATGTTACGTACAGCCAGGAGTTAAGCAGTTAGTTAAGCATAAAGTCAAGAAACAGAGGGAAACAACTTGCCTGGCTCTAACCAAAAGTAACTAAAATCTCCACCTCATGGTTGTATGTCTCTGTAAACCTGTCAATATGCAGTTACAGTTAATAACCATGTCTGTCCAGACTCATATGTAGCCATGACAGTTGACAATGCTTCAAATATGGATGTTATTGCAAAGAAGCTATACATTCTAAATCATGGATGCTTCACACACATCTTCAACCTGGCAGCATAGAAGATCTATACAGTCATCACAGTTTCAAGGTGGACACCCAAGATTAGTCTCACCAAAATGGCGCTGAATAATGGCCAGAAAAGGGTTTCAGCAGAACATCATGATATCACAGTGAAGTTGACCTTTGACCTTTTTGATATAAAATGTCATCATTCATCATTTATCCTATGACACATTAATGTAAAGTTTTGTCACAATGAGTGTATGAATTCTTGAGTTATGGCCAAAAACATGTTTTGCGAGATCACAGTGACCTTAACCCTTGACATCTGAACACCAAATTCTAATCAGTTTATCCTTATGGTCACCAAGACGTTTGTGCCAAATTCCCTTCAGGCCTTCTTAAAAAAAATGAGAATGACGCAAAGTCAAAATGACCCTGACCTTTGACATTTGATCACTAAAATCAAATCAGTATTTGAAGAAATTTCTACAAGGCATTCTTGTGATAATACGTTCACAACAATGGGACAGACAGATGCATGGACAAACCGAAAAACATAATGCCTCAGGCACAAACGCAGAAAACTCGACAATGACAACTTGTCATATTTACATTTTTGTTTGAGCACAGATTGAAAAACAAGTCAGAATTTTTTGATTAGTTACATTTAGAGGTGCTAGTAGGCTGATTTTATGACAGACGGACAGAGTGAAGCTAGTGTTTATGTTAAGCTAAGTGTCTGCTGGCTGCAGCTTCATATCAAGCATACAGAAATGAAAATGGTATCGACCCTCGCATTTAACTCTTAGCATGAAAGCAACGAGGCATTTTTCCCAAAATATATTCCTTTAAGGACATGTAGTATGTATGCAACTTTGGGACATTATGGTATTGTTATGATTTTCTGAAGCAGTTACAAGAGCCAGAGAAAACAGAAACTTTACAATTATCTGTTTGAATAAGAGCTGATTTAGATTTTTTTTTGTCCTTCACATGCAGGCTAACCCTAGTTTTACCATTTTCAGTCAATGGTGAAAAAAGTGCTCAAATGAGGAAGGGTTTCAAAAACACACTCCATCAATTTCAATAAATGTAACTTAACTGTAAGAGACATTTGTTGAAATATTTCTGCAAACATATAACTCAAGATTATCAGTATTAGGAGTGTAAATCATAGGTTTTATCACAATACAATAATATAATAATATATATTTATTCTTTGGATGACAATACAATATTTGCTGATATCACAAAGTCTGCCACAGTATGATTTGACATGGTTCAATTCAGGTGCCTAAAAAATGATATCAGTAAATATCCTCATTGTCTTTTTCTTGGCTGCTTGCATTTCCTGCCTGGCGCTAGGCCGGCAATAATGTTTACATGTTTAGTGAGGATGTGCTCTTGGATGGAAATGGTGACACAGACGTACCACTGGAATTTCAAAATAAAGGTGAATCTTAAAGATAACGATATGTATCAATGTTTTGCACCCATTATATTGCATTGTTGATCACTGAATCTATATATTGTTCCAGATCAATGTATTGTTACATCCCTAATTATCATTGCCAGTTAGTACAACCCCAGTTCTAAAAAAAAATTGGGACATTGTGTAAAACATAAATAACAACAAGGATGCAATGATTTGCAAATCCCTTTTTGAGCTACATTCAATGGAATGCAGTACAAGAAACTGATTCACTTTATTGTTTTTTGTAAAAATAAACACACAACAAAAGACTAGGAGGTTGTTGAAAGCTCAGAAAACACCTATTTGGAACATTCCACAGGTAAACAGATAAACTGGTAACAAATGATAGTACCACTAATAGGTATGAACGGAGTATCTTTGAAAGGCTCAGGTGTTCTCAAGCAAGGATGGTCACTTTGTGAAAAACTGTGCGGGCAAACAGTCCAACAGTTTGAGAACAATGCCTCTCAAAGCTCAACTGCAAGGACTTTAGGCATTTCACTATCTACAGTCCATAATATCATCAAAAGATTCAGAGAATCTGGAGACATCTCTATAAATACTGGGTAAGGTTGAAAACCAACACTGAATGCCCGTGACCTCTGACTCTTCAGATGGCACTCATTCAAAAAACCAACATGACTGTGTAAAGGATATTACTACATGGTTTAAGGAACACTCTGGAAAACCATTGTCAGTAAGCACAGTTTGTCACTGCATCTATAAATGCAAGTTAAGACTCTGCCATGCAAAAAGCCATATATCGGCAACATCCAGAAACACCGCCAACTTCTCGGGGGCCTGTGCTCATCTGAGATGGTGTGGGGGTGTGTTAGCACCCATTGCATCCTGGGTAATTTGCACATCTTTGAAGGCACCATGATGCTTAAAGGTACATACAGGTTTTAGAGCAACATATGCTGCCATTCTGATTACATCTTTTTCAGGGACATCCCTGCTTATTGCAGCAAGACAATGAGACACAATCTGCACGTGTCACAACAGAGTGGCTTCGTAGTTAAAGAGTACAGATACTAGACTGACCTGCCTGCAGTCCAGACCTGTCTACCACTGAGCATGTGTGGTGTATTATGAATAACAAAATGCAGCAATTGACACCCCGATCTGTTGAAGTTGTATATCAAGTGAGAATGTGAAAGTATTTCACTTTAAAAAATTCAACAATTAGTGTCCAAAGTTCACTAAATTCCCTGAATGTTGTTAAAAGAAAAGGTGATGTAACACAGGAGTAAACATGACATGTTGCAGGCATTTAATTCAGAATGAGTGTGTATTTATTTTTAAAAAAAAATCATAAAGTTTGAGAGTTTGAACATTACATACCTTGTCTTTGGACTGTATTTAATTGAGTATAGGTCAAAAAGGATTTGCAAATCATTGCATTCTGTTGTTATTTAGATTTTACAGTGTCCCAACTATTTTTAGTTAGAGTAAATGCACAATTTTAATATAGTTTTGCTTCTTGTAGCTGGTGATGGGTATTTGTTATAACTTTGATTAATATGAAGGGTTTACATTCACCATTCATTTTGATAAAAAATATAAATTGATTGATTAATAGTGAAACTGTTTGTAAGTTGCTGGTCTTTTATATAATAAGCGTTTGCCTCCTTACCGTATTTGACCTGAGCAATGTCCCCCACCACCATGTCAGCCACAGGTATCTGGATGACATTCCCTTTACGCACGACAGTGAACTTCTGTTCTTGTTCGATTCGACTCTGTAGACCCCGAAACTGCTTCTCTTTGGACCAGTCATTAAATGCCGTCACCAGGACGACACACACCACAGACAGGAGGATGGCGGCGCCCTCAATCCAGCCGGTGTCACCCTCCCCTTCATCCTCTGCAGACCCCACCACATTACCACACGCTGGAGAGAGGGAAGCAGAGGGATGGTTGGTTAGATATTTTGTGTTAAGTATGCAGCCAGAGACGTGATATCACGACTGATTTGATTTGTATTATCCACCTCAAGTACCAGCTAGCTGGTACTATATATAGTTTGGATAGGTTCACGATATTTCCCATAGATATCAAATGTAAGATAGAAGGCTAAGTTAAAGGGATAATCTGTGATCTAGATATAAATAAATAGCCACAGTAAGACATTTAGATATGATCAACAAACAATATGGCTGAGGTTTAAAATTGCAGTGGATGATACCTAGTGGTGCCTTTGACTACAGTTAGTGTTTGTCATCATACAATTCACTAGCATTTATAAAAACAGGTTCATGACACAGTGCATGACTACAAATGCCTAATGAAGTAAATGTGACGATAGTTTGTGTGCTGCTGTTATTGAGGTTGTACTATGAGGTTTTAGACAGAGCCACAGTGTCATAAATTTTTTCTCCTTTTGTTCACTGAGCCCACTTCCTGTCTACCATGACCTCTTACTGTGGTTAACATACCCGGGAAATCCGAGCTGCTTGGTGGAGGTCTGTGCTCTTCAAGTACTCTAGTTTCTTCTGTTTCTGTCTATTGTATAAGTATGCTTTTTATTTTGTACACGAATAAAATGATCAGGTCATTGCATATAGAATCCCTCTGATTCACCCAAACAACAACAAAATGAAAAGGAAAAGGCAGTCTACCTGATTAATTAATATCATCTACTGATTTGTTGATGGAAGTACCCCAGTTTCCAAATTTTATATGAACACATCTGAGCCAGATATTGCAGCTGCAATTCATAAGAATGCAACCTCAGCCCAGCTGAATCATACTGTATGCTCTGGTAAAACTCAGTTCTTCTCTCTGTTGTCTGTCTGCACCGAGGTGTTCTATCACTTCAAAGGGAGATTGCAGATATTTTGATGTGTAACTCCCTAAAACTTCTTCCCACTGCACTTTCCAAACTTAACTTACACATGAACCTACAGGACTACACAACTTTACCAATGACACATTCTTCATCTTATAAATAAAAAGTTGAATTCATAAGCAATTAAGCACACACAGCTCTAAAAACTTAGAGGTTTTGCTGCCATGACAGTAGCTCATGGTGTCTAAAATTAGCTAATTTTATCAGTGTTAATTTCGTTAACAAAAAGTGTGTTGAAAAATGTTCCTCAATGACAAATGACGATTTCCATGACGAAGACAAGACAAACTAAAAATAGATCTTTGATAATAAAAACAGACAAAATTATGTTTTGTTTTCGTTGACGAGACAAGCTGAGACTAAAATTTGGTGTGCGATAGCCCACCAAATTTGCTAATTAGCAAATTTAGCAAATTTGCTAAAAGCCAGTAAATAATCGGTCTCAGGATGATTCATAGCCTGCAAAACCCTTTGAACTGGAGCAGAGTTAGCTTTTACTGCAAGTTGTCAGCTGTAAACAAACAGCCATGTGTGTCTGAGTGGATGGTGGAGGTGTTTAATAGTGTAGTTTTTTTTAGTTGAAGCAGTGGCTGTTAGCACCTTGCTGCACTTGTTAGTCGCTTGACCATAGCAGAGAGAGTAGCTGCTAGTTACTGGACTTCACATCTGTTGATCCTTAGCCCCCAGGGAGAGCACTCAGCCCTGAAGCCAATTTTCAAAGAGGCCAAACAATGAGATGTACAACCACTGAGTCCATCATAATGCCATTGGGCCCAAAAACACTTTTTCTCATTGCCTGACATTGTGAAAGAGACATCTGTGAATCAAATATACACTTTTTTGAGTGTCACAACCCTCTTGAATCAGGATTTGATACATTTGGTCCTATGAAATTTGAAAATGACATTTGATTAAATCATTTTCTCTCCATTTGACTTAGCAAAACACTTAACCAGGAGTCAGCCGGCTCACCCAGCAGAAGTCTCTGGTGCACCATAGGCCCAGTGATGCAGAAGCAGCACCGTTTATCCAGGTAATTTTATATGAGGTAGTCAACATTTTTGACTTCATGCACCACTGAGCAATTGTAATGGAAATGAACAGGGCCCACCCACCAACACCAATGTTTCCCCAACCATTATATCAGGGAGGCGCTCCCTGCTGTCATTAAAATAAACACAACAAGGCACTGTAAACCTAGGGGAAACACTGAACACTGTATCCAGTTTTCTTTATGCATCCATAGTTAATCCCCACAGGATTCACCCAGACCTAGACTGTCAAGATAGTGTTTATGGGTTTATTGCTGTTTTACAAGCAGGTAAGAGTCTCAGTTATCTGTGAGTGTAGCTGTGTTGTAAGTTAACACTCTCATCTCAACACAGTTTTCTCTGACAGAGCTGAAAGTCAAGTTTGAATCAGCGACTCTGTGAGGGGACATGAGTTTAAACCTCCAGGCTAACATGTTTGAAAGAATTCAGGCTGAAATATTTATTATTCTGCTTTTTTGAGATCGGTGAGTCAGACTTTACAGAGAACAAATCCTAGGTGTCTTAAAATAGTTATTTATGGTCTCACAGTTTGACATTTTGATTTTTTTAAATGACAGTAAGTGGATGGTCATAAATCATCCTTTAAACCTGTCAAACACTCTGCTGGAGTAATGCAAGTTTGTAAATGTGTACAAATAATTGGTAGAAAACCTCTCACTTTGATTCCAATTTACAATACCTACTAATTTAATTGATTCAAAAAGAAAACCACTTTGACTAAAAGCAATGACTAAAAGTTGACCAAAATTTTTGAAATGATTTTTCATCTACTAAAACTAAACTAAAACTATGAAGGATGGAAAAAAAAATAAATGTGACTAGAACTAATAAGCATTTCAGTCTAAAGATCTAGACCTGATCTAATATAGCTGCTAAAATGAACACTGCATAGAATAAATGTAAGTGACATGACTAAATCACTTTGCTGACTTTATAACTCTTCTTTACTTGTGCTACTGTTATAATGTGTTTTATAATTTGGCATTACCATTACATTGGCAAATTAAGTTGTTCATTAGCAGTAAAGCACATTTCTCAACTCAGTACACTTTGTTCGCAAAATTTAATACATATTGCTCTTAAACTGACATTACTGAGTCGGTTTGCTGATTTTCTGACCCTTGAGTATGAAAGTTCATTCTTTGCTGGTAATTTGACCAAATAATCTTAACTCAAGGTCCCCTTACTACCTTTATTTGATACCATTTTGCTCTTTATTTTTTTTAGTAAATTTATGTCTTTTCTACTTGTGTTACCAATTCACTACATTTTGAAATCAACTTCATGACCTAATTGCCACTCGTGGCCACAGTGTTGTGCAAAATTTTCATAAGCTTGTTTTGATACTCTGATTCATCCTTCCCACAATTAGTTCAGCTCTCACCTTTGCACTGAGAAGAGCCAAAACTCTTTTTCCACCTCCTAAGAATCTGCCTTTCTTCTCTCTCTACACCCTTGGCTTCCTCCATGTCTCTCTCCAGCTCCTCTCTTTAACCTGGATGCTAGTGCTATGTACGATGATTCATCTCTCTATGTCTTTCCTCTTCTATTGCCCTTACTACCCAACATCCTCTCTCTCACACTCTCCCAAGCCTCCTCCCCAGCTCCCTCTGTCCCTGCCCTCACATTCGCTTTCCTTTCCGGGAGGCTGGTAGAAAGAGAGGCCCAGGGAGATGATGGCGGCAGCCTCCAAGATGATGAGTGTAACATCCTGTAAGGCCTCCCACACAAGTTCCAGGAAAGTCTTGGGCTTCTTCGGGGGGATGAAGTTTTGGCCGTACGTTTGGCACCGACGCTCCAGGTCTGCCGGGTCCCCACTGAGACCTGACAGATGGGATGGGTAAATAAGACAGGCCGAGATGTTAGCAATTTTTTTTCTGTAAAAACAAGAAAGAAACTCATGAAATTCACATGCCAGGAGTGATCAAAACACATCTGCACATTCACTATTCAATTAAGCAATATCTAACTTAAGGTCATGCTGTTGTACTGAATAGCCTTGCTGATATTCAGTACAGCACCATTTCGAGTGTGATATTTACTAGTTTTAGTAATTTAATTCAGATGTTGATTTGTGGAAATATCTCCATCTTTACGGTACATAATTTGCTACAACAACTGTTAATGTAGGCCAATTAACAGTTAATGTAATTTAGAACACCTGTAAAGCAGGCTGTTCTCATGCACTGTTTGACATATACCTATGAAAAGTACTGCACAAAGTCCTGGTGATGTTGCATTTTTAACAGCACTCATAGAATTCCTGTTGTCCAATCAAATGACTTGGCCAGAACTAATTGTTGTATGAGTGTTTTTTATGCTATTTTAAATAAAAAGTTTCTTTAAATCAGTGACCATTTGAATGGTTCCAGGTTCACTGTCATCCATGAACGTGTAGATATAATTACATATGGCATGTTTAGCAGGTAGTAATTAATCACTAGGAAACACAAAGCCATTAGACACTCATTACACACTACACACATGCACAATCAGCACAAAATCACACCAAAAAAGGCCAAAACCTCCTTGACAAACTTTCTCTATCCAGTAAAACAGTTTAAAACACAGAATTCACAATAGAATCAATGACTTATGGCTGCTAACTCCAAGTTTACTTTCCTCCCTCCAAACTCTGTCTCTCCCATCTCCAACCTCACTGCAACATCTCCATCCTCACCATCCTCTCCCCTTCAACCTCACCCCTAAGTAATTCAGTTTCCATGGTGACCATGATATCAGGTCCAGGCCTTCCTGTCTCTAACAGGTTTCTGCCCAGCAACAGGTGATGTCACTCCCCCAGTGTGCTAGGTTTGGAGCAGAGCTTTCTTTTTTCTTTTTTTTTTTTGATTGGCTGTTAGGGTGGGGGGGGAACAGCAATTTGTATACTGTGGTTGGCCAAGATCGGTGACTATCTTTGCTTCCGTTTGCCTCTGTGTGTGTGTGCGTGTGTGTGTTGGGAGACATTCTGGTCCAATGTGCTTGCTGCAGGGAGTCATATGTAGCTCCCAGCGTTGCCGAAGAGTTGTGTAGCAATATGACGCTCAACAGGGTTCAGGCCAAGGCGAGGCAGAAAGAGACAGAGAGAAAGAGAGAGAGGGAAAAAGAGAGAGAGAGAGAGAGAGAGAGAGAGAGAGAGAGAGAGAGAGAGAGAGAGAGAGAGAACAGGTGACCTTATGCTGAGTAATCGTAGTGAGCTGTATCCTCCCTCCATTAGTCCATCCCTCCCTCCCTCCATCTATTGTCCATCCCGTCGTTCTTCTCTTCCTCCTCATCCTCTTCCATAGCCTCTCCTGTTGGCTCCTCCTCCTCCTCCTCCTCCTCCTCTTTTTCTCCCTCTCTCAATCTCTCCTTGATGTGTCCTTGACAATGCGGCAAGCTGTTCTAGCTTTCCCTCATCATCCCCCCCATACACACACACACACACACACACACACACCATATACACAAACACACACTCTTTCTCTCACTCCCTCTTTCTTTTTCCTCATTTCTCCTCCACATCTTTTCTGTCTCTTCAGTGTGGATATAATGGTCTCACACTGCAGTCCTGGGGTAACCATATCTTTGTGTGTGTGTGTGTGTGTGTGTGTGTGTGTGTGTGTGTTTGTGTGTTTATGAGAGCAAGAGAGAGAAAGAGAGAGAGAGATCCCATTCTGTATTGGTTTAACCCCCACTCTGCTCTATGTATCGTATTACAAATGATGCTCAGCATCAACTGCATAATAATGTCTACACGTGAGGTACATTAACCCTGGTGTGTGTGTGTGTGTTTTATCTATTTGTGTAGAACCGCTGCAAGATATTAATTTCTGTGGACATAAGTTTTTCCACTGTAAATACACACATTTTCCCATCAATCTATCTGATCTGCCGATTCATGTTCCTCCTCTGTGATCATCAGTTTGATTGTAAGAGGAGACAGCAGGAGTTTTTGTTGTACTGTCAAACGCCTCAGATCTGGAGCAGAAAATATCTTGAGCTTTGAGTTCAGAATGATCAGTTTCCAGTAATGACATTAGATTTCTCTGTCTGCCTGAGTGTATGAAGGGCAGTGTGTGTGTGTGTGTGTGTGTGTGTGTTTGTGTCTATTGTTTGCCAACTGTACTTTGTAGGGACAACTGCAGATACATGACTCTGTGTGTATGCTGGGTTTGTTGGAACCTGCTGCACTGATTTCTGACCAGCTCACAGTATCAAATTAGCAACACTCAACACAGACTTACTGTAACTTAACACCCACCAACTCTCTCACTTTTTCTCCCTCTCTCCCTCTCTCTCTCTCTCTCTCTCTCACACACACACACACACACACACACACACACACACACACAAACACTCATATTCTTTGCTTACACTTGAACACACACTCCTCTCCCTCCATTGCCCCCTCTGTTCCTCACCATCTCACAGTTCTCAGTCATCTTTCTCTCTCTTGCTGACTTTCCCAGCCAACTTCTCTCTGCTGTTGTGTTGCTAGGTTACAAACTAGTTGAAGGAGTGGGTGTAGTGTGGTACCACACCCCTGTAAGAACACACAAGTGGGCGCATGCATGTACAAAAGACACAAAAACCCAAATTTTACCCTCACAAATCATAAATAGGCTATTTGACTGACATAATCATATCAACTTGTTGTGTGTGTTTGTGCGTGAGAGAGACAATAGCCCATTTTACACTGCCTTTTTAAGGTGGAAATATCACGCCATTATGCCCCCTTGCCGTGCTGTACGATTTAATCCGCCTCGAGAGATAGCAACAGCGCTGAAACGACATCTGTATAAATAGGACAGCTGGCAGGGAGGGTGCGATGTTTTGATGTGATGCTATATGTACGACCCACCGCATAGATTTAAAAAGTAGCTTATAGCAATTAATGGCTAACTCAATGAAGATTGGGAAAACAATGAGATTCAGAAGCTCCTTACCCTCAAAGCAGAGGACGAGATCATCCACTATATAACAGTTTGACAAATGAAAGTTAGATATCATTAGAGCCCCAACTAACAATTATTCTAATTACAGATTAATCTATTGTTAACTTCTACAATTAATGTTCTACAAATTGTCTGAGAATTGTGAAATAAAGTCTTCAGGTTGCTTGTTTTGTCCTATCAACCATTTAAAATCCAAAGATCTTTACAATGATTTTTTTAAAAAAATTAAAAGCCACAAATCCTCACATTTAAGCAGAAATTGGAACTTTAGAATGTTTGCCATTCTTGTTTAAGAAATGACTTGGATTTCCAAAACTGTTGCACACTAATTTTCAGTTAATCAATTAATGGACCGATCATCTCAGCTCTAGTTATTAGTAGGAGTGTAAATCACAAGTTTAATCACGACATGATATCAATTCTTTGTACAACGATTTAATATTTGCTGACATTAGAGGTCAACCAATTTATCAGTCAATTAATCAGCACCAATAGGATGTCAAACTACTGTTATCAGCAGAAGTTGCCCCCGATAGAAGCCGATGGCTGCGCAGCCTCCACCAGTCCCGCAGGAATGTACCTTACATCAACGGGTTGTGTAAATTGGAGCAAAATTGTGCTTCCTCAGTGGCTACGGCTCCAGAGAGAGCAGCTCCCTTCTGCTGTGTGACTGTGTCTAAGTGTTTTACTCTTCATCTTAACATGCATTTAAAATCACTTTTTGCCTGGACAGCATCAGTGACTCCGGTGTTATTAGCGCTAGAACAAAGTCCATCACTGAGTAAATGCTGCCACCTCCACAATAAAAGCTCTACTGTTTCATACACACTCCAGCCATATAGGCTACTATGTTTTGACATTGTGTTATTTTTCATGAATCATTGAGAAAATATTTTGAGTATTTTAAGTATCCAAAGTGACTCCACTTTAAAGCATCTTGTTTCAAATTACCTTTGATTTTTTTTTTTTACCATTAGTCAGCTATTTGCTCTCTCCTGTTCCAAACTATAGTCCTTATATCAGCCCCCAAAAATCTAACATCGGTCAACCTCTAGCTGATATCACAAAGTTTGCCATGCATGATTTGATTCAATTCAGAGGCCTGCAATCATTATAAGACAGTATCAGTAAACACCCTCCTCATCTTTTTCCCTAACTGCTTGCCATTGTCTGCCTGGCACTAGACCACTAGCACTGTATCACTATATCGATCCAGATTAATGTATCATTTCAACCCGAGTTAGTATTCTTTATTTGTCATTACAGGTCCATGGTGTAGGATTTAGTGGCATCGAGCAGTGAGGTTGCAGAACTGAAACCTCACTGCTAGATGCCACGCAGGCACCAAAATGTGAAACAACCAATAGTCCTATCTAGAGCCAGTGTTTGGGACTGTCTGTTCTGGGCTACTGTACAACATGGTGACTCTGTAGATGTAAAAAGAGATGTTCGGATACCATTTATTTCCTCCCTGATACCAACTGTGATACCTAACTTGCATATAGTACAGTACCAATACCTGATCTGGTACCATTGCATTAAAGAAAAGAAAATGAAAAGAATCTAGCTGTACACTAACTCCACTTGTATGGATGTGAAATGATCACTATGATTGTTGTATGGCATGGTTTAGGTTACAACCTGTGTAAAAAGAAACAAATACATGTAGAGAGAATGAGTGGCAAAGAACTTTCTTTTATCCAATGTAAAATATTTTTTTACATTTTGTGGCTGTTACACTATTCAATGGAAATAAATTCTTCTTCACAGCTCTAAAACAGTAGTTGCCTTTGGCTACACTGCACAACTTGCTGTGTAGGCTACTGTTTTAGAGCAGCGAAAAAGAACTGACTTCCAGAAAAATTGCCATTTTAGTTTATTTATAAATTACCTGTTACTGGATTGGTGCATAGTCCCATGTACTCCCAGATACCCGATCCAGCATATTAGATTGTATTGGAGGCTTTTCTGATACTGGTATCAGTATCAGAATAACTCTAGATATATACAGCTAGCAAAACCACAACAATTCTTCATTTCAGGTGATTACACCCCAAGATAACGTAATTGTGAATATTAAAGCTGATGAACAGGCCCTTGTACCTCTGCACAACTCGGGGTGCTGGCAGGATGACAGTTGACATGGCAGTTCATTTATGTCAAAGTCAGACCTTGCACACAGGAGTGAGATGGCACGTCCTTCATAAAGTGTGGGCGCTAGAATGGCCAGTTTCACATTTTGTACCATTTCCTCTTTCCACTAGAGGGTGCTGGAGCATACACTATAGATATGTCACGTCTTTGTATGTCAAATATAAACCACAGCATTTAAATTTCAGGTAAATCAAAAGGTAAGTGTCTGATAAGACACAGACCTCCTGTCGCCACTAGGTGGCGCTATGACTATCATGGAATATGGTCATATAGATGTGTTCAGGGTGAGAGTATTATGAATCATGTTAAGTTTGGTGGAGATCAGACCATTTACTCCAAAGTTATAGCAATTTCATATTTCATTGCGAGACATCTTAATTCAACACTCCGCAGCGGGCATGCCCTTCATCATGAGGAAGATCTTGTAATAACTTCTGATCACAACGTAGTCAAACTCACACAACCAAAGTTTGAAGCCAATCCAATTAAATCTGCAGGACAAGTTTGTTAAAATACAACACGTGGGAAACACCAAAAATGACCACGGAATTTAAAATGGCCAACTTTCTGTTGGGTTAAGGCAATGGTTCCAAGAGTACAAATTTTCGTGCATGTTGGTGAAATATGTTGCGGGGGCCGTACTTTAAAAGGCGTGGCCAAGCAATTTAGCCATGCCCATTGACAAAACTCATATCACCTGTCCAGGACTAGACTATAAAGGAGTGTGTGAAGTTTCAGGCAGATTGAAGGAAGTACACTTAAGTTAATGGCAATTGCTGTGTTTTGGGGAAACATAGACCTTCGCCCTGCTCTCATGGCAACGCCGTAATAAAGCATCATCAAGGTCTTATGGCTTTTTTAAGAGAGTTTGAGGTGGATCTGGTCAACTTTGTAGGAGATGTACAACAAAGTAGAGGGCTGCATTGGGATTGGGTCCCGCCGGGTCCCACAAGACCCAACCCAAATCTTGCGGGAGCGGGCGGTTTGAACTTTGCTGCGGGCAGAACGAGCGGCTAAAAAAACCACTGCGGGATCGGGATGTAGCCTATAGCGACAGGATGGCGTTAACAAATGTTCATCTTCAGTATCCCCGCATCCAGTGTGCCTTCAGAGCGGGCCTTTAGTGTCTGTGGGTGCATCTTGGAAGAGACGCACGGGATTGGGACTAGGCTTGTGCCGGTTTGAAAATTTTCCAACCGGTTTGATTTAAAGCCAAATATCTAACCAAACCGATATATGTGCCGGTGTTATTGAGCATAGGCTTTAACTTTATCTCATTAATGTTTCTTATTCAGGTCTCTCTTAGAAAATAGACCTTAACCTCAATCACTGCTCGATTATATAAAGATAGAAATACAAATAAAATACAGAGGAGGAGAATAGAATATGATAGAGCCTTTATTTCATTAAAAACTAAATGAAAACAACAAAATAGGAGCGCTATTCCTGACCAGTGCGTCAAAAGACATGCAGGCCAGGGAAATGAAACACACAACCCCATGAATCTCTTTATTAATATAGCCTATAAAATGACGTGTTTTCTCAGAGTTTTGCCGGAGCGGGCAGCAGTGGACATACACATTGCAGGTGCGGGCAGGAGTGTAACACACGTTGCGGTTGCGGGCAGTAATGGTCAGAAATTCAGTCCCGCGCAGGGCTCTATATCAAAGTATAAAACATGTTCTTTCCTAACTATCACTAATTATTGACATGTAGATGTGTTCAGGGCAGGACTGTCACCAATCTTGTAAAATTCGGGGAAGACTGGACCATGTATGCTGGAGTTATAAACTACATCCTGTTTTGTGGCGTTACAGCTAAGTTTGACGCCTTGCCACGGTCACATGGTTTGACGAAAACGAAATTTCTTCTTCAAGGTCTTGCAGTGGGACAGACCAAGGTTTGAAGTCGATCGGATTAACTCACTAGGACTAGTTTGTTAATTTAGGACCCCTGGAAATGGGAAAAAATTTATCAAAATTGCACAGTGAATTCCAGCAGATTTCCTGTTGGGTTTAAAGAATGGGTCCAGTAGGCTTTTTTATATATCTTGGGATGTTACATGTGCCTACCAAGTTTCATACACATCAAACCAGCTTTGGGGATTGCAACCTCGAAATTTTGTGGGGGGAGTTAAGCCTCCCAGAAATGCGAATCAGAAAATAATAATTCCTTCAGTTTCAATAGAGCCTATCTATCTATCTATCTATCTATCTATCTATCTATCTATCTATCTATCTCACAAGTTAATCAAAATTATAAATTTCAGAGTAATTGATTGAATAATGAATATAGTTGCGGGGCCATGGACTCATATTTACAGACCCTGCAGGTATGCTATTCGAGATTCAACCCTTGCACACTTTTATTCTATTCATCCATTTATGGATTTACTTTATCAGCTTTCCATCCATGCATTCATTATAATCCCATCATCCATTCACCAATCAATTCATCCAGGAATCTATTCCAGCCAGGATTACACTCTAAAATGTGTTTTTACTGTTTGATGAAAGAGCTTTCATTTTATTCTGCATCATTCTGTAAATTCAGTCTGCTTGCGTAGTAATAATGCACAAGTAAAATAAAATTTTTGTGATCAAAACATTGTGTTATTATGGTAGTGTTTTAATAAAATTTGATGCTGTCATTGAATGATTGATGGTTTGTAATCTGTTTCATTTATTCGAGCCAAACGATAATGATTTGGACAGAGTTTGCAGCAACACCACTGTGACTCCACCAAATAATACAATGCCATCCATCCTTTCACTTTTTCTTTCAACTTATCTCAGCGTAGCATTTTATCTTACTGTTAGCCCATCTCCATTCAACCACTCCACAAATCCATCCACAAAGCCAGCAATCTATTCACCCATTCATGTGTCTACTACTCATTCACCCAAACATCCATTCCATCAGTCTATTCATACATGCACTCTAATCCATTCATCCATCTAGCAATCTACTCCTCCATTATTCATTCCACGGATCTACTTTTTTAACTGTTCATCCATTCATCCAACCATGCCTGCTCACCATCAGTGGTGCTGGACTGTAGTCTCTGGCAGAGCCCTTCTGTGTCTCCATAGCTGTCCTGGATCTTCTGGATGGCATCATTCCCTCGGAGCTCCATCAGCTCCCTGAGCTCTGTCACCGTGACCCCAAAGTCTCCCCCTGCATGGCTGCCATCTGCCCTTCCTCCTCCGCCTCGTGTCCCTTTGGGATAAAACTCCACTGCGCTGTTTGCCATTTCTCCCATAGTGGCTGTTGTTGACATGTCAGTAAGGTTTTTTTCTGTTTTGGTCCTCCTTTCTCTCTGCAGTCTGTCCTCAACTCAGTTCCCCTTTCGTTTGGTTGGTGGAGGGTTGTTCATGTGCTCAACAGTCAGAATCTTGGTTGGATCTTGATTTCTCACTTATAAAAATGTGTAATTATAATGATACACTTAAACCCTTTTTTAATTTCATTTAAGAGCAATCAAGGAGCATTGGTTGTTAATTTTTTTTTCTCCTCACTATCTTGGCCTAGCCTCCCACTGCTCCTTTAATTCTCCATAGCAGGAGGAGGAGGAGGGTGAGGGGGATCAAGGACGGCAAGCAGGGGCACTTCAGAAGTGTGATGTCTGAATGAATCCAGCTTTCTTTTCCTTCGTCTCCTCTGCGACTCCGCTCTTTCCTCGTTTCTGTCCCCCTCCCTCCAGGGTCACGGCCAGTCCATGGACAGACGGACGGACGGGCTGACAGGCTTACAGACGGGGATGGAGGGATGATGGACGGATGGAGAGAGGGGCGAGCAAGGCAAAGGCGGCTGATAAATCAGAGACAGGAAGTGGATCCAGTTCAGAGGTAGCTACTGCTGCACCTCCAGGACCTAAGAGAGAGCAAGGGAGAGATAAAACATTACCACCCTGTTCTCTTGATCTCACTCACTATCATTACATTCTAACTGGATTCAGTTGTCAAACTTGTACTTTTGAGGCAGTAGCTACCATCAATACATTAGTCTTCATCTAAGTAAATAAACGTATGACTTTTACACAGTCATGTTAGAAATTGGTACAAACATACTACAATTGATTTATCATAAACATAAGATCATTATTAGTATGATCACAGTCCTGTGAGTACACCCACAGGAGCTGTATGTGATATTCAGAGCATATCTATGATTCAGAATCTGAGTCAGCATTGTCAGCACATGGCTCTCAACATGGAGATGGCCGAGCAGGTGGCTAGCAGCTAATGGTGCTAGCAGCTAATGGTACTAAAAAAGGCGAACAATATAATAATGGCAATAATGTGCTGACAAAGCTAACCAGGGTGAACCAGAGGGTGGGTGTCACACTTTCAAAGTGACGCCAGCACAGTGCAGAGTGGCAGCAATTAGCTAGCCAGTGGGACACACAAACAAAAAAATCACATCCACTACGGCTGTAGTCAACCAAAGGAAATTTTGGTCGACTAAAGTCTCACATAATCTTCAACTAATCGATTAGTCGTGGGGGAAAAAAATCTGCATGTTATTTTTACTTCTGCGGTGGTGTCTGTGTCACTCTGCAGTTACACCTCCAAAACGCTAGTCGGTGGTGGAGGACTGTGTAATGAGCTGTAACGTTTATTTCAAATCAAACTTTATTTATATAGTTGATTCAAAACACACAATAAATATAGTTTAATAGAGACAATATCAAACACAAATACGCAAATTGGCTTCACTATAAACCGCAGAACTGACAGACAAACACTTGTCTTTATCTGGACATATTTCCCCTACTAATACAACATGCTAACATTATTAGCACAAGTCTATGGCGTTTTAGGTTGTATAAATTAGCCTAGCGTCCAGCAATCTTTTCCTCTTCTCATATAAAGCCAGGGACAACAGCAACATGTAACAAAGGTAACGGCACGCAGTTTGGCTCCATTACAACTCACAACATTCACCGACAAAACAACTGTCTTATACTAATCACGTTTTGTAAGCAAATACAACATGCTAATGTTATTAGCGCCAGCCTATGGCATTTTACATTTTATATATTAGCCTAGCGACGAGCGGACATTTTCTCCGCTCATATGAAGCCAGGATAAATCCCAAAGTATAAATCCCTGAAGGATAAATCACACACACGACTTAAAATGCTGTTTTAGTGGAGGCTTTACTGTCTTCACAACTTATTGTTTCTTATCTGTGAAATACAAGTAAATACAAGCTTCTTTCCACTGAGGGAAATGGTATCAGCTTATAGAAACAGACAGAAGGTCTGCGTCATTGCGATGCTGAGCGTGAGGATGGGCGAGTCGCAGGCCGCCACTTAGCCGCAGGAAATAATGGATTAATCCTGGAAAGCTGTTGATGTAGCACTTTTCTCCTTATGAAAGTAACATGGCAATTATTCGACTAATGAGAATTTGGTCAGATGAGAGCATAGTGACCAAATAATCGACCAGGAGACTACAGCCCTAACATCCACTATCATGTACATGTAAATGACTGTCTACCGCAACAAAGAACAGAGAAGCTTGAATTACAACACACACAGAGGGATTGTGACTTCATTCTAGAATCAGAATGCCATTCCCCATGTTATCTTTACATAGCAAATAGCCTAGTTGTTTGCTGCTATAGTAATATTCAGAATGTTGTAAGAATGTATGCAGAACATTTTAACCTTTGCGAGGTTTTTCCACATATGAAACTATGTAAAAACCTTTGTCTCACTTCATGCAATGTTTAAACCTCCATTTATTTATTTTTTTGGCTACTTTCAGGCAGGACATCGAACTGTTAACACATGCACATATTATTACTTAAAAATAAAGTTGATATGGCTAACATGTTAGCCAACAGTGGCATTTATACCTTCAGTTGGTATTAAGTAACATTAACGTTATTTTAGCCATAATTCAATACACCAACTCCTGAAAAAAAAAACTTCTAGCTGCTAAATCCTGCGTTCTCCAGCTAGTTGCTAACTTTGTCTGTTGTTTAGTGATGGGTAGGTAGCATACATTTGGGTTGTTGGGAGGTCAAAGGTGCTGCAGAGTTGGTGATACTTCTTGGTTTATCACTACAAGTTTATTTACACTTCAGCAGCAGTCTGGTCATTTCATCCATTAGTAATTAAAAGCACAGATTATAGCAGCTTTCAGTGTTCCCAAAAGGACAGTGGAGTCCAAATCAAGTCTTAGATTGAGGTCTGCATCACTGCATCACCAGACCTGTTTCTATCAAACAATCTCCTGAAAGGCCATAACATTTTCATCTGATACTAACTATAGTGAATATCATAACACCAGCACCTTGCCTATAGAATGGCATTATTCTGTTTCTCGTCAAGAAAGCCCATGAAAAGACCAAAACCAGCAATATGATGGCTTGTCTCTCTGTTCTTTCATACTTCTCTACCCTGTCTGTGGCTCTCAGCTCCAAGCCCATTGGTTCCTAGTCAAGATTTAAATCTCTAAGAACACCTTACAAATATATAGATTTACTTTAAAAAGGATCAGTAATTCCTTAAAGAGGTGGGTACTGTAGTTTTTGTCAGCTGTATAACATTTGGTGCTCTAGTGAGTGTTTCCAGCAAGCTGTTCTCATGCACTGTTTGTATGTTTTAAGGTGCATTTAAGTAATGAACCAAAATTCATACTAATTCTACATACTCATGAGCCAGAAATGCATGTATAATTTGTGGATTTTGGAAGGCTACAACCAATCAATGATCAATGCTGTGATTAGAGATGTACCGATACCACTTTTTCCTTCCCGATACCGATCCCTGAAACTTAGGTATCTGCCAATACCGAGTACTGATCCGATATCAGCGCGTGAAATAAAAATGGATGGGATATGAATTGTTGTATGTCTCAGCTCCTAAAACTCTACGTAAAATATTAAGAAATAAATACATAATAGTAGAACGAATGCTATAAAACTTTTTTTTATTATTATTATCCAGTGTTGACACAGATCAAGACACAGGTTAAAGTGCAGCCACGCAATTTGGTAAAAAAAGACATTTTAAAGGCTACAGCAGAATGCTAAACTCCGCTCTGTTTCCGTTTCGTTTGCCTGTAGTGTGCCTGTAGCGTGCCTATGCGTAACGATGTGAGGCATTACATGGTATCGATTGGTATTGGTATTGGTCACAGGCTGTACTCGCCTATAACCAAGACCGCATTTTAGGCAGTATCGGAGGCATTTCCGATGCTGGTATCGGGTATCGATGCAACTCTAGCTATGATGGGAGTAAAGTGTTAAGAAGGAAGTGGCCTAATTACGTTGGAGGTTGAGGTGGTTGATGGGTCACAAAACACAGGACTTTCCCCAGGAGACCAGTGTTTTGAACCATATGACCTCTGAGTCAACTTGTAAGGTACATCATCACCATGGTTCTTTTCCTAAACCTAACCACAGTAACTTGCCTAAACCTAGCCAACATAATTTCATCTTAAGTATGCAACTTACCATTAAATACATAACGTCATTTATGGGGCACTAATTCTTAAGATATCATACGAGCTGTCATATAAATTGTTTCCAGCAACATGTTTTTATTACTTTTTGGACAACAATTCACAATTCATTGGTAGTTTTAATTTTTTCATTGGACTTGTTGACAGTAAGAAAAACTAAAGACCAACGATGATGAAGCAATCTGTGACTTAAGGGGGGGGGGGGGGCTCACCTTCATTTTATTTCAACTACACACCTGTAAAGTTTCGTGATGATTGCATACACACACTAGGTGAAAACAATACCAACCATCTGTGATCAATATCATCACCATCATGCTCCTTTAGTTTAAGCCATGTAATGTTACTTCAAACCAGGCATGTTTGGTCACTCCATCACAAACCGTGCCTGGCCCTGGACTCATCTACATCCCTTGCAGGTGCAATTAATGTTTGACTTGTTTAGTGTCCAAAAAAGCTTGCGGGATCTGAAAGAGGGAAATTTCCTGAAGTGAGCTGCTCTTGTTGAATCTCCTGAAAAACAATTTCCTAATCACTGAATTAACATTTCAACCCATCTCTGGAACTGATTTAATTGAAACTAAATCTGACACTGATAGCGTTCAGTAAAACCTAGTAGAACAGCAACTTCAGCCGCAGAGTGAGACGAAGCTTCATCCCACATAAGCAATTTGTGCTGCCTGTAACTAAATCTTCTCAGCATCACACATAACACAACATATTTCTGATTGCCCTTTCGGGGTATTTTACATTAGGGTGAGCATAAAAAACTGAAAGAACTGAATCTCATCATTAATTCCTTTTCTCCTCCCTCCTCTCCCTGCTTCTCTCCCTCAGCTCCCTCTGCCTCTTGCATCTTCTCCCTCCTTTTTCCCTCTCTGCCCTGCCATGCCTCTACCCTGACTGAGAGTGTTAGTTTATGACTGAGTCACTCTGCTCTGCCTTTGAAGCTTCCTCTCGCTCTCCATCTTTTTTTATTTGCCTGCTCTCCCATCTATCTATCTGTCTATTCTATCTATATGGGTTTACTGTCTATTTTTTTACATCTTGGTTTGTGGTGTCTCGTTGCTTATTATTTTACCATCCTCTTTTTTCCTCTCTCCTGACTCCCTCATTTTGTCGCTATCCCTGTCTATCTGCTTCCTGCTACTGCAATCATTTATTTACTCAGCCAGTCGTGCATTTTCTTCCCAGCCCGGTCTCTTACTCACTGATTCTGTCTGATTTTATAACGCTCACGCAAGAAAAAAGCTCTTCTCTTCAGCCTCCCAACTATTGCAACTAACTCTGACCGTGTCTTTCTGTTTGTCTCTGAGCTTTGATGTGTACAGTGTACATGTGAGCCTGCATTACATAAATTGCAAAAAAAAACAACCCCACTTTGTTACTCAATTTGTCATGCCTCTCTAACTCTTACACACACACACACACACACAGACGGATACAGTCCACTTTAGCCACAGGATACAAGCATCTCAAATGTACAGTCCACAAAAAGACACTTACACTCATGCCAAGAGACATCACTTGTATGATCACTGACATGACACACACACAAATGTTTCATACACCACAGTGCTTTCAAAATGAAAGTAAGACAGAGGGAGGCGGGGGCTGTGCTGACTGAAAATGTGTTTGAACATGAAAAGAGTCAGACAAAAGGTCACCACAATCCTCAGCGGCCTGCCCATTTATCCTGAATGCTAGCCCTGCCTCTCCACACACCATCCCTCAGGGGGTCAGAGCAATTTGATTGTATTTTTGTTTTGTTTTGTTTTTTCTTAAGAGAAAGTGGCCCACTCTTTTCCCTTGGGTGTTTTCTCTTTATCACAGAAGCAAGAAAGTTGAAGAGGAGACAGAGTGAGGAACACACGGGAGAGAAGGTCCTTGCGGGATTTGATTCTAGGCCAGCAGGGCCTCGTATGCTTTGTGACTCTGTGTGTGTATGTGTGTGCTGGATGGGGCAACCCAAGCTACATCCACACACACTTGAGCACATGTGACTTAACGAGTATGTGTGCACTCGTCTGTACTTCTTGAGCACACAATTGTCATCATAGGTGACTGTTCACATTACTGCTCTGTGTGTGTGTGTGTGTGTGTGTGTGTGTGTGTGTGTGTGCGAGTGTGCGAGCTTGTCAGTATTTCATCTCCCCGTCTACACTGGCTAGTCTGCGGTCCACCTGTGCACCTGCAGTCCTACTTTCTGACAGGCATCTGAAGGGTCACCTCTGACGGGGCCCTTGTATCTGGGCTGCTGCCTGCCGTCGCTGGCTTGGCGCCAGTCACACACTTCTGTAATGCCCAGCGGGAATAGCACACTTAGAAGTGTGGAGCCAACAGGGCACAGATATCTGCATTACTGTAGAGCACATTAAAGCAACTGGATGATGCTGGTGATGACGAGGATGATGATGGTGATGGTTTGACAAAGGGAGGGGCATGCAGTTGGACTAGGAAAGAGAGAAAGAAAAAGAAAGTACTACTTGAGACTGATCAATGTCGACTGATGTGTATCCATCTGTCTTGCATCTCACAAATGCATAGGCACACACTCACAGTGTCCCATGTCCATCCCACATGAGCCTCTATCCACCTCCACCCAAAGCTACACACACACACACAGAGACGCACACTCACACACACTTAATACTTGCAACTGCCAGCAAGACTGTGCAGGAATGGCCCCATGAAACAGTGTGCTTCCCACACAAAACGACCTTTCCTGGTCACCTTCAGACGTGCCTGAGCTTCATCCCTCTGCTCATCCTCATCTTCAACACATATATGGCAACAAGAGGAGGTCCTGATTAATGCCGAGAAACTACACTGTAGGCCTACTAAAAATGCAAGGGGGAGAGAGAGTGTAGCCCATGGTGCGCCACATGCCTACCCTATGTCCCTCCGCAAGGTTACCGGCCCGGCCCACTCTACCCAACTCAAACCGACCCTGAACAGGACGACTTATGAAGGTCCCTCCGGCCAGAGATCATTAGCAGATCAAATCGACACCCCCGCAGCTGAGCGCTGCAGGTGCGACGCGCCGTAACCGAGACAAACAACGCAATTGATACCCAATAGCTTATAGCCTGGTACATAGGCTACTAGCGCCCGGGAAAAGCAAGAGGCAAGCGGCAGCCCTTCACCAACTGACACCGGACACAGATGGATGGATGGATGGATGGATGGATATGTATCATTAGCTTCACACAAGCACATTCACGCGTACACGCGCGCACACGCATACACACATACTCATGCCATAGCGCTGTTTGCCAGGGAATTATGGTATGCCCTACTGTATATGCTATTATTACAGCTGTGTAAGGCCTGTGGGGAGAATTGCCACATTAGGCCCTGTTTCACATTCTGCAAGTCCCTTACAAACATCCATGCTCCATGCTATTAATGAATCACAGAGCGAGCAACACATCTTCCCTAATAAAAACGGCGCTCAGGCGCCCGGGGTAAATATCAATCACGCACGCGGGCACGCACGGACTCACCGACTCACCGTGCAGGCCGAGCTCAAGGACATCAGCATCAGCGCGCGGGCGGGGAGGCAGAATCCCCGTTAATCTGCGTGTGCGTGGAGTGGAGAATGTCCCAGACCGGATGAGAGTATACAAGGGGGACCGGGGCTGCGGCAGCTCCGGTTGCCTGGAGTCCGAAGGAGTGGAGGGATGAAAGACGACGACGGTGCTGATGAATATTCCGCTCCGCGCGGTCACCTGACGGTTGGTCGGCGGAGTTCTGCGGCGATTGAGGAGAGAGAGAGACAGAGAGAGAGAGAGACGGAGAGAGAGAGAGGATGCGCCGGGTTGAGGGTTTAAACACCTCCGTTGTAGGGAGGGGGGGCAGTCCGTGCTCCGAGACGAGGGCTTGCTGCTCCCGGCGGCGAGAGCTGCTAATTTGACAGAATTAGGTTAACTGTTAAGGGCACTGGGAGAAAAAGAAAAGAAAAGAGACGCCGCGGTGAGAGGAGAAGCTCATGCGACATCTTTGGAGGAGGAGGAGGAGGAGGAGGAGGGGTTGAGCCACTGCGAGAGCCCGCGCACACAGGAGCTCGGTCTCAGCATCCGCGAGATGAACCGAGTGGGGTGGAGGAGGGGGAGGAGGGGAGGGGGGGAGTATACGTCAAGCCCTACCTACTCGGCTGCGTGATGACGACACAGACACACCGCAGTGTATGCTTTTTGTGAAGGGTATTATCAGCTGGTATTTAGAGCCATCTTTTAAAAACCGACATGCTGATGATCCCAGACGAGCCTTTTGTGCTGTAGCTCACTTTGTGATGAGTCTCTGCAAGACTGGAAAAAAATGAATACAAATTTGGTGTGTGACAGGGGACAAACGTGCATGGGAAAACATCATCTAGGAATTTCCTACTGGAATTAACTTGCCTAATCTTTTTCAACATGAGTCCACCTGACTGAAAGTCTTTTGCATTGAAATGATGAGTTGAATGAATGTACTGCATTAGCTTAGTCACGTAAAATTAAGATTCAATTACAAAAAAACATGATCGGCATATAATAAACTTCCCAGCATGCATCAAGCATTAAAATGGCTCTTTTTTGTACCTGGAGGAAAACGTGTGAAAGAAACTTGCTGTGTGTCTTTAATGCATGTTAAGATCATCATCATGGTTGTTTCTCCTAATAGAAGCCTAATGAAAATATTGTAAAATATGATGAGGGTTTGTCGGTCTATTGAATTCAGTCCTTAACTCAAACTTTAACAAGCCTAGGTAAAGCTCCATGGGGTATTTAGTATCATGCAGGTACTAATCAGCTTCAGACAGCAGTGGTGTGCCCTAACATGGGGCCAGGAGTGGCCATGATACAGTTTCTGCCACCCCCACCTCCCACTCCTCTGCGAACGTAATTGGATAATTGGAGGCTGACATTACTCAGTACATTTACATGACATTAGAGAAAATCGACCTATTGTTTTAGATCAACTAAAACTGGACTTTTAGAATACATCTAAACATGTTAGTCCAACTGAAATCGTACTAAATCGAATTTCTCAAAGTCGGACAAACACACCAGGATAATGTGACTGAGAGTTGGATTACTTCTGCATGTATACAGTCAATCAGACCCAAACTGGCCTAAGGGGTCTGCACATCCACCCCAGGCTTTGACCCGGAAGTCAAATAGCATTAAATGCGCAACACAAAAATAAACTGGTAACGACATGGTGAAATCAGCATCCAGAGCCGGACTTTTTAAAATACGTAGATAGGAGGAAAACATGGAATGGCAACCTGCTCAAAAAAGTGGTGGAACAGTTGGATGATGCACGATTGTTTGGTGTGTGACATAAAAGGTCAACCAGAAAAAGGTCCAGTATTGACAAGCTGAAAGGGGACATATCGCTTTTTATCGTAGCAGTGTTGGACATACCTCAGTCAATTAATCGATTCCCGTCCTGTGCTTGTATACTGGGATAAGGATAGTAGTCCAAATAAATGGCCTAGTTGAGCTATAACCGCAGCTCGATTTAACTGTTCATGTAAATGTACTGACTGTCTTTAAGAGGCTATTGTGCGATTGTTTTAAAGCTAGAAAAAAGGCAGTGGTATCCTTTGAAACTAGATAATGTAAGGTGTCCATTAGTACCGACCATGTCAGTCATGATGGAAAGGAGGCTAAATAATGCTCAAATTGCTGGCTAAATTTTGGTGAGAAGACAGCTGGCATTGCCCTTTTGAAAGGGTCCCTTGAACTCTCACCTCAAGATATCTGAATGAAAATGGGTTCTATAGGTACGCACAAGTGTCCCCTGAACTTATAGGCTTGTTTCCCATATTTATTTTCCTTACAATCGTACTCCTTTATATTAAAGCTGTATATGTGACAATTTAACAGTGAATCGCATAACATATACAGATACATACATATGTATTTAAAATATATATACATACACACACACATAACATAGTAAAGAAGGCATTATTGTGGAACTCAAAAAAGCTACCTGTACTGATATTAGTCCATGCACATCAGATTATTACTAATATTAACTGTTTAGGAGAAGTCAAAGTATATCAGTATGTGATTCCTCCACTCTCCATATTGACATAGGTTTCAGTCTGTCTTTATACCTTGCCAGCATGACTGTATTCCTAAAATTCAGTTTTGGCTTTTGTATTTTGTTGTGCCAATATTTTCAGAGGCCCCCATCTGGCCACCTCTATAAAGATTTCTGAGGGCGTCACTGCCAATCAGATAAACTGACTCTTCAAACTGAGAGAATCAGTCTGTAGTGTTTTACGGATGATGATTCAACTCCAATTACTGAGTTTAATTTTAATTAAGATTTTTCAAGTTCAGTCAATTTTAATTGCCAAAACTCCTAAGATGACTTTGAACTGATCATTATGTTTTAAAGTTGAAGCTTAAATGATTTAGTGCTGTACAGCAGCTGAGTGATTAAATGCTGTACAGTCTTTAATCGAAACTTGCCATCTTTAAACACTTGGTGGAAAAACATATATTATTTACCTCAGTAAAATGCAACAGTGTAAAATACATTACGTGTAAAAGTACATCATTCAAAATCCTACTTGTAAAATGTGTCAAAGTATGAAAAATACTCGTGATATGTAAGCAGCAGATGGAGGAAGAGGAGGAACTAATTTTGATTACTTTATACACCGTTGGGTCGAGTGTTTCTCTACCTGGGGTTAAGCCCCCTCCAAAGGGTCACAGGATAACTCTGAAGAGTCTAGAGATGATTAATAGGGGAAGCTGCTACACAAGTTTGTATACACAAGTTTGCACTTTTTTTAGACTTTCACATCACCTTTTTGGACCTGGAGCCAGTATTTTCATGAAACAATCTGAGAAGTGAATGTGTGTTTGGTGGAACTGCTAACAACTCATCTGAAACTAGACACTATTTTTTTATATAAAGGGCCACAAACCAAAAGGTTTAGGAGCAACTGGTTTAGTCTTTGGGATATCTTATCATATCATTTTATGTAAAATGCCAAAAATGTAAGTCAAACAACTGTATGAATTTAAAAAATGCAATATTTCTGTTATAGTTTAGATATTCTATTTTATATAATCCAAGTCTGATTTATCCAGTCGTATGCTCAGTACTTCCCAAACACTGCATTTTTGCTAAAACATTACTATTCAAAACACTTCCTTATAAAGAGTCACACAAAAGGACTAGAAGTGCCCATTTTGTTTACACAGAAGTGTTTTAAATAATAGTAGTGCTTTAAAAAGTAGTAGCATACGTCTGGATAAATGAGACTCAGATTATGCTGCAGAAGTTGTGTGATAGTTTGTTAACAGATGTTTTGTTATAGTCCTCTGAGGCACAGGAGGAGATGAGTTTTATATTTCTGGATGCAGAAAATGTTTTTATGGCATGAGAAATAGAAATGGATGCTTTGTATGCACAGAAATGTCACCAGAGACAAGCAGTACCACAGACTAAATCTCAAACTAGTTGGACAGACAGATTGGTTGACAAGTGAACTCTGAGAATTGCATTACCTTACCTGGGGACACCGTGGAGTCCACTCAACAGCACTGGAGGATCAGGCCCCCACTTTTGGAGGTACTTGACTGGTTCACAGCTCATAGGTCTGGGAGAATAAACCCAGTGTTGATCGATGTGTTTGGAAGCAGCAGAGCCTTCCTCCTCTTCTCTGTGCAACCAAACTAAGCAGAGGCCTGAGGCGCTGTCCGCTGTGCTGAAAGCTAGCACACCCTAGTGCTGAAGAACAAAGACTCTACGTTCATTTCATGCAGCCCCCACCAACTCACACATACACACACCAGTCCCCTCACACCCACATCCTCCCATCCGCACGCATGGCTTTACCCAACTGGCTACTGTCAAAGCTTGTTATGCAGTGAGCCAGTGTGAGGAGAAAGAGGAGAAATGTATTTATAGATGAATCAGATGAACTTATTAATAGATATCCTCTACACTGCAGGGAGATGGACCACAGACTTGCCCGTCCATGCAGACACACACACACATATATATATACACATGCACACACATCTTGATGAAAAGCTTTGTTGCTGATTTTATCTTTCCTTCTCTTATCTTTAACTGTTCCACACCATCTCCCAGAGGCACAAAAATCAGAGGCTGAATAAAATCAGACACTTTCTTTGTGCATGAGCACTAATCTTTTTTTATTATTCTAATATACACAAAAATGTCTTCCTCCTCTCAAACACCTCATCTGGAAGGATGTGGAATCTTCTAAGAATAGGAGCTCTGCCTGAGTGGTGGCCAAATAATGTTAATGGTGTTCTGGGTGAAGGGACATTAGGCTTGCTACAGTTCAACCCCAAATCAAAAAAACATATTTTTCCTCTTACCTGTGGTGCTATTTTATCAAGCAAAAATATTTTTGGTGTGAGTTGCCAAGTGTTGGGAGATATCAACTGTAGAGATGTCTGCCTTCTCTCCAATCTAATGGAACTACATAGCACTCAGCTTGTGATGCTCAAAGCACCAATAAAATATATTTGAAAATTGTAACAGCAATGTCTCTTTCCAGAAATCATGACCCGGTTACTGAAGATAATTCACAGACCTTGTTGTGAGCAGTTTCATGGAGGAACTATTTTCTATCAAACTACATCCTGCCAACCATGCATCTACACCTGGATGAGAGGCTCGTGCTCATGACAGTGCCAGATGTAAATATTAATGACGTCCTCCTCACCTAAAGTGTAACGTTAGCTGGCTTAGTAGTGCTAGGGAAGCTAGCAGTAGATGCACTAGTTTCTTTCAGCTAAACTACACCCACCAACCGAATAGCTGCTCAGAAGGAAGCGTACATCTATTCATGGACAAGAGGCTCATGCCAGTGACAAACAAACACTAATGGCATCCCCTTCAGCTGAGTTGTTACATTAACTAGCTTTGAAGTGCTAGGTGAGATAGTCATAGTAGATGTACTATTTTCTATTATTATCTGTTATCTATTGTTCTGTTAGATACACTATTATTTTGACCCCCTAAAGACACCCCCAATCATATCACCAAGCTAACATTAAAGCTCAGCCAAAGAAATAAAAACATTAATGTTTACATGTCACAATGTCATGAGCAAAAGCACATGAGAAGATGCAGGCTCCCTTTGGCACAGTGAGTTGGTGGGTGGAGCCTAGTTTGGTAGAAATAACATAGTTCCTACATGAAACTGCTCACAACAAGGTCCATGGATTATCTTCAGTAACCAGGTCATAATTTCTGGAAAGAGACATTGCTGATGAGTTTTTCAAATGTAAGTTTTTGGTGCTTTGAGCACCACAAGCCAAGTGCCATCTAGTTCCATTATATTGGAGAGAAGGCAGACATCTCTACGGCTGATACCTCCAACACCCTGCAACTCACACCAAATCAATCTAGACTGATGAATAGCACTACAGGAAGGAGGAAAAATATGTGTGTTTGGTTTTTGGGTGAACTGTACCTTTAATGTTGCCAGTAAAACAGGGTGCATCTTGAAAGGTCTTGATAGACTTCTGACTGATGGTTTGATGGTTTTGTCTGCCTGCTGACCCATCCATCGTTTCATCTTAGTGTTCACATGGACTATGAATCATGCAGACTGCTCTTTCTGCACCATCCTCAGTACTAAGAGTGCGCGCACGCACACACACACACACACACACACACACACACACACACACACACACACACACACACACACACACACTTGCTTTCTTAAATCTATTGTCTATGCATTAGGCATTTAGACTGTTTAGGAGCGCTTGGTTGATGTCTAATAGGTCTGAGGGTGAAGGCTGTAGAGCTTTTATCAGTTCAAGGGCACTCAGCTCCTAGACTGCAGGCCTGATATAACATTAACATCCCAAACTGTCATTTTGATATAAACACACACGCACACGGAGGAACACGCACACAGCTGGTCGTGTGTGTGACCTTCTGACATCCCCTCAAGCCCAGAGTAAAGGCTGAAGTGATGTGTAAGCAGATCAGAAGCATACAGCGGAGAGGAGAGGCGATCAGAGCAGGCTGGAGAGTGTTGAAGTGTGATACAAAGATAAGCTCACCCTCTCTTGCTTGCCATTTTCCCTCTTCACTTCCTTTTTCTCCTCACCCCTCCTTCCATCCTTGCCTTACCCTCTCCACCTCTCATCCATCCATGTCACTCTCCTTTTCCATACTCCTCCAACTCCTTTCCACAGTACTCCTTCCCATCTGATGGTTAATTCATGAAGTCTGGCTGAACATGCACCCTCTCCATTATTAATACAACATTAGGGAGACAGAGGGAGGAGAGAAAGGGAGACGGGGAAGGAAAAATGGAGAGGGGAAAGATGTGGGAGACGGGGAAGAGGATAGAAGGTGAGAAGAAAATAAATGGAAGGAGTTAAGGAGAGGGTGAGAAAGGGAGAGAGGAAGATGGAGGGTTAAAGGAGATGCAGAAATGAAGAGATGAAGAAATAAAAAAGATGAAAAGATAGAGAGAGGATGACAGGAACGGAGCAAACAGAGAGCAACTAAGAGAAAGACAGCCAGATTTTTCCCCAGCAGCTACATGAGAGAGGGAATAAAACTGGAGTTAGTGGAGAGTGACAGATGAGAGGGGAAAGAATGTGTCAGAAGAGGAATATTGTATGACACGTGACGCTACTGGGATGCACCTAATGTCTCTTGTCCCGCGGAGAGGGGCAGGTTGCATGAGGAGGAGCCAGACAGGAGAGAGGGAAAGACAGAAAGAGAGACTCAGATGTGTCAGTGTTGATCATGTGACTATGACTCCTTTTTCCTGGACACACACACACACACACAGACTTAAGAGAGAGACCTGATTTTACAAGATAAATACAAAAAGGTAAGTAAGCCAAAGCACTCCTCCTCTAAAAATATCAAGTCTGAGAAGAGTTGTTCAGTAAAGAGAAGGAAATCAAAGCAACCTTTATCAGTATTCTTCTTAGCTGACAGACAAAACAAAGTCAATTTTTTTTTTGATGATAAACAGCAGTGATGGCTGAGTTTTCACTAGTCATACTGCTGGCTACACACATATATTTACATTCCCCTAAAAACATTCACACTATTAAAAAATCAGGACAAGGTGTACCATCACACTTTGTTTTTTTTGTTACCTTTCAGCTTTTAGCCCTGGGCTGTCACAATGTTTCACACTGGCGTGGTCACAGATGGGCTAATTTTAAATGTATCTACAAGTGAACCTTAGACTGATTTTTTTTTTTTTTTTTTTAAACACAAATCCCTTTAAATCACATAAAAAGACCACAGCCACCAATATGATCTTTTTAATAACTATTGCATTTATTCTGTTTTGTATCTATGTCAGACATACAAAAACATGATCAAATAAGAAGAGAAGAAAGAAAAAAAATATAAGCATATGTTAGCAAAATTGAAAAAAAAAAGCACTGGCAACAAAATATACAAAATAAATATATTAGAACAATCTAATGATGGTGTACAGTTTGTTCATACCAGTGGTCTAAGGTAGTTACCGTAAGGTGTGGGCGCATGCACGCACGCACACACACACACACACACACACACACACACACACACACACACACACACACACACACACACACCACTGGTGACTGTTTCTAAAAAAGCCAAAGGAATCTAATATAGGGACCTTTGCCCCTTTTCCCTCCCATTTGTTTCTCTTTTGTCCTTTTCTTACTGCTACTTTTATGTTTTAAGGCATGACTGGACTTGTAGACAGGCTCAGCTTGTCAGTCTTCAATTCAATTTCAATTCAATTGTATTTATAAAGCCCAATATCACAAATCACAATTTGCCTCACAGGGCTTTACGGCATACAACATCCTTCTGTCCTTAGGACCCTCACAGCGGATAAGGAAAAACTCCCCCCAAAAAACCCTTTAACAGGCAAAAAAAACAGTAGAAACCTCAGGAAGAGCAACTGAGGAGGGAGACTTTAGGGACCATGAGTAAGCCTGCATTCTCCGAGGACAGTGTTCTGGTGGGATAATAGGGCACTATGAGCTCTCTCTCTCTCTCTCTCTCTCTCTCTCCATTTAGAGCTTTGTAAGTTAACAGTAGGATTTTAAATTCAATTCTGGATAAAGTGATGTTGTATAGGTATGCTGAGGTGCTGCAATGCTTGAGGTTGGTAACCCTCTCTCTCTCTCTGATGAGCCGTCTATCAGAGCAAGATCAAATAAATGATTCATAATTTATATGTTATCTAAAGCCTGATTCTGAAACAAGAAATATTCATAATAGTTTAAATAAACAATTTGATTGTATGTCCTGATTTTTGCTAAGCAATAGTTTCGTGTGAAAGGAATTAAAGGCCTATCCCATTTACATGCCTGTTCCAAATGTAGGCCTGCTGATTTCAGTGATTTAAGCAAATAATAGCCTGGGCTACAGGTAGCTGACTAACAGTCCTCACAGTATACAGCTGTCATACATCAGCTAGAAGGGGCCTCACTTAGGGTTGTCCTGATATGTTGTGTTTACAAGAATGGGACAGACAGATGAACATTGGGACAGACAGATGAACATAAGGACAAACTGAAATCTCTGTGCCTCCGGCCCCGACTATCGCTGACACAGAGGCGTAAAAAGGTCTGTCTAAAGAAGAAGACTTCTTCAGTCTGTCTGTGACACTCAACCAAGCCCATTGGTTCCTAATGCTTTGTTTTTTCAAGTTGGAAATCTTAAGTTAATAAGTAAGGTCACAAATATATGGTTTTATTTTTTGATGAACTCAGTAATCTATCAAAATCACTGGACACTGTAGTTTTTTACCAAATGTTACTCAAACAGGGGGAAAAAGTGCATTTGTTGGGGATTATTTGCAGCAAAGATTAATACACACTCTCTAAGATAAGAAGATGTCACCCATCAGACTTCGATACAGAGTATAAGAACTGTCAGTTTGTTGTATGGTTTGTGTTTTCCATGACATTTATTAAAAGAAGAAACTACAACATATCACCAGGTATATCCTTGAAACAGGATAGGACAGGGTGTGCAGAGTTATTCTGAACAATACACAGCTGAAATGAAATTGGAATTTTAACAGTAGAAACATTACTCTTACACATACAGCAGATCACACCCCCACATATTTTTTAACCTCTTGACCCCCTGCCACAAATAGCAAACTTGCTTCAAACTAATTCATGAAAATATCTCTGGTTACGACAGCACTTAATAAACCAAGAGGAACTCCAGCTGCAAATTATCTCACTATAATCACCATGATACATAGACACTTATGATTGAGAGGTCATTGAGCCAATTAACACATTTAAATGTGAATATACTTTTTATGTCATCACATGCACTGTTAAGACAAGTATCTTAAAAATGAAGTATATATAAAATACATAAAATCAGGTTTTCCTGAATATGCAGATTTATGCAGCAAGGTGGTCTGCATTCTTAGACAATCAAGACTTAACCTCTGCTTCATATTTATTGTTGTCCAGTATTGCTCAAATGCAGAAATCTGTTAGGCTAATGCAACTCAATAATAAATATCTGATTGCATTTACCACTCCCTGGAATATTTAACAGATTTGTTAGAATTATTTCATAATTTATTCATAACAACTGGGTGACGAACTTTGGATTTTCCCATCATATCCATTCAGCAGAATTTGTAGTTAAAACCCGTCAGGTGAGGACTGTGAAAATAATCCTGATGCTAAGGGCTGAGATGTGTTTAAGAAACCTGGTGCTGATGAAATGCTCCACAGTGCATCGGTATTGTGCAGGGCTGGGTGATCAGAGACCAGAGAGCAAGAAATGTCTCCCCACTGTGGCAGGAAATGGTAGTGTGGCTGTGTTTTTGTCACAGCTCACAGACTATCTGGGGCAATACCAAGTGTTCCTCTCTTTCACACAAACACACACACACAGACACAAGTACACAAATGCACCTGAACCCCGACACTTACAGGCAGGGAATAACATAGGCCCAGGCACATGATGCTGCACAGAAACATACAAAAGTACAACGCACGCACGCACGCACGCACACACACACACACACACACACACACACACACACACACACACACACACACACACACACACGAGTCATATAGGTGTGTCTTTCAGATACACTTGGCTTCCATGTCGTAGAGCTGAAGAAGGTCAGAGATCACAGCATCGATGTCTGCTTTGGTCACGTCGGCACACAGCACCTACACGCACAAACACAAACACAGACTTCAGCTCCACACCTGGCCTCAATAAACAGTGGACATCAAAGGTCCACGCACCATTTCAAACGGCCTAGATTTTATTGCCTTGAGGACTGAAGCAGAAAACTATAACAAATCCAGACTTATTCCATTTGCATTTGGATACAGTAATTTCTAAAATCAGAGCTCTTACAAAAGAGACTTCATTTTTAAAAATCGTTCGACAATAGATAACTATAATTGCTACCACAGTTCAATTAATATTTGACAATTACAAGAGGAACTTTTGCTTTTGAAGACTGGCTGGAGCTGGATGGTCAGGCAGCACTGTGACTTCAGGTAAAGAGCACAATGACACACTTGGCATGACCATAAAAGCAGAGAACACCTGTGCAAGGCTACAGTTACTGTTTGTGTCTGTTACACCATACAAATGCCCTTATAGACCAATCTGAATATAGCACATCATAACTACATATAAGATACAGTCCAGAAAGGATGGCACATTGGGTATCCCATTTCTTTGGTACCAAGTAGCTCCAGCGAAAAAGAGGTCTCTGGATTGAGTGACGGGGCACGGTTTCTGGACACTACTACTGCGGTGTGTTTGTAAATGTTATTTTTCAGTGCTTTGAGTAGCACATTCATAGAAACAAGAATCATATATGGTTCTCTGGCATGATCCTGTAGAGAACCCTTTTTGGTTCCTGACAGAACCCAAGGAAAACATATAAGAAAGGTTATGACCTCAGTGACAGCGTTCCAGGAGTCAGACTTCGGTGTCAGTTCTATCGGAGTCAATGTGAAGGGCACTCAAATAAAATCCATCAAATCAGACAAAAGCCCAGTTCAGACCAAAGATTTGCAACAAGACTAAACAGTTTTACAAAAAGTTGGAGAGGTGTGAAATGGCCAGTCTGAGCTTGACTCAAGCCGGCTGATGGTGTCACCTGAAACTCTGCTTGTCAAATCGTAGGCAGCTGGTTTTAGAATGTAAAGCACATCACCTTTTTGCAACAGCCAATGGGCTTGTAGTGAAGTCTGCTGGTCAAGTCAATATGACCGAAGACAGCATGTTCGCTTGCTTTGGCAGGTGCTTGGTCCCTGCTAGTGTTGTCACGATACCAAAATCTTTGTTTCAGTACCCATACCAATATGAATTTCGATACTTTTCGATACTTTTCCTAAGGAAAAGTCCTTTTGGCTACAAACCTTTAGAACAATAAATAGTAGGGGTGTAACGGTACCAAAAAATCGTGGTTCGAAAGTACCTCAGTACGGAGGTCACGGTTTGGTTGCTCAAATGTTTCACAAGGTTGGTGTTGTCTTGTGTTGTCTTCCTTTGCGAGGCAGACTTTCTCTTGTCTTTTTTCACGTGCACCAGCTGCGAATGTTGATACAGGTGTTGTCATACACACTACTTGTGCAATCTGTGCTCCAACAGGAACAAGAAAGGCATTTGTGTGCATAAATGAGTAAAATAAATTAACTAAATTAATGAACTGAATCAATTTCAAAGTACTGGTATTGTCCAAATGCAGTATAGTACCGTTTGGAATACTCTAGGACAGTGGTACTATTTTAGTACCAGTATACCATGCAACACTAGTCCCCGCTAAGCCCTCCGTTTCTGCTCTCACAGTGTCTGGGTGTCCGACAGTGGGTTGACACTTCTCCTCATTTTATGTGCTTAACGCTGTTTCAGCTCTTCACAAATCTTTGGTCTGAACTGACTATAACCCATCATATCTTTGTTGTTTCAACATTGACCGAAAAATCATTCTACTAGCTTAAAAAGCACACAAAAGGTGATGCTCACTGATTTTTTTTAATCTAATTATGTGTGTTCATTTTCCTTGTTATTCATCTCCAAACAGATCATGGCTCTGTCTGTCACCTGTATCTAAAGCCCCTGTTGTGTACAGGATAGCTGAATGTTACTTGCTGTTAGCAGGTACATGAATTTGGTTTTTAATAACTATTCATTCATCCATTCATTCATTTATTTTCTGTAACCTCTTATCCTGCTAGAGGCTGTGGGGAAGCTGGAGCCTATCCCAGCAGACATTAGGTGAGAGGCGGGGTACACCAGGGCCGTGCACAGGCTAATAGAGGGGCAGGGGCTCAGAGGCAGGAAAGGGCACTGGGTCTAGCACAATACAGTATGTAATATAAATTGATGAAGTAGGCTACTAGTCATAAATAGCTAGCTAACAACCTAGCTGCATACCCTAGTATGTATCTTTTTATCACCAACAGATTAATTTAAAGGGCCAGTCAGTGGTATCTGACGGCATCTAGCGGTGAAAATAAAATGCTCTTAATATAACGTTAAATATAATGTTTTTTTGTTGGAAACAGAATATAATATTCATAAGTATAATAAAATAGTGCATAATACATCAGAAGTGATCATTTCTGCATTCTCCGCTATCTTAGAATGAGTTGTTTTATATACCTAGCAGCACGGGTTGAATTTCGTGGATGCTGCCATGTTGTTCCAGAATCCCTATTGAAACCCTATAGAAAGAGTTGCAATACACTGGTTGACCAGCAGATGCCGCCAGAAACTGCTGACTGGCCCTTTAATACAATTCATGTCATAACATAATATTGAGATTTGGAAGACATCTTGGAATTTAGACACAATTCTAAGAAGCAATAAAACACTTTTTTTTATCTTATCTTTTAAATATAGATTAAGGTAAAGATTCTAACATTCAACATTCCTTCACCCCTTCCCTCTTAGATGCAGTTTGGGAGGGGCATCATCACCCAGGGCTTCCAATCACCTAATATTTTGTTTCAATCAACATCTGTTGAGCAGGGCAGGGAGAGCAGGCTGTGTCTGACAAAAAAAAAAAAAGAAAGAAAAGAAAACGACCTACAGAAAAAGGCCACTCTTCTATGCGAGGCAAAAAGGGCAGGGGCTCAAGCACCCTTTGAGGTCTATGTGTTCACGTGTTTCTCCTGGACAGGTCGCCACACTATTGCAGGACTAACACGTAGGGACAGACAACCATTCAGGTTCACATTCACACCTATGGGCAATTTAGAGTCACCAATTAACCTAATGTGCATGTCTTTGGATTGTGGGAGGAAGCCGGAGTACTCAGAGAAAACCCATGCTGAGACTGGGAGATCATACAAACACCACAAAGAAAGGCTTTCAATAACGAACCAAACTTTAAACTGTAAATGACATGAAACATTATTCAGGGGGGCTAACGTTAGATTATTGTCCCTATAATTGTCAGGAGGTGGCGCTAATTGCCAAATTATTATAATTCTGGACCTTCATCACCAGACAATAATAAGTTGATAAAATAAAAATCAACACTTCTAAAAATGAAGTATAAAATTGTTACATTAAGTCTTGATATGTGTGTCACCAGTAAATCAGTCTGAGTATGCCAGTTTGAAAAGGTGTGTTTTCAGACAGGATTTGAAAGTGTAAAGGGAGTCAATATTGCAAATATCATGGGGGAGAGAGAATGAATAAAGGCTCTAGAACTCATGGTAGTCAAGTGGGCAGATGGTGATGTGAGTGGGACTGCAGAAGAGGATCTAAGAATATGGGAGGGTGTGTAGATATGAAGGAGTTCAGACAGTTACAAGGGGGCTTGAAGGTGAGAAAGAGCATCCTAAAATCACTGCGATATTTAACAGGAAGCCAGTGACGCTGCTGGAGAATAGGAGTGATATGATCTATGGAGGGGGTTCTAGTAATGATATGAGCGACTAAATTCTGGACCAACTGGAGTTTATGAAGGCACTTGAGAGAAAGACCAATAATAAACTTCATATGTAGTGGCATAGAGCTGTTCATGTTCTTGACAGTGGCCTTATGCTTTCCAATCTGCAACCTTCCTTCTCCTTTCCACTAGGGCTGTGCGATATGACGATATATACCGTTTGACGAGAGAAAAATGTCTATCGTTTCATATTTTGCTCTATCGTTTATATCGTTGTGACACAAATTACACTTTTTATGACAATATTTTTTGTCATTTGGAGTCTGTCCATCTTTTGCACAGATCTCACTGATAAATTACTCTTCTTGGCTTTTTAATTCGCAAAGCTTTTATGGCACTTACAGTAACATAACAAGTTTATATAACTCCGCTGTCTGTCTCTGCTACACTGCACACACTGAGGGCTCAGCCGCACAGAGAGCAGAGACGCAGCGAGACAGCAACAATATTCAGACCAAATCAGGTGGTGCGGAGTACAGCCTCAGTGTTGAGCGGAGGTGTGTGGGGGTGTGGGCGTGTTTGTGCTTTAGAACATAACCGCTGTGAAACAATCAGAAAAAAACACTTTACTGATCTGATTACCAAGCTTTCTCGCTACCAGCGCTCCCTCTCTTCACTCACTCTCTAGCTTGCAAAAAAATACCCTGAAATATCGTGATAATATTTTAGGGCCATATTGCCCACCCCTACCTGCCACCACTCTTTTTCCCGGACAGGCAGCTCTACGCCATAGCTGTTTAGAGCCAGGTGCAGTGTTGCTATGGCAATGTGTTGCGGTGTGTGGCGGATGCACATGGCTCCATGGTAACAGTCTCTAAGCAAGGCCCAGGAAGTCTCAGCGACAGGGGTTCGGGACCAAGCATGGCGGTTCACAAGCGACTTCACAGACAACAGATAGTGTAGTAAATACTGGAGAGGAAGAGAAAAAACACAATGTAATCCTGTTGATTATACATTATATATTTGGGTCAAACAGCAAATTGACTTCACTGTCACTTGAAGTAGACACTTTAAACCTGAGTGACTTACAATTTTTGGAACACTGAACGCAATCTGTCACCCCACATTAATTTGAATTTGTGAAAAAAAAAACAAAAAACTTTGTTGCCTCCCAGATGAACCCGAAAAATGGGGGAAAAAATGAGATTTTTCTTAATAACTTCAACATAACATGCAGTAACTGATATACGAATGGCCATTTTGTGGGTGAAGTATTACTCAACTAATATTGAAAAAACACTTCTTCAGCCATGATCGCACAGCCATTGCACACACAAACACATTTGGACAACCATGACAACATCAGACAGTAACAGTGACAGACAGCGATGCTCAACACTAAATACGGGGAGACAGGAAATTGTGCACATGCACAAACATGCGCACGCACATAGACCTACCTTGTGAGGGTGTTCAAAAGAGACGTGGAAGTTGAGCTGCCGGAGGATGAGGAGCTCACACTGCACCACGCTGTCCCTCAAATCCCAGAACTCCTTGTCACATTCTAGAGGAGCGCTGCCACTGTTGAAATACCTGCAAGGGAAGAATGGAAGGAGAGAGGGAGGTGAAGGCAGACGGCACTCACGATGACCACTTCCCACAGTGATACACACATACACACAAAAAAGAAAAAGCATTAATGTTTTCATTTACTGACCAAGTTTGACCTTTAAGCAGCTAAATAAACAGTTAGACACATCTGATGACAGACACTGATGAGTTACGTTACTTTTAATGTATTAGACATTAAATACATGCAAAAATCGTCCAGTTTTACTGAAAGTTGTAAAGTCAAAGTGCAATTTAAGATTATTTTCATTATTGCCATTATTTGCCAATTATTAAGTGATCAGTTATTCATATTGATTAATCAATTAATCATAACAACAATCAATTGTAAGAGGTGTTCATCACAGGTTCCTAGAGTCCAATGAGACATGTTTACACATCTTGTTTGTCCACCCAAGATATTCAGTTTACAATGATAAAAAATATTTAAACAAATAATTGATTGATTACCTGTTGGTAAGAAAGTTAACCGCAACAAATACCAAAAGTTTAGTGGCTCCAGCTTCTCAAATGTGAGTATCTACTATTTTTCTTTGCCATCTATGCTATCAAAATGAATGTATTTGGGTCTTGGACTGTTGGTTGTACAATATTTAATTTGAACATGTCGGCTTGGGTTTTAAAAAACTGTGATGGATATTTTTGGCTGGAGCACAACAAAGTGGGACCAGCCCGATAAACATGTATGTCTGTCACTGACTAAGTCAATGTTGGAGTTTCCCCACATTTTCCACAATAAAATACACATACACAGATCCCACAAAACATTCCACCAGCAATCATCTGATCTATCCACATAGCTTAAAGGGACACAACACCCCATAATCAAACACACATATTTAATTCTTTTTTTATGATTATTTTTTTGGCCTTTTGCCTTTAATGTACAGGACAGAGTGAAACGAGGTGAGAGAGAGAGAGAGAGAGAGAGAGAGAGAGAGAGTGGGGGTGACATGCAGCAAATGGTTGCAAGCCGGAGTCAAACCTGTGACCATGCAGCGAGGCACCGCCACTGTTCATGGGGCGCCGGCACTATCCACTACACTACTGACTACATACCCACACATATTTAAACTCTTACCTGTACTGCTCTTTGTCAGTTTAAATAGTGTTGGTGTGAGTTGCCGAGTGTTGGAGATATTGGCCGTAAAGATGTCTGCCTTCTCTCCAGTAATGGAACTAGATGGCACTCAGTTTGTCGAGGAAAAATATGTATATTCAACTTGGAGTTAATTGTCCCTTTAATCATGCCATGGGATATGTTCAGTGCACTTATGAAAAAATATTGCTGGGATCACCACTGAAAACTGCACATGAATATTTAATATCCAGTCATTTACATAACAGAAATCACTGACTATTCATGTAACAATCTGGCAACAATTTAGCACATTGACCGTACATGGTCCAGCCATATACAGTATTACAGTAGGTTTTGACCTAGTCTTGTTCACTATTCTGGCATTTTACAGACCAAACAATTCAGCAATTAATAGTGAAAACAGCCTACAGAGAAATCAATAATGAAAATTATTAGTTAGTTGTGATGAAAATCAATGATATTACTGGTTTAAGTGAAATGTCCTCATTGGTGACGACAGAGTCCATGAAGTTAAGAGAAACAATTTTAGTTCTCAACTAACATCCAATAAGCAAAAGCTAACTATGTGTCCATGTGAGAGGCTTGTATCTGTCATGAACAGTTTGCTTAGTGTGTTTGCTCTCAACAGTATCATTTAACTGTGGCCACAGAGAAGCACTCACTCGTACCGCTTTTCCACCAACATGGAACCGGTTCCATTCTGGTTCCTGCGCCTAAGGCCTTGTTCAGACTGCCAGCCAAAATCCGATTTTTAGCCAATCTAGATTGGAACCAGATGGCTCTTATGTAGTCTGAACAGTCATAAATGACACGAAATCTGATTTTTGCAAACCAGATTGAAACCACCTTTGGGAGGTAGTTTCAAATCGCATTTGGACAGATGCGTCTGAGTCTGAACAGCTCCTTAAATGACTTCACACAATACACGCTAGATGACGCCTCCACTCTGACGTCGTTGCTACAGCAACCTGTCAGATTGATCATAATGTGGCCCAGTCTGAACAGAGCCAAATCTGATTTGGACACTTGCTAAAAACAGTGTGGACAGTCAGCAGTCAAAAATCGGATTTGAGAAGGAATCAGATTTGAATCATTAGAAAAAAGCATGCAGTGGTTTTTAATAGTTGGTCAATACTAGGTTTTTGAGTAAAAACAAATATCTGTAATAACAAAACAGAAGTTTGCAGGTAAACAATGTAATTTTTGATTTTACTACAGTTGACTTCCATTGTGCTTTGTGCAATGCTTTCTGTTGATGACACATCCTTGATTACAATAGGTCCACTCAAAACTGGTGGAAATGCAGGCTGGTTCGCAGGATAGCACCAAGGTTCCAAGAAACCTTAACAGAACTGATTTAGGAATCAGAGCTAATTTGGTTGAAAAGCAGTTTCAGTTAGTGTCTACTGTTGACCAAGCATATTACCTATGGCTTACGTTGATGATGTCACGGGTCCTGATGTGCTGCTCCTCCACCTTGCCAGCCAGGTACACACAGCTCATGGCCACCAGGTAGGGTTCATACGCATGTATGCTGACACGTTCAAAGAAACGGTGGTACAACACACATGCTGTGGCCACGGGCACCGAGCGCATACCTAGCTTCACTCCTGAGCAAGGAAAGAGGGAGCAGAAGCCAACTCTTAAAGGGTACACTAATTTCAAAATCAAATCAAATTGGGGCAGCAGGCTAGTATAATTATGGCTCAAAACGTTAATATCTTGCATGCTTAACATCATCACAATCGTCTTCTACCAAAATCACAGTGGTTAACAACCAGTAGAGTAGAGGCTGAGGCGAAAAACTAAATACGTGCTGTTTGGTGAAACAGATGTGTGGTGGATTAAACAATATACCTGAATCATAAGGAAAGCAAGCATACATTAAATTGATAAATTCTGCATTCTCTCTATATAAGACAGAGAGAAACATTTCAGGGCAATGGCTGATTAGTATGTCTACATTTCTAGCAGTACACCACACTATTGAAGAAGCTCACTGACCACTTGAACAAAAAAGTAAAAATCAGAAATGGTAAAAAAAAAAAAAAAAAAAGTCAAAGTTTTAACTTAATACATTAAGATTATGAGACAGTAAGCCCTAATTTTGACACAAAGAGTCTAAAGTAAACTTGATACTTGCTTGCTATCTCACCACTTTGACTTACAGTAGCTCAGAAGTCAACAATGATTCTTTTTATTTTTGCCATGCCTGAGTTTTCATCTTTTTTTTTTCTTTTCCTGGCATTATAACGTTACAGTAATAATGCTGGGGAGATGACCTACTGACACACACAGCACCGTCAGTTACCTGTCTCAATGATGAAGCGACAGACACGAAAGTGTGTTTTCATGTCTCGCTCACACTCTCCGTCCCCGCCGGAGACTCTCCTGCCCGCCAGCGACAGCGCTCCGTCTCGGGTGGCAGGTAAACGAGAGGACGGCCCCTCCATGACTCATGTAGCCTCAGCAGGTCTATCTGAGGCTGGACAGTACAAAGACTGTCTGCGAGGGTCGACAAGAAAGCAGCAAGGTTAGCTAACGTTAACATTAGCTAGTCCATTGGCCTGTGAGTTGACCTGTACCTCAGTGTAAACTCACCACCGGCGGCTGTAAGGTTGTGCTACGGCAGGACTAATTTATGCTCCTTGTTTATAAAACAAACAGTCCTCTGGACGTAACGTTACAGCTTCGGTTTTATTCGTTGCTACTAGCATAACACCAACTTCGTAGTAGAGCGGCACATCGTCACCGGAAAGTAAATAGTACAACTTCCGGTCACATTTCAACTTTCTTTTGCGAGGAGAGGATCGTCATTTCCCTTTTTGTGCAATACCGAAAAAGACGTTCATATTGACCCTGAATACTAAATACTAACTGAATACTAAAAAGACTCCTAAACACGGGATACTTTCCTTTGCACAGTCGGTCCTTAACAAATTAACCCCTCATTAAAACTCCCGGTTACATCTTTCAAAGTATGCTCTCCTTAGAGGTCACGGCAGGCCTCTAAGGAGATATTATTATAAAAATAATAATAATAAAAAAAACCCAACACATGCTCACATTGGTATTTGAACAGCATGTAACTACCTACAGAGACAGTCCACAAACTCATTCATTTTTACTTAGCTTTTATATATGGTTTTGATCCGGCCTGTTATTATTATTATTGATAGCATTTACTGCTTTTATTTTTTCTATATTTCATTTAATCGGCATGGTTTCTTTTTTATTGCTCTTTGCCTCTGATTCACGTGAGTATTCTTTCTAATATGTTTCTGCCCATGATCTCTTGTTTAATTCTACCTTCAATTTTGTCCCTCCTCAGTTCGGCTTTTATTTTATATTGCCTTTGTTTTGAAATGTGCTGTATAAATAAAGTTGTGTGTAAGAAATAATAGAAAAACATATTATAATGCAAATGTGTGATAATTTAAAAAATAAATAAATAAACAGCCCCTCCGGAAAAAAAAGTTTTGTTTTGTATTTTTTGGCATGGTGTTGCAATTTTCTGTCTAGGAAAAGTCAATGAACCTATAAAAAAATTTAGTTTCCTTGGGAAAAGTCTGGAAAGGAGAGGTAAGTGGGATTGCGTTGCTAGGCAACAACGAGTCAACAAAAACAGACGCGGAAGTTGTAGACAGACGCAGAAATGTGCAGTTATTCAGCAAATCAGGTAATCTAAGTGTGTGCGTTGTCTGTGATAAAAAAAAAATGGAAACACAAGTGACACATTCTGCGGTACTGTTTTACTTACATTCTCATATAACCTAGTTTACTGTATCCTCAGTATGACAGTGCCTTCAAACCGCGCAGGCTGCAGAACTGGTGCAAGACAAAGAACTTCAAAGCGGTAGTTAACGTCATATATGCTGTTTTCCTGATTATATTTCCTGTTGCATGGCAGCATTGTCATCTGAAAATTTGATGATGAAGATTTGATGCCCTACTGTGTGTGTGTGTGTGTGTGTGTGTGTGTGTGTGTGTGTGTAGAGACCCACGGCACATGAGGGTCACACTACCTTTATTGCTGACGATAGAGGACATCTGCTTCCAGGAGTGGTAAAAGTTAGAGCATATCCAACCTCTTTTTCTTTCTGAATTAAAAACTGCTGTTATTGTGACTCTAGGAATGACTCCATTCCACTGTATGACTGTATGTATGATGCTACAGAGGGGCAGTGCATGGCCAGACTTTAAGGGGACCTGGGATCTGCCTGCTCGTATCCCAGCCCACCGCATCAACCCTACAAGCCGTTCTGTGGAGGGTCTCAACAGGCTGAGGTCCTGGGGCTTAGACCCACAGCATACTGGCAAATCTCAGCCACACAGTGGCAGCACAGACACAGACAGGCCGGAGGATGTTGGTGAGCAGGTGAGTTTCTGTTAACAGCAGGCAACACACACAAGCTTAGGATATACTTTGATCCTTCCTTATCTTTTCACAAGATTAAGTACATTTTGTTGGGTGGTTGTTTTAAGGGTGTGCCGATCATGAAAGTGACTGTATAATATTTAGATTTGCTTTTTAAGTTTTTGTTTTAGTTTCTCCCAGCCCCACCCATAACCCCAGCCAGGATGAAAAGGAGCTGTCTCTCCTCTGAAGGCTCTGAACTAACAAAACCAGTGGGCCTAACAACCTCAGTCCCAGGATAGTTAAAGTGTGTTGGGCAGCTTGCAGCAGTCTTTCAGTGCCTCTTTAACCTTTCCTTGACTTTAAGGAAGGTACCTAAACTGTGAAAAATTTCCTGCATTGTCCCTCGCACTCTAACTACAGACCTGTTCTGCTGGTTCTGTGGTGCCTGAGGAGCTGGCTATCTGCCTTCCTGGACCTGCTGAGCCACACATTGGAGTGGGGGAAAAGTCATAATCTTTTGTTTCACAAGACCCTCTCACACCTGTAGAAGGGGGATAGGAAGCACTGTGATAGTCATGTTGTTGTTGTTTTTTTACTTCTCTAGCACTTTCAACACCATCCAGCCCTGTCTTCTAAGGGATATGCTTCTAGTGATGCAATTGCACCCTGACACCGCCTGCTGGATCATGAACTACCTCACCAGCTGCCCACAGTAGGCTATGTCAGAGAGGGTAACTGCCTCTGTGGTGGTAAAAAGCAACACTGGTGAACCTTTAGGAACTGTACTGGTACCGTAATTCTTCTTATGACTCCTCCATTGTTGGATGCCGCTATAAAGACAAGAAGGAGGAGTCCAGAATGTTGATAGAGAGCTTTGTCACATGGCACTTTGGACTTATGCAATAACATAAGTCCAAAGAGCTGGTGGTGGACCACCAGAGGAACAGGTCGGCTCCTGTTAGCACACAGGATGAGGAAGTGGAGAGGGTGGACTCATGCAGGTGTCTTGGGGTCCAAATAAACAAAAAGAGAAACAGGAAGCCACAGAGCAGACTGTTGTTCCTGATGAAACTCTTGCAGCGTGAGCAACACACACTTGCAGATCTGTAAGCAGTCTGTAGTATCCAGCGCTCTGTTCTTTGCTGTGATGTGTTGACTCAGCAAGCTGTTAAAGAAGGCCAGCTCTGTGGTTAGGCTGGAACTGGACAGTGGCAGAGAGGAGGATAATCTCTCTTACCCTCTCTGTGATGAGCTGTGGCAGAGAGGCTCATGTGCAGACATGTGTAGCTCATTCAGCCACCAGATCATCCCACCAGGTGGAAATCTGAGTGCTTCAGGTGCTCATTAGTGCCTGCTGCCATCAGACTGAAAAACAGCAGTTGAGACTAAGGATTGCCAGCTTCACCAGCCCTTTCCTCCTTCCTTCCTTTCCAAATCTCTCTCTCACACCCACCCACACACCCACCCACACACACACACACACACACACACACACACACACACACACACACACACACACACACACACACACACATATTCAGTTGTATACTGCAGCTATATAATGCACCTTTTACTTTATCTTCCATACTATGTCATGATATATCATAATTTATTAATATATGAATATGTTATAGTGTCTTACTACACTATATACTGTTTCTTCCAGCAGGATGGTGCTGCCCTGTCAGTGGAAGTAGCCAGCCAAGAAGCACTGTCATCATCCAAGCAGAGAGACAAAGAGGAGTGGCAAGACCAGTGAACCTAATTTAATTTTTTGTGGGTGAAAGAAAACTACAGAAATAAATGCCTTTGTACCAGTTTGGACTTATCTTAACGTGGCTGATTGTTACTCACAAATCACGAATGCTCAGCATATGACGGGGGGGGGGAGTCTTCTGTTAAAATATATTTTTATTATAGATGTTTGCCTCATAATGATTACTGACTATATCCACCTACCACCTCCCACCTCTTTGTCTGTGGCTTCCACTTGTTTGTCTCTTAGATACCTGATAGTTCTGTAAGCTGACCAGAGTACAATATGAGCTCCACTGCCAATAAACATTGCAAAATAGGAGGTTATTGTTCTCTATTCTGTGGAAACGAAAGTTAACTGTAGATATGCATTTCTTAGTCCATGGTTTGATTTGGTACTCTCTCAAATTTTGAGATAAGTTTAACAACATTTTGCAGCATGATGGGCAAAGCATAAAGAAGAAAATCATAATCTGTATTCTGTCTGGCAAGAAGAAAGGACAACACTGATTATAAATGGAAAAATGTGGAAATTACAACATTGTGCCTGTTCTGCAAGAATACAAAGACTATAACATCAACATGAATTTCCTAATTGTGTGTTTGACCATCATGGACTGGACTTTCAAGAGCACAGACATGCTCCTATTTTATTAGTGTAATAAAATTGTAGTTTACAGCCAAAGTGGAGGCATGAACAAAATCCAGAACACTGCAGGGCTCTAGGTTTGATCATGCCAAGCAGAAATGTCTAGTGTTGATGCCAGTGCAAACATGACAAATAGTGCAGTTCTTTGAACAGGTACTTGGGGTTGACTCCAGAGGCCAGTCACTCTTTATAGACTCTTATATTAAAATGCTCAACTTTACAGCAGAAATAAACAGCCTGATACAACAAACAGTTTTGGCCTGTATATCTAATATATCCATTCATGACAACTGTACAGATGGCTGAATTTATAAATAACTCACACATTTACACATAAAGGCTTAAAGTTTTGCATCATCATGGATGTGGCAGCTTTGAGTAACAGGCCATCTGCAAGGCATCACCACAGTCTATGAGTCACATCCACCCCTCACTCCTCCAGAGCTCCACCTCTTGTAAAAAATATGATGACTTTTGGCTCCAACAATTCAAGATGGTGACAGCCAAAATGCTGAATTTGAGGCTTGAAAACAAGAATCCACAAAGCAAAGGGTAATGTCAGGATAGCTACCTCTGTAATTTTTTTGCAGTCTAGTTGTCGTAGTAATGTGTTCTGATACATACAGTCACTCTGTTTTTCCATATTTTGAGGAACCACATTACAATTCTGAATAACACAGAATGACCCTGTCCCAATGACTAATTTTCATACAGCCACACTAGTTTCAGTCAGTTCCTCCCTCCTCTACACCTCAACCTTTAAATGCAATGGACAGTATAAATAACCACCTCTAGTATGTGTGTGTCTTAAACTGTCAGTCAGATACGTAGTGCATTTTTCATGGGGATACACGAGGCCAGATGCATATAACTGTATGTAGATTCACAACTACAATTGTGTGTATGCACACAGGAACAAGTGTGTATAGGCATTCTTTTAGTCAGATTTATGAAGCCATGCATATAAATCCCAGAAGCGTGGATGTGGAATTGAGAATCATTAGAGAAGTTGGTCATTGAATAAGGGCCCTGGCAGAGGTTAAAAGAACAAACAAACAAACAAAAGATTACGAACAAGCAAAAAAGCGTATCAGTTATCTACAGCAGATGAAAACATAGCCTCTATTTTGGGCCACACAGCTTTGCTCGGAATTGCTGATGACCAGGAGGGAGACGCAGATGGAATATAGTATGCTGTCTGTTTTATGAAATAGAGAATAGAAGAGAATAGAAGTAGAGTTTATTAAATAATATCTTTCACAGATTTGAGTGATGACCACAGTGTATTCCCAGGAACACTGGAGAGAGTGCACTTGTAATGTATACATAGCAACTTACTGATGGTGATCGGTGCTCAGGAGGAAACACCATTCATTTGTGCCATGTTGCAACACAGCACATGCCCGGATAATCTTGCATAGCTTTTCTGGTTGATAACACAATATACATGAAGGTGCATCCAGCCACAACAGATTTGAGACTGCATGCTACCATACCATAATACTATGCATTTATTTCAAAGTGTTCATAACAATATCTTACCAAGGAGCCATCTATCAGGAGCTACATAAGTTTTCTCCCTACTCTGATTTGTGACAGTATGAACGAGTCATGGGTTGAGCCGAATCATTTGTCAATACCATTTGCACATCTAAAATGGATATTGAAAAAATGAAAGTGCTTTCTGCTTTCAAATACATCATCCTTCCGAGGTTCTCTTATTGTAATGTGTGCGGTCAATTGCTCTGAATACATTTGGAAAATTGGGCATTGCTATGATTTGCTGCAATTGGCCTGCTCGCCTGCAGTGTATCAGAATCTGATGTGTCTTTGTACCTCTGCCTGAGACTAATAATGTCATCCCACACTGTTACGTCCCTACAGGGATAAGGGAAGAATATAAGAGAGTGTAATCAGGTGTAGATTATAATTTATTGTCAAAGGTGCACAAAAAATAAGTGACGAAATATATGACAAGAGCACAATCACAGATAAATCAACTGAGGCTGGCACATAAAGAAAACGGCAGTGAATGGCGCTGAACCACTTAAAGAACAAAACAATCTCCACTAACTAAATTTCATTTCTGTTCAGCTGGCACAAAACAAAACAAAAAACAAAACAAAGAAAATACAAGCAAAAAAAGTACCTGTCTGTATCAAGGAGCAACGAAAACTGTTCATATGAGAACCCACAAAAAATGCAAACAAACAAAAACAAACTAATCCCTGCCTAGTCCCAAAATCACAAAACTGGTCTCTTTGTTAATAGCCTGTTATATTGCAAAATCCAAACACAAGATCAAGTACAGAGCATCCCTATTACCAATATCTCTGAAGAGGCACAGTGGTGAAATTTTCAGTTCGGTTGTGAATGTTCAATGTTGTTTCAATCTCAGTGATTAGAGAAGACAGCCGCTGGATAGGTGGACTGGACTGGTGATGTCAGAGCGAGGGGAAAAGGTCACAGCCCAAATGGAGCACGTCTGGAAAGGCCAAACTCCTCTGAACAGGAAAATCTCCAGCAGTAAGGACCAATCCCAGGGAGGCAGGCTCCAGATTCTGTTAGCACGTGAGAAAGACAGCGCATCCCTGGCTATCACCAGAGGCCAGAACACACATGATGGGCATGACATGGCTTAATGTTGTCTGAGATATTCCAGACCTGCCTGCCAGATACCCATGAAATGTTTTTGTTGCAAGGAACCCAAGAGTTTTAGAAACCTGAAGACTGATACTGTAGAAACTGCATGGTTTCTCTGGGTCCGGCTGAACCATTAGATCCCTTAGATGCCTGAAGCGTGAGCCAGAAAATCAGAACAATCTCTAAATACTTGTTCTCATATTGAATACAAGTGTAAATGCCATCGTGTTTTCAATCCACACACAACAATTAGATGGCCGTAAATACAAACGGAAAATGCGTGTGACTGTACCATACCAGTGATGTACCTGCGATTAGCCAGTTAGGGAGCTAAGCTACTAGCAATACAATGTTTTCCATTGGCCACTGTAGTTCTCCAACACACTTTGAAGTTTTCAGTAGTCTCAATCTGCAACCTCACAACTAGATGCCACTAAATTCGACACACTACACTAAACCTTTAAGACACTTGTGGAAAGAGTCAGGACGAGGTAAGTGCCTGCTTTCTGTTTGGTCCGACAAAAGTGTACAAGCAAAATGTGGCATTTCATATCGCAATTGAGCCACTTACAAAGCAATGACTAAGCAAATGGTGGGAACGGCTACAACCATTCAGTTGTTTGAACTGAACAGAGCGATTGGATCTCAATGTGGACACTGGAGACACATATTAATACCAAGTGTAAATGTAATCAGGTCAAATCATATCTAGGTACAAGTTGGATACAAGCCACATTTAAGTGCAAGGTATAAAGGGGGTCACAGTCAGAAAGGTCCTCCTACACCAGAGCAGCCATCCTTTTGTACCAATATTATGCACAGCTGCAGTATTTATAGCACCTACAGGGTTAGTGACTAATTATCTATAGAGAATGGACAGGTACGTCACATCAAGTAGGACAGGGGTGCCATCATGTGAGGTACTCATCCTGTTATCTCTTGTACCAAACTATGTGCACTCAGTCCAAAAATGAGATAGTTTACAATGTCTGTGTATGTGAGTGGAGGTAGTGCAATAGGGGCTGCAGTGTTGGGCTGCCAAGTCATATGGTTCTATGTTGTTTATCCTGAGTTTGTCCCAAGTGGCAACCTCTGGAACTGAAAAATAAGCCAACATCAAAGTTCCTGCAGTTCCTCTAACGGTCTCTTGAGGCTGGCTCCAAAAAGCGAGATAATCCCAACAGACCGCCATGTTAAAATGCCCAACTTTTACAGCAGAAATAAACATGTTTATGGCCTGGTACAAAAAACAGTTTTAGTCTCTATAGCCAATTTCAAAATTCAATTACAACTATTTTCTTATGACTATTACAATTTTCTTATGACTCACCCCTTTACATTTTATTGAGGCTTAAGGTTACGGGATGGCCAAAATACCAAACCTTTTTACAGTCTATGGTTTGTCCAAATACCTGCTTGACCACTGTAGCAGGTAAGGTAACAGTGCAATCCTCACATGACGGTACCCCTGTCCAAAACATTTAATACGGCCTGACGTCAACTTCAGTTTCTCTGAAAACTATCAACAGTGATGTTTCAGACTTCATTAAAGGTCTGAAAACAGCAATTATTCAACAGTGATATCCAAGCAATTCACAGAGAATAATAATAAAATATATATATATATATATATATATATATGATATAAAGATAAAATGAAAAAACAAATGTCAAACAATATAAAGGTTTGAAAATGGTAAATTGTCCATCAGAGATAGAGCAGGCCGTCCACCAATCGGAAGATCAGCGGTTCTATCCCCGACTCCTCCAGTCTGCATCACAGGCTATGTGATGAATGAATGAATGTGACTCATAGTGTAAAAAGCGCTTGGAGTGGTTGGATGACTAGACAGGCGCTATGCAAATGCAGGTGCAGATATGTGTGTGTGTGTGTGTGTGTGTGTGTGTGTGTGTGTGCGCGCGCGTGCATGTGAGAATAGCAAAAAATATGATAAGCAATCAAACTCTGTGAAACTGGCTATTTTGTTGTATGTTACATTGCGTGCCTCATTTTTCATTTCCACTTCACTATATCACTCTTTGAAGGAGGTATGCACATTCTCACTGCAAATTCTTCTTTCATAAATACCAGCTTATGCATGGGAATACCGGTAAGAATGGTTTGGTGCATACACATTGTTCATACATCTGCCCCCTGGAATAGCCTGCTTTTACTGTAGCTGATATGAACTTTTATCATTGCAAATTTCCTCATGTTGAAGAGATGTGACAAGTTACCACAAAGCTTATCATCAAACATTTTCATATTGACAGATGCTTCAAACCAGTTCGTTTTCCATTGGCCACTGTAGTTCTCCAACAGACTTTGAAGTTTTCAGTAGTCTCAATCTGCAACCTCACAACTAGATGCCACTAAATTCGACACACTACACTAAACCTTTAAGACACTTGTGGAAAGAGTCAGGACGAGATAAGTGTCTGCTTTCTGTTTGGTCCGACAAAAGTGTCCAAGCAAAATGTGGCATTTCATATTGCAATTGAGCCACTTACAAAGCAATGACTAAGCAAATGGTGGGAACAAAGCTTATCATCAAAGATTTTCATATTGACAGATGCTTCAAACCAGTTCATTAAGGACTGGGTTGTTGTTTCACCAATGACACTGTTTACCAAGGCACAAAGTCATACATTCGGTCTGCATTTAAGGTTCAGCAGATCAAATAAAGGCAAATTCTTCATCTAGCAGGAAGGAAAGTTTCACTCCTAGGCTGGGTGTGGAGGTGTACTCGGCTTTGTTGTGATCCTGATTTTTTTAATGATCACCCAATCCTTCTGTCCAGCTGTGATTTTTATCCTCAGACAGGAAGAGGCAGAGCTATACCTTTTGTCCACCTCTTGCATCTCAAACCTCCCATTCTCTAATGTCCCCACTGACTGGAACTCTTTACAACACAACTCCTGTTTCTCCATGGTAATCACGTCATGACCTATCTCTACCTGAGCTGACTCTAGTAGGTCTTTGCCACCTGACCCTGTTTCTACAAGTATCCCTGTCACTACTGTAGGGTCTCTGAATACCACAGTCAGGTGATTTCCACTTTCCGGGGAGCGTCCCCAGAAATATCCCTCTCCAGCATCCCACGCCAGTTTGGGGACATGTTCCTTGTAAGTGGACATATTAGAATAAACCACAGCTGAGGGATTGCTATAGAAGTCCTCCTCAAAGTCCTTGTCCTTTAGCTTGTTGTATGTCCCTCTGAACGAGGAGAAAGTCCCCATGTGTTGGAATAGCGAGGGTTTGAAGATGATTGGCTCTTTCTGAGTAAGCAATACTCTGAAGTGAGACATCAACCAGTCGCAGGGCATTTCCTGGTAGAAGAGGAAGAGAAAGCGAGCCAGAAGAGGAAGATTTTCTGATTTGTAGAGTTTCCCAATGTAGCCGAGGGCTGAGAACTCCAGCATTGTCCAGGTGGTCTTCTTCGCCTCTTGCTCTTTAACATGCCTTTTGATAGCGGATAGGAAATTTTTTGCACAGAAGACATCATCTTCCAGCTGGAGGTAGTATCGGCCAAGACCGGCACTGTAGTGAATCAGGAAGGAGTAATCCAGGTTCTGCTTGGAGCGGAATGATACCCTGTCTGGAGCATCATTGTAGTTCCTCTTTAGACCTGCAGGAGAGCCAAAGAGAGTTGTATCAGTATCACAGCATCAACAAAAAATACTAGACATGGATGTGAGTGCAAGAGTGGAATTTAGATTTCAAAGGCTGCGGAGACACAGTTAGTACAGGCACATATAGATACAGCCTGTGTCTAGACATGGTTAGGGGGTGTGGTGAGGATGGGGATCATCTGTAACCATGACAATAGACAATGGTTTGAATGTTGCTGCAAAGAATCTACATATTTTAAAACGTGTGTCCTTCCTCTTAGAGGCCCAGATAATCTATGCAATCACCACAATTTCAAGGTGGACACCTGAAATTAGTGTCACAGATTCAGTATCTGACTAAATGTCTCCCCTTAAGTTTCTGTGTTACAGTGATGAACAATGGCCAGAAAAGTGTTTTATGCAGAAGAGTATGATATAAGAGAGAGGCTGACCTTTAACCTTTTGTATATAAAATGTCATCACTTCATCATTATATCTTATTAGACAATTCTGTGAAATGTTGTCATAATCAGCATATGAATTGTTGAGTTACAGCTAAAACATGTTTTATGAGGTCACAGTGACCTTTGACCAAAATCCAGTTGGTTTATCATTGAGTCCAACTAAACATTTGTGCAAAATTTGACAAATTCCCTCAAGATGTTCCTGAGATGTTGTGCTCACAAGAATGAAAGGAACCACGTCACAGTGACCTTGAACCTGAAAAAGTCAACTTTTGACTGCCAAAATGTAATCAGTTCATCCTTGAGTACGAGTAGATATTTGTGCCAGATTGAAAAATTTCTGTTGAGGCGTTCTCGAGATATCACATTTTTGAGAATGGGACAGACATATGGACGAATGGTCAACCTAAAAATATAAAGCCTCTGGCCATCGTGCACAGAGACATTTTCAAAATATAAATTCATATTATGTCCTTAGTTGGCACCTTGAATGGGTTTGGGGGGAGGGGGAGCTGGGAGGACTAGGAGCTTGATTAGGCACTGTTTCCTTGTGGTCTTTGGGCATATAATATTAGCTTTCAGAAGTTAATTTATATATATTTATATACATATATATACACACATATACATATATATACATATATATATATACATATACATATATATATATATATATATATATATATATATATATATATATATATATATATATAATATTAGCTTTCAGACTGTATAAAGTGGAGGGGTTCAGTACTGTCTTCTGTAAAAGTGCAGGGGAGGCATGATGTCCCCTGCACCCCCTCCCACTGAAATTACACCCATATGTGAATAAAAATAACGCACTACACCTGTAACAGAAGGGTACACATCCTGAGGAACATGGAGGACCAATAGTTGGCCTTGTTCCAGCTCAGAGGGAAATGCAGTTTTGATCTCCTTCACTGTACTGACTCTCCAGCTGACATCGAAGTCGGCCAGCAGCACCACCACCACCATGGAGGAGTGCTCTTCAGGAGATGACTGGGAGAAGAGGGACTGCAAGGTGGGGATTAGATAGCTGCCCTTCTTCCTCTTCACCGATGATAAGCCAACAGATAAATACCCTGAAACATGTCAGGACAGAAAAGTGAAATGTGTGAGGTTGTTATATCATTCAGTAACATCAGACTGTTGGGTGAGCATTCCTATGGAGGCCCAGTACTCATGTTACAGTAAAATATGTTTGGCCTATCCTTAGGCCATGCAGGGGGAGGGAAGTCATAACTCAACTGGGCCCTCTGTTAGGTGACACCATTCTCTAACCGTTGTGTAATATACCTTTAAACTGTCTTTGACTCCTACTCCCATCCAAGCACTTAATCTACATTGTATTTGCTTAGTGGGTGTTCAAACCCAAATCAGCCGTGTTAAAACAACAGCCAGATGATGATGATAACAGAGTTGGGATCATCTTGACCATTCTCTTTCGCGTGGGTCTATTTTCATTCTTATCGTTTATATTCTCAGTGATCTATTTACATAGGACACTATTTGCCACTTTTAGGCTGACCTTGTTCAGTTGCTTGTTCACTTCTATCACATTTTAGATTAAGGCATTTAAAGGATATGCGTAACATAAGGTGAAACAGGAACCTCTGTAAGTTGGTTTATTGTGAGGTTGCAAATGTGGAAGTTATACTGTCAACATGGGTTCTCACAGCTTGCCTCAGTTTGCTATATATTTTCTATGTGTATTTTTGTTTGTATTATTTTTATTTTGAGAGATGTCAAAGTCTTTACAAGGTGCTGGAGTATATGTCAATCAGACAGTTGTGGTGTGATAACATGACTGTGTATCCCACAGTCAATCTGATAAATTTATAACACTCAACATTGAGGGCTTGAATAGCCCAGTTAAAAGTACAAGGGTTTAAACAAACCTGAAGAATCTCAATGCAGATATTATGTACTTACAAGACACACACCTCAGATCATGAACACAAGAAACTTAAAAGAGAGTGGTTTTGACTGGTGTTTGACTTCTTCTTTAATACCAAAGCAAGAGGAACTGTTGTCCTCATAAATAGGAACACCCTATGGGCATTAGATGTGGTCTAACTGAGGGCACTTCCCTGCATTCCATCTAGCAGTGTAGTAAACTAAAAGGCTTTTGGCAGGCGATCTGTGATGCCTTATCCACAATCCATGGAGTCACTTTCCCAATTGATCCAGAGGTATACCTTTTGGGCAACCTCTTAAATTCTATTATCAGACATAGCCATTCCATTAAGCTAACAGAAATCCTATTGGGGCTGTACGGTGGTGTGGTGGTTAGCACTGTCGCCTCACAGCAAGTGGGTTGCCGGTTCGATCCTGGGTGTGGGAGCCCTTCTGTGGGGAGTTCGCATGTTCTCCCTGTGTCAGCGTGGGTTCCCTCTGGGCACTCCGGCTTCCTCCCACAGTCCAAAGACACCCAGATTGGGGACTAGGTTAACTGATAACTCTAAATTGTCCGTAGGTGTGAATGGTTGTTTGTGTCTATGTGTCAGCCCTGCGATAGTCTGGCAACCTGTCCAGGGTGTACCCTGCCTCTTGCCCAATGTCAGCTGGGCTAGGCTCCAGCCCCCCCGTGACCCTCAAGAGGATGAAGTGGTTAGATGAATGAATGAATGAATGAATGAAATCCTATTGGCTGTTCTCAAAAAATGTATTGCAATGAGGTGGAAGTCAAATCTCCCATTACCTGTTGGGTTGTGGCTCTCAGAAGTGAAAATTTGCATACCTTTAGAGACAATAGCTTACTCACTAAACAATAGATACACTCTTTATATAAAATTTGGCAAACCTTTATTAACTATATGGAAAATCTCCCATCCCATATGGTTAAATGACTTTCTGCATGTTCTCTCTATTTTTGTCACACTAGTACTAAAATAGACCATGCAATTGTGGATAAGACTACCCTATCTCTCTTTTTTCCCAACATTTTTGTAGTATAGTACTTAATTTTATTAGTTACATTTTTATTTGCATCGATAAGTGCCAATTTATTTCATTGTCTGTTAATTTATTTTTGAAGCATTTGCAATGTAAAGTTGGTGTTTGTGTATTGTCAATTTGTGAGTGTGTGTTTTGTGTATTTTGAAAAAAATAAAATAAAATATATAAAAAATTAGGCTTGTTAAGTTCAGTGATTTGAGCAAATAATAGCCTGGGCTACTAATTGAAGTTTTACGGTATATAGTCTCAGTACTTATACTTTTAATTATTTTCATTTCCTCTGTCCAGTGAAAACCATGTATCTCTAGATGTGTTGATTTTAAATGTTTTTGATAGACTGAAGGATGAAATGTTTGTTTCTTTATGGGCTGAGAAAATTCTCCTACTTCTTAAACTAAATAAACACTGCAATTAATCCTCTTGGATCAGCTGGAAAATGCACTAGGGCTGGGTCATTAAAAAATTATGATACCAGTACGAATACTAGTACCCTTAAAGTTATACCACTAGAGTGCTTTATTTGATATCAATAGTGTTAATGGAGTGGTCTGTAGTATAGCCATACTTTTAAACATTTAAGTGGCATCTTGGCATGCTGAACTGTCAATACACTGCTTGATTTAAACACACCAGAAAGTGCATGGGCTGTAGCTGCTGCTGTTGCGGAGTGTGAGTGTGCATCGTTTTGAGAGTCCACCCGACTGTGCACACAGAATTGAATGCAGGTATCAATTGCAAAGTGCATTTTGCTGTTAATACTTATACACTTTTACTTCAGAAAAGTTTCAATGCAAGACCTTATTTTTTTTTTACCTTCAGTAAGTTTTTTTTACACTGTGGAATTAGTCATCTTTTCTGAACATTCCTTTCAACACTGATGCAGCCTTAGGCTAAACTACACAAGCTGATTTACTTGACTTGCTTGTTCATCGATCGAGTTACACTAGTTACACAAGCAGCCACTCATTATCAACACCTATGATTTTGTGGATGTATCATGACCCTTGACTCGTCTTGCCAAAGGCAGACAAACCTGATTCCAGATTTCCTTGTGTAACCAACACTGTGTAACCAACCAGCAGCTGATAGGACACATTGAAAGGCAGGTAATTACCCTGATCGACCCAGGAATTCCTCTCAATTGGCCTCTCTGCTTGCCAACTTAACTCATTTGGTATCTCTTCTTGTGGTGTAACCAACACTGGCTACGGTTACATAATGGCTTCTCATTCGGAATGAAATAAATCTGAATGTAATCATTCGGAATTAAAGTCTTTCCAGGTAGTTTACATGGGAAATATTCATTCCGAATGAGGGTTTACACGGGACAGACAAGGTGTATCACTCACTGTGCTGTGCAGGTGGTGTTCCAGCAAGCAGCTGATAGGACACATTGAGAGGCAGGTAATCCCCCTGATCGACCCAGGAATCTTTCTCAACTGGCCTCTCTGCTTGCCAACTTAACTCAATTGGTATTTCTTCTTGTGGTTTTGTCAGGCTCTGCAAAACAAACACATTTATTGTGTGATTACAAATTGAATACATAAAATGTTCTGTTATAAGGAGTTGTGCAACACTGTTTCCCATGCATTGGAGAAAATAAAACAAAGTGCAACCTTTGATGTGTTGTACTTAAAGCTAAAGAAGGGCAGTGAAGCTTTCTGGTAAAATCCTTTTTCATGTTTGTTTGAATTGGCTCTATACTTTGTTTCCTGCAAGCAGCAGAAATGTAAGTGTTACATCTCATGGGCTGATATATAAGTCTTTGTGTGTATGTGTGTGTTTATGTGTACTCACAGCAATAAGGAGGCCCGAATGGCTGATGAAGTACAATCCCCCAACGAGAAGCAGCACTGCCAAAACAACATTCTTCTTCTTTGAATGGCGTCGCATTGCCTATCATTTACCCACACACACACACACACACACACACACACACACACACACACAGTGGATACTCCATTACGCTGGTGTGTAACTCAGTCAGCATGTCAGTAAATAATTTAGCTAATAGTTAATGAATGTTTTAGAAGGCTCAGACACACCAACAGGTTAAAATAGAGCTATCAGTATGAACTGCTTCAACCATTTTTGCCGAAATGCCTGTGCCATTTGTTGAAAATGTACAAAGTTACAATAGCTGCCTTGCAAAACAGGCAAGTAAGTATGTCAAAGCATGAACTATATTGTTTTCTAAAGATAATTTTACTGGAGATTACAAACCCTACCTGCACCTGAACTTTACTAGAGTTGTGCAGAGGCATTTTACACAGGTTCATTAGATATTTTCAAATGTGCAAGTTATTTCTATCAGCTGTGAATAGTATTTTTGTTTTGTTTAAACATTCAATTCAAATAAATACAAGAAGTTTGTGCTCTAGAAAAGGATCAGCACTCAGTGAATATCCTCCTAAGCCCTATGATAAGTTATTATGGCAAGGCTTAACTATACAGACCAATGAGCAGTGATAACTAACATGTCTTTGGGGTCATCGGGTGGGAACCTCCTTTCACCGGTGTTTTGTCTAGTTGGTCCCACGACACCTCCAGGAGGCTAGACAGTGATCTCTGACATCCCAGAGACACTCCCCTAATGCCAGGTCTCACTGCTCCCCGCACTGACCCAACAACCTCCTTTACCTTACTTACACATGGCTTTCTCAGCCCAAACAGCACTGCCACCTTCAACAAACCCAGGCTCCATACATGCAAACTCCAGGCAGAAGTAATGCTGATACTACCTTTCCTAGCACATTCACCATACTCTAATTCACACACTACATAACATAACTACAGTGTAAGCTAAAGTTGAAGGAGATAAATGAACTCACAGGATCAGCAAACACACTCACCCTGCTGCATGGTCTCAATCAAAAGGGATTCAACTAGGCCACTCCCACACTTAAATAACCTTCCTCTTCCTCCTTACTTACACATGGCTTTCACAGCCCTAATCCACAGCCTTAATCCAGAAGAGTTTCGGGTGTTTCTACCTGTTAACTATTTTGAAAAATGTGTGAAGCCAATGAAAAATGTGTCAACACATTTGCAAGAGGAGACCTCTGCTGTGCTGAGAAGGTGACGATGAAGATCAAATGGATCTCAGTTTCATAATGCCTGTCTTAGCAATCAAGAAAAACAGGAAAATGCTCAAGGTAAAATTCCTTCATATTCTAAACAAGCATACTGAACCTCCACTGCTGTTGATAATTATAGATCAGGCCTCCTCATCTATAATTAACTGTATAGTATATCCTCCTCAAGTGTGCTTTAAACTCAACAGTCAAAACATTGGGTACTGCATATTAGAAGTGGTTATTAAATCCCACTGCCTTAACATAATTGACAGGACAGGTGTTGGTGTGTGTGTGTTCGTGTGTGTGTGTGTGTGTGTGTGTGTGTGTGTGTGTGTGTGTGTGTTGAAGGCATTAGCTAGGCGAGTGTTTTTTTAAGCAATACATATCCTTAAGCTACTGTTACAACAAAAAACAACTAAACAAAAGAAAAGAAAATGAAGCCAGTCTAGGAGCATTTTAAAGGGTTAGACTAAAGATAATTTTTCAATAAAAATTCAGTTATGAGCTACTATCATGGAACATACACAGTTAGCAACTAACTGTTGGTTATTAGTGATAACCAGAGTCTTAATATAAATAATATGAGAGGCCAGTTAGGGGGAAAACACTGAAATATGTGCACACACATTGACACTATGCACATACGCACTGAAAACATGCACAAGCTTATTTACAATGTGCACAGAAAATGTTCCCACCCCACCGTCTGAAAAGTACACACACACACACACACACACACACACACACACACACACACACACTGAACATTTTCACACTCCACACCCCTTCACAGACTTCACAGTGGCTGTGTATGTGTGGCTTTCTGACCGTGTGTGACTGTAAAATCATTTGAGTTCGTCAGGAAGTTGTTTCAGTGTAACAGCAAGGTTTTTAAACTTTATTTAGCACAATTAGTAGTTTTAAGTTTTTGGTAGGAATATTAATTTGGTATTTCTCAGAACAATATAAACAGATTCAAAGCAGCAGGGCTATATTAACACTAAATAAATATAAATAAATAAATAAAAGTTCTAAATAAATAAATAAAAGTACTACTAAAATAGTACATATATGGATGGAGCAGCACGGTGGTACAGTGGTTAGCAATGTCACTTTACAGCAAGAGGGTTCCTGGGGTAGGGGAGCCCGTCTGTGCGGAGTCGTGTCAGGGTGGGTTCAGCTTCCTCCCACAGTGCAACGAACATGCAGGTTAGGTTAACTGGTGACTCTAAAATTGGCTGTCTCTATGTGTTAGCCCTGTGATAGTCTGGGAACCTGTCCAGGGTGTACCCTGCCTCTGGCCCAATATCAGCTGGGATAGGCTCCAGCCCCCGACAACCCCTATCAGGATAAGCGGTTACGGAAAATGAATGAATGTATGGATAACTGTAGTCCACTAGCTCTGGTTTCTGCCACAGCATTCACACCAGTGTCTGGCTTGTTGCTGTGCTGCCAACAATGGCATATTATTCAAAATACCTGCAAGATTTACCACAGGTAAACATCAACTATGTGCACAAAACTACCGATGCACTTTAACTTGCACTCAACAGGAAATGGGAAAAAGGTTTAAAGTTGTACATATCAAGTTATGTCAGCAATTACAGGGATAAGTAATTACGCCTATGGCCGAAACTGATGTCTGGCTAGATTGAAAGAGTGGTGACGGACAGAATGTCCAGTTTTAATGACCCAATTCTATATTTTTTCCTCAGTATTCAAGATTGACCAAGACACAGGTGTGTCTTGGTCAATTATTATTATTATTAGTAGTAGTAGTAGTATGAAAATGATTATTTATGAATAAAATTAATATTTTTGTTTGTTTTCATTTTCCTGTTTTTCTTTTCTAAAATAGTGTTAATACAACAAAATGAAGGTGTATTGGGGAGGGGGGCAGTAAACGCCATTGTGATTGGCTGAGGCATTGCGTCATCACAACGTACATCCCAAGAGCCACTCCGATTGGCCCAGGTGTTTCTCTAACTGGCCGCTCGGCTCATGCTCTGTGCCCCGTCGACCTCTACAACAACCTACAGCCATCTGAAATCAGCGTCCACTGAATCGCAGGTAAGTTCGGTCAGCACACAGACTGCCTAGTTAATTTTGTGTTCATTTACGCATTTATAGCGTTTGCCGTTTTAGCTTCACTCACTCAGGGCTGATTTTGTTCGAAGAAACTATGTTCAGCTATGTTATTTTTATGAATAGTGTTGTTTTACATGTGTATAACACCTACACTGTATGCTACCTGCTGTTTAGAAGTTGTAGCCTACTAACTAGTATTTCTCAACTGAAATCAACATGACATGTTTGCAATAAAGATGGGAAAAAAACAGTCGGGATTGGATTGTGATTTATTGTTAACTTGACTGTAGTCTTGTGTCCAGAAGGTAGGAACCTGTTTCCTGTACCAGTTAATTTTACTGTAGCTTCATTTGGCTCTGCAGCAGGTTTGAAGTGGAAATGTGTAATGCTTTTGTATGCATTTCCAGTTACCATCTGCTGGTGAGAAAATCAAATGAAGCTATAGGAAAATGAACTGGAACAGCATGCCACCTTCTGAAATGGGACTACAGTTATGCATAGAAACTAAAAGCAGTACAGTACAGTATAAAAACAATGTCTAAAATGAGTTCGAATTTGACGTAGAAAAGATGTCCAATGTCTAACATGAGTTTGATTTGACGTAGAAAAGACGTCCACAAAGACCACATTTGGACTACATATAGCCCCTGTATGGACGTACTGTAGATGTCATGAATGGACGTTCAGTAGATGTCGAAAAAAGACGTTGTCTGGAGTAACAGTCTGCACCTTCAGGTGACCCGAATTAGACGTGCAAAAATGACTTAGAAAAGACATTGTTTAGACGTCTCTTTGCGCAGTGGGTCCAGGTAGATAGCGACCAGGACGCTGTTGTTGTTTGCCTCCCTGGAGCTGTTAGCCCGCTGTGGAGCCTTGGCGTGTCCCTGCTCCAGGTAGACGGCGGCCAGGACGCTGTTGTTGTTAGCCTCTCTGGAGCTGCTAGCATTGATATCAATAAAATCCTATCCATTCCCATCCCTAGTCCTAATGTGGTTCAAACGAAGGCATTCACTGATTTCAAAACAGGAAGGACCTATAAAATTGATATAATTGATATAACCAAACGAATTTCATTAACTGCAACACAACTTTTGTGGTATATAGCCTAACATGCCCATGCAACTGCTTTTATGTAGGACGCACAAAAAGACACCTTAGGATAGACTTTCAGAACATAAATACACAATTAGGACACAGAATGAGGACTACCCCATGGCTAAACACTTGAAGGAGGTACATCAAAGTAATGACTCTCTCTTGAGAATAGAAAGTTTATAATCAATACAGATGTCCATTAGAGGTGGTGGTGAAACTTTTTGGATTTTCAAACTTTATGCAATGATATATCCTGGTTTAAATGAGGAAATTGATTGTACACCCTTCCTTTAATTGAAAAATATCATTATATGACAAGTGAATTGTTTCTTCTTCTTGTTGTTAATATTTATTTTGATAGTAATCTTCATTATTCAGATGTTTTTTATCATTATTTTTTTAATTGTTTTTATTTATTTATTTACTTTTATTTATTTATTCAAAGTGGAAAACTTTTGCACACCAGTTTTCAGAAAGGTGCGTTGGAGGAGAAGAACAGCAACCAGACTTGTAGAAAGACTCCCGCACACTTTCTTCTCACTTGAAACATTTATTTTGCCAATGTTTCGGTCACAGACCTTTGTCAATTTATTTATTAAAAAAAATTATCTTATTATATAATTTTTTTTCTTATTATGTACATATTTTGTGTGTGTGTATGTGTGTATCTATGTAGGCTATGTGTGTATATATATATATATATTTATATATATATATACACATATATATATATAAAGATTGAGTGACACCTCCTACCAAGGTTATAAAATGTTTGCTTGACTCATGTCCACCCTCTGGCACCCTGATGAAGACCAGAGAGTCAACACCGGTCGGTGTTTTTAAAGTAAGCAGCCATGTATTTGAAAAAGGCTTTTTAATTGAATTCAAGCACATTTGTTCCAACTTGACGCATGAGTGCCTGAAGTTCATCTTTTCGTTGTCGTAGAAAAAAAACAAAACTAAACAAAAAAACAAACAAAAACAACAAAAAAACATGAGATGCCGCACCTTGTCAAAATAAATCAATACCTGTACGACTGGACCATGTGGTAATTTAATTTGAAAGGACAGACAAAGGCAGAGGCCACGCTCAGCAGTCAGACAGAAGTCATGTTAATTCACAGGGCTGATACCTGCAGTTATTACACAGGCTAGTTAATGACACGCCAGGCAGGTAATCCAAAGTGTGGGATCATTTTGAGAAGGTGAAGGATGAACCCAAGGTGATATGTAAACTCATCTTCATTGGTCGACTACAAACATGACATATCATCTGTAACATGGAAGTAGCTACATGCCCATTAGCCACTTAGCACAATTATTACTGCTTTGCCGACAGCGTCATTAACAGGCAGCTCGCTCAGTGTGTGATGTGCATTTGTAGATAAAATGAAGGCCTAAATTAATGAAGGTTCATTAGTACCATTTTGTATTTCTTTGTAATGTAGCACAATGTTAACAATGTTACTGATACTATTCTTTCTCACACCTTAAACTCAAACCATCCTGTTGCACCGCCCAAAATAACTTAATCAATAGGCCTATTGTAAACATGCTGGACAAGTTGACTATTTGTTTTTTATAGGTTTAAATCAATTTATCAGTTGTCATTAATTCGTTAAATTATTAATGTGACTCAACACTTTATTAAATTAAACTATCTATTCATTTTTTTTCCTGCCATGCTTTCCTTGTTCTGTTGCTGCCTGTTTCCTTGGTGCCATATTGTCTACAATGGACCTGTGAGTGTGCCTAACAGTGATATCTAATTCTGGACAATTGTGGCTGACATGGACTCACTGCATCATCTTTAATGTTTTTTTAAGTGGAAAAAAAGGCACACACTAGCATAAGTCATTAATTTATGGCACCTGGTAGATTGGGAAAATATTTTGATTATAAATCAAACTGTCAATGAAATACAACATCCTTCAGCCATTTGTTGTTATAGCCTTTTTTTAATTTTAGCTGCAGCACTCTCACAATGAGGAAATGAACATGCTGGGACCAGTGATTTATTTTTCACTCTTTGCTCTGCCTATCCTGTTATTTCAAAAATAATAAAAATCATAAGTTCATGAGAAACACATTATGATGCAATAATACATTTGGTGACTGGCTGCTAATATTTTAAGTAGCCCATGTGAAACCTCATTCGTCCCACTTTACCTGATGGCCCATTTTACATGACTTCAGCGCATGTAGCCTGACGTTACACGTTTTCAGTGGCCGTGTGCGCCTATTTCAATGTTATCTATCAGCCTCCCATAGAATAAGCTATTGAAGTCGGAATTATCGTTACGTAATGATACTAAATTTAGAGGTTATAAAAATGAGGCGCGGTTTTGACCGTTGACCTACGTCGTTTCAACTGCTACCCGAGTAACGTTCGTTGTTAGTTAACTAAGGTAGCACAGTCTTATTAAGTTGACGGTTAACGTTTCACCACAAAGTTTTAAAGGAGAGATAGTTTAAAAGAGACTAAACGTGGAGTCAACACCAACACTTTCCCCTCAGAAGTATCAGAATAACTTGAGTTTGCTTAACATATTACAGTCAGGGCACTACATATAGTAAAGTGCTGTGAGTCAGATAAGGTTAGGCAACTGTTAAATAGAAACTAATGTCCCAGCATGTCTACTCACCTCCTTCTGCCTGTTGGCTTCAGCACGGTGTCTCGCAGTTAGTCAGCGGGTTATGATGGTGTACTTATAAGGAACGGAAAATCAGACGCGGCGTTAACGGAGGGAAAACAAGAGTCACCCGCTGACAATACAAATGCACGTGTGACAGCCTCGCCACCACATCCTCTCACATCCTGGTTTACTCCAGTCGGTTCATCCACAGCGCTGCGCGCTGAAGGGGCGTCTGTTGTGCGCGCCAGGTGGCCGTGGTTTGATATGAAGCAAGTGTCGTCATTGTGGAATGTAATCCAACAGCCTGCGTAATTAACGTTACACTTGGTATCAACTGAGTTATTGCATTTTGTGAGGGAACTCATTATTCCTAATTATAAAACCCACACAGACACAAACAATGCAAGCGGAATCCAGTTTGTTTTATTTTGGGTCAGTTCATGCGTTCGCTTACCCTCACCCAGCTATTATCATGATGCCAGCCTCTAATGTACAATAAAATCAGTAAAACATAATCTACAATCAAGAGTAAGGCAAGACAAGGTAGGAGGCTCTGACAGCAGCTCACTGCTGTACACACAAAAATACCACAGCTTCTTTTCAGTCGAGGCTCTTTCTGCATCTACTGTGAATGAGGAAGGTGGTTACTTCCATCAGTACATGTTGTTTTTTCAGTGAGAATTATTTTCTGTCAGTCTCAGGGGAGAAAGAGAAGAAAAAGGAGAAGCTGATTTTGGTACAGTGAGACTGGTCCTGTTCCCACCAGGCCAAACTTTTAACAAACCCAAACTATTCTTTCATCTACTTATGGCTGTGAAAGATCACAGCTAGGCTATTTGAAGTGATGTATGGCTGAAGTTTACTGAATGCAGTCTTGTTTATTCACAATTTACTTCTGTAAAGGACTTAACTCTCACATCAATTATCTCGGGTCATACAACTTAAAATGTGCAAGGTGAAAAGTGAAGTGGTTTTACAACTTATTGACACACCCTCGGTCTGGTTTCCTGGGGCCGTATTCACAAACATTCTGACAATCCTTTTAGAAAGCTAACTTAAAGCTAATTTATGTTTCTGCGTTGAATTGACGTCACAGCCATGGCGTAGGCTCCATGTCGACATACAGCTTATGCCATAACCTACACTGAGGCCTGACGCGCAGCTCCCCAGAATTGTACACATCGCGTCCTCCTGTCTGTTTCAGTATACTGACACCATTAACTTTAATGGAAACGAAGCGTTTACTTGTATTTCACAGATAAGAAACAATAAATTGTGAAGACAGTAGAACCTCCAATAAAACAGCATTTTAAGTCTTGTGTGTGATTTATCCTTCAGGGACTTAAACTTCAGGATTTATCCAGGTTTCATTATGAGAAGAGGAAATCTCCACTCGTTGCTAGGCTAATTTTTACATTGTAAAATGTCATAGGCTTGTGCTAATAACGTTAGCATGTTGTTTTTGTTTGGATAACATGTTTAGTGTGACAGCTGTTTTGTCTGTGAATCTTGTGAGTTTGGATGGAGCCAAATTGAGTGCTGTTACCTTCGTTAGATGTTGCTGTTGTCCCAAGTTTTATATGAGAAGAGGGAAAGATCGATTGTTGCTAGGCTAATTTAAACAATGTAAAATGCCATAGGTTTGTGCTAATAACGTTAGCATGTTGTATTTGTGGGGAAAATGTGTCCAGATAAAGACAAGTGTTTGACTGTGAATGCTGCGATTTAAAGTGAAGCCAGTTTGCATACTTGTGTTTGAAATTGTCTCTATTAAGCCATATTTAATGTGTTGTGTGTTTTGAATCAACTAAACTTTACAGCATTTAACAGAAACCTCCACCACTATCTAGCGGAACTCTCACATCAATTGCAGAATGACACAGACACACCACCTCAGAAGTAAAAATGCTTGCGATGGCGACGTGCGTGGGCTACATGCGTAGGGTTTACACACAACCATAGATCCCCTGTTATCCTTAACATTTTTAGTAAGGCGTCCTAGTTTATGAGTGATTTAGGAAATTTCTCACAGCAGCTTTGAGCAAGGAAGTGACAGAAGCTGGTCTAAGTGAGGAGGTGAGGTTGATTACTAGGTGCAATGCTTGCTTTTAAAACATGTGATTGGTTGTCAGAGACACACCCTTCTGTGAGCATGTAAGGTGTGGACACCCAGTGGAAATGAAATGAACTGCTGACTGTGAAAGTATCATAGTCAGCGTGATCACTGTGCTGATGGAAGGTTGAAACAGACCCAAGTCATCGCTGCTGCACTGGTGCATTTTTCCAGTTCTCTGTCCTAGTATTGTGAACATTGCTTGCGTTGGGTGGGAAATGTGTGCGTACCCCTAATGACATCAACCACAAATATTGTATATTATTTATTATTATTTATTATCCCTTCACGATCAAATCTCTAACGTTTCATTTACTCACTGTCAACCAGTGCATCTCGCTAATTCAGCTGTGCTGCATGTCACTAACTCAGCTTCTTCTCCGGAGCCTTTGTACTTCACTGTGTCGTAGATTAAGAGTCTTAATGGCTTGACAAACGTTATGCATTGAATGTCTGTGGATAGCTGCAGTCGCACAGATGCAATTCTATTCATAGTACAGTTGGGGGTCTGTATCAGTCCCCAGTGGGAGGGCTGGAGGAAGAGCTTACTGTCCTTCCATAGTCGACTTCTTGTGGAAGTGAAACTAAGACTGTTTTTACAAAGAGAGTGCGCTACAGGGCCGCAACGAAGTCCCTTCTTTATGCTGCCTTTGTATTTTTACACAGATCCAAATGACAGCAGCATCATGCCGCTCTAGTGTTTGATTTTAGGAAGCATGCCTGCATCGCTGAAGCAAAAGAGGAGTGATGGCTGTGTGACATATAACATACATGTCAGCAGTGCTTCACAAACAATAACAAAGGCATAACATGACAACAACAATCATTTACTGTCCCTGTTGTATGGCAGCTGATCTCCTCTGCTCAGAGGGTGAGGAGCTCCTGGACCTCATTGTTCTCCCAGTTCGTGGACATTATCAGCTGCTGTTTTTCCTCTTCAAGTTAGTTGCTAACAGCTACTTTTTAAATCTCCTAAGGGAGGGTCACATGCATAACACCTCATTAAAAGGTCACATCAATGCTGCCCATGATCCTGTCCTGCAAGCTGTCTCTTTTACCCAGAAGTCATTTTGGCTCTGCTACTACAGCTAATGCTGCCTACAAGGCGAGACAACACTGTCCCCCCATTTCGCTACTATTCATTTTATAAAGAGTGGCATGGTGGAATAACAACATAAAATTTCTGCACATTGACTTCCGCATAAGGTCCGTGTGGACCCTCACAGACCCAGGTGGATGACGACATTTAACTGACCTACACCAAAGCAGATACTGGGAGACACGGAAACTATGACTCAATTCTTAGAAGTGGCTTTTCTGAACAGATGTTTCACTTCCTCCACATTTATCTCCTCAACTGTAGTTTACAGCTATACAGTTGTGGTCTAAATAATATCTAATGACCAAAGTCTTTTCAAATGGGGGTTCCTGAAGCAAAATCTTATCAAATGGGGGTCCATTAACCCATGTGTATAAATACAGAGGTCTATGGCATGAGAAAGGTTAAGAACAACTGTCTTAGGAGCTATTTTACAGATATGATTAGGAAATGAATGTGGTCAGTGAGTGTCTTCTTTAGAAGTACACCATGTGTTGGTGTAATGCATATTTAATTCCTCTCTGAGGACAATGTGTGCAGCACAGTGGTAAGGATAGACAGAAAGCCCTTCAGAGCTTTGTCATCTCTTGGTTGCTGCTTAAGAGTCACTTTTACATCCTGCTCTTCTCCATCTTTTCTTGCTGACTCCCTCCTGCTCAGCCCATAAGCTGTAGCTTCCTCCCCCTCTTTCACCAGCTCCTCTTCACTACCCTCCACCACTTCTCCACCATCTATGCCTTTTGTAACTACTTCCCTCTGATTTCCCTCTCCAGTGTACAGCAGCTCTCCAAGTATGAGCGTGCTGTGGGGTGTGTCACCAGAGTGTCCTTGCTGTGTGTGAGTGTACAGGTAGACCCTCCAGGGGAGTGTGTGCGGTGGTGTGAAGGCCATTGTCTGGATATTGACCAGCTGCATCGCAGCCTGAAGACTTTGTGGTGAACACTGAGGTATCGCAGGGCAGTGGATGCATTCTTCGAAGCAAATATAATCCTCCTTTTCTAGTTTCTCCGCACCTATTGGCAACCAAACAAGGAGCAATAACAGAGGAACTGATGTCAGACAAAATCAAGTAGAAGTATAAAATTGCATGAACAGAAAATATTCAAGAAAGTACAAGTAAATCAAATTGTAGTCAAGTACAGTAGACTACTTGAGTTAATACTTAGATACATTCATCACAGGAGATTACAAACTGTTTTTTTAATTAATTAATTAATTAATTTTTTTTTTAACAGTTTTTACGCCAAGCCTGTTTGCTCCAGTCAACAACAATACATGTCCCATAAAGAGGAAGCTTTCTGCATGAAAGAATCTCCTTTCTTTTCGTTACCTCGCTCAGCATGCAGAGCCAGTCGCTGCAGCCAAAGACGCTCAAACTCCTCTGGGCTGAGAGCCGGGGAGAGGGACAAACTGAGAGGGACAGCGACACTGGAAGCCAGGACATCAGCAGAGGAGTCTGTACACCCACTGGTACCGTCTGAGCCTGAAGAAGACATGGGAGGATGAAGAGAGGAAGAATGATAGGATGCTGGGAGGGAGGAAAAGGTTAGAGGGGTAAAGAATGAAGAGAGGATAAGGATGCATCAACAGGGAACCGAGTTGTGGACAGAAGGGGATAAGGGAGAAGAGGGAGGGGGATAGAGAGTTGGGATGAGTGCCAGAGGAAGAGATTTGTGATTAAAAATGGCACTGCATTCCCAGAAATGGACCTGAACCTTGGGGGGAAAAAATCCTCATCTTTGACCAAAATAACACATCTCAGTATGTAAACTTGACCCATTGGGACCCATTTGAATGGAATGAAGATATCTGGGACATTTTTTGGTAGAAGCACAGTAGAAATGAGTAAGCTACAGTGGCTTCAGAAAGTACTCAGACTCCCATTGCTTATTACACTCATTATTGTGGTATATTTCTTTTAACAGCCTACTATGTTGAATTGTTTTGATAAGCATTTGGTGTCCTGTGGTGCGCTGTTTGATTCTGTTTCCAACTCCGATGCTTTGAACACCATTGTTTGTGATACAAACCAAAATGGTATACATCAATCTTTCTGTTTCTCTCCATCTTCTTTTAGTTAAGTGCATCAAGCCTTAGTCAAGTTAGATAGTAAAAAAAACCTGCTGGTCCAGACAAGCTTGGATCATAAAGTTTGCTGCAAATTTTATTGCTCAACCACTGACCGATATTTTCAGCTTCTCTCTAAGCTCTAAGGTGATTCCAAAAAATATGGAAGTCCGCCTATGTTCTCTCACTGCTGAAAGGGAGGGATGTCATTCATTAAACAATTATGGGCCCATTTTTAAGCTGTCAGTTCTAGCAAAGATTCTCGAATGGCTGGTAAGTGAACAGTTGAAGGAATTTCTATGTGATAATGCCATTCTATCCAAACATAAGTCTGGCTTCAGAAAGCAACATAGCACCATTATCCCAACTATGAAGGTGGTAAACAATATCATTGGCATTTTGGACATGAAGCAGAGCTGTGCAGCTCTATTTATTGACTTGTCCAAAGCTTTTGATACTGTTGGCCATCTTATTTTGATACAAAGGTTAACTTATTGACATGGGGACATGTGGACAAAACGTGGTTGGTTGTGGTTTTATGCTGATTACACAGTGATGCATTCAGCTGGCTCATCCATTGCATAGACTGTAGCCAAATTGCACGCTGTCTTTGATGTTATCCAAGCTAGTTTAAAATGCTGGATTGTTTGCACATGTTAGATACGGCATATCACAGTGCATTGAGATTCATTACAAATTATAAAGCACGCAGTCATCACTGTACGCTTTATTCCAGGGCTGGTTGGCCATCTTTGACCTTTCATAGGCTCAGTCACTGGTAATTGTTAATTTATAAAGCCATACTGGGTAAACTTCCTTCATACATTTGTCCTTTGATTGAACAGAGATCGGACTGTAGCTATAGTCTGAGATCTCAGGATCTCAAGTTTTGTTGTCTGTTCCTGGTGCACAGACTGAGCTGGGAAAAAAGCTTTTATGTGCTCTGCTTCAAAAATACATCAACGCATAGATGTACAGATAAACTATAACTGTATGCCTCAGCCAACCATTTAAGTTGCAGCTTGCTTGCGTGGCTGACCAGACTCATGAAATACATGTAGTAACGACTTTAACGTCATTAACTAAAAGGTACAAAGTGTATTTTTGTAGAAACAAGGATGTTTCACACACATCTTCAAGACGGCAGCACAAAGGATCTATAGAATCAGCACAGTTTCAAGATGGACACTCGGGATTAGTGTCACCAATTCAGCATTTGACCAAATGTCTCCCCTCTCGCTCCTGAGTTAAGACATTCAGAAAAATGTTTTTGCAGAACATTATGATGTCACAGTGATGTTGATCTTTGACCTTTTGGATATAAAACGTTGTAACTTGCTGACGTCCGCTTACAGAAAAGTGGAATGGATGAAATAGGACGTAAGCTGTTGCAGCAACAGGAGATAGAACACTATTGTGTCCACATCTTTTCAGTGGCCTGGCTCCTTTGTGGTATTCTGGATCAGGCTGGCAGGCCAGCAGACCACAGGCCTCAGATGGGACGAGGGGAGATAGACTCTGTGTTTATGATGGTGATGCATGGTGCTCAAACCTGTTTTTCTTGTATAACATGAATGGACTACGCTTACATTTAGTGGTATGCCACTCCCAAATAATTAATTGCAGATCTTTACTGGCATATCCTGCTGCTGATGGTTAACTTGTTAATTAGTAAGTGACATGGACAGAACATGACTGTGAGCTTTAGGAGCTTTAGGAATGGTGAAGGCAAATTTTGCTACCTTCAGGCAGAGCTGTTTGCAGTTTTAATGCTAAGCACAGACATGAGAATGGTAATCCTTTCATCTAACTCTCTCAGCAATAAGCATATTCCCAATCACAGATCGATGCCCTGCTGATTGGTGGGGATCTGAGGTATCTTGTTAATTTGACATCTTACAAATTGGCTCAACTTTACAACTTTATTCATTAATCCCCTCTCATCCTCTCCTCCTACATCATCATCATCATTATTATTATCATTATTGTTGTTGTTATGGCCTGAGCACCAGGGCTTTGGTTCTGTACCTGCAATTCTTTTCATGCCGTTTACCCACTGATCTGTACTGACATAACAATGGGTGATGACTTTTGCCCCAGTACAGAAAAGACAAGCCAAAACACAGGAAATACCACAGTTTGCTAAGAAACCAGGGAGTCAGTGTAAGCCATTGTTCAACAACCTGAGTAGTTTCCTGCAGGTATTTTACTCATGTTCTGCCCTGAGAGGCAGAAAAACCAGTTCTGTTTTTTTTGTTGACATTTTCATGAATGTGTAAATTAAATCAACAGCAATGCAAACAATATTTGAGTTTCATGACCCTACGTGTTAAATCACTTTCACATTATCATTTTTTCTTACTCAAACATACCAAATTCAAACTATGTTCTAGCAAGTATTTAATTAATAGAAGAAAAGTCAAAGAGGGATAGGAACATTTAAGTTTTACTTCTACCTACTCCTTTTTGAACATTTCTGTTTTTGTTTTTTCATTTTTCTGTTATCACAACATTGTTTTAAACTTTGGTCTGAAATAAAGTAATTCATTCATTCATTTATTCAAGTATGCATACATAGAAGGAGAGATGAAATGTAAGGGGAAAAGTAGAAATGTATGCCAAAGAAAACAAAAAGTCTGGCTTTAAAAGGTGTGGAAAAGGATTTTGAATCAGCAGATGATGCCAAAGCTGATGTTAAGAAGATGAACATTGGGTGAGGTTGTTACACAGTATGTTGTAATGATACCAGGCAGGTTTAATGCTTTCAGACTACATTTAATACTTGTTTACATGTGATTACATTAGGTCAGTTTAGTTGCTCTCCTGTGCAGTTTTTCTTCTGCAAGGTGAATTGTTACTTATAAGCAATATGATAATGTCTCATTTTGTGTGGGCTGTTTTGTTTTTGTTTTTCTGTTGTTTGTTTGTTGTACCTGGGTTTTTCAATCACATAAATGTGCTCTGTTAATTTAAATACCAGTAGTCCTTGTGCAGGCACACTTGTTCGTTTTCTCAGTTGGAATATACGTGGTATGGGAAATCCTACCAAAGGATCCAAAGTTTTTAATCATCTGAAAAGGCTTAATTCTGATATAATGTTTGTGCAGGAGACTCACCTTAAGATCATCATAGGCTCAACTCTCTGTGGATAGGTCAGGTCTAATTCTAAAGCAAGAGGGGTTGCTATTTTAATTAATAAAGGGCTTCAGTTCTCACCGACTGATGTTATTGCTGACAAAAATGGAAGATACCTCATAGTTGCAGGTACATTAGTACAATTAAAAGTCTTGTTAGTGAATGTGTATGCACCCAATTTCAATGATGCTGAATTTTCTAGTAGATTACTTAGCAATATACCTCATGTAAACATGTTAATTTTTGGTGGTGCCTGGAATTGCGTCTTTGATCCAGTGTTAGATCATTCTAGCCCTCGCATTATATCTCAGTCAGCTATGTCTAAATCTTTTTCTGACTTCATGACACAGAATGGCTTGGTTGACCCTTGGAGTCTGCGTAATCCTTTAGTCAAAAAGTTTTCTTATTTTTCTCCGATTCATAAATCATATTCTAGAATGGATTTTTTTTTCATTGATAATAGCATCAATTCTTGTGTTGTTTCCTGTGATTATTCAAGGATCCTAATATCTGATCATGCACCATTATTTCTAGATATTCAATTTGTCACTCACAAGAGATTGAACTCCTTACTGTTGGCAGATTAAACATCTTATTTCTACCAGAAGCGCTGAATGACAGTTACTACAAACTACCATAATGAATAAGCTCCTGGCGAATCTTGAAAACCCTGTTATTGATTTTGACCAGGCAATAGAACTGGGTGCACCACTCTCCTTTGAAGAACTGCGTTTCTCAATTAAAGCAATGCAATCTAATAAAGTTCCAGGCCCTGATGGGTTTCCATTGGAGTTCTTTAAGAGATTTATTGATAAATTGGCACCATTACTTTTGGCAATGTTCAATGAATCTTTAGAACGGTTTATTACCTCCGACACTGACTCAAGCTTCAATAGCACTTCTTCTGAAGAATGACAAAGATCCCACTCTGCAGTTCTTATAGACCTCTGTTTTTATTAAATGCTGATGTAAAAGTTCTGTCTAAAATTATTGCGCTTTGATTAGAGAGGGTTTTGCCTAGTATTATTTCAGAAGAACAAAATGGATTCATTAAAAGATGTCATCTATTTTTAAATACACACACTCTTTTAAATATAATTCATTCAACACATTCAGATGCATAACCTGAAATTGTCACTGCTTTGGATGCTGAAAAAGCATTTGACAGAGTAGAACTGGGTTACCTGTTCGCAGTTTGGAAGAAATTTGGCTTTGGAGATAGATTCATTAGTTGGGTGAAATTATTATAAACATTACCATGAGCCGGTGTTCAAACAAATGATATTTGCTCTGAATATTTTACACTAGAGCGTGGTACTAGTGGTGGCCTTTATTGGCAGGTCTTTTCGCCTTGGCTATCGAGCCACTGGCTATCTCATTGAGGTCCTCCATTTCTTTTAAATGGGTCATCCATAATGGTGTTGAATATTGTTTAACATTGTACGCAGATGATTTGTTATTATATGTGACCGATCCTGGTTTTTCTCTCCCGGGAATTCTGCCCACTTTAGATAGTTTTAGTTCCTTCTCAGGTTATAAGATAAATCTCCAAAAGAGTGAATGTTATCCTATTAATACAGCAACTTAGCCATTTAACCAAGCTGACTTGCCTTTTAACATCACTTGCACTGGATTCAAGTATCTTGGTATTAATGTGATGCGAACATTTTCAGGTCTTTTGTCTGCTAACTTTTAACCTGCTAAATACGAAAGTGAAATCTGATCTTCAGAAGTGGAATAATCTGTCTCTCTCTCTGATTGGGAAGATTAATGTTGTAATAATGAATATCTTGCCCAAATTTCTTTTTCTGTTTCAATCAATTCCCTTATTTTTTACCTAAGTCTTTTTTTTGACTCCGTAGATAAAATGATTAGTTCTTTTATTTGGCGTGGTAAGTCTCCAGAGGTCCTGAAATCATTACTCCAAAGATGTACGTTCAGCGGTGGTCTCACTTTACCGAACCTTCAGTTTTATTACTGAACCACACATATTCATAAAATATATTGCTGGGTCAATTCTCCTCACTTAGATTGGTGTAAATTGGAAGCCCTGTCGTGTTGTCCTTCACTTTCTATACCTGCTCTTATATGCTCTTCGCTTCCAACAAAGCTTTCAATGTATGTTAAAAATCCTGTTGTGCTTAATACTTTAAAGATTTGGTATCAATTCAGAAGACATTTTAAATATGTAACTGCATCTCCTCTAGGGCCACTCTGTAATAACTACCTGTTTCCTCCCTCATATTTGGATTCTACTTTTTCAGTATGGTACAAAAAGGGTAAACATTGTTTCCTAGATCTGTATATTTTCCACAGTTTCACTAATTTGTCATCTTTGTATGGATTGTCTGCAAACCATTTTTTCAGATATCTGCAAGTTAGACACTTTGTTTCAAAATGTTTCTCTAAATTTCCTTCTCCACCTCCTCAACAACAATGGAATAATTTGCTCATTTTTAAGATGCAACAAAGGGGGAGCAAGCTAACAAAACGTGTAGCTCAGCATGTGACATAAACGGTGACATGGGAGGGAAGGTGTGGCTGGTCAGTCCTTCTGCGATTCTCTCGTAAGTCGGCCCGTTCTTCACCGTTCCTGTCATCTGACGGTTAATGGCCTCTTTGTTTGCGAGGACAAGGAGGGCGTGCAATTCCTTGTCTCCACAGTTGCTCATCTTTACAGTGTCTGTCAGGTTTGCGTTTCCCTCTTGCCACTAGCTGCTCGCTAATTCCTGCTATCAGCTGTTTCCTGTTTATCCACCACCAGTGGGTCGCACGTGCAGCGTCATCAACAATTGCTCCCACAAGTCTTCAACAGCCACGGTCTTTATAAACTAAAAGGGTTCTGCCAATATGTCTACCCTATAAGACGGAAAATTGGGCACCTCGGATCAACTCGCCAATCCAGCACTGTGTGTCTAAATGCTCGCAGCTTGCTGGCAAAACAGCCCAGCATTCACAAAAAATCTGACAGTTTAATTAGAGTGCTACAGTATGATGCATTAGGTTACTATTGACACACTGTTGTCACACTGAGGACATTTGTGTATTGTTAAGTGCTCCATCTGGCACAAATTTACATGCTTCAACTATTCATAATTCATTTAGCAATGGCACAGACATGGAATTATCTTACTCACCTTTGCATGGAGAAGAGATCAATAGTTTACTTGCCAAATATAATAATCTGCAAATTTTAATAGTCGATGATATATCCACAGTTGGTCATAAACTGATGGCATTTATTAATTGCAAATTATACAATGGTCTGGATGAATACTCAATTCTGACTGGCTGCAGGGTTTCTGTTAAAAACTGATAATGGACACCTAATAAGTATGTAGTTCTGGTGAAACTTAATTAATTTACTACCTTTTAGTACCTTACATTTAGTACCTTAATAGTATTTCTATAGTTATTGTTATAGTAGTTATTGTCTTTATTGTTGTTGTTTTGTATCTCTCTCAATCTCTCTATGTATCACTGTCATATGGACTACTAGCTATCATTAATGTCATTAAATACACCTGTGCTTTTCTGACTGTGACATGTCAAAATGTTTGCCGTTAAAAAGGTCTATAACAACGATCTCATACACACGGCAGAAAAAATCCTTGAGTGGCCAAAGTCACAGCCCTGACCTAAATCTGGCAGAAATCTGTAGACAAACCTGAAGAGAGCAGTCTATCACTGCTCACCACAAAATCTGAATAAACTTGAACAATTCTGCAAGAAAGAATGGAAAAATATTCCCCACTCTGAGTGTGGCATATCTAGACAGACTAATGCTGTTTTAAGATAAGATAAGATCAGATACACCTTTATTGATCCCATAATTGAGAAATTCCAGTGTTACAGCAGTCAAGGAGAAAGAGTCAGATTAAAGATTTCAAATTTAAACTTAAAAAAAAACTTAAATAACTAGGCATGCAAATGAGTACAAAAATACAAGTGATGGTGATAAATAACAATAACAACAATAATAATAATGATAATAATAATAATGATAATATGAAGTGGATAATAATGAGCAGCAGTGAATGAAGATGACCAGTGGATAAAGGGAGCACATCTAGTGCAAGTGATTGTATGTGCAAAACAGCAGACAGCTGTGGTATCCATAAAGTGTCCAGGTGCAGTCTACTGTGAGCAGTGCTGGCTATGTTGCCTGACAGCAGCAGGCAGGAAGCTTTTAAAAGCAAAAGGTGGCTCTAAAAGTATTAAATCAGGGGATGGGACTGATCACTTTGGCTATTTTTTCTTTCTTTTTTTTTTAAATTAAATTTCAGAACCTTTTTTCTGTTGGTTGAATGTGTGACAAAATGTGTAAATAAAGCTGGATTTTTTTTTTTTTTTACATGGGTTTTGATTTCAGGCTGTAAGACAAAAAGTGACTATTTCAAAGGGGTATGATGATTTTCTATTGAGACTGAAGCTATGTTCATTGTTGTTACTGTGATTGTGGCTATTGTTGTAGTTACTGCTGTGGCAAGCTGTGACACATAGGGTTTTAATGTGTAACACTTCACACACAAAGTTCGAGTGTCCGATTTCACAACTTGGCAATTTACACAAGCTTAGGGTGCTATAAAGAGCAGACAGCCACTTACAATCACGCTTTGGAAGAGGACTTTGGCTTTCCATAAGCACATAGTAACCAAGCAACAACCTGCAGGGCTGTAAAATTAAAGGGGAAGTTCCGTTTTTTACAACCTGGACCTTATTTCTGGCATTAAATACGGTTGTTTACTCACCCAGATAAGTTTGGTGTCATTTGGAGTCATTCAGAAGATATTTAGATCTGCAAGAGCCGCGTACATCCATAGAGTGGGAATGATCTGGGCACCGACAATGAGGCTCTAAATAACACATTATCTGCCGCCAAACTCGTTCATTTCACCAATATGTTTTTATGAATCGCTAGAGTTGCTTGTCATCATCATTCGGGTCATTTATACTGACCTAACCTCTGCAAAAAAAAAAAATTCGTAAAGACAATCCTCTTTACCACCGAAACGGTCACCTTTCTGTTTCTCACTTTTTGTCACTGAGCACTATGTAATAATAAATTCACGTTTTGCATAAGAAGTGCCTCTGCTTTTTGTGCAGTGTGCGGGCCGTTCTACACAAGCGATGAGAACAAACTAAAGAAATGTAAATTCTCATAGTTATTTACTTATCAAGCAAACAAATTCCAGGAAAATAAACAATTTATGCATGTGTGTAGGCTACTTACTCAATGGAAAATTGCCCGTTCGGTCCTGCAGGCTTTGGCTGGGTCTTCCAGTTTACTTTCGGGACACGAAAAAAAAAACAGCCCGGTTTATCATAGAAGTGAATTCCTCTGTTGTGAGACAGTCATTTCTGGAGACATCCAGACGTGTAACGTTATCTCCTGGCCTCAAATCCCACTCGGAGCAACAAAGGCATTCCTCCTCTGTTGGCATAGTGGAACACTGTCCACAAGAACACCACCAGTTAGCATCTATTCTTGGACGTGCAGCGGTTTGTTGTTCACTGGCCAGCTGTTCCTCTCTCTGCCTCCGCATCCTCCTTTCAAAAAGCTTCTCATCCGTATACTCTGGCTCAAAACGGTAAGGACGTCCATCATATTCAAAGTCGTCGTGACCCGGATGATGATGACAAGCAACTCTAGCGATTAATAAAAACATATTGGTGAAATGAATGAGTTTGGCCGCAGATAATGTGTGATTTAGAGCCTCATTGTCGGTGCCCAGATCATTCCCACTCTATGGATGTACGCGGCTCTCGCGGATCTAAATATCTTCCGAATGACTCCAAATGACACCAAACTTATCTGGGTGAGTAAACAACCATATTTAATGCCAGAAATACGGTCCAGGCTGTGAAAAAAAAAAGGAACTTCCCCTTTAAGCCAACATGGAAGTGCCAAAAACTGCAGTTCCTTGAATGACCACTTGAGGGTGGCTCCAGGAGTGAGTCAATCCTTATAGACCCCCATGTTAAAATGCCCAACTTTACAGTAGAAATTAAGATGTTTACAGCCTTGTGCAAAAACTGACATGCCTGCAACACCTCTAATGGGAGGTGCCCAGGAGGCATCCTGATAAGATGCCCGAACTATCTCAACTGACCCCTTTCAACGTGAAGGAGCAGCGGCTCTACTCCAAGCTCTCTGTAGATGTCCAAGCTCCTTACAGTATCTCTAAGGATGAGCCCAGCCACCCATCAGAGTAAACTCATTTTGGCCCCTTGTATCTGCGATGTCATTCTTTCAGTCATTACCCAGAGCTCATGACCATATGTGAGGGTTGGGATGTAGATGGACTAGTAAATCGAAAGCTTTGCATTCTGGCTCAGCTCTCTCTTCACTTCATCTAATCTGGCACCAATTGGTTTAGGTGTATGGTAAAGCAGAGCACATATTCAAAAATAACATACACTTACCCTGATATTGATTTTTTAGGTGGTTAGAATATGTTTTGCTGCGGCCCCTGTCCACAGCAGTACATTGCTTTGCTTACATGCCAGCAGATTTGGTTTATCAAAGATGACAGCAAAGTAACACAGTACATAAAATAACCACAGCAGAAATTTATGGCTGCGCGGTACATGCGGTAGACGGTAGAAATGATAGAAATTTGGCCCACGGTAGAGATTTGCGCTCTACCGTCCTATCGTCGATGACGTTATCACACCTGCCTCAGTGTGAAAATGGCTGCAAGCACAGAGACAGCGGAGCAAGAGGAGCTCGTTAAAAAAAACAGTGCTACGTCTGATTTGGACTTGGTTCGGCTTTAAACGGTCGGACAGTGAGCAGAAAAACATAATTTGCAATAAGTGTTGAGTGACAGTGACAGCAAACAAAGGTAACACAAGCAATTTATTTTACCATCTCAAGACAAAGCATGTGCTCGAGGGCTGGGCGGTATTCGCAGTGACGGTAACTTACCGCAGTAAACATGAGCCGCTACTTTTGTGATTAACGTTACCTTCATTCCGCAGTACTCTGCGGCAGAACGGGGCCCAGTAGCGGCCGGCCTCATGCACCTTCCTCGCTACATGATGGAGATGGCCTGGCCGACCACACCAAAACCAGGCCCGCGGGAGAAGGGGGCCCGGGAGCCGCAGGCCCTCCTCTTCCCTCTAACATTTATACATACTGTTTAACGTTTTATACACGATAATAGATGGATTAGCAACTGTTTTACTCCTGACAATAAATAGTTTCCACCCTAGACTTGCATGGCTTTTTAAATTGTTTTATTTAAGGTGTAAAAAAAAGAGAGAAGACAATACCGCGATATCATACCGTCATCTCATCCCCCCAAAATAATACCGTGGTAATGATTTTAGGCCATACCGCCCAGCCGTACTTGAAATGTTACAGTTAAGGCTGAAAATGACAGAATAAAGCAAGTAGCCTGAATTTCCACATCTCTGCAAGTGTAATCAATTGCCAGTTTTCTACCCAGAAGTGATTGTTGTTAGAAACAATACCATGACGTTCATGGTGATTCGGTCTATAGGAGTAGCTGTAGCTGTTGCTATTTCTATGCGTTTCCAGTTAATGAAATTTAACTGTAACAGTTTACTTGCCCACAACAGTCTTGTTCAGTGTTTGGTTGCACTAAAAGACCCTCTAAGGAGTTGGATGTTAAGTTTTTCCACTAAGCACATTTTGTTTTAAAGGTTTTGAGCCTTTTTTCCATTTGAAAAAAATTGCATTAGCATTATCACAGTCTTTTAGCATTAAGTTTGTAGCTATGAATGCACTGTGCTAACCAAGGTAGCAGTTAGCATTTGGTTTGTCGCCACCCTCTTGTCCAAGCATGGTCTCTTCTGGCTACAAAATTCTAAATGGTGACGGCTAAAATGCCAAACTCAAGGCTTGAAACATGAGCCCATAAACCAATGGGTAACCTCACAGTGGTTACGTCCATTATTTTACACAGTCTTTGATAGCAATAGAGGAATCCTCAAACACTGTCATCGGCCCCTTGACACAGCCCTGTATCTTCCCTAAAGGCCTTTAGTAGAGGTGAAGGTCTTGCCACTGTATAAATACTCTAAAGAAGGAAGAAAGAAGAAGTCCTTACTCACCTGTATGCACTCTCTCAATTTGGCTACAGTCCAGCGTGTCTGAGAGGTCAGTGTTTGGCTTGGGGTCAAAGCTTGCATGTTCAGGGCTTCCTCTGCTGGCTGACTCTGTCTCTACGGTGCCCTGCCTCAGAGGCTCTAGAGTGTTAAAGCTGCTTGCCCATTGGCTGATGGGCTCTGCGGGGCGGCCAATCAGAACACCCAGGGAAGGGTCTGACCTCCGACCCTGGAGGACCTTTCGTGTCTCCTCTATCCCACATTGCAGCAGGCGGTAGTAGAGAAGCGCTTGGTCACGCACGCACATATCAGTCTCCTCCTCTGGAAAACACAAGAGTGTTGACAATGTCATCCCTTTCTCTGTTTCGCACGCACGCACACACGCACACGCACACACGCACACACACACACACACCTATGCAGTAGTGCAGTAGCCTTCCGAGCATGTCTTGTGTCTCAGCAGGCCGGCACATAAACAGCCTCATGGTAGTTGTCAGCAGCTCCATCTTGACTCCCAGAGAGGTCTCGCTCCTCACTCCATCAATGAACACCTCCAACGTGTAGGGGGCGCTGGAGACTCGCTCCCCGTACACAGATAGCAACCACAGCAAGGCTTGCCTGCCCTTATGAAGGATAAGGAGAATGAGCAGAGGATTTAGACTCACTATAATTGCCCTGGAGACCAACTGAGATGTTTTCTGTTATCTTGCTGATCAGATCTCTGCTCAGGTTTAAATGCACCATGTGGAGTTTGTGACCACTAGCAGTGAGTGACAAAGGTGATGTGGTCAGTGCCTGAAATGGGCAAGTACACACTGCTACTGGGCTCTCTTTGTGCAGAAATCATATAAACAGTGAAGTTAAAAACTTAAAAAAAAAGTGTCATTTGGGCCCTGCTTTTACAGCTTAAAGCAAGGGCAAAACTCATATTGTAAATGTGTGCATTTGTAACTTCAGTGTCAGACACACTGTGGGAAATCTGAGTGTGTTCTGCTTTGAATGTATTTATTTATTCATTTAATTTTTCTACATCTACAAATCTTTTCTACTAATTCCCAATTTTGAATTGTGTAGTCACTATCTCTGAACATCATTTCAGAGACTCAAAATTTTCCTGCCCATTGTTTGACCTCAATTAAGGGGTTTTGGATGCTGTTCAACAATCTGACAAGCTCTGAAGTATGCTGACACCTTAAGTTGTCCCACACTAACAGGACAGGGAGATACTTCAACCACAGCGTGTACACGCCAATACAGTCCTGAGGAGAAGTATAATCAGTTACACAAGTGGGTGTGCAGGGCTTTTAAGGCATAATTTACACCAGCAGGATGAGGTTCAGAATATCTCACAGTGGGGCGTTCATCTACTGGCCTGCAACATCTAAAACTTCTACTACAAAACATTTCAGAGGTAGATATTGTACTTTTTACTCCACTAACATCAACAGTCACCAGTCCCATTTTGATGATACTTTTACTGAATTAACATTTTAAATGAAGAACTTTTACTTTTAATGGAGTATTTTTATATTCAGTTATTGCTATTTTTATCTAAAGGGACAGTTCACCCCAAAATCTAAAATACATATTTTTCTTTGACCTGTAGTGCTGTTTCCACAAATCATGACCCAGTTACTCAAGATAACCCACAGCCCTTGTTGTGAGCAGTTTCATGTAGGACCTATATTCTTTCCACCAAACTACCCTCGTCAACTGTATCACCGTGCGGAATGAAGAGTGCATCTACTGCTAGCTCACCTAGCACCACTAAGCTAGCTAATGTTACAGCTCAGCCGAGAAGGACACCATTAATGTTTACAAATTGCGTTATCATGAGCACAAACCTCTCATTGGTGAACAGATGCACGCTTCCTTCTGCACAATGATACAGTTGACGGGTGTAGTTTGGTAGAAAAAAAAACACTTCCTGAATAAAACTGCTCATGAGAAGGTCTATTGATTATCCTGAGTAACCATGTTATGACTTCTGGATAGAAACATTACTGTTGAGTTTTTCCATATGTATTTTTTGGTACTTTGAGCATCACAAGCCGAATGCTATCTAGTTCCATTATACTGGAGAGAAAGCAGACATCTCTATGGCTGATATCTCCAACACTCGGCAACTCACACCAAAACAATCTAGACTGATAAATAGTACTACAGGTAAAAGGGAAAATATGTATTTTTGATTTTGGGATGAACTGTACTTTTAAGTAAAAGATCTAAATGCTTCTTCCACCAGTGCAGAATGAAGCAGAAGAACAACAACAAAAAGAGAAGCAGAAAGCGGTAGAGACTGTTTGCACATACACATATGGCTACATAATAACCAGATTAAAGCCATGCTTGAGTGTAAATGCCATAACTGAGTTGTCTTTGTGCAATTAATGTCAAAATTACAGCGAGCATGACAGACATATATTACTTATATAATCTCTCAACAAACCTTAGTCTGGTTTCTGAGCTTTGCTTATGAAAATGTGGCACAAAGGTCACATGGTCAAAGCAAATGCAAAGTAGTGTTTCCCTATGCAAACAGAAGCAGGACTTGTGATGGTGGGGGATAGAATATATGATTTTGGTTTGCTGGAAAAAAGCTTTCATGTTTGTTGATCTGTTAATTCATCAACATAAAAATTATAACTTCCGGTGAAGTTTCCAAGTCTTTCTTTATACCATTGTCTACTTTCCTTATTAGTCTGTAGGTTGCCAAACATGCTAGTGGACATGAAAATCACACACATAGTCATATACTGGTTTACCGAGAACCACATACACAATATAACCTGTTGATGTACAGTAATCAAATTATAATCTGCATGCAAACACGCTGAGTAAGAAATGCTGAAACAATAACAAAAGAGTGAAAGGGGATGGAAACATGTCAACATCCTTGAAAAAAAGATAAAGAGAACAAAATAGAAAGCAGAGAAAAGCACAGAGTGAAACACATACATTTACTTGCAAACTTGACATTACCCCATTGCTAAAACCTAATCTAAAAGTATCTGCTGCAGAGCAGGAGCTGTGAAACTGGCAGGCCTTCAGTGTACTTCTCAAGGCCATTTCAGCCGGGTGGATGCCTGCTGACGCAGTCATTTTAACCCTGAGCTGTCCTGTTAAAAGGACAGTGCTCCTGAACCACTGCTGGAAAGTTACTCAGTAAATTTACCCAATTACTGTTCTTACCATAAGTCCAGTTTTGATTTGCAAGAATCACAACAAGCATTGTAGTGAGGGAAAAAGACATACAGACCTGTACAGACTTGCTGGTAACTAAAAACTGATTATGAGAGACAAAAATGAAGCAATTAGGCTTCTATTAATAAACAATCTAATTACTGTAACATCAAGGAATTCTGAACTGGGTATTATGGTTTGTGTTAATCAAATTTTAATTGAACTTGATCAACGATGAAATGTAAAATCACTACAAACTGCAATGCTATACATGACCTTTTTCAGCTGAGCCCCACTCAATTTAAAACCAGTGAGAAGAGCAGAAACTAACCACTAGCTAGAACAAAATCTTTCCTGTAAAATAACCCAAACTGTTGCAACTTTGGCAAAAAAAACTGTGTTCAGGTAAGACACTATCACTTGTCACAGAAGATAATTGAAAAAATACTTTATTCAGGGCCTTTAGTATTTAATATATATATATATATATATATATATATATATATACCATCAAATGCCACTCTAAAAGGCAGCTTTCTGCAAAATGAGAACTTGTGCTTTCGAAACGTTAAGTTGATTTCGCTGATAATACTTTCACCAAGTAGTATTTAGATTGCTGGATTTATACATGGTGGTACTACTACTTTCACTTATAGACCCACACCAGCGGAAATCAGGCTTTTAACCTTGTAAACATGAACACATGATGTTTTTTATATGTTACAATATATATCATGAGTGAATAAGCAGTCTACGCCATGACTGAACATTTCTGCCTTGGAACCACAATGCAATAGAGACAGTCTCATAAACATAGATCCTGACTTCCAGGGTTTGTTACAAACCTAATGAACCAATCCCACAATGCTGTGAATGAAATTAGGAGTCTTAGAGGAGAAGCCCTTTTTTGCAAGCTAGGTTTCACTTTCATTTTAACTTGTCAGAGCCAAGTGACAACCTTGAGGGCTGGAAACAAAAGCCAAAGCAAAGTATTAAAACTGCAGTTCCTTAAATAGCCACTTGAGGCTGGCTTCAAAAGCAAGTAAATCCCCATAGACACCCATGTTAAAACGCCCAACTTTACAGCAGAAATAAAAGCACTTACAGCCTGGTACAAAAAAATGGTTTTGTTCTCTGTAGCTAGTGTCAGTGTTGTGACAACTGTGTGGGAGTGAATATAACTCACCCTTTTAAATGTTAAGTTTTAAAATTTAGCAAATTAGGGACTTGGCCACTTTAACTGACAGTTGGGTGCTGTCCATTGACAGTTGCTATCACATCAACAAAGGTGGTTATGTAATGTAACCATGGAGGATCCCTAGATTCAAACAGTATAGCTGTAGCTGTGGCGGTCTCTGTTTCTGTGTGTTTTTGTAACATTGTAACATTCTGGTCACCTTAAAAAAGTCTTTAAGTATTAAGGTTGTACTGAAAGACCCTCTATTTAGTTTTTCTGGTAAGTATATTTTGTTTAAATGATTTTAAGCCTGATTTTAACTTGTGAAAATTAGCATTAGCACCAAGCTAGCAGCTAGTGTTAGTGTTATCTCCACCCTCATGCCCAAATATGGTCACTTATAGCTCCAAAAATCCTAGATGGCGACAAATAAAATGTCAAACTTGAAGTTTCAAAACGTGAGTTCACAAACCAATGGGTGAAGTCACTGTGGCTGTGGAGATTATTTTACAGTCTATGGTCAGAGCCGTAATTGGGATCAGGGTTTATTCAACATAAGCAACAAATCATTAGCCGTCTGATAAGCAAAAGACTCATATTTTCATAGATCTGTGTATACTAAATGAGGCAAAGGTGTCAAGTAACATCTAAGGCATGAGGGGCTGTTTTTCATGGGTAAAAATGTGTAGTATTGGTGAGCAGAAATTATTTTTTAGGTGTTTAATCAATGCCAGGGGAGAACCTGATGTAAAGGATGTGAATGTTTTATGACATGGTAACATTTTTACATCCCAGCAGTATGCGGGTGTGGCAGCAGTGTTGGCTCTGGTCTGACCTGGCTATCCTGCAGCGTCTCCTCGCAGCCCTCCAGAGCCAAACACACAGTTTCGCTACACTGAGGACACACCCAGACCAAGTCACGCATCGTCTGCACCACCGCTGAGGGGTGGGGGTAGAAGAGAGAGAGAGAGAGAGAGAGAGAGAGAGAGAGAGAGAGAGACGATTGTTTTGAGTTAAACAAATGCAGCTGCATCATGACAGACTACGGTAACATGTGTGTACTGTGTGTATGGTATGTATTTATAGTATGTATGCAATGTATATGAGTGTGTGGGGGTGGGGTTTTACCAGAAGTGATGTGCTCCTGTTTGAGCCCGAGCAGTCCAGTAAGGATCTCCAGACACTTGTCGCTGTAGCTCCGTCCAATACGACCTACACCCAATCCACACAGGGATACACAGGATATTAGTGAGACTGTGACTTTAATCATAGCAAATCAATCAACCACACAACTGAGTGATGAGAATTTAAAAATTGATTTTTCACTTGTTCTTTGAGACCTTGTGTCAAAGCTGAGGGTGCTGACTGCTTTCCTCATTATCCTCTAGTTACTCTTCAATGCGTGATGAGGATAATGTTGACATTTGCATTATAGGGAAATGGAGTTAGACAGAAAATGAATAGACAAGCACTGCGTGGACTGAGAGTTAGAAAAAAAAGAGAAAATGGCTCCCCGAAAGTGTTTGTCTTGTGATAAAGACACGGTAAACAAGACATTGTGTGCAGGGACATGCATTACACTGCCACATAATAGTATGACTGAGGATGTCAGTTTCAGGTAATTGTGTTTTCAAAAGACCAACACCCATTAACCATTAACTGACTGGCTGACTTTTAAGAAAACACTAGAATTACCGCCTTGCGGTTGTATGCCTCTGCAGAATAGTCAGGTTCAAGGCTGTACAGTGCGACATATTACAATTACAATTTATTTATTTAAGGTAGGGACAGTACATATTAATAAACATTGTACAGTAGTACATGTAAATATGCCAGATTGTAGCCCACTCCTGTCTCTGTGGGGGAGGCAGGGCTATGGGCTACACACACACAGACACAGACACACACACACACACACACACACACACACACACACAGTGCGATCTTCATGAGACGGAGACGAAGCGGAGAAAAAAACAGAGTTGAGCGTAAGAGAAAGACAGGGAAATTGTTCCTAAACTAAATGCCATGGCCCCTGTGTGGTGGACTGTTTTGGATTTAAACCAAATGACAGAGGGGAGCCCAGTAATTTGGACGTGCCGGTGCGCCAGGTTTATTGTAAAACCATCTCAACAAAAAGAGCGAATATGACCAACTTAACTGCACACCTGAGAATGGGAGACTGAGTCTATTTTTTTGTATTTATAAAGGTCTTTATTTATTTATTTTGGTATTTTCACATGTTATTTTGGATATCTAAATTTTCTGTTTTTTGCATTCGTAAATATTCTTGTTAAATGACTGTTTATTTCTCTTAAAAAGGGTGTACTTGCATCATTATGCCTTTATTAACATTATATAAGTTTAAAAAATGGTCTAAAAACAGCAAAATTACAACAATAATAAAAACGGTCGTAAAACCACAATATTACGCATATTATCGCTTATAGCAATAATTTGTGATGCAATTAATCGCCCAGCAAAATTTGTTATCGTGACAAGTGCTACAAACTTTCTGGCCTGCGCTACAAAATTACCACCCTCTGTAGCACCAGTGCTATGAGCTAAAAAAGTCAACATACAGCTCTGAGGTTACACTTAACAGTTTACATTATTGTGAAGACATTGATGCTTCACACTGACACAGCCAACTGTGATAACATAGTTAACTTAAAGGGGGTTTACGGCTCAAAATTGAGTCGCTTACTCACTAGGGCAACCTGCAGGGAGACCGGAGGGCAGTCACATTATTTCCACAACAACGCTGTTGGATTGTGATGCTGTTACTAGCGGTAGATGCCAAATGAGTGGCGCCGCTAGCTAGCGCCTACCAGACCTGGGTGGTGCTTAATGCAGTAAACTGAAGAGCAGCAAAATTTACCTTTAGATTGACATGTGTAACCAGTCAAAAATATTCTTGGCAGTTAACCAATTAACGGTTATCCAGTGACATCCCTAGGTTTGAGTCTGCGTGTGCGTGCGTGTGTGTGTGTGTGTGTGTGTGTGTGTGTGTGTGTGTGTGTGTGTGTGTGTATTTACCTATAGCTGAGATTGCAGCCTGGGCAGTGTCAGTGTTGACATCAGTGCAGTATCCTTTCAGCTCATCCAGTAACATTGCTACATTCTCATCATTAACCAGCTCGACCAGCACCTGCAAACACAACAGTATTAACATTACTATTATTTAAGTACTGGACTGTTACTGGCAATATGGGTAGTAACTGTGGATATCATTGCATGTTAAAAGGGCATTTCAGAGATTTAGTATTCCACAACAGCTCCAATTAGGAAAAACTTATTGCTGAACAAGTGGCTTGACAGGATATACAGGACAACCCCTTTATCATAAGTTTACATGCATGTGTGTGTGTGTGTGTGTGTGTGTGTGTGTGTGTGTGTGTGTGTGTGTGTGTGTGATTTCTGGAAAGGGGAGAAATAGAATAACGTGAGAAAAACTTAAAACAAATGGTGAAACACAGTCATTTTAAAAGGGCTAAATGATAAATGAGTTGCCTGGATTGAATAACCACTATGCATAGCACTGCAACAAGGTGGAACTATGAAACCACAACGGTCCCTGCAACCCACACTTGATGAATAATGATTGTGTCTAGACCCCAGATTCACAAAAACTCCAACCAAATTTTAATGTTCCATGATCACTGCAGGCCACCAGGAAGGGCGCTGGACTTTGAAGCCAATTCTTACTTTGGCCAAGCAGTGGAACTACTTCTGTGATGTGTGACCCAAAAGGACTTTTTCCCATTGACTTACACAGTGAAAGAAACATCTGTTAATCAGCAGATACATTTTTTTGTGTAACAACCCCTGAAAAATGACTTATTTCATTTTATTCATCAGATTCACTCTCGGGTCATTTTGGCAATATTATAATATCTTTTCCTGTTTTAAAGGCTGCATTGCAGTAAAATGTTAGAATTTTCTGAACTTACTAGACTGTCCTATTATTTACCCACTCAATTATTATATCCACAGAACTGATGATTATGTATTAAAAATCTCAATGTGTGAATATTGTTAGAAAGCACAATGAGTTACTGCACCAGGGGGGACAGGGCCATCTCCACTGCTGCTCCCACCCTCTGGAACTCACCCCCTAAAGACATCAGGGACTCCCCCTCACTCTACACCTTCAAGAAATCCCTCAAAACACACCTCTTCAAAATTGTGTACTTCTTCTCCCTCTCTGCATTGTCTCCCTTCTTATGGATTATTTCATCTTTGTTTTTACTTTCTTTGTTTTGTTGTTGTTCTCTGTAAAGCCTCTTTGAGTTTGAGCGTCATATAAATCCCATGTATTATTATTATTATCATGATTATTGTTATTCACTATATGGATCTTAACTAGGAGAATCCAGCACAGTGTAAACCATGAGCCTGGGGCCAGAAACACAAAGGTACATTCTCTCCGCAAAAATAATGTAGCTTTCCTCTGTTTACAGCTTTTTGTTTTTGTTGCACATCAAATGGAGGTATGCGATTACATACAGTCTGGTAAAGAGGGAAGTTTTTGGCATCATTTCTTTCAACTGTTGTTTCACTTGGGCAATATTAATTTATTTACAAAACAGCAAATTGCAGCATGGTTGTGGTGAGAGCAGGGAAAGCACATCATACAGAAGAAGAAACAAAAGCAGTCACAGTTAGGACCTGAAAGTAGAGAAGCAAAACTGAGTTTAACAGGCCTCACCTGCATCTTCCTTTGCTTGATGTAGGCTGGCTCTGCATACCCGCAGAAAAAACGTTTGTAGTGCGCCCCCATCAGGCCAGGGAGGGAACGCAACAGCAACTACAGGAGGACAGAAGACATCATTTGAGATTTACACTGACAAACACAAATACACTGTGATGCAGCAAATAATACACTTTGTGTGTCTATTGGCTCTCACACACACACACACACACACACACACACGATTAAGCTTCCTTATGCAAACAATGTTGTGCTGTCAGACAAAGAAAATATTTGAGAATTGGCATTAGTCTTAAGTAAAAAAACAAAATTGTGCTATCATATATCACAAACACACACTTTATCCACATTCAACACCCACAACTGAAGGTGAACTTTACTCATACATCACTTTCTCAAAATAAAGATTCATTGTTTATCAAAACATGACTGGAAAAGAGAAAACATGAGACAATCAATGATGTTAAATGATGATATTCAATGCAATAATACAATATACAGTAATTGTTTCCGGCTACAAGAATACAGTGGGTTGAATCAATAATAGATGCATATGTGTATGTGTATCGAGGAAAACATGGAGTTAGTTGTTTGAAAAGTCTTCCTGAGGCTCTACAAAGATGTGCTCACACTTACATTTTCTAAAACTGACTTTTAGCTATTTCATGTTGTCTTTCAATAATAGCATCACAACATTGCTGGTCACTTGTGCTTTACAACCCTGATTCTCAAAAAGGTGGGAAGCTGTGTAAAACTTAATAAAAACAGTATCATGATTTGGTATAAATGGTGCATTCTCGAAAGGCTCAGTTGTTCACAAGCAAGGATGGAACAAAGTTCAGCACTTTGTGAAAAACTGCAAGGGCAAACAGTCTAACAGTTTAAAAACAATGTTTCTCAATGCACAGTGTAAAGTAAAAAATTAATTGAATTCAGCCCTGGTATGTTTTTTCACTTGCTCTCAGCAAGGAGTGAGCATATGTGGCCTCATGCGGCCGCCTGGAGCATATGAATATAGATATCAATATATATGTATATGTATATATATATATATATATATATATATATATATATATATATATATATATATATGGAGCTTTATCCCTATCTTTATTCAAGAGAGTGGTCTATCAGTTTGAGAGCATTATTTATTGATTTCACGTTCAAAAACCCTGCTCTTGCACTCAAATAGCCTCTGCTTGTGCTTGGATCTATTCTGAACTGTGTGTTCGCCCTCACATACAATGTTGCTCGCACTCAGATACCATGTTGCTCGCACTCAGATACCATGTTGCTCGCACTCAGATACCATGTTGCTCGCACAGATGTCTTACTCAAGCTTCGGCTTTTCTCCTCGTTCTCAAATTGTTTCTGTGCGCTTGCGGAATTTCTGCTCTCAGATTTCTGTCGTGCGCTAGGATTTTTTTGTGTAACAACCCTGTCAAAATCCCCCAACCAACATAATGCCAGATTTGACCAAAGAAATGATCCCTGCCTCCTTGTGGGCGTGCTCGCTTTAGTCGTAGAGCATCCCATCCGGGTGGGTACTCTTTAACTGGGTCCACTCCCACCCTCCAGGGCTTTATTAAATGTTCTTCCCTTGCTTTCTTTACAACTTTTGGAATAAAGGGACTGTTACTTTACACATGTGCGTCATAATATCGTCATGGCTGTGATTCGGTCATAGAAGACAATTACAGCCGTGACGTCACGACCACGAGTGTGATATTGCTTTTATACAACAGTTCAACAACAGCTTAAACAGCAATGCTGAGTAAGATAATGTTAACAAAAGGTGATGAAATAAATTATTTAAGTATGTTATGTAGCTCCGTGAAAAAAACAAAAAAAAAAAAAACAGTTCCCACAGTCTGTTGCCAGGCAACGCAGCGCACACACCAGGAACTCACAAGCTACCGTGTATTTACATTGATCTGTAACTGTGTAACTTCGTCCAGTTCGGCTGATGAAACGCAGGCAAACCTGGATGTTGGCACGGCCGGATTCAGCTTCCACTCTCCCTCATCCTCATCAGTACCTCATCAGATGATCATTGATAATTCCTGACCGTGTTCGCTTCATTTTTGCTCCTGGCTTTCCTTTTCCTCGTCCTATCCGACCACTCATAATTTAATTTAAATGTAATTTTGGGGAAAATATCCATCTGCTTGGTATAACGCAATAGCGTCAGTTTGCGTCAATGTAGCGAGTGTGACAGTTGGTTGTATTTATTTTTATTTATATTAGTAATGGTTGTATTTATATTTATATATATTTTCTATATATAAAAAATATATATAAATATGTTATACTCTATATCAGCATTCATGGAATGCCTCTCACCCAATCAAATTAATCGGTTGGAGCTAACTGTTGTAGGCTATAAATAGATATGTAGATGTAGATATAGATATATATGACGCACATGTGTAAATTAACAGTCCCTTTATTCCAAAAGTTGTAAAGGAAGCAAGGGAAGAACATTTAATAAAGCCCTGGAGGGTGGGAGTGGATGAACCCGGTTAAAGAGTACCTGCCCGGACGGGACGCTCGAAAAAACTAAAGCGAGCACGCCGCAAGGAGGCAGGGATCATTTCATTGGTCAGCAGAAAGCCTGGAGTTCTATGGGTTGGGGGAAATCAGGGCAGAAATCTGAGAGCAGAAATTTTGAGCGCACAGAAACAGTTTGAGCACGAGGAGAAAAGCCGAAGCTCGAGCAGGAAATCTGTGCAAGCAACATGGTATCTGAGTGCGAGCAACATGGTATCTGAGTGCGAGCACACAGTTTGAGCAGAAACAGAGTAGGTCCAAGCACAAGCAGAGGCTATTTGAGTGCAAGAGCAGGGTTTTTGAACGTGAAATCAATAAATAATGCTCTCAAACTGATAGACCACTCTCTTGAATAAAGATAGGGATAAAGCTCCATATATATATATAGATATATGGTGTAGCAATTGCAAGCGACAGCAACATCGGGAAGAAGGAACATGAGAAGCTTGAAAAAATACCAAGGGCTGAAAGAGGAGCTAGAAAAGATGTGGGGAGTAAAGGCAACAGTGGTGCCAGTGGTAATCTGAGAACTGGGGGCTGTGACACCCAAACTGGGAGAGTGACTCCGGCAGATCCAGATACAACATCTGAGGTCTCTGTTCAGAAGAGCACATTTCTAGGAAAAGCTAAGATACTGCGCAGAACCCTCAAACTCCCAGGAGCCCAGCGTGAGGTAGACACACCATCATCACCGCCCCATGAGAGACGAGGGTGAGAGGGGGATTTTATATGTATGTATAATGTGAATAATTAAATGATTAAAAAAATGTAAATATATGTGTGTGTGTGTGTGTGTGTACACACACACACACACACACTCACACACATATATTTACATTTTTTTTTAATCATTTAATTATTCATGGTGTGAAGGTCTCAAAGGAGGTAACATATGCCATTAACTCAGTGTCCTCTGTTGTAAGAACCATCCAGGAAGTTAAACGAAAATGGTTCAATATGAAACTTGATGCAAAAAAACTGCATAAGTACACGCACATAAAAAAAACACTATAACAGCTACAGAAGGCTCTTCCCACTCAGCTGCAGATGAGCGTATTGCTTGGATCATTGGAGAGCCCTCCACTTGGGCAGTCAATTGCAAACACTGAAGGTAAGGTGATGTACATGTTATAGTGTTTAATTTAGGGTGACCACATTTTGATTTCCAAAGAAGAGCACACTCGGCCCGGCCACGAGATAGCCTACTTAAATGATACTCGCAGATTACTCAAAGATGCCTTATAATTTTAATATATTTAAAGTTTATATGTATGGATAGAAAATTCAGTTATATTACAAAATAATATCTCTCAAAGACAGAAATTCAGATAGGCCCCTATAGATAGGGGACACATACACACACTAGAGTGTGGCTACCCAATCCAAGCCCGACAGGTCCCGACGGTAGGCCTACCCGACGGGTCGGGCCGGGTTTGGTCAAAAATGTATAAATCATATTCAGGCTTGGGTCGGATTCGGTCAGCTTTCAGTGAAAATGTACTGTAAAAAATAATAAAATAAAGTCCTTTTGTCTGTCCTGTTTATTGCTTGGGGACTGTTATTTACCCTACGTGACAACACCTGAACACAACACACACACACTGGCTATTTGTTTCTACCTCTCCCCTTGCTGGAACCCTCGGACCTTCCGCCGCCCGATTAGCCATGATTAAACGGTGAAAATAAAATTACAGAGGGAGACTAGTTTTCCTATTTTATCTTATTTTGTTATATTTCTCCCTCACCCCTCACTGGAAGCCTCGGACCTCCCGCTGCCCGCTCCGTGCTTTAGTAATTAAATAATGTCGGTTTGGTTTTGGACATAACAAAACAGAATGACTGTCGGGTTCGGACAGAAATATGCAGCCTGTGCCGCACTCTAACACACACACACACACACACACACACACACACACACACACACACACACACACACACACACACAGGAAAGGAAAGCCGGACATTATCATCAATTTATAAACACCCCCCCAGAGGCCCTGGACAGGACGTGAAAAGTGGACATGTCCGGGCAAAAGAGGACGTTTGGTCAGCCATTCTGAAAGCTATCACTGATAGCTCAGTGTTTGGTCAGTAACATGAGTCTAACAGTCTCGCCACTCAAACAGAAGATACATTTGTAGAGTTCTCTCTCCTGTCTGATTCAAGTGGGAACAGGATGCCAGAAATGTAGAAAACACATGTATTATGTTGATTTAAATACCCCATTCACATTTTTAGGAAACCTAATCTGTAGTTTAGATCTGCTAAATGCCAACTAATGAAGCTAAATGTGCTATATTTCTTCTTCTTCTTCTTTCTGTCATGTTTAACTTAGGCATCTGCGTATTGTGAACATAACAGAGCACAATACCAATTAAAATTGTAATTTCAAATAATAACAAACAATATTTATGTGCATTCCTTATTTACACAATCACTACCAGCAATCAGAAGCAGGTGTAGATTTTGTTAGTAGCTCCGAAAAGATCAGAGCTACTAACATACTGATGAATGGTGAAATATACATACATTTCCTTCTGTGAACACATTCTGCTCATGTTTCATGAATGAGACCCACTGTGCATGGTTAGTTGTTTTGCACAGTGAGTATCAGTCATCGCATATTTCTTGACTATGTTAATGGTTTTATGCAAAGAAATCATGTGGTTTATCAACTAGCTGAAAAAAACTACAAATGGCCCAAAAGAAAATAAAAAACAATATTTTCCTCAGAGCTGGCAACCACTAACAACACACGACACACTGCATTTTGTTTTCCACAGTTACTTAAGGTTCTTCTCCATTCCCCACTGAGGATAATAACAGCAAAAAAACGCTTCTCTTTGGTAATTAGGGATGGCTACCAAAAGCTACTGGGGAAAACAAACATCCAGTCCTCTTCCTGTTTTGGTTGTGCAATGTTTGATGTGCTTCCTTTGTCTCATAAATCAAGCCTTCATTTTCCCAGGAGATCATACCCTCTGGCAGACAGAATTGCAGAGTGAAAGCAAGGCTCATAGGAAACCAATCTAAACACAGATGGTGTCATTATTCTATAGCTATTACACTGTGTAAACAACATTCACACAATCAGGATAAGTTAAACCTAAAACCGTATCTACTTCCACTTTAATTCAATATACCGCATCACTTTTGACCTCCAGCCCTTTGTGTGCCCTTCCTCCTCCTTTGACTGAACTGTGAGCCAGATCATGACACAGTAGAAGTCTACAGTATCAAATGTTGCCTGAACGTTAACTGCACACACTGTTAATACTTTCCCGGCCTCTACCTCCAAACTTGAATTATTCACACTGACCTGTATGTGGCAGAGGGCAGTGAACCTCATCTCTCTGGACACGCTCCCACAGGCAGCCAGCAGGGGTCCCCGGACTCGCTCCAGGGCTGCCAGACTGACAGCAGGCAGGCTGGAGCAGAGGCTTAGGAAGAGGCTGAGGGTGGCGGCCATGACTGGGGGGTGGGGGCTGACCAGGGAGGCATCCAGCAGGGACAGGATGTCAAACAGCTCGTCCTCTGACTGAGGTCGGTAGCGCTGGAGGATCCTCAGCACCTCACACTGACCCCAAACATCACACTCCTTGAGCCTGAGAGGACAGACAGACAATATTGAATAATGGCCAGAAAAGTGTTTTTAAAGAACAATATATTGTAACAGTGAAGCTGACCTTTGACCTTTTGGATAAAAAATGTCATTACTGCATCATTTTATTCTAAAAGACACTTCTGTGAAATTTTATTATAATTGGCGTATGAATTCTTAGATCATTGCCAAAAACATCTTTTGTGAGGTCGCAGTGAACTTGACCTTTGACCTTCAACCACCAAATTGTAATCAGCCCACTGTAATACACTGTAATCAGTGTATTATTAAATCTAGCTTTAGGACTCACCATCGTACCTCATACACCATGGTAGGATGGTCATCCCTCACTTTGTGCAGGTTACAACACTGGCACAGTCAAGTCTATAAGCTCATCTCAGTTGAATTTCCAATTTACCCAAGCCAGAAGTTTTTGTACTTGTAAAGCAGCCATAATCTTAGGTCTCCAGTTTTAAGTGCCTTTTACCACCACAGAGGTTGGTGAAACAAGGCTGTTCTGCTACAGTCCCTGGTCCTGGAAAAATCAGCAGGCCAAGTTCAAACACCTAGCTGTAGCTGCTTTAATTAACTAAGAAATTCCAGACCCAATACTGCTGCCTGGTTAATGCACTGTATCATGTACTGTATTTTGACATACCTATTGTAGCTGCTGTTATTTGATGTTGCCGTGTTTGTGTTCGATGCCGCTACTTTAACCTTGCCTTGGCGAGGTCTCACTTGCGAAAGAGGTTTTAATCTCAGTTTGACTTCTTAGTTAAATAAAGGTCATGGACTTTCCATCACAATCTGTGTATCATCTTGACATCAAATTATATTTTTCATGTTAAAATCAAAGGCTAGAAAGTAGTGCCTCTGGGAATGCTGAAGACAAAATCTCCCCAAGGAAAGGAAATGTCGTAGAAATGCTCAGCCTGTGGTTTTAACTGAGTGAGTTGATGTAAAGCATCTAGAAAGCTCTCTGTACCTCTAATGCTTTCCTCTAATGTTTTCCTGATAACACTGTCTTACATTGAAATCTATCAGGAAGTACTTGAAGCAATTCGGCTATGCTGATTTGATTTAATCTGTGTAGATAAATGGCTAATGGTTGTACACAGAGGAAAGGGCTCAAGACTGCAGATTAACATTAGTTGTGCAATGAATACAAAATCATGAGGGAAAAAAACAAAGGCTTATATACAAAATACAGAATATGTTTACTAAAGCACACAAAGGTTATACCTGCATATCTGTAAATAGCCTCAGTGTCATTCTCACACCCGTCACATATCAACTCCTCCTCAGATTAGACAGAAATAAAAGACAGCAAGTATAACAAATAAGAAGTTAGAAGATCATAACTGCTACGAGTGTGTGCTTAAATGAAAAAAAAGGGCTTCAGCTACCTCCACTTGTCATGTCAATGTTGCCATGTTGCACAATGTCATTTATAGAAAAAATAATAATAAAATCAATGCTGTCCAAACCATATACTGCATAATAAAATTGGACAACATGACAGCTCCCCTGAAGTGAAGCAGTATAGGTCATAAGCCCCGCCCTCTCCATGTAAGTCAATGGGAAATGGGCCAAACTAGTATTGCCAAGTTTTCAGGTAGTTCTTATCACACTGCTGTTTGTTTTTCTGATAATTTAGGTTTTAATTAGTTATTTGATTTGCTATTAAAAAAACGAGGGAGGGTTACATCTTGACTGAGAGCTGTGTGTGCCAATCACTTTGCTTCAATCAGTGCTGCTCCTTGTGATTGGGTCAGACGGGTGTAAGTGCAGGAAGTCGACACACCAGAGGTAACTAGCTCCAAATGACATCACCAGTGCAAGATGGCAGCAGCCATTTTGGCTTCCATTTTGTGCAGTGGGAGGAAGTGGAGACGCATCGTCCATCAGCGTACCATTCAACCACATGAACAGATTCCTTTTTTTAATTTTTTTTTAACTATTTTCATTTAGTGACAAAGTTCCCTGATGCTCTAACCTGTTGAGGAGGTGGTGGGTGATAGGTTTATTAATAGCAACTCCTCCCTCCTCCCTCAGGATCTCCTCCAGAGCTCGAAGACAGTTTACCATCACCACTGGGTCTGGGTCCCTCAGCAGGCTGTACAGCTCGTTCACCACTGCAGCATCTGGAAGAATCATGAACAAGAGGTCTATGGACATGGTGTGGATACATATACTGAGATTCTTCAAGTCGAGCAGTCGTTTTTATGTGTGTGTGTGTGTGTGTGTGTGTGTGTGTGTGTGTGTGGTGGCGGCAGCTGACACAACATTAACTGGGTCGCCTTGTCTGCACAGCTCTGGATGTAGATTTTGCCATGTTGTTACTGGGTTCTTCTTCTGTTACGCATTTAATGCTGTTCAACGTCTGGGGTCAAAGCCCTGGGTGGAAACTTGGGAGCATGCGCAGACTGCCTAGTCCAGTTTGGGTCCAACTGACTGTACACATGCAGGAGTAATCTGACTCCCAATTGCATTATCTGTGTGTTAGTTTGACTTAGAGAAGTTCCATTTAGTACAGTCAGTCTGACTTATATTTAAACATGTATTTTAAAAGTCCGGTTGACTAACACAATAAATCTATTTTCTGGATGTCAGGTTAGCTAACTTTTTTGTCTAACTACATTACATTTCAGTGTTTCCCCACAGAATAAGGATCTATGTGTGGCAGTACTGGAGTGAGGGGGGTGCTATCTTTCCAGTATTTTGCACCTGTGTGCCCTTGTGTATCAGTCTCTGCTACCTCTCAAAACTCTGAGGTTTTTGTGGGTCCATGAACGCAGCACAGGAGGAACTCTTTGGGAGTTCTTTTTTTCCCCTCAGCAGCACTATGTGGAGTTTTGCGTTGTGGGGTGGATAACTGATCGATCCGATCCGATCAGAGCTGATCAGAGCAAGTCAATGCAAGAGAGGAGCAGCTGCTGCAGAGAACAGTGAAAACAAACTTTTAGACCAAGATATATCTGTGAGCCTGTGATCCACTCATTAATTACCTACATTTGCCATTTGCACCTTTGTTACAACTTATCTGCTCTAAATGTGGTTCTTGCATGCTCCACCTCCTACACCCAATCTGGGTGTAGGAGGTGGAGCATGCAAGCACCTCTACTGCAGATACTAAGTTTAGTATCTGCACCTCTACTGCAGATACTAAGTTCCCAGCTGCCTTGAAGAAAAAGAAGCACCACCTCTCTTTTACCACGATGTGATTATGATGGAGCAAAACCCAGAACAACATGTGTAACATTAATCTTTTGAGTGTCACTGCAGTCTTTATATGTTTACAGCATTTAGACTAATTGCTTCACACTGTGCCAAAATGATTGTGACAATCAGTGTATCCCTCACCCTGGGATATTATCTGAAGATGAAAATTTCACAGGTGAACACAATTTATTTATTAATTTATTTATTGAAGTTTGTTATGGCGATCTTGGCCTGCATTACAGGACTCAAAATGAGGATATGAAGTTTAATTATTGTGTGAGAACTGGGGCTGGCTTTATTTCCAGACTTTACTAATTCACTCTATCCATACATGTAGGTGGTGAAGATGTAAGTAAGTCGACTGAAGAGGGAAAAGCGTGTGGCAGCCACCGAAATGTCTCCAGTACGCTGTGGGCGTGCACAATCATACTCATTGCAGCGATTTTAACGCAAAAACTAAATACTTGCTTGGTGATATGAATTTATAATATTGAAAGATACTGGAAACTGCTGATGCTCTGTTTTACTAATATTTGAAGCTATCTGATGTGCACTCCTCCACTGACCATGAGTGTCTGTTGCATCCCTCTCTGCTGCGCTCCTTGGGTGGGAATATGATGGTGAGACAGTGATGATGAAATATTAAGCGGAATTCGGGGTGAGATTTGAGTAAGCTTATAATTTTTAGAACTTAAAGGTTCTAAAAACTTCATCATGGAAAACTTATGGCTGACTAGCACAAGCCGCTTGCTGGATTAAATGTTTAAATGATGCCTACATTGACTCCAATTGTTCACATAAGAGCAAAATTCAAAATGCTGTCAAAAATTCAGTTTTTGAGATAAAATTCTGAAATTTGCCACACATCATCTACCATGACTCTAATATTGTTTTTTTCTCATGAACACTGAAGATTTATTTAGCAAGAATTTGCATGTATATGTTTACAGTAGCATTTACAGTCAAACATTTTGATGCACTGTAGGCTCAATTTTTGATAAATCAAAAATCAGAGAAATGTAGTTTGTGTAGGACAGTCTGAAGATGCTCTGTAGCAAGTTTGGTGTCAATTGAGCAAAAACTGTGGGAGGAGATAGGTTTAAGAAGTTTTACAGTTTTTGAAAAAAACAGAGTGATGGACTTCATAATTTTTAATAGGTTTAAGGGTACAAAAGTTTCTTCAGTATTGGGGCTACAGTTTGATGAAAGCTGTAAAGTTGTAGCATGTATGGTTGACTTGTTATGAATTTTCAAAGTTTTGAACTTTATACGCTTGCTGTAGCGCCACCATCAGGCCTATTGGCTTGAGTTTACAGCTGAGGATATCTGGCATTAGACTGGACCTTTGTGCAAAGTTTGGTGAGTTTTCACCCATGGGAAGTATGATTTCCTCAGAAGAAGAAAGAAGAAGAAACATAAACATTTTCAAACCATTACTTTTTGCAATGGGTGCAAAAACCAACTCCTCATGTTGACCCCCCTCATAAGCCCTCAGTCATCCTTGTTTGTTCTCTAACTCCTGGTTCATATGCATCTCACAATGACAACTCTAAAAACCACCTGTTTTTGCAGTCTCTATTACTGTTGGTTGCCCAACAGTCTCTTTAGGTGCTGCTGAACACTATAATCACTATCATCCCAATAATGCAATTTCACCATGATCGACTAATTGTGTTTTTTATTGCCATCTGTGTACAAATCATATATTGTCCCATCCTTATAAAAAGTTTATCTCAGTAATGCATATACTGCTGGAGCTTTGATGCTTCATGGCTGCCGCCCTATTCCATGCACCTCACATGCACATGAAGTTGTTTCTGAACACCAAAACTGTCGCTGTACAACAACATAGGAAAAAAAGGACAATGAGAAAGAAAAACAGAGACAAGATAGCCTTCCATCCAGCCTACCTATCTCAGAGTTGGGTTGGAGGTTGTGCAGTTTGGCCCAGCCGAGCACAGCAACTCGTCGTACACAAGCTGCTCTGTCCCTCAGTCCTGCTGTCAGAGGCTGCTCCACGTACTCCACCAGACTGGGTAACCTGGGACGCACAGACACACAATCAAAAACAAATTCATTTCAACAGTTACAGGCTGATGTGACTGTTCGTACTGAAGTCAATGTGTGTAGCACCTCACCTGAGGTTGGTCATGTTCCTCAGGGCCAGGCTGCGGACCATGGGGTTTGGATCCTGACAATCTTTCCTCAGCGTGTTGATGACCAGCAGAGACAGCTCGGGGTTTAAAGTGGCATAGGAACAAAGGAAGACGTAGACCAGTTTCTTCTGGACTATGTCTACTGTGGCACACGCTTTTACCATCTCACTGAACAGGCCTGATACGTCCACACCCTGTGACATCGCCCTGAGAAAAAGAGACACAATGTACAGCAGAGGATGATGGGAATGTCATTGGTTTTTGGTTTGCTGGTATTTGGTCTTTAAGTATTGCACAAACTAAAAATTGATGATGATTGATGAAGACTGACTGAGCTGCTCATCCTTCCAGGTAAAGACCTCTCCCGACCCTGATCTTTCCATCACCATTGAGGACCTGTGGTGCCCCTGACTCGGACTACACGGAACCTGGCTGTGACACTGGATGTTCAGCTGTCCTTCCCTGTGAGACACTGGTCCATCCTACATCCATTAATGACTAAACTGTACACCACAGCCCATCCACTACACTCTGTCACTGCCAATCTGCCTGCTACACCCTCATTACAAAATGATTCCCAGCTACCAATCCATTAAGTCCTGACTGTTTGCTATCCTGACTCCCCGATGATGGAAAAACATTAAACATTAAAATCAGGACAGCAGAAACTCTACACATGTTCCATCACAGACTGAAACTCATTTGTTCAGATTGAGCTTTGGCCCATAAAAGAATATTTTAAAAAGCAGAAATCTCTCTCTCTCTCTCTATCTCTTAGTGTCTTAATATATGTGCATCAGCACATTTGATGAAGTTGATGTACTTGAAGCATGATTCTGCACTTTTTGGGGTTGTGCCCACATAGTTGAGTGCACTTACTGTAAGTTGCTTTGGATACAAGTGACAGCTAAATAAATATAATGTAATGACTGAGTTGTGATGTACAGCGGATGTTAAGGTGGCTACACAAAGAGGAGACAGACACCTGGAGAAAAATGCTAACAAAAAAAAGCAGTGTAAGCTGATTTCACAGTGCCAAGCAGTGACTTGATTTTGTTCAGGAGATGTATTTGTTAGAAAAGTGCTAAAACAAACACAACAGCGGCACTCATAGATAAATTGACTTGCTTAATGGGGGCGAAACAAACAGGAACAAATGTGTGTCAACTACAAAGCCATCATCAGTGTGGTAAAACAAGCAGGAATGGCAGTTTATATGAATAGGAGAGCGTTATACAATAACAAGGACAGAGAAGAAATAACTGAGTGATAAGGTGCATCTGTGAAAGAATGACCTGCCCAGCAACAGTCTGTCCCAAGTAGGAGGAAAATCTGCAGCAGTCACCACTTTCACAGGATAAAAGGTAAAAAAACAGAGGGGTCTTCCCTCAGGGCAGATAGAAAGGAAAGCCTGGCTTATTTTAATAAATCTTGCTAGTGAGTGTTCGTTTCATTACCGTGGCTTATATGAATCCCTGCTCAGTAACCATGGTAACTTATACTGCTGAACCAGCCTGCTCTAAGGCAGGCTAACTGTCAAGCTTAGTGTAGCTGCATGTCAAAGAATCCCAAAAGACAGTTCTGTGAAGTACATCTTCAGGCAGGAAACACTTTTATCCTGTGCCTCAGACCTTTCTCTCACAATGTGACCGAGCATGAATTTACCTGTTTAATTTAGTTCCAAAGAATATAATAAAAAAATAAAGTTTTAAAAATAATGTCTTACCACTTTTACTGTTGAAAAAAAGCCAATGGTTATTTGACACAGGCCGAACTATTTCAGTTCATCCCCATTTTATTCACGATCACCCTTGTTTTAGTTTAGTTTAGACTGTATAATGTAGCGATGTCCATATTTCCCATCATGCCTGGTGCTGACCTGAGTAGTTAGCAGTTTGCAGTTGAGTTTACTGTTTAAGTTCCAAAATGCAAATGTCACTGTTTATCAGTGATTACAATGTGTCTGTTCAAAACATGGTGGTTCCTGTCATTTTTGTGTTACTTTATAGTTCACACCAGTAGCGAGTTGGCTGTTATACTCAGCGATGTCAGCCACCTCTCTCGTTATGATCAACTTTATGCCCAATTGCTTCAAGGTGTCTCTCAGCAGCAGTGGTATCTGCCTCTCTTTTGTTTAAATAGATAAGTTTCTCTCAAACTTAGGTTGCAAATTTGATAAAATCCTCGTCAGTGAGCACTTCTCCTTTTCTAACTTAATCCACCAACCTGACATGTGTGGCACATCAAGATGCTGATAAAAGTTGAATGCAAAATCCTGGTGTTGAAAAAAGCTTTGGTTTTCACTATGGTCATGTATGCAAGAGCGCAGAAGTTAATGTTTTTTAGAGGGTGTGGTTACTGCAAACATTTGGCAAAATTTAAGAGAGACATACAGAATAAAGTGATATTGAACTTGAGAACAGAAGCCTTCCTTGTAGATGATGTGTTCAAGGACCACTGAAATGTGAAAATCTGACAATATTTTCTGTTTTTACTGCTTCTGATTCTGATTCTGATAAATGTTGTAATTTTGGTGATTTTTTTTTAATGAAACCACGCCTTTCAAACCTGCCAGTGGGATTTGGGGTCAAGGGGAAATAAATACAAAATGCAATTTTTTAAAGTTTTGTGTCCCTCCCCTGAGCCAATATATAAACACAAGTCCCTCCCCAGTGCTTAAAAAAATACTTGATGTGCCTCCCTCTTTTTGCACCACACCCTTCCCCTTCATAAATAAAAAACAGTCCCTTATAATGTACCCGTAATGTGTGGTGAATTTCTCTTTAATTTATCTTCAAAATTGTACAGGAAAACACAAAAATATGAATAAATGATGTGAAGTACGAAGAAGAAATGTGAAGTACATCAAAAATGCTCTTCACTTTTCCTGCTGTTTAGAGTGGGGGTCTTTCCAAACAGGATAACAATTTCCGCAAACTTCTGAAGGAAAACTTCCTGAGTCTGAGAATTCAAATCTGAGGAAATCATCAGTGTGTTAAGACATCCTTTTCATGTTGGTGGTCAGGCTCCTTATGGACAGGACTCATATTAAGAAATTCAACAGCTTGCGGAAATTTGTGCCAGTTCAAATAGGAGGAGATTATCAATATGGCACTACATATTTTGTGGTGACTTTTATTCATAGTTTGGTAGCTTGGCAGTTCACTTGATCACAATCAGAAGGGGCCCCACTAAAGAGACTGAAGAGGCCCCTAATGGGTGACTCCGGCCCTGCAGCTGACCCGCTGTGGCTGGAGGTTGGCCAGAGGACAGTCTGTCAGTCGGTCAGTCTGTCTGTAACCTACCTGATGACTTTGAGGATGGTGTTCCTGTAGCGCAGCTGGTCAGACTGGACGTTGGGGTTGGACAGAGCTCTCCTCAGCTCCCTCACCGTGTCCTCACTGCCCAGATAAGGCATGATGCTGTTTACACACAGCCCGCACCCTCTAATTTAAAATATCACTAACGACACTGCGCCATCCTCAACACGCTGATTTGTTACTTTTGAAAACACAGTCTAACACTCCAAACGGTGGTTCATTCTCAACACCACTTGATGACTCGATTGTTTACACTATGCACACTTCCGCATTTCTTCTTCTGCTTGTAGCCTCTAGATTTGACCCCATGCTGCCCCTGCTGGTTGGAGTAAGAATAACACCCTACTATCTAAATTACTGACGTCAAGGGGCAGCTCCTCAACTCGCCCACTCCACCTGTCACAGCCTGCTGCACAGACTTACAGAGACACCTACTGGTAAGGGAGTGTAGCAACAGTGACAGTGCACAGCATCGTCTAAATGAAGTTCCCATGATACAGTTGTTTAGATTAAACTACCCAACAGCAGGGCCTAGTGAAGTACTTCTTCTTTAATCCGCTGCAGGGCCCCATGGCAGAATTTTCACAAAACGACAAACTGTAAACCTGGGACTTTAGGGCCCCTGACCTATATATTTGCCCACATTTTCTCTGGCTGGTAATCGGGCCTTGCCCAGCACCACCTACAACATCAAAATGCTTCTTATGTATGCATGTTTATGCATCATGAATGATAATCCAAAATGTATCATCAATTAGATGTGATCAAACCATGTAGATTTGTTTATGAATTGGTTAACAAATCTCTGCAGTAACGACTGTTCCCATCCTGGCTCCCTAATGGTGGAATAAACTCCCCATTGACATCAGGACAGCAGACAATCTACACATCTTCCATAGAAAGACTAAAAAACTAATCTGTTCAGATTGCACTTTGGCCCATGAAAATAAATGAATAAATAAAAAAAAATAAAAAATAAAATCTTTCTCTTTCTCTTCATGTAGCAATTGAAACATTCTGCCTATTTGAAGAAGCTGATGTACTTGTAGCATGAATTTTACAATTATTTGGGGGTTGTACCCACATGCTTAAAAGAACTTATTCTAAGTCAGTTTGGAAAATGCATGTCATGTAGTCCCAATAACTGGTAACACGATAGATTAAATGTGTAAAAGTGGCAAAATGCCCTTTAACAGGATGTCTTAACATATCACACACATAATTCAATGCTTTTCAGACCTTTTCAGGACAGTTTTTAACCAAATTTGAGACTGATTTTTGGACAAATCACCTTTTTCTTATTCAAGCATTGCAAGCTAAGTATCAAGGTAAATAGAATATAGGCCAGAGCAGAGCTCAGGTAGGTTTTATATGGGAATAGAATTATTAGAATGAGTTAGGTTAATCTACATTACCAACAGGGAAGGTAAGCGACAGTAAAAACACAGTGTTGGGATCAGTGGTCGGTTGGAAGAGTTGTTACAGTGGAAAAGTGGACCTCACAAATTAACTGAAGACAATTTAATGTCTTTTAGGGCCTAATACTTAAATATGTACAAAAAGACATGATTGTCCAAATTGCTGATCCAGAACCAGGGATGGGGGAGCTGTCCAGGGCTCTCAGTATTATCAGTATACGACAGCAGGATGACAGCTGCTGACAATGCAGGAGTGCAGTGTTGAGAACTGACATTTTCAAACTTTTTTTTTTTTTTAAATTAAGCGAGAAAGTAACTTTTTTTTTCCACCGAGGGAAATTACTATCAAGCTGCAAACTGTTCGATTTAGAATTTATTAAAACTCCATGTAGGAAGTATTTTACTTTAGACCCCATTTCACGGCAAACATATTGACGTCATATCAGGAAAAGCACGAATCTAATCAATAACATTAATGACTGCACTGTTCAGTTAAGATATTCCAGCTCCCGAGATCATGCATCCTTCCTCACACTTGCACAGATGCATTAGTGCTTTTCATTATGTGTGCGCTTCTCCTGCTATGGCAGCTTACAGTGAAAAGGTTTTGCCTCAGTGACAATGGTCAGACATTTTTTAATCAAACTTTTTAGCCAGGCTCCGACATACAACTGATTTCTGTCTCTACTCACATAACACCCAAACAGTACTTGAGTCTGAGTTGATGATGGTTTTATTGATTGTGAAAAGCAGGAAATCTCCAAACACAGACAGCTTCAGACCTCCAGCAGTCTAAGTCCAACCCCGATCCAAAAGCAAACATCCACTCCACCTGACCCCGCTGGCTGGGGTTTAAAGGCAGAGCTTCATAAAAAGGAAGGGTGGGAGGGACTTGGTGCTGGACGGCCAAACAGCTGACAGACAGACATTCTGAACGCCACCCAGCTGGTCCAAAGGAAGCTGCTCAAGCCTTCCTCTGGGCCGTGTGGGCAGATCCAGGTGCCAGAACCGATAAACCATTTCTTTTACACACGATACATTCACCAACATTAACGTCATTCACTTCCAAAAGAAGAGTCAACAAAAAACCCTGTTCCACTTCCCCACAGCAAAGCACCCCAGTCAAAAGATAAAATACTCAAACACACACACACGCACGCGCACACACACACATTCACACTCAAATTGATTATTATCTGGCAAGAGTGATTTGGAATGTTTTCTCTTTAAATGGAAACTCATTTCTGCGTTCAGATAAATTAAGTAAATCAGTTTATATGAATTAGGAAAGGGCAAAAGGAAAGGCAGATCTGAATAAAAAGGGGTGGATAGTAGAACATACTACCTTGAATTTACATTTCATTCCAAAATGGTGACAACAGGCTTCATTTCAGCAGCTCTTTCCAAAGATGGATAAATAATAATGCATGCTGTCCATTTCCTCTCCCACTGTTAAAGATGACAGTGATTTTGGTCTGTGTGCTCTCAGCATTCTGACTGAAAAGGGGGATGAGATGGACAGCAACATCAACACCCACACAAACACACACTCACGCACGCACACAGTGGCAGTGTCTATGACAAATTGGGGCTAGGAGCCGGGCTGGTGGAGTTGTTGTCCTGATTTGCTGCCTGGCTTCCTCGTGGTGGAACCTCGATAATGCGAGGCTTGTCAATAATGCGAGCTCGGCGGTCGCCTTTCTCAACAATTCCAATTATCCACGCTCCGCCCGCCGCACCCTGACCTCCGGCTCCGGAACTCTGGCTCTTCATCTCCGAGCAAAACTTGGCCGCCTGTTCTCTGGGGAGACAAACCAGCAGCCCACCTGGAGGGAAGAGAAAGAAGACAGATTTTAGGTCAACACTTGGTGTTAATGATTTATACTTTCAAACAATAAGTGATTCTAATTGCCTGGTCTGTTTGTTTTGGAGAAGAGACCTCTGTGGATACTTTGACTCCCTATAAAAATGTACTGATCAAAAAAAAACAGTAAAGGAATTCTAGAAGGTTTTAGCTGTTTGCAATCTGTAATTCACCGCTAGACGCCACTAAATCCCCTAAATCTTACACACTTCATTTTAATAAGATGTAAACGGGTGAGTTATAAAAAACAAAAAAACAATTCACCCCCTGTAAAGTTGTCATAAATGTTGGAATTAGCTATAGAACCAAGAACAGTTTTTTTGTGCCAAGCCATTAACATGTTTGTTGCTGTTAAGTTGGGCGTTTTACCATAGGAATTTCTGCGGGGACTGACTCTGTTTTGGAGCCAGCCTCATGTGGCCATAAGAGGAACTGCAATTTTTGGCACTTCCGCATTGGCATTCTCTCTCAGCCTCAGAGGTTGCCACTGTCTGCTCCAAATACCATGAAAAACTCTGCTTTTATAATGAATTTATTTTATTAGGAATGATGAATTTTGTATTTTATAAAACTGAAAAGGGGCAAGAGTCTGGAAACACAAATATATTTTCATATCCTCATTTTCTTTTTTCCATAATTATCCAGACCTGGAAGTTACTAAAATCACGACAACATTAATTGTGTGTAAAAATTAGGTTCATACCAGAAGTCTCTGCTGACGTGCCCTGAACCAGATTAAACAGGTTTCCACAGGCTTTGCTGATGGCAGCCATCTTGGCTATAATTGGTAGGTTGTGGATGACGAAGGCCACTTCGTTTCGTTGCTGTGCTGCCAGGTTGTTGGCGTGCCCCAACAACCCAAAACCTGTCACGTCTGTTGCAGCATGAGCCTGGAACTTGTGCATTAGGCCTGCCGCTGGAGACATAAATTCATTAAATCACGTTAAATCACTATTACAAAAAGTCACAGAGAGATTTCAACTTCAGCAGGACCAAAATCATCTATAAAGTAAGCCAATGCATGTTGAGGTTATCACCCACCCCACTCATGACTAAATTAAAGCCATAATGCTGGAAGTAACCTCAAATCAATGGTGTGGAACCACATAGAGCCAGACATTACAGAATCTCTCAGCTGTAACTGAGAAGGTAAATATGTTTCCACAGGTGTAGTGTACCTGTACGGTTTAGCGTTGCCATGGAGAACATGGCCTCCTGATAGGCCTCTTTAACTTCCTCTCTGGTGACAACTAGCTTGATCTTGTTCCACCTTTCAGGCTGGTGAGGTATGAAAACAGACAGGAAGGCGCACATATGAGGAGGGTGAGAGCACACAAAAATTTTAATATGATAACAACACACTAAATTATGTTTATGTGAGCGAAGTGGAGCAGCTGACCTGATCGAGCCATTGGTGAGCATTCACAGCGACCTGCGTCCCCAGAGGTTTGGTCAGAACCAAGACATCCCCTGGAACAGCACCATCTGGCCTGGAAAAACAAAGCACACGCATATCACTGCTGTCCATTGTGGATTTATGGATTATTTTCTCAATTTTGTATATCTACAACATATTAGAAAATTGTGATTATAATTTCCAAGAAACTGCTTTTTTAAATCTGACCAATAGTCCAAACTCCAAATAAATTTTGTATACAATCACATATAACAGAAAAGCAGTATATTTGAGAAGCTTAGGTCGATAATCTATTAATTGTCAAATCAAGTTATTGAACAATCGTTTCAGCTCTAGTGTACTTTATTGTTAATATGGTTAGCTGGACAAATGAAGACAGTACCATAACATAAATTTCAAGTGCAGTTACAGTCCAGTTTGAAAGAAGAAAAAAAGTAAGAAGCTAAGATGTCATCACCATTAAACTTCACATATTGGTATCAGAGAATCAAACACTGTCTTGACCATTTCACACCAACATTTACCATCATAAATGAAGAAATATCCTTCATAGCAGACTCAGTAGTTCCAAATCCAAATGTAGCACGGATTTTAAACACATTTTCAGAAAAAAAGGTAAAAGGAAATGTGACTTTATGTGCTCTGCCATCCACTGTTTTGCAGTAATTGGGAGCTGGTTCATCAAGATAAGCAGTAGTTTACACTAATTCTTCACTCGGGTCACACTGCAGAGAAAGAGGGCGCAATGAGATGATGTAATCCAAAGAGTGAGACTGAAAACTCAAAAGCAGGAAAAGCGATGGATCTATTATTATGAAGAGCACACGCAACAAAGCTGAGCAACTAATGTTACAGCTCTGTGCTCATATATACATGCGTTAGAAGCCCCAGAGACGACAAAGAAAGGTAACAGCAGCCTATGCAATGACGGTATGTCACAACTGTAAGTCACGACTGAATCATTATTTATTTTGCTGAATCTGTTTCCCCTTCACTTAGTTGCATTTACCTTTCACTGAGACACCAACTTATACACTTCTCCCCCAAGCATAAAACCTTTTTTTTTTAAAATCATATTTCAGATTTTGTTTTACTTTTTGACACAAATTAAAAATGCATGTAAAAAGAGGTGGATTGACACCCACCCATTGTTACCGGTTTATCCACTGGGACTATCCACAATAACTGTCTTCAGGACAGACATTCAGACATGTCACAACAGAAAAGCACAGAAGGAACTATTAACACTTAGGATGGCTTTGTCCCATTATAAGTCGTTCAAAGACATGGAATTCACTTGTTATAGATGTTATTATACACCTATGCAGTTTTTGGTATAAGATGTAGACGGAGGGTTGACGGACAGAGGCTGGTGTATGCTGTACAAAAAGCACCTTGAGGCAAATTTGTGATTAGTGATATTAGGCTACATTTAAAAGACTCAACTTGACTAGATATCAAAATGTTTGCTGTAAACAAAGGTCTATCGATCAGAGGGACATGGAGCCACAAGACATGTTTGCTTTTTGCTGAGACTGTGACAACTGTCATCAGCACAATCTATTAACAAACCAGCTCACTACAGGCTATAGTTATTTCTATACACCTCCTGCTGGCTAAATTAACAAGGTCAAGTACATTATGTTGGGGGCTAATGAAATGCATTCTGGGAAATTTAGGAAATATCAAACTGAAAATGAATTGCATGAGGAGAGGTGGGTACACAAAAATGGTGATTTTAAATAAAATCACCAAATAGATGATAAATATTATCTACATGAGAAATCAAAGATTTAGATTGTGTCAGAGTGACTAGGGTGGTAAGTCATCTACAAAGAATAAGTGCAGTTGCCAAAGAGGCAGAGACACAGCAACAGTTTCACTGACTCACATGATGAACTCATTAGGCTGACAGACAACTGATGCTACTCCTCCTACAATGATCCAGGGGTTGATCACCGTCTGGCCACCTGTCACAGAAGTCCCTCCCTCCTCTGCTGCATCACGAAACCCCTGAATTATCAGCGGCATCACCCGCTCACGGTCCTGTGTCACACATGCACATACAGACGATAATGAATCATGAAAGGGACTTTACGAAACCTTAAACAAATCAACATAAACGTTTTTAAAATCCACGCTGTTTAAAATAGATACTGCGCTCATTGTATTGTGCACAATTAAGATTAGCAGAGGATACTCAAATGTGACAAAATAAACAAAAGCAAAGTCAAGACCTTCGCGTCCACCCTTGAACACATATCATGTTACCTTATCATTCATCTTCTGGCTGACACTCAGCAGCATCAGCATGTTGTCACACTCTGTGATGCCCATAGCATAGAGATCACTGAGGACGTTAGCACAGGCTATCCTGCCCTGAAAAACAGACAGACAGACAGACAGACAGAGTGTGTGAGAGAGCAAAAACTTGTCAAAAATGGCATGAATAACTTAAGGCTCTGTCACCATGTCTAAAAAATAGTTGTTTTTTTAAACAGAGTTTCAGGTTGGTACCAAATTTTACACCACAAGCTGAATAACATTCAGCATCTTAAGAATGATTTGTACTGCCCTGAAACTACTATTTTTGTAATATTTTTTTTCAATTGATTTCACAAAGAATAACAACAACAAAAACCATTTAAATAAGGTGTATGTCTCATGTCTGTTTGTCATACATTTGTTCAATTATTTCATTCAGTCTGGAAAATGAAAACAGAAAAATGATTGGATTTAGTTTTTTGTAGGCTATTAAAAAGGGAAGATGATGGTCAGTTTGAATTTTTGTTCTTATAAAACATGAAAAAAACCATCTAATTTCTCTGGTTTGTGGATTTCTTGAATTGACTCGATTGTGTCATACAGTGACATCTAGTCGCCATAAGTTGAAGCGGTTTACTTGCTAGACTACCTGTACGATCATTAGAATGATACTGCATAATTTAAAGTGAGAGAGTTTAGTGGTGAACAACTCTCAATATTTTCCAAAACGCAGGTGTTTGTTTAGTTTGCTTGTTTTTTTTTTTTTTTTTTTACACAAATACCTTCATATACCATATGTTAATTTTTATTGTTTTTCCTAGGGATGGCACAGGCATGACCCACCCTTCCCTTCCTCTGATTGGCTAGTACTCATTGCCTTCATTGGTTGGGTTGGTTAGGTGTAGGCAAGAGAAGTGAGATTGTTTAGGGTTAGGGTAAGAATATCAGGGAAGCCAATCAGAGGCAGAGTAAGGCAGAGTAGGGCAGGTCATGAGTTTTGGCCCTACCAAAGGGAAATGTCAGTGAGCTACCAAGGTATGAAAAATAGTTACCCCCACGCCTAATCACTGCGTCTCATATATAGGCTACATATAAGGCTCTCACCCGCCTCCATGTTATGTGTAATGTGTACCTTTCTCTTAACAGCAAAGTTAATACTTCCTGAGGGTATCTCAGTCGTTAATTCACTACCAGTACAGTGATTTGCCTACTGTGGCCTGTAAGTCAGGATAGTTCTGGTCTAGTAATGCCTGTATTTTCATGACATAGGCTACATCACTGATAAACCCAACAGTAAAGGTAAGTGTTAATGGTTAATTAGTAACAGTACTTAACAGAAATAAATTTGTTCTGCACGCTGCTACAGAGTCAACAATTTAATTTTGGCCCAATGTATCGTGTTTTTTTCTATACTGAATGAAATAATTACAAGGATACAAGGACCCTCAAACAGATTATCCTTAGTTATACAACAGTTAGTTCCAGCCCTGCAGTCTGATTGGTCGAGAGAAAGTAAAACCATGATGATATTGGAGTACAACATCACAGTTATTTCACTGTGTATGCATCACTCCACCTCTCAGCTGATTGCAATCAACAATCAAATCAAAACTGATGGTTAGTGTCAGTTAGTGTTGCACGGTATACTGGTACTAAAATAGTACCGCGGTACTAGAGTATTCCAAACGGTACTATACTGCATTTGGAAAATACCGGTACTTTGAAACTGATTCAATTCATTAATTTAGTTAATATATTTTACTCATTTATGCACACAAAATGCCTTTCTTGTTCCTATTGGAGCACAGATTGCACAAGTGGTGTGTATGACAACACCTGTATCAACATTCGCAGCTGGCGCACGTGAAAAAAGACAAGAGAAAGTCTGCCTCGCAAAGGGAGAAAACATGAGAAACATCTGAGCAACCAAACTGTGACGTCCGTACTGAGGTACTTTCGAACCACGATTTTTGGGTACCGTTACACCCCTACTATTTATTGTTCTAAAGGTTTGTAGCCAAAAGGACTTTTCCTTAGGAAAAGTACTGAAAAGTATCAAAATTCATATTGGTATGGGTACCGAAACAAAGATTTTGGTATCGTGAGAACACTAGTGTCAGTTAGTGTGCGAGTGAGTTTATTCCCAGCGGAGTTTTAGTGTACCAGATATTGTCTGTGTGAGCTGCTGTCATCCTGGGCTTCAGATAAAGGGCATTTGCATCCGGTGGAAATTTGTTTAAATACTTTTCCAAGGATGCAACACAACTACTGACCTAACTGACACTAACTGTCAGTTTTGACTTGATTGTTGATTGCAATCAGCTGTGAGGCGGAGTGATACATACACAGTGAAATAACTGAAGTTGTACTCCAATATCGTCACGGTTTTACAGTCTCTCGACCACTCAGATTGCAGGACCGGAACTAACTGTTGTATAATTCTTAGTTATCAGTTGGACATAGCAATATACACAGCTCAACTTGCACGAATTTTGCCTCTATATAGCTAATACTGAGAAATCAGAGTTTAAAAATGAGAACTGTAGTAGAAAGGTATATGTCAACTTTTCCACAGTGAGTAGATGAATAACAGAGTTTATGAACGGCGTGTTACATCATGTCAGCACCTGGTGATAGTACAACTTCAGGATCCTAACAGTACATGCATCACAAAATACACAACACATCACAAACTACACATTGCTTAGGGTATAGTAAACTCACGGTATACAGTGAATGCACGATTTACTCACAATTCACGAGCACAGTGCACAGGGAAAAAGGCAATAAAAACAATTGACTGCTTAACTGATTAGTCAATTAACAGAAAATGAATAATAATTTTTTAATTCGTGAAACAAGCAAATAATTGGCAGATTTATCAATCCAAATACTTGATGTCAGCAGATGAGTTATGTCATCACAAATATTAGTGTGTTTGGACAGCCTTACTTCCTGGACGGTTTCCCAGCAACAGCACGTTGCCCATGTATGCGTGGTTGCCAGGGGGAAACACCTGCTACTACTCACCATCATGTAAGGATCCTCCACCAGAGGGTAGAAGAAGTCTGTGGTCTGGACCAGTGAGAGCCCTCCATGCCTCAGGGGAATCACACAGCAGTCCATCCCTACACCTGCAAATGGGGAAGAAGAGACACTTGTGCAGTGTTTTGCAATGGTATACAATAGCAATAATTATGAACCTGTTGCAAGCGTTGAGAGTGACAATATTACTTTAATAGTTTGTATGTGTACTTGTGGCGGTTTTGTTTACTTAAAGTGGCATTTCTTATAGGACATGTACATAAAATTACAATGCAATGTATGAACAGCACAAAGTGTAACTAGCGTGACACACAATGCTTTCCACATACTGCAGGTTGCACAGCCTCTAAATGCCATAAACTGATTACAGCACTTCCACTCATCATTACGAAATGTCTTTACAAGAGGAAATGTTTGACCAACAGCATGAACTTTGCACTGAACGCATCAAAATATTTCTGCTGAATCATACCTCCGGTAATTTGACAACTCACGGAACTTCTGTCCTCATCTTGAACACTATGGTAGCTAGCTAGGTTACTATGACGTTACGTCATGTAGTAACGATGTAACGCTAGCTTAGTGGAAACCTACGACTTCAAGTACGTTAATTTTAACAAGTTTGATAGCTGAGGACTAACGTCATTAGAAACACGTTGTTTTTATTCTCCCATAGCTGCCCATCTGTCAAATGAGCTGCCATGCGAGTTAACACAAGCTAGCACTGTTAGCAACAGTTAAGCTAGATAACTGACGTTAACCACCAGGCTATCTGACAGGATGCATGGCACATGAAGGCTAGCTTTGCTCATTCCCTACTTGTTTCTTACCGAGTCGGGGGGCAGCCAACTGTTGGCCGAACTCCGATGCTTGGTCTCCGGCCTTCCCTGTCCCGTCGGCCCGGTCCGCCTCCAGTCCCGCCAGGAGTTTGAGCAGAGCCTCCTGCGGGACCTTGCAGCCTCATCCTTTCAGGTCCGAAAAGGCTGTGAGACGGAACCCGCGCTCCAGGCCGTGCTCTTCGGGTTTAAAAGGCTTGTAGCCGGGGGGAAAACACCCCTCGACTCCCACAGCCTCTACAGAAGGAGGCGGGGAAGTTGAGCCTGACATGCCTGCCTGAAGACCACTTCAAACAACCAACGCTAGTCGTGTTCACCGGTGTATAAAGACGCAGAGATGAATGGAGCGTGTGTCCGGCAAGCGCTGCTTGAAACGAGAAACTGGAGTGAAGTAAAATCAAACTAGTACGACTTCCTGTTAGAACTTTTCGCCGTAAAAATTCATAATGTATGTGTCTATTTAATATTCATGTATCCTAAACCTCAGGCTTATGCCAAATGACTTTGACATAGAACTTGGACAACTGCATTTTTAGAAAAGGGCAATTCAAACCCATAGCGAAGGCAGATTCGTCAGAAATCTAAGAGCAGACGTCTTATTTTGAAGGCGTAATTGATAACTTCCGGCTCTTTTCTGTGACTCGCTTGATGATTGTGAAACGTTACCATCTGCCCTCACTGTCAGGTATTGATGTTTTGTGGACCCATTTATCTGTTCTGGGATTACTTGATGACACTGAACTATAAAATACTGTAAAATATGGCCGTTGGGACATTTTTTAAAAATAAAATTAAAGGGAAATAACTTCACTAGGGGTGGAATCACCAGAGGCCCCACCATAAGTCATAATACAATATTATTGCAATTTTAAACCTGTAGCGATATGCTGAGTATTGTGATAACATACATTGCGATATATTGTGATTTACTACCTGTTTTCAATTGCAAATTATGTCCCTAAAGTGCCTTTTTCAACATATTTTTTTCTAATAAGATAAAATTTTAAGTCGGTTCATCTCACTTTAATCATTTTTATTGCAGTAAATTATATCTAGTGGACTTAAATAGTATATATATATATACATATATATATATACACATGTATATAAAAACCTGATACTTGGTGTCAGTGTATTGATACGATATCGCCACTCAAAAATATTGCGATACTATGCTGTTTAATTTTCACCACATTATTGTTGGTAGAGGTGACTTGTTCAGCAATTCTGGTGTGAGTGGCCAGTGCTAATAAAGAATTGTGGAGGAATAAAATCACAGTGGGGCATCAGCTCTGCTGACTGGAACTCTAACAGGAAGGAAACTTTATTGACACATGCACATTGACATATGTATGCATGTCATTGGCTGTTATCACTGTCCATCATACAATACCTGCATTAACTCATCAAGTTTGCCTGTCAACTGTCGTTCATGTCTTCCCAGCTATAGTTTACTACACTAAGGTTAGACAAAATAAAACACACACAAGGACTAATGAATAACTGATTTATTTTGTAAATCTTCAACACTTTGAAACAATATTCTTTGCACCAAATTATGTATAATTACAGACAATATTCACACAAATTGTGAAGGAACCCTCAGTGTGCTTACCTTCCAATAGATAGTCAGGTGCCACAGGTAAAGATAAGACAGAATAAGGGGCACAAATAGAGCTATGTTGGGTAAAGGGTCAGGTCTAGCATCAGAGATAAAGCAGTGGTGCAGTTAAAGGTGTACACAGGCACAGAACACAGAGAATGGCTACTTTTTTCAATAAGAGTAAATCCATCTCTAATACATAGTAATACATGTTTTGAGGTAATGCAGACAGCAACATTTATGACCAAAACATATTTGAATACTCTGTATTATGTAAAGCTCACTCCGGTACATTGTCATGTGGTTTCCTCCTCTAAGGGAAAAAGTACTCCTCTGAACTGTCACTTTTTCAAATTATGCCCAATGATTATTGATGTGTACAACATGGATGATGCAGTCAAAGTATACACACTTATTCCGCAGTATGTAGTTACCTCCTCAGTTCCCACTATGCCACTAGAGTAAGGAGGGTATTAGGGATCATATACAAATACTGATGGAAATTTGCATCAGTGTGCCATCATGGGGAGGGGGAAGAGTGGACATACAAGAGGAGGTGCTGGGAGAAAAAAGAATGATGAAAAAGGATGAGTTGCAGAATGGAAAAGCCACAATCTATGGAGCACTTTGAGGAAAATACCATGCTGATTATCTTGCTGTCATTCTTTTCTTTCAATTGTTCATACTGCCATCCGATTGCCACTTGATTCTAACATTCAGTTTTTAAAATGAAAAGATCCATCGTATGTATCCAGGTTTCTGTATGTGTGTGTACATGGCAGAAATATTAAGGTGCAACTACCAAACATGTTTTTCCAGGCTGTGCCCAGAGCTGGTAGGAGACACAAAGAACGTCAAAAATGTAAATATATTGTATATATAAGTGTTGGTGTCATGGTGTGCTGAGCTATGCCCAGGTTACTGTATACAGTCCATGACATGTATCTGCAGCGTGTCCATATCTGGAGCCTGGTATTGGCATTTAGGACAACATAAATCTGGCAGCTCCTCAGCTCCGGCTGCCCCTTGATCACCGACTGGTACCAGACCCTGATTGCGGAACGAGGGGGCAGGGGGCACCGTGTTGAAAGCTGCACAGAGGAAAGAAAGCATTTTAAAACAACTTACCAGGAAAAAAAACTAATACATTTCCGTCTTTTTTTGTTTTAACGGGACCACAAAGAGTCAGTGCACAGTGGTCACTACAGCAATCCACATCTCAAAAGACAATTTCTTGTATGGCCTGCATGGGTTTCACTGGTGAAGCTGCACAACAGCCAAGACAGTAGACAATACTGAGTGGTAAAAAGAAACAAAGTATATTTACTTAATTAATGTGCTTAGGTAGAATTCAGAGGTACTTTACATTAATATTTCTATTTCTTGCCTTCATTACATTTCTGAGAGAAACTTTTTAACTGCACTTTTATTTACAAAACAAGAGTTTTTCAAATGATACATTATAATAAAATCAAGGGAATACATCACCTGCAAAATGACCATTTGTATAACAATAACTCACTGTGTGTTACCTTCATTTCGTGAACAAAACTCTGTTTTTCTCCCATGCCTCCACGGTGAACAAAGAATCCAAAGAAGTCAAACATCCTTAATAACTGAAGTAAAGTGTAAACTCTTAACAACAGCAAAACTAGTATATCAAAACATCTGCTTACAAACTTTCACACATCTGGTGCAGTGTAATTGTACAAGTATGATTTATCCAGTCATATGCTCAGTCCTTCACAAACACATGCATTTTCACTAACATATTACAGTTTACAACAACACAGCAGAGTAGTGTGCCTGGACACACTCTACTCAAGCAGAGCTGTTACCCATGCATGTACTTAGGCATGCTCAGAATGCACTACTGATCAACAGAAGTGTTTTATGTTGTGAGGTTTTAGGGAAAATGCATGTGTTTGGGAAGGACTGAGCAAATGACTAGATAAATGACACTGCAGCAGTTGTGTGAGAATTTGTTAACGGATGTTTTGATATAATTTTGCTGTTTGCTTTGTTTGTTTTTGGATTCTCCCTGCAACATGGAGGCATGCGAGAAAAACGAAGTGTTCTTCCCAAATTCAAGATAACACACGGTGAGTAATTGACAAATTAATGTTCGATTTGCAGGTGAGGTATTCCTTTAAACGTTCCTTTCACAATTAAAAAGTCATCTTGGGCCCAACAGCATCATGTGATGGACCTAAAGGTTGTAATTCCATGGTTTGTCCACTATGTCAAATTGGCTTCAAAGCCCAGTGCTGTTTCTAGGGGCTTAGTTAGTGGGGAAGATATCATGTGATTCGGGTGAGAAAACAAAGGAGTGGCCTGACCCTCATTGTTGCAGTAGTGACGGTAGACCTTTACTCAAAATTGTTAATCATATCCACTAGGCAAGCCTGGGGGATCATGTGTTTGGTCTTGTGCATGCGTGTGAGTGAGTGTGAGCCTCTATCTGTCTGTCTGCAGCTAGTCTTGCAAACTACTGGACCAATAAGCCTAATACTTCATGTGCACATGTATGGACTTCTAATGGTTGTGGTAATTCAAAATTTTTGAAAATCTTGTTTTACTGACTATTACACAATGCTGACTCCTCACTCCTTTTCATTCGCCACTCAGGGCCACAATTCCTCAGCATGAGCACATAGCAAAGGCATGGAGCAAAGGGCATTTCTGGCAGTCCACTCAGCTAGAAACAAGAAGCCTTACCATCTGTTGCAAGCCACATTTTGGTGTTTGTCGTGGCTCAAAAACTGACATCCATAAAAAAAGTTAAGTCTCACTTTGAACTGGAGAATCGGCAGATTAATTCCATGTCAAATAGAATAACTGTGTTATGATATGTTATGATCCTCTAAAGTAAGGCAGGATATGAAATGAGGGACAAAAAAAAGTTTGTTATCTCCACCGCCATCTTGACTGTAAGAGAGCCTGGAGGAACAGTTTCACTGGGTGCAGCTGCGCTATGTGTATTAACTAGAGTGGCAGTGATCACATTTGGTGGCAGCCTGGCAGAGATCTGCACTCTACAGAGTGCACTTTTCTAGTTAACTATATAATCTATTATTAAAATATGTTGAAAATTTACATGAATTTTTGAAACTTTTCTGGCACACTTAAATTTATAGATGAAAGGCTTAAAAAATGAGCATTACTTCACATCTATGTACATGTAATTTTGAATTTGTTCTTTTGTATGTTTTGGGTGTAATGTACCTTGTGGGGGTGGGATGCGTGGGGCCCGTGTTGTAAAGTCATCCACGTGTCGCAGCTTCATCTGCTCCATACGTAATCTGAAACAGAGGTGTAAAAAGACAATTTTCATGTTTACTCTAGGGCTGTAGTCTCCTGGTCAACTAGTTGGTTATTTGGTCGCTATGCTCTCATCCGACCGAATTCTCATTAGTCGAATAATCGCCGTGTTACTTTCATAAGGAGAACAGTGCTACATCAACAGCTTGCCAGGATTAATCCATTATTTCCTGTGGTGGGGGGACAGGCTAAGTTATCTTTGGACTCACCCACCCTCACGCTCAGCGTTGCAGTGACGCTGACCTCCTGTCAGTTTCTGTAAGCTGAAACCATTTCCCTTAGTGGAAACGAAGCTAGTATTTACTTGTATTTCTAGCGATGGTGAAATCGAAGCTTCATGAAGCATTGAACCACTCTGACACACCTGCTTCAAGAATGACACACTGCTTCGAAGCATTTCATACAGTCAGAAGAGTGACATCTGCTGGCTGTCTGTCAGAACTGCATCTAAGTGGAAGACCTGGAAAAGCCTCAAGACTGTCTCTAACTAGCCTCATGTCACCAGGCTCTTCAGGTAAGGCGAAGACCCTGGTTTCTATTCATTCTGAATTTTGTCTGGATTCTGGTACCAGTCTAGAGAGCGAATCTGGAATTCACCAAATTCACCAAAGTAAAAGTGTTCACCAAAGTAAAACTTTAAATTCTGGCACACCATCGAATTACAATAAAAGAAAAAGGTTAACTTAATGGCATGGGGCTTTTCTTGTAAATTATATTCTTTAAATTAAAAAGTTTCACCGCATTTTTATTTTATTTTTATTAATGAGCCCCAAGCTCAGTCAGAGCCGCTCTGAGTCTGGTATCAGAGACACTTCTGATGCTCTGAGTTGCGCATCTGTTTGATTGTGTTGCAGTGTGCGCCCAGAGTTTTAATCTAAGGTGCTCACAGACTCGGGCGCACTATAAGCGGAGCATTGAGCGCACTTCCGCGTTGTAGTTTCCAATAAAAATGTCTGTGAAACACTACATTACCCCCAATTCTTGCACGTTTCTGTCATGGCGATGTGAAAAATACTTGTCGAGCAGTCTTTTGCGTGAAGGAGCGGAGTCCGCACGGTCGTAAAATCTGACCTTTGCGTGCACAGGGCTTGCAGACATCCGCTTTTAGTCCCCGCGTCAGAACACGTGCGCTTCAAAAGATCGACACTGTGTCGAGCAAACTGGCTCGAGCGCAACATCACTATGTATTTCACAGATAAAAAACAATAAATTCAATTGTTAAGACAGTAAGGCATCCACTAAAAAAGCATTTTAAGTCATGTGTGTGATTTATCCTTCAGGGATTTATACTTCGGGGTTTATCCTGGTTTCATATGAGAAGAGGAAATCTCCGCTCATCGCTAGGCTAGTGTATACCATATAAAATGCCACAGGCTGGCGCTAATAACGTTAGCATGTTGCAATTGCTTAGAAAACGTGTTTAGTATGAGACAGTTGTTTTGTCGGTGAATGTTGTGAGTTGTAATGGAGCCAAATTGAGTGCTGTTACCTTTGTTGGATGTTGCTGTTGTCCCTGGTTTCATATCAGAAGAGGAAAAGACGCTAGGCTAATTTATACAATGTAAAACGCCATAGACTTGTGCTAATAACGTTGTATTGGTGGGTGAAATGTGTCCAGATAAAGAAAAGTGTTTGTCTGTCAGTTCTGCGATTTATAGTGAAGCCAATTTGCATACTTGTGTTTGAAATTGTCTCTATTAAGCCATGTTTAATGTGTGTTTTGAATCAACTGTATAAATAAAGTTTGATTTGAACTAAACCGTACAGCACTTAACACAGTCCTCCACTGCCGACTACTGCAGAGTGACACAGACACCACAGCAGAAGTAAAGATAATGTGCAGATTTTTTCCTCCCACAAATAACAGATTCGTTAAAGATAATGTGCGACTTTGGTCGACCAAGATTTTCTTTGGTTGACTACAGCCCTAGTTTACTCACACTTTAACAAATGTCTAGAGAGACAAATACATATTAAAACTCAGAGGGCAATCATGTACACAACACCAACTTCTGACATGAAGTGTCATTCTTGACAATGTGCCGACAGCTACTGATACTGCATCTGATTAGAGGGCAGGGAGAGGAATGCAGCACACAAGTACAATGTAACTCTGGCCAGAAATAACATGAACAGATCAATCACCAATTGGAGCTCACAGCAAGTGAGTCAACTGTGTGACTGGTGCATAAACATCTGCATTCAGGACACAAATAATTGGAAACAGAAATGGGCCTGTATTTAGTTTTTTTCCCCTTTCAGAATTAACTTACCGTGTTGTGGCCTCCTGCTTGAACCTGTCAATCTCAGCCATGGCCTGAGTCAGCTGGTCCTGCAGCTCCTCCTTCTTCTGGTTCAGCTTCTCTCTCGCTTCTCGCTCTGCTAGGAAATCTGCCTTGTAAATCTCAGCCTGAGGATAAAAACAGTGAGAGAGGGAGGGACATATGATTCCACTCAACAACGGCCATTTTATTTCATTTCAGTGTACCTGTATCATACAAACATGTCAAAATGAAGGTGTGGCTGATTTGTGCATAGCTGACAAGTGAATCATAGGTAGGGCTTAATTAACTGCCATGATGTTTAGAATGCAATTTTTATTCAAGTGTTGGCTTAAACTGGTTATGTCACTTATTTTAAATTCTGGTACATACTTTACTAAAGGAGGGCATTGCTACATGTATAAACAAATCTTTAACACTGAATCCTCAAGCTGATAAGACTTTCTGCACCATCTCCATCACCAAATCCGAAGTTAATTTGCATTAGAGATCACCTCAGATGACTGAAAGTATTATTTAGGCTCTTTCTGCTGTAATGTAGCCAAAGGCAGAATCTGTTAACATCTCGCCTGCTTTGAGGGCACATACCTGGAACTAAATTTCGGTATCGTTCAGGTGATAACTGTTAGCATCCTACTGCAGGTGGGGCCTTTCTATTGAATCTAATTAAACTGGCATGTAAAAGGCCCTAACATGTAGACCTCAAAGGAAATAAGTAGCACCGCAACATTCCATTGTTGTATATCCCACAACTGCAATTATTTGCCAATCAGCGCAAAAAATTGATGATGTTTGTACCAGTGTCACATTCTAAATGATACATATGTATATATCTAAGTCAGAATTACTGCCTCATGGTTGTGTGCGTTCGCAAACCAGTCAGGTTGTACTCTGTGAAAACATGGCGTCTTCACACACATCTCCCCACGGCAGCACAGAAACTCCATACAGTTAGCACATTTTCAAGGTGGACACACGAGATAAGTGTCACCAATTCAGTATCTGACCAATGACTCCCCTTCTGTTCCGGAGATATGACATTGAGTAATGGCCAGAAAAGTGTTTTTGCAGAACATTATAAGGTCAAAGTGAAGTTGACCTTTTGGATATAAAATGTCATCACTTCATTATTTGTCCTATTAGATATTTGTGTGAAATTTTGTCATAATTACCGTATGCATTCTGGAGTTATGGCCAATAACATGTTTTTTAAGGACACAGTGACCTTGACCTTTGACCTTCAACCACCACAATATAAGCAGTTCACTGTTGAGTCCAAGGGGACATTTTTCACAAATTTGAAGAAATTTCCTTAGTGTGTTCTTGAGATATTGCGTTCATGAGAATGGGATGGACTGACAGATGGACAACCTGAAACGTAATACCTTTGGCTTCGTCTGTCGCTGATGCGGAGGTATAAAAAGATTCGTCTTTGACATACAAAATTTGATGATCAAAGTAGAACCAAGACCCAGGACGCTTTACTCAATGGGTCTAATTTTGTCAGAGCGGCTTAAGTCTTTGGAAGCAGAAATTCACTTGTGAATGTATATAAACTCCTGTATTTACTAGACATTACCATTAAATGATAAATATAATGCTTTTATTTGGTTTCTGACTTCATCTTCAAACATACATAGCAAAACTGTTTCTTCATGAGAAAGGAAAGAGTGAAGGAGACCGCCCCCTAAACCTAATTTTGTCCCCTCTTGCTCTCGTCACTGTTATAACACAGTCAAATTCACCTAGCTGTTTTCATCTACATATTTTTCTGTTGTCAGATAATCATTATTTTATGATCACAACTTTGTCAGATCAAAACAAAAATATAAGTTCATGACAGCGTCTGTGCTGTGAGATCAGCTACACTGACGCGAGTGACTGAGTGATGACAGAAAGTTCAAAGGAACAAAAGGTTGTCATATACAAGAGCAGCCTGAAAGCATCAGTTAAAATTGTCAACAAAACAACTTTTGAAGTGTTTTCAGTGGACACTGAAACTGCGAAAGAGCTGTGGATGGATGCTGGATGCTGTTTGCAGAATTGTCAGCTCAGCCCTCATATTTAGTAGGTCACTTTAAGACCATTTAAAGCTTACTTAAAGCCAAGAAACAATCAACTCTGTGGCAGTTAGGTGGCTGTTTACCTCCTAAACACAGTGCTTGTATAGGCATAGTTTTATACAGAAATTGAATGTAACTGTCGACACAAGCAAAATACTAAAAGTACTACTGACTGGAGAAAGTCAGAAGCAGTGTCCTCAATGTACAGCGTTATAAGCAGTGATGAGTGAATGCTGAGTGAATAGTAGTGCAATACTTAGTTTGAAAAAAAGGAACAAACTACAAAGTCAGTGACTACATAACTGTACAGCACATAACAATGCAAATGGGCAAAGTGATTTGTGTGCAGATATGCTCAACAGCTGTGTGACTGTACTTGTGCAGTGAGGACCGGAACAGTCTCCAGGGAGCCTTTCTGTTGCTCCACCTCCTCCTTCAGTTTATCAATCAGATCCTGCTTCAGAGCCAGCGCTCGCTCTGCCTCCTCTAGTCGGCTGCACAGATCTCCTCCCTGGAAGACACACACGCACAATGCACACAAACAAATATTAAGACATCAATCCATAAGCTAAATAGCAAAACTAATGAGAATAAATAGAATTTTAAATGTGTTTTTACCTCACTCTTCAGTTTCGAATCATAGTCTCTAAACAGACATGTGTAGGCATGCTGCAATTGTGTCAGTTTTTTCCTAAGAGGAAAACGAGGAAAAGAAAATTTTACCATTCAGTATTGCCTCAGATTTCAAATGTCATGCTGGTAACAGTATTGAAGATTTTATTTAAAACCCAGTGGCAAACTGGAAACCCCCTGACATATTGATTTTAATCTTGTATGCAGAAGATGAAATGTCAAATGTGTTGTCTCTTGTGAACATCTTTTTTCCACAAGATCAAAAAATATATTTTTTGGGACTTTGACATATGTGATACCATGGTACTGAACAGGAGCTTCTATTTTTCTGATCATTGAATGCTTAATACCACAAACTTCTCCTACTAAGTGAAAAGTTGTTTTTTAATGTATGTGAAAGCAGTCTCTCTGTTATACATCTTTCTAAACATCACAAAAGTACAAAATGATCTGTGTTTGCATTTGTTGAACCCACTTCTCCTCTGTGACAACGTGTCTCTCCGTCTTTAGGGCCTGTTCCAGGCTTTGGGTCTGCAGCAGCAGCTTGTCCATGGCCACATGATGCTGCTTCCTCTGCTGCTCCAGCTCCCGTTCTGCCACCTGCAGGGCCTTCACCTTATTGCTTAGCCTGCACACAAGTACAGTAGAAAGAAACACGTCAGCACACATGCACACCTACAGAGGAACACAGAGAGGTCTCTACATATATATTTATGCTGACGTGACATCTTACTTGTCTTCCAACATTTTGCGTTCATGCTCGCTCTTCTCCAGACAGCTCTGCCTCTCTTTCAGTTCTCCTAATAGGGAAGTTGCTTGAGCTTTCAGAGCCTCACAGTCCTTGGCCAGCTGTTAACATACAAAATGCTTTAAGGTATTGTGGTTACTGTTGACATTATAAAGCTGCTTGCTACAGCGCCACCTGTAATTTCAGTTGTTAAAAGATTTGAAATTTTGGCTTATGGTCATAGGAGTGAAAAAAATCACAGCTGTTCATAGTTCACACCTGGGCACAGTCCTTGTCCTTCTGTTTGAGCAGAGCTTCAGTTCTGTCCCGCTGAGCTGAACTCTTCTGCAGATAATCAAGCTTCTCCTCCAACTCACGATACCTACAGACACAACAGATCATAACTCAGCTGGGGTAAATTTCAATAGATATACATATACTATATATTATTACAATACACTGTATATGTATCAGTACGACAAAGGAGGGCTGAATGATCATTTTTATGCAGAAAGTGTGATTTTAAAGAGTTTTCGCAAGAGTTGCAAATTTATGAAATTCTCACTTACATAATAACGCTGTCTTTACAAGCTGTAGAAAGTGATTGTTTAAGCTGTTGACTGTTGATCTGAATAACGACTGTCGCCAGCAAATTTAATCAGCTGTAACTAATCAATGTTAATTGTGTGTAGTGATGGAAGAAGTATTCAGATCATTTACTTGAGTCAAAGTAGCAATACCACACTATGTAAAAAGTCCTGTTTTTGTTTTTTTAACTAAAGTTAAAGTACAGAGGTACTGACAACAAAACTAAAAGGTGCCAGTCATGCAGAAGCCCTGTCTTCTGCACAACTTACAAGGTACCACAAATGAACATAAACCAGCTGCTTCTGTGAGTATGAAAGGAACACCACTGTATCTTTTTATGTTTGTAAAACTAGGAGGTGGGCTGTGCCTTTTTACTGTAGAGATAGTACATCCTAATATTGTTTTACATTTATAATCATAAAAGCTCTTAAGTGAGATCTGCAGCATAAACAGCAGTGAAGTAGCTCTTAAGTCTGTGATGCTAAACTTAACATTAGCTTAAGCAGCTACAGAACAGAGCTGTCAACAGTAGCATAAGGTGTCAAACATTTTGAATATCAGATCATATTTATAATGTCAAGTTAACTACTTACAATATTTAAATGTGGGCTAAATTTATTAATTTTCCTACAGAAAAATAGGCAAGTTGACTTTTCTTAAAAAAAAAAAAAAAAAAGAAAAAAAGAAAAAAAGATATAAATAGAGGATATCAAAAACATGTAACTGTATCATTGGATTCTATTCTTGTAACAATCTGTTTGTGATCATGCTTGGTACAGGGATGCCTTGTTTAATACAATGTAGACCACAAATACAGACCTTTCATTTCATTTTTGAGGAAATAACTGAATAGGAAATGCAATATTAGTCGGCAAAATCATGAATAAATACTTTACTCAAATCATTCAACTCAACAGTATATTTGAAATAATTTTCTATCAAATTGGGTTTGCCAGTTAGGCCTGAACGATATGGAGAAAATTAAAAACCATGATATTTTTGACCAAATACCTTGATATTAATATTGAGCAATATTGTAGGGTACACCATTTGTCCTTTCATGTAATATTTACACAATGAGATTTTCAACAAATAATTATCAATATTATCCTGCCTAGGAAGGAGAAAACAATGGCTAAATTATGGTTGCAACAGGTGTGGCGTTCAATTGCACTCTGTTGAAAGAATGTGAGTTGACCCCTCTCTTGGCCATTGGTTGAAAGATTTACCAGTCTTGTATGTTTGTGTAACTTGTTATATGTTTAAATTCAATAAATCAGCTAGCACAGTCTGGAAAATGTAGAATATCACATCACTTAACTGTGATGTTGCCTTGTGACCAATACTCATTTTCCGCAGTATCGATACAGCGTTCTAATTGTTAATGTTTTCTACAGTCATTCTGCTGTTCTCTGCTACTCTCTTTCAATAAAGATTTTACCCTGTATGCCCTCAAAGTCAGTTTTTCTGGCAGAGGATCCTTTAAAGTCCTGTGAGTTGTGAGGTGGGGTACTTGCATGTCCCACAGATGTTTGATCAGATTGGGATCAACTGGGGAGTGCCAATGCCATGTGGTGGTGTACAACAGTGTTTTGGGGGGTAGACTGTGTCAAGTGGCATCCATATGAAAGCCAGAACAAAAAGTTACCCAGCAGAACACCGCATTGTGGTTATCACATCAGTGGTTTTAATGTTCTGGTTGATCTGTGTGTATAGAACCCAGTCCTAGCCAGTTTGATGCTAAAAGGTAAGCTGGCAAAACACAACTTGTAATCCTTTAATGTAAAGACAGGACAGCGAGCTTGAAGACAATTAAAATCAATCTATCACTGAAAGCATAATACACAGTTGATAAAAAACATACAAGTAACCAAGCACAAAAATAAAGAGACAGGCAGGTAGCACCAGTAACTGTAAAGAAGGCATGCACACAGGAAGAAAGAGAAAGCCACACAGAGCTGTGGGCTCACCTGCCCTGTGTGGCCTGAAGCTGCTCTGTGAGTTTAGCCAGGCTAGAGCTGGAGAAGGAAACAGACAAAGAGGGAGGAGGAGGAGGAGGAAGACATCTCAAAAGTCAGCCTTTAATTAAGCAGAGGAAATGCAGAAATAAAAGAGCATGCTAGTGTCCTTACAGCGTAAGAGGAGAATTATCTGCAGACATACAGTATAATTAAGATTAGTTAAATAACATTCAGTCCAAAAGCTGCTGATAACAACTGGTTAAACACAGAAAGTCAGTGTAGCGCTGTTAGTTTCAAACAATGCATTTAGGTATTTTGTACTGGAAGCCAAAATGTGTCTCACCAATCAGAGGAGTGCTGCGCCTCAGAGCGATGTTGAACAGCCTCCTCAGTAGCACTGCCTGCCTGTAAAAACATTCATACAAGTCTTTTTCACAGATAAGGTAACAAATCTTTGTATCCATACCCATAACATCTCTATTGTACATGGAGACACTATTCACAAGCAGTTGAATATCTTATACCTGACACACAAATTGTAACAGAGGGAAAGAATAGCTGTGAAAAGCAATAGGAGCTAGGTAATTAGTTCTCTAAACCATTTTTTAATCCAGTTTAATAATCCTTGATCATAACTTAAAACATGATCGAGTGTTTAAGGTAAAATTTTGATTGTGCTGATTTTAAATTCATTATGCAAATAGAGCAAGTTAGTCTAATACAACTCGCAGTTCTTGGAGCCTACCCTCAGGGTGACTGATTTAATCGTGTTATGCTACACTACTGTATTTATCTTACAACATCGTTGTGTATTTTACTCTATTATTCTTTTATTTTTGTTTTATTTATAATTGTCTGATCCTTTTTTGCACAGTGTGCAGTGGTTAGCACTGTCACCTCACAGCAAGCTGATTCCAGGTTTGCATGTCCTCCCCTTGTTAAGGCCTTTGCACACCACGTCCTACTTTTTCATCTGAAATTGTTGCAGGCTTATAAATAAAATACAACCTCGTTCACACACTGACTTCAAAATTTTTGTCTGTCAATAAAGTTTAAAAACGGGTTTGATTTTCTGCGTTTTATCGCAACCGTCAAAACCTAGACAGTTTTTTGACCAAGAAGCATTGAAGAAAATGTGGCGTAATCTGCAGGACACACAACATTTGCAGCAAGACAGAGAAAAAGGTGCACAGTATTCTTTCATAACTCAAGATAGCTTACTTCAACATGTCAGATAGTAATATTCAGGCAGATGATGATGACTATGAGAAGGAGGATGTAATAGAGGATGAGGAGCGCACAAAGGGAGAGATAGAGAGAGGGAGAGTGGAGAAAGGGAGGAGGACAGGTCAGCCCCCTTGGGTAGCTGTGGTGCCAAATGCAAGATGAGGGCAGAGAGTGGCAACAGCCAGGTTGGCACCTCCAGTGAAGAGAAGCAAGGGAGTAAATGTCTTTCCATTCTGTCTTGCACTGCAAATTTCCGCAACAAACACCAATAAAAGGCATTGGACTGTGCAAGGTTTCTATGCATAAGGATTTTTGAAGGATCACAGATTTAAAATCTATAAAAATACTGGGTAAAAAGAAATCAGTGAAAAAACCAGAATGACAAGTTCTTAAACAGAAGTGACAAGAGTTTGGTTGAAAAATCCCAGAATTTTCCATTAAAATTTTTCTGACTGAATCCCACTTTGAACACTACATAACACTACAAAATTGTTCCTGCACGAGCCACCTGATGCTTAATGCTTCATTAGCTTTTCCTGGACCTAAAATTCAATAATAATATCAACCAAGGGTTTGTCTATTGTTATTTCCCTCTGTGTATCCAACTCATCTGTAGTACTACATAACTGCCTAGGGTAGAATTTATGCGTGTTTGGATCACAGTGTTACCTGTGCCTGGGCCAGTTTGGCTCGCAGCTGATCAATGCAACGCCGCATTCGCTCCCTCTCCTTCTCTCCCTCGTCCCTCTGGCTCTCCAGCTCCTCATTCTTCCTCCTCAGGTCTCTCATCCCTTCCTCCAGTTTTTCTTTGTGGCTCTTCAGCAGCTGGAGGAACTCGTTTGCACCTTCCACAGGCTGAGGAAAGTAACATAAAAGTGAAAGAGCCTGGGATGGATGGATGCAAGAAGGAAGTGATGACAGGAGGGAACTGGACAGAGACAGACCACATTCACCCCCGGCTGGACTGGAGGACCGACACCAAGCAAAAAGTAGAAATACACCAACATGTGAGAGAACACAAACAGGGATTTATGCAAGGAGACAGCGAGGGATTTAAAAAAAGGATTGATTGGTGGATTAGCGCTGTGTGTTAATGCTGTGCTCCATTCAAAGTGAGAGGTTGGCACTGTTTGAAATCGCATACCAACATATTATTGAAATGAAAAGGAGTATGTAGTGTGTTCCAGCTACATAGTATGTGGATTCTGAGTACAAGAGCAATGCCTGGATGTATCCTAGATTAGCAAGAATTTCTGAGTATTGAGAAGTAAACTTACTCAACCGCCCCAAAATCAGTGGTGGAAGAAGTAAAAGTAGTAATACCAATGTATAAAAATACTCCACTGAAAGTAAAAGTCCTGCGTTCAAAATCTAACTCAAGTACAGAAGTATAGGCTTCAAAATGTACTTTAAATATTAAATGTAAAAGTACACCTTATGCAAAATGTCCCCAGTCAGAGTGCTATATATATTCTACATGGAATACTTACTGGAATATTATTATTGATTGATTTATATATGCATTTTAATGTTTAACTACTTAAGGAATAGTTAAGATTTTTTGGAGTGGGGTTATATGAGGTACTTATCCATACTGAGTGTATTATCTCCAGTTGATGTCAGTCAACATGGCCCCAGTTTGGAGAAGGACACAGTATTACTGCCACAGAAGTGAAGCTATGTACGGCTGTTGACTGGGGCAGCAACAAAATGTTTTTTAGCCATCTAAAAAAATCTATATCAGTTTAAGTGTACACTACATTGAAGGTATTTTTATCTCTTTAACCTTTCTGGCCAGTTTTCAATGAAGAAGCCACGAACGGCTTCAGTTCCCCATCTATGCTCTAGTCAAAGCCACCTGACTGTATTGACAAAAACAGCAATTATGCCTCACTGAACGCGGAGCTGCTGGTCTACCACTCCCTTGATCAGTAACTTGGTTTGTGTCATCGTGTGACTTTGGTGAATCCAAACTTACCCTTTTAAATGCCAAAGCCACACAATAACATACAAAAAAATAAAATAAGCAAAGCAATGGCAAACTAGCAGCTCCTGTTTTCAGCAATGTTAAATCGTGGTTTCTCTCAATGGAGTCTGGCTTCGAGGAGAGTGATATAACAGTTTCAGTTCCCCAGACTGTATGTTTTACGTGTTAAACCTTGACCTGAATATTAACTAGTAACTAAAACTGTCAGATAAATATTGTGAAGTAAAAAGTACAGTGTTTCCCTCTGAATTGTGGTGGATTAGAAGAATAAATGGAATAAAGTGAAAAGACTAAAGTGAAGTTCAAGTACCTCAAAATTGTATTTAAGCACAGTACTTTAGTTAATGTATTTAGCTTCATTCACCCACCCAAAATGCATTGTGTCTCTTCATAATGTGCAATTTCAGACTGCGAGGCAGATAGTTCTGGCATCAGCCAGCAACAGAGTGTGCATTAATGTGAAAAAAAAAAAACAGAAGCTTGCATATATAACATACTGTGGAGAAGAATATTTAATATTAAAATATTTAATATTAACATGGGAAAATATTACACCGACTGATTTACATGTGTAATAAATAATTTTCATTTAATGGTCGCTTGTATCGATAACGTGATTGGTACAGTCCTGTGATGCAAAGAATACACATTGACTGAGTATACTTCAGTGTAAACAGACTACTGGTGATGGCGTACTTAACCATTAATGTAGTGCACAGTAGGCTATGCAGTACATACTGACTGAGTATGTAGTATGCAGTATGTTAGGATGCGATTTCAAACACACTCACAGAGAAATTTCTGGTGTCCAACTACCATTAAGTCCAGTGATCCTGCTCGGATATATAAGGGATGAAACATGGATGACCTCAATATTGCCCAATGTCTTACATTGGGCAATATTTTACAGTTCCCCATAACATAGCTAGTGTTATTATTAAAACATTTTTTGGTCATAAGTGCCAGGTTTTGTATTTGCACTTCTGACTTCACAGGCCATACCATGTTGTTTCCGAGTAGGAAGTCAGGCTCTTTAAGTTCTACCTGATTGCAATGAAAGGTAAGGTGGGGTGAAGCATTTGACTAGAGGTGGGACGGCCATAGAATCAGTGTCAGGGATCTGATTGGGGGGGAGCGGGATGCAGTGAGCAGGCTCACCTGGCCATTTTCCCTGCCCATTATCTCCCCCCATGCCTCTGAAAGTGAGGTGGGGGGAGAGGGGAGGGCGCTACTCAAGGAGCTATGCACACTCGCATCACCCTAGACACATGGACATACCAGTTAGATGGAAAATGAACAAATACATCAAAAATCGAATCATAAAACATCCATGATAAACAGTGCCACACGTCTTACCAGGCTGCGAGGTGGCGTGGTCTGTGTGTGTTGATCCGTCTCTTCAACTCTTTTCTTCTCCCGCTGATCTAGTGTCTGAAACAAGTGGTTCCAAAATCCACAGGAGACATTTAAAAAGCGAGACAACAATTCTTCAGCAGACACATTTCTAATGTAGTTTTCTTTTTTTGTCCACACTTTGAGTTTTACCAGAATCCTGAACAGACATTTATATGTGATGCTTTGTGGCTGGAAAACGTAATGACAACCTTCTGTCTCTGTAATCACTCATTTGAAATGTCAATATAGTCCATGCAACTGCTCCTCTGTTGTCATTAACCTGCACTTATGTTTATTTCATCAATCATGATTTGATCCGCAGTGCAGCAACTTGGCAATGGCTGTTGGTTAACATGCAGTCTTTATGGGCTGTGATTAAATCACTATTTCATACTTGATTTGAAAAACCAAACAAAAAAACATGTAAATGGGAACAACTGTATTGTGAGTTTGGTTGTATCAAACACAGGTGATCACAGAGAATAGGAAGAGGCAGAACAAACATCTAATGAGCTGAGACTCAGCAGAGGAACAAAGCTGTGTTCTATTGTTAGCCAACTAAAAAGCGGATGAAAAAGAATAAATATAGTAGTAGAAAAACCATTTATGCCTCCCTAGGCTTAAATGGTTTTTCTTTCCTCATCATTCTCTTTCTCTCTTTCATGAAACAAAACATGGGAAATGCATTATTATATATTATTTACATCAAATATGGAGGATGAGCACAAAACTGCTGTAAAAATATATAGAATAAAAACAACTAACAAGAGAAATATTGGGAAAAAAATTTGTATAATCTTTGCGTACACAAACATATTCCATCACAGGATTATAAAATATAACAATGGAAGACACAGTATGTACATGTGGAACTAAATTGTTAAAATGTAAAAACACCTTACTATGTGTGAATATGAGGATGCAGATATTTGAATCTCATCTAGCTAACCTGTGGTCCCTCCAGTGGTCTGTTCCTTGCCGGGCGCCCCTGCAGGTCCTCAGTCTGGCTGGAGCTGCAGCAGTTGTTAGCAGTGGAGGCTGGTCCATTCACCAAGCCCTGTAATGAGTGGTTTTCCTGGGCTAGCCTCTCCACCAGGGCCCTGGCCTCCTGGAAACGACAGCTGAGAAATTCTCGTTCCTCTCTTGTCCTCTGCTGCCATCCCTCCATCTCCTCACAGCGTTGTCGTAATGCAAGATTGCTCCGCCGCAAGGCCTCTGGGGGACAGAACAATGAAGGTAAGAGGAGAAGTAGGAGATCGATAATGATACAGAGTGACACAGAGAAACTATTACAACAACAGGTAGAACTTAATACATAATAATAATAATAAAATTAACCTATTCTGACAAATATTACACCAAGGTTTCTGGCTATAGGTTTGACAGGGAGCAAAGAAAATTTGTTCTGTGAAATTTCGAGAGACTTTGGTAGACCAAAAAGAATCAGGAGAAAAAAAATTTCATTGGCAGTGACAACACATACACACAGAACAACAATGGGGCCCAGGATGGAGCCTTGGGGAACACCACAGGTCAGAGGGCCAAAGAAAAGGAGGCATCACCAGTCACTATAGATAGAGTTCTCTTTAATAAGTAAGTCAATAAATAAGATCTGAACCACTCTAGAGCAGTATCCCTGATGCCAAACCACTTTTCAAACACTACAGATTTAACAAATATTGTAATATGAAACTATGTCAAAGGTATTTCTAATTTTATTGTGCAGTGTTTATGTTGGGATTTCCAGAGCTTAGGGAGAGACCATGTTACCTTTGAAACATGAAATAACATATTTTCCCCAGCTAACAATCATTTTTGGTCTGGCATTACCAGTAGCTTATGAAAGCTAAAGTTAGCATACTTTAAATAAATATTGTTGTGTATCTAATAATACTGAGTTAGGTCACTGACTTTATTACTCTTTTTTACTTTTGTTACCTGCTTAGCAATATTTTGGCATTTACGGTTTCACACAATTTTCAGAGCATTTGCACAGATCTCATGGGTGACGCAGGGGACACATGCAGCTCAATATTCACAAGCACAAGAAGCACAAACTTCTTGTGTTTATTTGAACATGTGCATTTGTGTCCTACCCTGCTGCTTTCCTGTAATTAATGCCTCTACTTATATAATGCTTGTATTACTAAAAAAAAAAAATTTTTTAATTATTTTCTTTGAAATCACCAATTAACACTCCAGCATTTCAACCATGTTCTGTGCCAGCCTTTTTTAAAACGTGCTATTTGATTCCATCAGTAATGCCCACCAGAGATAAGCCATATTTGACATATGGGTGGAGTGTATTATGCTTTATTTCTCTTAATTATTATTCTATTATGAAAATACATCCTACCTCTAAGCTGCTGGTTGTCACCCAGCAACCTAGTCACCACTTCATTGGCAGCCAGCTCAGGTGGGACCCTGAGGGTCCCTCCACTCTCTTCTCCGGACATGTCCCACTGCATTGGGCCATCAGGCTGGGGCTGCACCATCCCTATAAAAAAATGCAGAGTATTATCCACACATACACACGTCACAAGGCCGTTATTCATGCGGGGCACCACTGCACCAATAACAATATCGAGCAACCATGTTATATTGAAGTCTGTTTCTCCGTAAATTTACGTTTGACTTTACCTTCAACAGAGCCCACCCTTATCCTATAGCAGAAATAATCATTCTTTAGATGTCTAACCTGCTGCGCCTAACCTAACCTAAACCCTAACCCCAGCCGTAGAGAGTGGCGCTGCGGGTGAAGACGTCGACACAGGATCTGCATTCATCATCATAGTGACACATGGCATACCACGCCTCATCCTCGTTAGGCGGTCTGAGGTAGTAACTTTCTCTTTCAATTCAGTCCTTCCTCACCATCCTGGTCCATTTGTCTAATGAGGCCTGCTGACAGGCTTTTATCTCAGCACTCACTCTTGTACTGTCAGTACTGCCCTTTGTGCCGTATAACCTACATCCAGGTAACGTTATCGGCGAACAGGACGAAAACATTACGTCATTCCCAATACCATGAGGCAAACAGCTCATCTGAAACACATAGCTTGTCTTATGTATTTGTTTACATCATAATCAGAAGTAAAACTACCAGTCGTCAGTTTCAACTGCTGATATGACCAAAAGCTCACACGTGTAATCAACTCATATTTATTACTGCAAACGTCAACGTTACAACGATGTTGATTTCTCCCCCACACTAACACAGGGTCATATCGTGTTGCTAACGTAACGGTACATACATTACATGTGCCAAAGTCCTCTTACCCTTTCTTCTTTTTCACTTTGGTTGTCCGGAATAACAGGCTGTCACTCAAATACAACCTGTTAGTGAGCGTAACGTTAGCTGTTTAGCCACCGTTAGAAAGCTGGCTGATGCTAAATAGCTCGCGGTGTAGCTATTAGCTAGCGTTAGCTAGGATAATTTAGCAACCAGTAGCTAGGTTTTCTTAGGCACCTGCTGACTGACATAAACAACGAACTACATCAACAAACTGTATATGTTCCGAAAGGCATTCTGCCCAATTTTGTAACGTTATCCTAAAACGTGTGAAGGTGGGTTGAGGTTATCTGTCAGAGGCTAGGCGAGTGTAGTTAGCTCAGGAAATAGCGTTGAGTGTTCTACCCTGAATTCACCCTCTCAGGCAGCACTTCCTTCCAGGCTGCGGCCAACCTCTTTGTTAAAGGGATAGTTCGGATTTTATGAACTGTGCTTGTGTGAGGTTTTCATCTGTACACAGTGTAGCTATGACCTACAGTCGATGCTAGTCAGCACAACCCCAGTTTGGAGAAGCAGACTGGAGTCCAACACTGAAGCCACTTTAAAAAAGTCCAGTGTGGTTTTAAAGAGGGCCATATAATAGCTTTAACTTTATGAACGGAAATTACTGTCTGATGGTAAAGCAGTGAAAATATTCTCAGTACAATGTACACTTATAATGGTATTGTTTTCATTAAGTGGGACTTTTTAGGTGTCTGATATACATCTTATTGCTGATCCCTCCACAGCAGTAGATTACCTAGCTTTCACGTCTGACTTCAGCCTGCTTCTCCAAACTGGGGGCTCACTGACTAACATCCACTGTATGTGAAGCACCCCATACAACCCCACTTCAAAAAAAATCAAACTGTCCCTTTAAACCATACAATTTTGATCATGATTTAATGCAGCCTTCAACTCAACTCTTTTTCAATTCATCTTAATTTAAGAAACATGGGTCCATATCAGCATAAAACAAAGTAAACACGGACAGCATAGATATATCATTGCAGCTAACAAGTAACTGAAACACACCACAAGTGGTCTGTGTATAGTGGAGTACAGTAGGCTCTTAATGGGGCTGCATTAACATAATCTGTACACACGAAACTGATGTGCTAGTGCATTTGCTTGCGAGTAGAGTTTACAACACTGGCACTGTACATCAACATCATCATCATCATCACATAGATCATCCCTGATGAATGACCCAAATATAACACTTTGTTTACCATATTTAGCACTTGATCTGATGTAAAATAATGAAGGACATTTTTGCTTCTAAACTACCATGCTTTTAACTATCATGATAACATTTTTTTACAGTTAAACTTGATGTCATATTGCACATCGTAACTTGAGCAGACTCTGAGCAGTTGTTGTGGGCCAGCACTGTAAGGAGACAGGATGACTAATTAGCATATATCAAATGGTTGACAAAAGACTTAAGTCCTGTTCAGCCTCTGGCACAAACATTAACTTTGAGAAAGGGATAAACTGATTAGAATTTGGTGGTCAAAGATCGAAGACCAAGGTCACTCTGACCTTATTCAGTTCATTCTAGTCAATGCAGTATCTCAAAAACACCTTGAGTGAATTACTTAAAATAAGGCACAATCATCTACTTGGACTCAAGGATGAACTCATTAGAATTTGGTGGTCAAAAGTCAAGGTCACTGTGACCTCAAAAAACATGTTTTTGGTGCTAACTTAGGAATTAATATGCTAAGTATGACAATATTTCACACAAATGTTTAATAGGATAAAATTATGCCGTGATGACATTCTACATCCTAAAGGTCAAAGGACAGCTTCAATGTGACATCATAATGTTCTGCAAAAAAACCCACTGGCCATTATTCAGCACCATAACTTGGGAAAAGAAAAGAGAGATATTGGTCAGATACTGAAAGGTGACGCTAATCTTGGGTGCCCACCTTGAAACTGTACTGATAGTATAGATCTTATGTGCTGCTGGGTTGAAGATGTGAACGACAGACATGGATATAAGCTCCAACTGCAACCTGAAAGGTTTGCGGAGGCGCACAACCATAAGGCAGTTGGTGGTTCTTTAAGTCAAAAGGGATCCTTAAACGGCTGAATTTCAAGGGGACTACATCATCAAATCCTGCTTAACTGTTCCGATGTCTAGAATCCTTCGTATTTACTAAGGACCAAGTCCTACCTTCAGAGAATTTTCAAGGATGCATGTGTGTATCCTCAGCAGGCATTAAGTACCCACAATTCTTTTTGCATGATTTGCCGGACTTTATGGCAGGGCCTCTCTAGTGATGCACACTTGGGCACTCGCCAGCCTATCCCAGTGTGTGTGTGTTTATCCAATGCTAGGAAGGAGTCTTGTCTAGCCTGTGTAGGACCCAGCTTGGAAGGACCTGTGCAACCAAAGAGGCATCCCTGACTTTGAGAAGCACTGACAAATTCTAGTTGTGGAGGTAATGTAGTGTATTCAAGCAGTACTTGCTGCCTGAAAGGCACAGCTCAGGGAAAATGCATCCCAAATCTCAGGAAATCCCCTTCCTTCTTCCGCATTGGAAGGTGACGTCAGCTGGCCGCAGCATCAGAGCTTCCTCTGCTGATGTGCGCAAAGTGAAGAAGCTACATGATGCTCCCTATTCCTGCTGCTGGACTTATCTTAATGTTAGCTTGGATTTATCCAAGTTACGCGCTCTATTTCCACATAGGAGAGACCGAGAAAAAATGCTTCATTGAAGAAATTCCAGACGAGACCATGGTTATTGGTAAGCTGTTGCATGGTTGTTAGCTTGACGTAGCTAACTAGCAAAGCGAACAGCTGGCTCCAGCGAAGATGCTGCAGTGAATATGACAGTAACGACAGAAATGATTGGTTCGGCAGTTTAAAGAAATGTCTAATACATTGTATTTAACCTATGTTAAAGTTTTCTATAGGCTTTTGTGGCAACGGTTTGGTCTTTTTAACGTTACATTTCGCACAAATTGTCTCAGCAAGTGGATTGAAACCCTGGTTAACATTAACATTGTATTATATGTGACTCAGATTTCAAGTGTAACTACTACACATCCTTAACAAAAAGGCACAGGGAACTATTAACGACTTAACCACAGAGGCACAAATGGGCTAACAAAATTTCTAGCATGTATGGCAACATACATTCTGTCATTATGTTTTTCATCAAGACATACTGATAAAAAAATGCAATGAAATATATTTGTTATCTTTCCTGTCCTTCCTGATTGCTGTTGACGATGAAAAAATTCAAGGAATTTGTTAACTGAGATTCGAAACATATACAACTGTAGATTACATTATGGCGAATACCCCCATTTGCTCTATTAATATTTCTACTAGTTGTATTGTCATGCTAATATTAATTCTATTGTTATGTTACTGGTGCAACAGCCTTTGAAAGTTACTCTCCTTTTAACGATGAGTGGATGACCCGATGGCATTTATCTATGTTGCTTTGCTTGTCCAACAGGAAAGTACAGGACTCAGCTGTGGGACAAGCAGACAAATTCCTTCCTCCCATCCACCCCTGGCCTTGGAATGCATGTGGAGATCAAGGATCCAGATACAAAGGTAAGGACAAGGGAGGTGATATTGTAAAACACGCACATAAATATAAATAGAATCTAAGAATTTTTGTTGTATGACTCTCCCAGATAATCCTCTCTCGTCAATATGGGTCGGACGGACGGTTCACCTTCACCTCCCATACTCCTGGAGAACATCAGATCTGTTTGCACTCCAACTCCACCAAGATGGCTCTGTTTGCAGGAGGAAAACTGGTATGAACATAGTGACTGCTTGTTTTTTTTTTTTTTTTTTTTAAAACTGACTCACCTATTGTTGCTCAATATTTTCCCACTGGGACCCTAATGAAATGCATGCTTATTTGTGCAAACTGAGGGCTGTTCCATAAACCAGGCTTATTTTCAGGGATTTCTGTTTCATAATGAAGGTTTAGATAAGTCTGACATCTGAGGTTACTATGGAATTTTACCCTTCCAGTCTAACCTGCTTCTGGTCAGGCTAGTTTTCAAGCTTTGTTTCAGCTCAGGCATAAGCAGTATTACATTTACTCTGACGTACTCTGTACTGCTGCACTATGAACATCAGTCAGTTTCTAGTATATGCCAATGTGATCACATTTTGACATTGACTGCATTAAGGACTGAAAAAGAATTGAGATTTTTTAAAAGTTTTTGTTCTCGTTTAATAGTCACAGGTGGTTTCAGCTCTACTGAAACTGATAAGATCTGGGGTAAGTCCAGACTGTTTCCAAGTTGAATGACATGTTTCCTTGGAATGGTGTGAAAGAAGCTTTGAGGTAAAGATATACAACAGGATAGTTTAAATAGTCACAATAAATGCCATCAGTTAAGACAAATCTGTTAGTTAAGGAAAAGTCAAGTAATAAAATTGAGATTAAAGAAGAGATTTAAAAGAGGTTCCTGAGTTTGTCTGCCTGAGATTTTCAAACAGGGAGTCCCACAGATGAGGGGCTTGGGCAGCAAAGGCCAGTTCACAATTAGTGACAAGGCAGGATTGTGAAACCATTAGTAGGGCCTTGCATGAGGATCTCAAGCAACGATCAGGCTCAAAGGGAGTAACCAGATCACAGGTATAGACAGGAGCCTGACCATTTATACCTTTACAAACAAGCAGTAATTCTAAAAGTCACAGGTAACCAGTGAAAGTCTGCAAAAATTGGTGCGATGTCGTTGCTACTCTTAGTACAATTTAAAATACATTGAAATACAATACATTGTTCTTGCATCAGAAAATGCATGTACAATATTGAAATTTGTGGCCAAGGTGCACAAGTGCAGATCCACACTCCCTCCAATAGGAGTTCTGTGTCCCAATTAATTTTCCAACAACTGAATTAGATTTGTCCAACAAAAGTCTCTCCAGGTTAGTGAGTTGGTAGAAGTACAAATGAAGTGTCCTAGTCTTGTAAGCTAAATCTCCTCAGGTATTTCCATACGCTTTCTTCTTCCCAAATGTTGCCTCATATCATTTGTTGAGTTTTAACCAACTGAGTTTAAATAATTTACTCAAATCCCTCTATCTGTATGCTTCTGTGCCGGTGATAGCCACGGCAAGAGGTGCTATGTTTTTGGGTTGTCTGTCCAATCATCCGCCTGTCTTTCCATCTGTCCCATTCTTGTAAACACGATATCTCAAGAATGCCATGGGGGAATTTCATCTAATTTGGCACAAATGTCCACATGGAATTAACGATGAGAATTTGGTGGTCACAGGTCAAAGGGCAATGTTACTATGACCTCATGTTCTCGTCATTCTCATTAACCTGGTATGTCAAGAATGCCTTGAGGGTACTTCTAGAAATTTTGTAAATACATCCACTTTGGCTCAACAATGACGGGATTAGAGTTTGGTGGTCATAGGTCAAGGTTACTTTGACATCACAAAACATGTTTTGGGCCATAATGCAAGAATTTATACAGTAATTATGTCAAGATTTTGCACAAATTTCTAATAGAATGAAATGATGAAGTGGTCACCTTCACAGTGACATTCTAATGTTTTGAAAAAACACTTTTCTGGTCATTACTCAACGTCATAACTCAGGAAGAGAAGGGGAGACATTTCGTTAGGTACGGAATTGGTGGCACTAATCTTGAGTGTCCACTTTGAAACTGTGCTGATTGTATAGATCTTCTGTGCTGCCAGTTGAAAGATATGTGTGAGACCTCTAAGTTTTAGAATATGCAGCTTCTTTGCAGCAACATTTGGAACATTATCTACTGTCATGGCTACATATAACTCTGGGCAGACATGGATGTAAAATGTAACTGCAACTTGATTGGCTTGCAGATGCAAATAACTGCAAGGTGGTAATTCTAGATTTGACTGCTGTAAGCATTTATATAAATCCAAGTAATTCTGGAAGAGCTCTGGTTTTGTTCATTTTTGTGTACGTGTTCCTTTCCTAATTGTATGTTGCTTTGTGCCAGAATACAAGCACATAGATTTTGAACTATATGTTTCCCAATGTTGCAGAGGGTGCATCTGGATATTCAGGTAGGAGAACATACCAACAACTACCCTGAAATAGCAGCTAAGGACAAACTCACTGAGCTGCAGCTGCGAGTCCGACAGCTGCTGGACCAAGTCGAACAGATCCAGAAGGAGCAAAACTACCAGAGGGTAAGAAAAAACATCAAGTTATGTGAGATTAAAGAGTTACTCCTAAATTGATGAGGGTACAGCTGCTGTTTTTTGCCATTGGTCCTACCTCTTTGATAGGCACAATCATCTCTATTAACAACAGCAAATCCTCCATAGTTCCTGTCACCCACGGTGTCCCCCAGGGTTTAGTGCTTGGTCTCCTTCTCTCATCCTTTGCATGCTGCCACTTGAACAGATCCTCCACCACAATGGTCTCCAGTTTCACTGTTACGCAGATGATACTTAACTCTACCTCTCCTTCGGGACCATCACTACTGCCACTTAGTCCACCCTCACCTCATGCCTAACTGACATTAAAACATGGGTGCAAAGAAATTTTCTGAAACTAAACAGCATTAAGTCAGAAATCTTAATCACTGGCCCAGACTCCCTTATATTGATGGTTATTTCGTCAACCTGTCCACCCATGTCCACAGCTTTGGAGTTATCTTTGACCCCACCCTCTCCTTTCTGCATCATATCAACCACATCAACAAAAATGCCCCCCTTTTGTTTTCTTTTATTTTTTTTTTTAAATCTCCATAACAATGCCTGCCTTTGACCCGTACTATCACCTACTGCTGCAAAAATACTCATCCATGTACTTGAAACATCCAGGCTTGACTGCAAAAGCTACATTTAACCTCCTGAGACCCTGTGTCCTCATATGAGAACATCACATTTTGGGTTTACTGGACCTTATACCTAATTCTGCTTAACTTAGGCTTGTTGTCTCTTTTTGTGCCATCTAATGTTAGTAAGACTACAATACAGTAATCTATGTAAAAACAAGATGGCAGCCATCTCTGCTAAGTCAGTCTGCAGCTGACCCTGACACAAACGTGGACAAGGTGCAAAACCTGATAAGATTTAATGGTTGAAACTTGTTTATTTATGATTAATTACATTTGTAGTTTGATATGCCAACAAAATTTGACCAATTTTAGCAATGGTAACAAGCTGAGATGCTGTTAATTAGGAAGCACTTGTTTGAAGACATAAGGAATTTATCATCAGCTCATTGAAGGACACCGGGGCTTTATTATCATCTCATTTGAGGACATTGGGACTTTATTATCGTCCCGTTTGAGGATCTAGGGACTTTAATATTGTTGACAATATTTAGTTTTTTATACTTATCAGGTCCTTCTAATCCTGAATCCTGAATCCACGTTTTGATTTTCTCTTTTTTAGAGCCCGACATTCATTAGGTGCACTGTTGCACCACATTCTCAAAGCACAGAGTGTAGTCTAGGCACAGATGGAGCTGCAGAACATCAGGCACAGTGAAAGTAAAAGTTAGCCATTCATTGCGCTGGGATTAAATGTTTGCTTTCACTCACAAACCACTACTCCTCTCATCCATGGATCTGATCTGATCAGCTCTGATCAGATCGACTGATCAATTATCCACCTCGTGGCTCAAAACTCCACACACTGTTGCAGAGAAGGAAGAAAAAAAACTCATGAAGAGTTCCATCTGTGCTTTGCTCATGGATCTGCAAAAACCTCCAAATTTAGAAAGGTCAGACCTGATACCCAAGGACACACTGACAAAAAAAGGGGAGAATGTCAGTGAGCTTTTATTCACTTGCTTTGTGATTAAATGTCTTTTTGAAGAATTTACAGTGTTTTTTCTAACATATATCCTACTCTATGTAATGCTGGGCTTACACCAAACGATTTTCACAGTCCCAGACTAAAAAGTGACAGTCTTGAGGAGTCTAACTGGAGTCTCGGCGCGCTCCCGTCATCTCGATCGTTAAGTTTAAGGTGGTAATCAGCAGTCAGCGACCGCGTTTCATACCAGTCTTTCCCTAGTCTTGGGCTTGCGATCATATCAAACGTGTTTAATATTATCGCCAGTCGCAGTGACGGAACACAATCAACAACCAATAGACTAGTCTGGGACTAAAAACTCTAAACACTAGTCTTTAGATGTGAGCTGATAGTCTTTTAGAGTCTTTTCTAAATCTTGTCAAAGTCTTCTGGTGTGTGGGTAGCATAAGGCATCTTTGGGGACTTTGAAAACTGTTATATAAGTCTGATTTATTATTATTGTTATTGTTAGACTGCTCTAGTGACTTCATTTTTTGTCTCGTCCTCTACAGTATCGCGAGGAGCGGTTTCGCATGACGAGTGAGAGCACCAACCAGCGTGTTCTGTGGTGGTCCATCGCTCAGACACTCATCCTCATTGTCACCGGCATTTGGCAAATGAAGCACCTCAAAAGCTTCTTTGAAGCCAAGAAACTGGTGTAATGTCTGTCTGAGCAACGGCAGCATTGGGAAACAACTTAAACATGAGTAGACAGACTTTACTGACCGAAATGAAGAGACGCCCACTGCAGTGCAGAAACATCCAGGAAGAGACGTGGTCTTAATAACAGCCATAAATGGTACAGGCTAATTTACAGAGGCAGTTATCAATCCTGGGCAAATTAATTTCTTCTTGTAAATGTTTTTGTTTATTGTTATTTTTCCATTAGCAACAACATTCCAACTGCCTTTCTTGTTGTGTTTGTTGTGTTTTCTTGACAACACTGGACATGTCATTTTTCTGTTTTCCTGTTCAAGTGAACCTAGATTGTTTTATGGTGACACCAGAGTGAACAGCCACTGCAATAGATATGTTACAAGTAGTAACCGAGTAGTTTATTGATACATGGTTTTATGTAGGCCATTTTTTGCCATTGTCATTGTTGCACGTATTTTTTCCAGGTTTTGTAACTTCTAACTGTAGGCTTTCAGCTGCTTTCATTAAGTGGTCACACTTATGCAGATATTATATCTGCCTTGATTCCTTACATGTCAGTTTGATAACACCTCAGTTAAACCCATATATCTAGCATGTATAAGCAGTATATAAACCCTTAATAACTGGTTTATTATACAGTAATATAGTTGTAAGCAGTGTTGAGGACATTTTTGTGTTTAATAATGTATTGCCTCAGAAGAAAGCATTCATAACTGGTCAGTAAACAGTTAACTAATTGTTAACATCACAGTATAACAAAGCTTTAACTTAACACACAAGATTCTTCAATGTGTTATAAAACATTTATTAATGATTTCTAAACAAAAACAAATCATTCACAAGCAGGTTTAAAACTGTTTACAAAGGTCTTCAAATCTTTTGAAGACATGTTGAGCTTCAAGGTTCATCCGTGATTTTAGAATTTGTGATTTGACAGAGTTCTTAAAGGAGCTGCATGCGATATTCAGATCATATATGATTCATAGTCTGAGCTGGGATTGTCTGCACACTGCTCTCAACATGGAGGCAGCTGAGACAGCAGCAAACAAAGCTAGCTGCACAAACAGTGCTGACAGAGCTGATGGTGTAAATGTGGGGTTGAACCACAGAGTGGGCAGTAACCACTGCAATATAAACGATCCTCAAGGAGCAGTTCTGGGTCAGTCACATTATGCTATAGGGCCCAAAAATAATTATTTCCATGGACTGATATTGTGAAAGAGACGTCTGTATATCATCTGTGGATACATTTTTGACCGACTCGTTTCACCATCAGAATTTGACCCATTCGGTCCAATAAAATTTCGAAATTGAAAATTGATTGAATCATTTTTAACTAAAAGTTAGCTGTTCGGTTGGTGGAATTCTCTAGTGCTTTTTCTCTATGGGCTATTGTTGAGTTTATACCTTGTTGAACTTTTTTGCGTCGTGTGCCACTGAGCAGCTTTCATAAGAACGAACAGGACCTGGCCTACAATGCTGTATCCTGTTCTCTTTATACATTCATGGTTCAAGGGCAGTGTGGAGCGGCAGCGTTCAGTTTGTCAGTGGGATATACACACACTGGGACTCACTGCACTAACATGCACATTTGGCCTCACTGTCTACCACAACAAAGAACCGAGAAACTCGGATTACAGTACACACAGAGGTAGCTTGGCTTCATTCTCTGCTCAGGGTGCCATTACTCCAATGCATCTTTACACAGCAAATGGTTTGCTGCTGTATTAATGTTCTGAATGTCCCATACAGTATCTTTAACCTAAGGGCTACTCACTAGTTTTCTTCAAAAGATTTCAGCCTCATCTTGTTGCCTTCATCAGCTAATAGAGTAGGGTCAGATGTGTTGAAGGATAAAGATGGTATATTTATAGATAAATAACTCATTAATAAATACATAAAAAATACATGGAGTCAAAAAAGAAAGAATACCTTGTTTTATATTCATATAACTTTGTCAATTACTCATGTTTATACACCAGTTACAAATGCTTCACAGGAAAAGTTATAATTGTTGACATTACTAAACACCAAAAATGTACTTATATCTTTTAACAATCAAAACTGTTTATATGATGCTTATAAATGTGAAATGGAGGGTCAAATGAATTGTTGCCACCCATCCTTCAATAGACTGTATATAGTTTCGAGTTCAGTTTCCTGTACATTTTACCAGAGCTAGAGCTGTAGATATAGCTTGTGATATTAATAACAGGATTTTACTGTGTGTTGTAAATAACAGGTATAGTGTATTGACTTTCCTGTTCATTTTCTAATGCCTTTTACACTTACTGAATGTCTTTTTGATTGTGTCACCATCTTTGTCATAGAACATATTTATTGAGCAGTTGTGGCCTGTGTTTAATTGCTGAGCTTAAGCCAAATTTTCTGTAATTTCATGAGCTATTTTGGGTTCTGTTTGTCAGTGCTGGGCAGCATTTTAAGACTTTGGCAAATTCAGAATAATGGAAGAGTCATTTGAAGGAAATATAATGAGTCAGTGGGTTCAAATTTTACTGAGGTCATGATTTTTTACATGGCAAATTAAGATACAAGTCAGATTCTCAAGAGGCAATTTGGGCATTAAAATTCTTTTTCAAGCTGATAAAAGATCACTATCAAAATACTAAAATTTTCACTGTGGCCCAGAAGTCAACTCTGTGTGCTTAATAAAGAAACTCTGGCCAAACTACGTTCTGTCTCTGATGTTATTTGTGCCACTTTGCCCTAACTACAAGAAATACACGGCAAATGGCAGACATTTTCAACAAAACGTTTATTGCTTGGCATTGGCTTTGCCCAGAGCCAGATTCTAAACCAAACAATGCTGAAACGCCTCATTATGAACCACGTTTATCACTGACAATAAAAGCACTTTTCATAAAGACAAGAAAACACACTGACCTTGTGACATCTTTGAAGAAACCACTGCAACACCATGAGAGCTGCAGTGTAAAAACTACTCAAAACCAAAAATCACCACTTTGCATAGATTCACTCTTTCATCTCCAACAATATACCACACCATAGCACGGACACGACTGTTACACAGAAAACACTGTCTTCAGGTTAACTTTTGGATTTGTTAATATCAAGAATAGAGATCTGACACATTTGGCACACCATAAGAAACAATTTCAAACGCACAATACTATGTGTCATTATAAAGGGATAAATGATTTATTAAATCAAGTCTTTGTTTCATCTGTACAACAAAAACGGTACATTGCACTGTGGAATTCCTGATCTCTGGGACACTGTACACAATCAAGCACATTTCAGCACTGTCACATGTTGGGTTGGAAAGGTAAAAAATATCACATCAGCACGACAAATCCAAACTAATCCTCACTATCGCCTGTGAAATCATTTTCCATGTCACCATGTTTTCAGTAGTTGTACATTTGTCTTTTATCGTGTAGGAGAGAGTTCCATGAGAAGGAAGTCAGAGCACTATAAGTTAGTAACACACTACTTTTAAAAAAGGTAGAACTAGTTCTGTACCGAATGCCACTTTTTAATGCTTAAAAGAGCAAGGAGGGCACACAAAAAAGTGAAGAGGATTAGGCAATTACACTTTAAAATTAGGCAAGGACTTTGCAATCCTAGCTCCACATGGCTCTGTGGAAATGATCTGCTTCACTGCTCTACTCAGTCTGCATGTGAAGACTGTTTTTTTTTTCTTCTTAAAGGTATTTAAGAGGAGGAGACACTTTTCTTAGTGTTCATACACAGTGAGGTGCTGCATCTTCTTTGCTGCCTCTTCTGACACTGTCTTGGTTGTTTTCTCCGGGCTGGGGGCTGGGCTGGGGTTTGGAGTGTTTGCTGCACTGTTGGGATACTCCCTGTTGCCGAATATGATACTACCCACTCGCACGTTGGTGGAGCCCACCTCGATCTTCAGTACATGGGAGCACACATGCAAGAGCAGGAAAACACTTCAGTGAACACACTGGACAGCACAAGTCTTACAGCAGTAGTTGGTAACTTTTAGAAAAATATTGTTTGTCATATTTGCTGAAACTCTCACTATATTCTGACAGTAGCACGAGACAGATAATCTTTGAAAACTAGAATTACTGCCTCGTGGACTTCCAGATTTTTATGTAGCCCTGAAAGCTGACAATGCTTTAAATATGAATGTTGCTGTCAAGTAGCTACAAACTCTAAAACATAGATGCTTCACACACATCATCAACCCTGCAGCACAGAAGATCTAGAAAGTCACCAAAGAATCAAGATTAGAGTCATTAATGAAGTATCAGTTCAGTAAACAATGTTCCAAATTTTACTACAAAAACAGGGTCCGACGTTAAGGGTTTTTCCTACCTACTTGCCCCATCTAAATTCTTACTTGCCTTGCCTAAGAGGTTCTTTTTCTGGCTGTGTGGTGCATATTTTCGCTCATAACTTATATCTTACGTCAGCAGAGACGCTCAGCAAATGGAGGCAGCAGCACATAAAAGGACAGAAACAAGAGAGGAAATACACGATTACAGGCCTGGAGTTAAGATATTTTTAGGGCAAGGCCACTTCAGCCTTTGATAAATACAAATTTAGTGGGGCATCACAGCAAAACTGTGGGGCACCAAGGCCAAAACCAATGGCGCAATAACAATATGTGCTAACTACATTTAATGAAGACACAACAATATGTGTGTTGAAAAACAGCACTGAGTTTATTAAAAAGGGGTGTGCATGGCTGGGGATATATCTCGTTTCTTGTTGTTTTGATTCATGTCCCTTATTTTTTAAATCTTTGAAATCTCTTTATTCTTTTGTTATCTCCTAGTTATTAAGAAATTAGTATTAGAAGAAGATTCTTTATTGTCCTTTCTCAGCACATTACAGACATTGAAACGAAATTTGACCTCTGCATTCGCCCAGGGACCAACTCCAGTTCTTTTGCCAGTGCCAGTGGTCAGGGTCACTGACAGGAGTATTCACCTAACATAGCCTACATATCTTTAATTATATAATGATTTATATGTCTCTATGTATATTATCACATAAATCCCCAATATTTAATTTGCCTTTAAAGAAATCCTCTTCCTTCATTTAATTTGACAATGTTTATTGTATTGTATTATATGTATTAATTCTCTACAGGATCTTGTATGTTCTTTAATGTGTGTTCAATTTATTAAAAGAAAAAAAACAAACAAACAAAAAAAGATTTTGGTGAACCCTGCAGCAAAGTGAACCCTCTTCCTCAGAGAGGATCTTTGCCTCCCAGTTTGTTCGTGGCGGCAGAGCAGAGTGAACCGTCTTTCTTCTCAGAGGATCTTTGTCCCGTGAGAGCAGGCACTAACAGCTGCTCTCCATGTCCGCATTTAAAACAACTTTCGCTGGCGATTTGACAGTCACTGGAAGCACATTATGACCCTTTGTAAAAGTTTCTGTGTGGTACCTGTGCTGTACATGAGCTAACGTTAGCGGCTAAGGACTGAGAGGCTGTCCGGTAAGCATATTTGTCCGAGTCAGTGCTGCTTGCCCGAGCGGGCATGTCTGCGCAGGGTCTGCTGGCCTGCCTGCTACTTTTACTTGCAACTTGGGCAACCGTTAATGTCGGACCCTGAAAGAAGATACATATTCTAACACTTTGATGCTTCACACACATATTCAACTTGGCAGCACAGAAGATCTATACAGTCAGCACGCTTTCAAGGTGGACACCAAAGATTACTGTTACTGATTCAGTATCTGACCAAACATCACATGACCTTTAACCTTTAAGATATAAAATGTCATCACATCATCATGTTTATTCTATTAGACATTTGAGTGAAATTTTGTCATAATTAATGTATGAATTCTTAAAATATGGCCAAAAACATGTTTTGTGACGTCACAGTGACCTTGACCTTTGACCGCTCAAATCTAACCAGTTCATTCTTGAGTCGATGATTGTGCCAAATTTATTTGCTCAAGGCAGTTCTGAGATACCATGTTTATGAGAACAGACATGGTCAGAGTGACCTTGTTCTTTGACCACAAGACTCTCTTGAGATATACCATTCATGGGAATGAGGCTGAAGTGAGGTCACAGTGATCTTGGCCTTTAATCATCAAATTCTAATCAGTAAATTGTTGAGTTCAAGTGGACATTTGTGCCAAATTTGAAGAAATTCCCTCAAGTTCTTCTTGAGATACTGCGATGGACACAAGGTCACAGTGACCTTTGACCACCAAAATATAATCATTTCATTTTTAAGTCCAAGTGGATGTTTGTGCCCTTTCAAGAAACTCTTTAAAGGCATTCTTGAAATATCCCATTCAAGAGAATGGGACAGACAGAAAACCTGCAAACATTATGCCTCCAGCCACAGCTGTTGCAGGAGTGCAGGCATAAAAATCATGCTCCTCCTCCTCCTTGTAGTGCTTCTAATGGCATTTGCTAGAATCCACCACAGCTGAACAAAAACAGCCAATCAGAGCCAAGGAGTCTCTAATGCAGCTGCCAATCATGTCAATCACTGCTCGTTACCAGCAGTCAAACTCGCCAGCACTGATCAAATATGAATCAGGTTACTGGTTGCTTATTTCTTGCCTCAGATGTTTTCAGAAACATATTTTAGTGTACTGTTGTACCAGATGAAAAAAGTTAGGTGTCCAATATTAAGAGTACTAAATACAGATTACTCAAATTCAGTTGATCTGACTTAAACTGAATTCAAGCAATCTGAATATAAGTTTTTAAATACTGGACACTCATATACCTTACATAATTTTGAGAATCCTCAGAACAATTAAGTTAAAAACAAACTTGTCCAAAGCAATTTCAAAGAGGGGAATTTCTTCTGGCTATAATTTATTTCATATTTGTGCTTGGAAAGCGTTTATAAATGCTGATAAAGAGGGATACTCACCGCATGTTCAAAATCTGTGGACATACCCATGCTGAGTTCTACCTCCTCCACAGGCAGCTTCAGACTGTCACACACCTCCTGCCTCCGACTCAGCAGCATCTACAGGAGAGAAACACAGTAAAGATTATGGCTTGACTAATAACTGGATTTTTGAGGCCATCAGTGATATCAATATTGTGAAGTTTTAAAAAAAAATAATTAAATAACAAACGAACAATGTCAATATGGATCCCTTAGATCTATGTTTTATCTATGTCTTTCAAAAAGCATGACCATAATAATAGCTACACTGATCAGCCACAACATTAAAACCACTAACAGATGAAGTGAATAATATTGATTGTGTCAATTGTCAATGCAATATTTTGATGGGAAACCCTGAGTTCTGACATTCATATGGTTGCCACTTGACACATAATACCCAACTAAACACCATTGTGAATGGGTGCCCCCCATTCACAATGGGGGGCACCCAATTCACATTCATTTTTTTTGCAGGTCACAAGTACTTCACAAGTCCTTGCATTTAAGTCCCAACTCAAGACTGACAAGTCCGAAGTCCTATACTTTGAGTTTCAAGTCCCAGACTTATTATATTGGACTCTTCACCCAATGTAATGCCTTTTAAACAAAAGAATAATAAAGTTAGCTGAGCATTAGCTCTCTATGGTAACATTAGCCGTGACTTACTGCTCTTTGCACAAACCAAGTTATAAGCTGTTGGTTTATTGTGTTATTTTGACCTGCACATTTTGTATACTACAATTAGTTTCAGCTATATTGACTACCACATAGTTTTTGTATGCAAACAGAATTATCTTTCACATTTTTTTGAACTGGCGCTCTGTAACATTATGTTAGTTATTCATGGTTCTCTCTTGTAACTTGATGAATGCCATTGAATCGGTTCAAATAAAGTGTATCATCTGGGGAATTCAGTGTCAACTTGCAGTGAATGAACAGTGTTTATTTTAGCTGAATTAGGAAATGACGGGAAACGAATTGATTCGTGTCGCACTTTTCAAATAACATACTGTTAATCTTTGGGTTTGGGGGAAGGTATCAACTATTTTCAAGTCAAAAGGCCCAAGTCCAAGTAAAGTGCAAATTGAGTTGCAATTTTTTCATAAAATGTATGACTCTAGTCTGACTCGTGTCCAAGTTGTGTGATGTGAACAAAAGATCTCTGGTCCTCTGTACCTGAAAGTCCGGATTGGGGCCCAGGGTGAGGTCATAGCCATAGCGCCCGATGGTCATGAGTCCTGAGAAGTGCAGGGCGGAGCACTGGGACACAATGTGTTTCACTGTGTTCACTGTCTCATCCGGTGGCAGGCCATGTTTACCTACAACAAACATTTGACATACTGTATGTAAACAGGCAACTTTATTGGTGCAGTATGTGTGTGAGATCAGCTCTAAAAACAAGAGCAGAAAAATTGTGATGACATCGACACTAACTGTGCTCTCCGCTGGTGTTGATCTGCACCATGATCTTTAACCTCTGTGTGCTGGCTCCTCTGATACGCTGCCATGAGCTGTTGACCCTGTCAGCCAGTTTCACCGAGTCCACTGTTTCCACAAGGAACAGATTTGGCACGCCTGGGAACAAAAAGAAAAGACCAAGTGAGTGTAAAGCTTTTTAACATGCAGCTTGAGCAGGAGAGCTGACAATCACTCACCCAAAAGTTTGTTGACATTATTCTTCTGTAGATGTCCTATAAAGTGCCACTTAATTTCTGGACATGAGTCTAAAATCTGGAGGAAGGGAAAAAGATACCTGTGAGGGAAAAAAACAGCTTCTACCCGTAAAATACATATAAAATATGTAAACCTACCAGAGGATCTGAGGCTTTGTCCACAAGTTCATTAACCTGGAGTGGAGATAAAAGGACGAGGTCAGTCTCAACATCATTTCCCATCTTTATTCCCCTGAGAGTTTGACATTTGTGAAATGACTCTTGGAAAGTTTGGAGTGATGCAGACCAGCAGCATTTTATACTCACATAATTTTCTCCAAAGTTACGCTGCCCTTGTCTGTAGGCCTCCACGACCATCTCTGGGGGTTTGGTCTTGCTGACAGCTACGAGGCGGGGCGGCACGGCTGGTAGTGTCTGAGGAAGGACGACACATGCTAATGTTTCATCTATATCAGGAGAGAGGGTCAGTGTGTGATGCAGCATGTTGGCTCTAGCAGAACAGTGACTCAGCCCTGTCAGGATCCTGCAAAACACTGATGAAATTAACTGTTTCTGGCTGCAGCTATGATGTTCTTACAGGTCATACAGTCAGCTCCACTAATGATGTTGGAGACATGCTGTGCATTCCTACATGCTCTGACCTAGATATCAATCTTGATGCTATTTTAATAGGGGAGCACTTCATGAAAATGTCATCTTCACTAGTGGACATCCTTCACAGTGCTGTGGTGTGAGGGGAGGCTGATCAAAAGCCTAAATGAACTGCCTACAAACATGCCAAATACCAATTTAAAAAAAATCGTGATTGAAGGCATCATTTCTATGCAACAGCGTGCATGCAGATACAAGCTTGATCATCCTGTTCCCACGCATGTTATGCTGCCACTGATAACCATGCGTGGTGTTATGAAAGTGCTGCCACAAGCCCGACTGACTCCCATCCAAAGGTTGAGATGTTTGGCAGCCTTACATAACGAGTCGTGCTGCCGCAGCACGACCTTTTTCGGACCCCGAGTGTGGAGCGACGGCAGCGGTGTTTCGGAGCGAAGCCTCCCGGGCTGCAGTTACCTTGGGCCGCCTTGCCGCCGCCTGGTTCACCCGCTCCACTACCGTCTGTAGCGCCTTCCCAACCTCCTCCGACATTGCTACTTTCCACATACCGTCAAACGACTACGACATACAACGTAAAGAAACGTGGTCCGCGATGACGACAATCGGGTTTCAAAATAAAAGTCCACCCGAGGAGGAAGTGTGTCCTTCAGACAGCGCCCTCTCTTGTTCCTGTTTAAGTATTACAGTCCAGTGGTCTGAAAGAACATTGGACTTCTGCACCTCCTCTTGGTTGTTTACAAGGTGTAGAAATAATGGCCTGTGAAGGAAGACTTTGACCAATCACAGGCCGTTTCAGAGAGAACAGCTGTCAGTCATCAACAATCAATCATCACTTAAAATTTTTTATCAGAAACATATTTTAGTGCACTGTTTAGCTGTAAAGTGAGAGTTTGTGACCCTGGTGCCACGGAGGGATACAAGGATGGCTGTTTGTTGTGGACGTTAGCCTCATCCTGGTTACCTCATCAAATAAACCTATGGGATTTTTTCATTGGATTTTAGATTACGGCAGAAGATAAACTCTGTGACAAACACACATTTTTGCTCAGCAAGATATTCTTCACAATAATTCAAAAGATTTATGATGAGTTTTTTCCCTCTTTGCTGACACTACAAATCCTTTCTCTTAAATCTTATCTCATGAACAGATACTGTAAGTGGGACACATAGTAAATTAGATAAATACAGTAGCAAAACCCCCCAAATACCTGAAACTGAACTTAAAATCATACATTTCATTCTCGAATTTTTGCCCTGCAAACAATTACAAATCCAGAATTCTCAAATCTTCAGATCATAAAAAAAACATAACTGCAAAAAAAACACTACAGTTGCATAACTTAATGTCACCACCACAACAAAGCTGGAAAGCCGTGTTCAGCGTGATGATGTTCTGTAGTCTCATTTAGACACTTGACAGCAATTGCATTGCATTATTGCATATTTTTTTAAGACACATGAAAACTTAAAAATTCATGAGCAGGGAATTTATTCATCTAAATAATGTCATAGAACAAACCATTAAAATCTCTAGCTTGTGCTGACCACAGATCTTTTATAAGGTATCTAACCAAAACCCCATTAAAATAACATCCACTGACTGTAAGATGAGGAAAACGGAGGTTCCAATTCACTAACTCAGGGCTTTAGGGCTCATTCCTGTACCACTTTATTTTGGAGACAGTAAAGCACCACCCTCTCCATACCACCTTCCTCATGTTACAGCCAAACAGTACACTAAAATATGTTTCTGAAAACATTTGAGGCAAAAAATTGGCAATGCAGTAACAGACTTCATATATATTTGATCAGCGCTGCCTTGTTTGACTGCAATTCACAGGCAGTAATTAACATCACCTGACAGTTGCGTTAAGACACCCTATGGTCTGATTAGTTGTTTATGATTCTTGCAAATGCCCTTAGGAGCACTACTTTCTTTCAGAGTATCTGCTTCATGCACTACTCTCAGGATGTAGGAACAGATGCATTAGGAAATTATGTAAAATTCTTTTTTTTTTTTTTACAGGTAGTAGCTTTAAAAGTTTGACTGAATTGTCACATTAAGTGCAAGGTTCATATTGTCATTAATCTACATGTTATAAAAGCAAAGCCATAGGCTACAGTAACGTGAAAAGAAAATGGGAAGTTGATGTCATGCTGTTTAATTTTTTGGATGGTGCGCTTTGTTATCTGTGCCTGCTACAGTGATTAAGCAGGTGTTAAAATTAACTACATAGATCTGTATCACTTGGCTGCCCAAGGCTGGATTACACACCCTAATGCACTGCATCCACTCGAAACCCCAGGCACATCATTTTTGGACAGAGGGCATACCGGGTGCATACACTTTGATAACAGTACAAAGTCAACTGAATACACATATGCAAAATACAAAGAAAAACTGATTTATTCACAAGATCACGCAATACAAAATACGTCCAAACAGAAACATCTGTCAAAATCAGATGGACATGTTACAATTCAAAGACACACAACTCCTTTGCCTCTTTCAAACAAGTAACTAAAAGGGATAACAGAATGTAATAAAAGGTGTAGATCATTCTCTTCTCCATCTGCAGCCGTCTCCTCATCTCTCATACTCTCTCCAAGGCCTCCAACATGATGATGCTGTTTCCCCTGATGACCTATGAACAATGAGACCATGCAGAGTAAACACAGTGCATCTAAGACACACTTTTGAGAAGTTTCACAGTAGATACAGAGGAACTTTCACACGAGTCAGAATAGAGTTCCTCTTATATCACCAGTACCAGGGACGTGATACTGTGAATCTTGGCTTACAGGAGGAATTAATGTATTTTATTCCCTTGTTCTATAGTGCTCCTTTGTTGATCAAAAACTTTGCTCTTTGTTCATCATGGACACATGCAAGAAAAACAAAGTTGTCTTAACAAATTCAGCCTTACATGGGGTGAGTTAAAGTCCATTCTCATTGAGGGCGAATATCAGCACGGATTATTCTTGCGGAAAAATATAAAAGTTGATTTCATGGGTGTTTATGGAAGTTTGCACACTGGGGCGGAACTTTCGTGCAGTGAAAAAAGTTTCTGCACAGACTTTGACCCCCGCGGAATTCGCCGGCGGAACTACACAGCTGGACCAATGAAATTGTTTATAATGACATAGCGCAGACCCGGGAGAGTCCAAAATCTAGTCAGGCAGGACAGTATGGGAGACAGGTTGATAAACCTCATTTCACAGCACCCCGTCCTTTTTGATAAAAGACGGGATGAGTTTACGAACAATGAATTAAAGGACAACATCTGGCAGTCCATTGTCCACCTTGGTGGCTGTGGTGAGTGCTAAAGAAAGTTGATTTGAACGCTTGTTAAACAGAACACAAAAACGTGAAATTCCGCACCGCGCCTGTGTGTATGGTTTAAATGCGGAAAAGCGCTGCGCAAATATTTCGCAAATCCGTCCCACAGTTCCACATCGCAGCAGTGAGAATGGACCTTTATTGATATAAAAATGCTAATTTGGGGACTTAAGTTTTCCTTAAACTAACAAACAGTCTTCTCCATAGTGAGCAAATACTGACTTGAGTCATTGTGGTGCTCAAGTCAGAGGTTGGACCACCAAATAAAATGGCAGAGGATAAATACAGTTAACTATATTTAAGAAAGGGGGTGATTTCTGACACAGCCCTGTTCTTTTTATGGAATTTGTTAACAACAAGAAAAAAAAACAGAATTACAACACTAAGATACTGACCACCATGCCAATGCTGTTCTGTTGTCCTCCTGGGCCCATCTCAAGAGAGTCGTCCACCACCAAGTTCATAAAGGGGTCAAACCCACGCAGGATGCCCTGCACATGTCTGCCTCCATTCAGCTTCACTAAAGGACAAAATAAATCACTGATGAATCTTTTATGTTGTGTTTCACTGTTCCTCCTCAGTTTAGAAGTCCAACTTGCTTTCATAGTATGTTCTGCTGACAGTGATGCCACTAGACAACCCCTCTATACTGAAGTTAAGCTGTGCTTAAGTGACACAGCTGCAAATTTTAGCTTGTTTAAGGCATTATTGTGCACTTGATACTACAACAGGAACCTGTTCCTATTTAAATCTGTACAGATTTTGATGCTAAGATTACAGGGTTTTTTTTTAAACCACTGGCTGCTGATTTCCTCTGTTCTTTCTCTCTTTCTGCCTTTTCAGTTGTCAGCCTGGTTGAACCACTGTACAGTATATTGTTCTAAAGGTACAAAACCGATGCTTCATACAAAATAACATCTATTTGCAAAGAGGACTTTCTACATCCTAATAACATGAAAGCCCATTCAAAATTACAGATTAGTCCTCCCAGCCATCTAACTGTACACAATCTGCCTTATGAATGCTATATACAATATAATAATGCTTACATTTTCATGGAGGTGTGGCTATAGCATTATGTTGAAAATCACTGCAACAGTGATATTTTCATCTTTGTTGTGGGCCTTCAAAGTTACTTTGTTGCAAGCATGATTTCAGTGTGCACATCCCAAAAGGTATCAAACATCCATACTGATGACCAACAACCCAGAAATCAAACAGACACATCTGACACATTTTCAGTTTCAGAGGTTCTTTTACAAGTTCTTTTAAAAGGGGAAATCCACCTTTTCAAAATCCATGCATTATTTCCATTATCTAAGACAAATATTTAGTAAACGTGAACAACCCTAATTCAAATTTGTGATGTCGTAGGGTATTAAGTGTGGAGCTGCTCCATAGACAATAAATTGGGAAACATTTTCTAGATGAGCAGCTCCAGATTTTATACTTGCTGACATCAAAAGTTTGAAACTTCCTGCTCTGGTTTTCGGCCTTGTGAGGGAATAGCTCATATTCACAAATATTAACTGAACTTTCCTCGGAAACGGACATAGTATATTGGAATTCATGGTTTAAGCAGGGTTCTCCTTTAAATTGTTATCGACTCAACCGAGCTGTCAAAGTGGGATTGAATAATCATCTTTACTCACATGAGAGCTTCTTGTCCATGAACCTGAAGAAAGAAAAACAACATTTACTCGTGTTAAAAGCATGCAGACGATAGCTACATAGCTAGCAGTCAGACAGGTTAGCTTGTGTTAGCTTGTTTCCATTGCAAACAATGTAGCAGGGTTGCTGTACGGGTACGCTATCAATCCTTTCAGAATACAAAGCAAGTTAAATTACAGAGCTCAGGTTTATTGAACAAGCCCACAACTTACTTCTTCAACTCCGGTGGATGTGCTTTACTCATTTTGTCGTTATTTTCTATATACCGACAAAGTCAGTCGTACAACAGTCGTTTCACAGACCGCGGAAGGAAAGCGTGCGCGGGGAGACCGGAAGTTCACAGCAAAGTTCCATCATGGACTCTATGTGCACAGCGCCCCCATGAGGCCAGGAGGTGCACAGTCGGCCTTTTCTCGTGTACAAAAATATAATTCTCTGCGGACACATTGCAAGTATTTTCCATTTTAGGAAGGAAAAAGCGTAGGATGCACCTGTATAAAAAAAATAAATAAATAACGGTATCGTCTTTTACTTGCATCTTTCCTTTTACACCTCTTTTACTTGCAGTCTTAGTTTTGTGGATATTCTAGGCACTTAGGCACACAAAGTTCAACTTTAATACAAAAATTTTTCTTTGCAACAGAGCTGGACTACATTTTATGTCTTATTACATTTATGTGTGCTCATCAGTTTCGGTGCCCTACAAGGCAATAATCATTGTCATTCTGCTGTGCATGTCTGCTGAAGTACAACCCCCATTCCAAAAAAGTTGGGACGCTTTGTAAAACATAAATTAAGTCAGAATACAATGATTTGCAAATCCTCTTTGACATATATTCAGTTGAATGAAGTGCAAAGACAGGACATTTAATGTTCAAATTCATAATTGCATTTATTATTATTATTTATTGATTGATTTTAAATATATACACTTGTTTTTGCACTTCATAATACACCACACGAGACAGGTCTGGTCTAGTTCAGTTTAGTACCTGTACTCTTTTGCCACGAAGCCATGCTGTTGTGACACGTGCAGTATGTGTCTCATTGTCTTGCTGGAATAAGCAGGGATGTCCCTGAAAAAGATGTTGTCTGGATGGCAGCATATGTTGCTCCAAAACCCACATCAACCTTTATGCATTCATGGTGACTTCACAGATTTGCAAATTGCAAGTTTCACCATTAAAGGTTTTTTTGGGGGGAGTTTTTTCTTATCCACTGCGAGGGTCCTAAGGACAGAAGGATGTCATATGCTGTAAAGCCCTCTGAGGCAAATTGTGATTTGTGATATTGGGCTTTATAAAAAAAAATTGATTGATTGATCGACCTGATGCAATGGACGCTAACACACCTTCATAACATCATAGGTGCTGGCTTTTTAACTTTGAGCTGGTAACAATCTGCATGGTCCTTTTCCTCTTTAGACCAAGGGACACAATGCCATGACGGACTGGTCAGAATACCGCACACTTTTCCACTTTGTGTCAGTCCATCTCTGATGAGCTCAGGCTCAGAGAAGCCTGTAGTTTTTCTGGATGTTGCTGAGATATGGCTTTCACTTTGCTTACGTTTGTAGTTGCAGTAATGAGGTGTGTTTACAGACAATGGTTTTCCAAAGTGTTCCTGAGCCCATGTAGTAATATCCTTTACACCGTGATGTTAATTTTTAACACAGTGCTGCCTGAGGGAGTAAATGTCACAGGTGCTCTGTGTTAGTTTTCAGCTTTGCCCATTAAGTAGAGATTTCTCTGGATTCTTGGAGTATTTTGAATTATGGATTGGAGATGGTAAAATCTCTAAATTTGTTGCAATTTGTGCAGTCAGAATCATTGCTCTTAAACATCTGGACTATTTTCCCATGCAGTTTTCTACCATGTGGTGAACCTTGCACCAGCCTTGCTTATGACTGACTAAACCATACCAGGATGTCCCTTTCAAACCCAGTCATGATCCTATCAACTGTTACCAATTAACCTGTTTACCTCTGGAATGTTCCAAACTGGTGTTTATTTATATTCCACAGCTTCCCAGTCTTTTGTTGCCTCTGTCCCAACTTTTGTGGAATGTGTTGCAGGCATCAGAGTCAGACTGTGTGTATTTACAAGAAACAATGAAGTTAATCAGTTTGAACATTAAGTATTTTGTCTTTGTGCTGTATTCAATTTAATATAGGTCAAAAAGGATTTACAAATTACTGCATTCTGTTTTTATTTTAAATTTTTTTTTTTACATTGGGGTTGTATATGTTTGTATGTTTTAGACAAATATTAACAATGGAGTGAACTGTGCAGAGGGTATTCCTTGCAAAGAAAGCAATGTCATGGGAAGTGCTCAGGAACTTAACAATGACCACCCAGTTTCCAGTATGTAAAATGTGATTGCATTCACAAACTCACCACTAAGAACCCAGACAAAACATGTCATGAGAATTGTTTTAATTATGATATCTATAAAGAACCATAAACTAATTTACAAAAGACCTCGAAAAAGTGGAAGCTTCAAAACCTATTAAATCATTTTCAACATTTTCACAGTAGAACTTTGAAAACAGTAGCTGAAAATCCTTAAGAAAAAAATAATCCAACCCAACAACCTCATGTTGATCCTTGTTCATTCACCAAATCGCATTTATCAAGCATCACAGACACAGTGGGCTGCCATCAGTGTATTCATTTGCATAGCTAGGTAATATCACCAAAGTACATGCCAGCTAAAAAGACGGCCATAATTAAATATCATATTTTGTGATTTCAATCATACCTTGGGACAGCACTTAAAAATACTTTGCATTCTTGACCAAAGCACTACTTAAGCAGTGCTACAAATTAAATGCAAACGCAAATACCCAGGTTTAAACACAACAGTGACAATCCAATCCAATCTATAAATTATTATTGCCAAAATTATAAGACAAAGAATTGAAATACAGCAGAAGACTTATCAGACCTTACTTAGCTAAAGCACTCCAGATGTCTGATGTAAAAATAGACTCTAGCAAACAAGATATCTCTGTCAGTGCTGTGGCTACAACATGTCATGATCGTGCAGATGGCCTAGTTTCCAAAAAGCACCTTAAGGCTAAGCTGATCTTAACTTCCATACTAAGTCTATGGACTAAGACCATCTTGGCTGTAGGATGTTTTAGGGAAACGAGATCTGTAACAAATAGTGGTTTCAACGATAGATGAACAGAGTGGATATGCCAGACTCTATTTAAGAAGCATACTGGTGTTTTTGCATGTTTTTTTTTTTCTCCTCAACTTTTTAGGCTGCAGCAGGTTCTGATGTATTTCATTTAAGTATGAAAATCAACTTGCAGACTGGCTGCAGTGAACCTGTTGGTTTTATGTTAAGTCAGAGTTGTGTTATCATTATGTTGTAATAAAGCTAAAATTTATTATGAATTTAAAAGGTGTTCATTATTGGTGCACACACATGCTTGTGGGACACTCATGTATGGTTATTTTGTCTCGTTTCGTTAGATTTCACAACAACATTGCTTGTTGATGCAATGGTGCTTTGCAAGTGACTAAAATCATGAACACACTAAAATGATTCGTTTTCAAATACATTAACACTCAGTTATTGTGTTAAATATTTACTAAATGGTTGATTTATATACTGTACTGAAAAAATGGCTGTAGAAAACGTTTGAAAATCTGAGAACTATGATATGCTTAGAAAATGCTTGGCAGTTAAGTATTTTTGATTTTCAGTGAAAGGGCAAAATAAACATGCAAAAAGCCCAGTATGGTCCTGTAACAATTTAGTCTCCTTAGCACTTGATATTATGGTATGGATAAAGTCAAACCAACAGCATAGGTACAGAGACAAGATGTTCTGAATGCTCAATCAATGAACAGGTTGATCAACAAGAATTTCAGAGATTTCATCACTCCGCTCTCTAACCCTTCAAGGCAAAAAGGCAATCTCTGACAACATTCAAACTGGATATCAGGCTTTGCTGGCCTGATGTGTGTAGCCCTCTGTGATGCTGTCCTGCTCCACCCTGACTCGCAGATGCTCCTGACAGTGTTCTAAGAAAGAGTCCAGTGCTGAGAAACCCTGCTGGCAAGGCACACAGTGGTACAGCCTGTGCCTCTTCGAGCCCGGCCATTTACAGGTGTCCATCTCATTTGTGCACACGCTGCACTGTCTCCTCTTCACGGAGGACTGGTGGAGCTCCACATGCTCCCTCAGCTGGGACTGCAGAGAGAAAACCTCGGCACAAGAGGGGCATGGAAACTCTCTCTCCTGTTCATCCTCCTCTCCTTCAGACACTTCTCCGCATCTCCCTAGATCAGTAACCTTGTTCTCTAATTTGGCCACTTTCCTGGGCCTCCCTGGACCAGCCTTAACAGTTTTGTTTTCTGCTATGCTGGTTTTGACTTTATTTGGCCTTTTTTCTGATAAGTCAGAGTCTTTGGTGGTGCATCCTACAGGCTGGCTTTTGTTTTTGACTGTGGTGAAACTTGAGGCTGTGTGTTGTCTGTAATGAGCCCTAAGTGACAAATGATGGATGAAGACTTTGCCGCAGACTTGACAGGGATATGTGCCTCCTTTCCTGCGCTTGCTGATGACCGGCCTTGGTTCTCTTATAATAATTTTCTCTCTGCTGTGCTTCTCTTTTCTGTGCACATACAGCTTAGAGGTGCTCCTGAAAACCATGTCGCAAGAACGACAGGTCAGTAATTTCTTTTGGGATTTTGGCATTTTAATTAGATCTCCATTCACATTGGTAGATGCTCTTTTCCTTGCTTCTCTGACAGCACCTTCTCCTTTGGTCCTTTGTCCCTGTGGAGCCATCAGCTGCTCCTCTGCATGGTTGGTCTGTTTATGGTGTTGCAATCTAGCTTCTGTACGGAACATTTTTGAACAGAATTGGCACACACTGACAGCTCTGCTGCTGGGCCCCGGGGTGTCTGAAGAATCAGAGCAGGTCGAGTCTCCCTCAGAAACTGGCGGAGAATCATCTGGAAGGCTACTTGCATCAACTATATCTGATGGGGACGGTGGTTCACTACAACCAGCTTGCTGATGGTGCAGCAGAGCCTGCTTCTGGCTGAAGCCTCTCCCACAAGGAGCACAGGCGTAAGGGCTACTGTCCAGGAGGTGAGGCTGGCAGTGAGGTGACTTGCCAGGATCTGAGGTGCAAGTCTTACATGCAGGGCAGGGAGAACCCAGCCGTGACTCTCCATGACAAAGTTCACATAGGGAAGAATCACGATTGCATTTATGGAGCTCCAAGGATGACCTCAGGGAGAACTCCTGTCCACAAGAGGGACACCGGTGCGGCTTGGGTAATGTATGTTTTAGTCCCTGGTGATGCAACAGGTCTGTTGCATAAGGGAAGCCCTTACCACATTCTTGACAAACATATGTGGACAAATGGGATGGTTGCTGCTTCTGGTTTTGGGCGTGATGTTTAGTGTCAGCCCGTGCAATGAAGCTGGCGAGCCTGGACAGGGTGTCTGCTGCCGTCTTGGAGCGGCTGAACGACTCCTGGGCCCTCGTGGTGCTCCAGCTGACTCCATCCATCCTCTCTCACCAAGCTTCTCTCCTGCTGTAGAGGAGACAGGAGAAGTTTGAGTCATAAGCCTGGAAACCACACAAACACAAGAGCAACAACAATAAAAGGGGAACACATTCAGCAGTGTTTACAGAAGTATTGAAGCACGGAGTTACCAAGCTGCTCTGCCTAACTGTGAAATGCAGTCAGCAGCTAACGTTACTCAAGTTTGGTAAGAAAAGGGGAAGCGTGCCTTCTTGTTAGCTTGTTCCTCTATCTTGCTAACGTTATCGATAATTGGTAGCCAAGCTTCATTTTACAGCGATACAGAAACTCGGTCACATATTAACTGAAAAGTTAAAGGTTCATTTGATGCGAAGTCAACGCTACCGTGACAGCAGGGTTACAGACCTTACAGCGCAACCACAAGCTAGCTTCGTGTTTGCTAACGTTAGCTCGTTGCTAGCTGCACTAACATGTTATAAAGGCAGTTCCCGTTTAGCCAAACAACTGACCTTGGCACTCAGGCAGATGCGGAGCAAAGAGTGTGCAGCCAGCTGGTTAAATTCAGGCGACTTGTCGCGTTAACATTCAGTTTCGCTACCACAAATAACACTGACATGGCTGCAAAAGTGAAACTGAAGTTTATCGTGCTAACGTACTTCGATGAGCTGTCAGCAGCACTTCCGACACGTCACTTGCCCAATTCAAAACACCTTCTGATCTGTGGTGTGTCATGTACTCATCAGATGCACCTGGCGAATTAATCAAGAAAATACATCAAGACAACTGCAACTTCATATGGAAAAATAAGTAACGTTAGCATTATTTAAAGAGTATGGATGTAGTGAAGTCGGGTCTAAATGCATTTGACTTTGATCCAGTAATTAGTACCAACACATTACAACGGTTACCAACTTTCATCAGAATAAGCAAAAGATTTTCATTTGATTTTCCGGCTAAAATCCAGAAAAAACACAAGTAAAACTTATTAAAAGCTATCTTCTCCCACAAGAGCATCTTCAGACTGTCCTACACAAACGACCCACACAGATTTTTGATTTATCAAAAATTGAGCCTACAGTGCATCAAAATGTGTGACTGTAAACATACCTCAGCTCGTGCAACATTTCCATATGAGAAATCTAGCCAAACTTTTCATAGAGGTCCAGTCCCATGCCAGATGTCCTCAGCTGGAAACACAAGACAATAGTCCTGATGGTGGCGTTACAGCAAGCCTCTAAATTTCAAAACTTTGAAAATTCATAACAAATCAACCATATGTGTTACAGCTTTGGAACTTTCACCTTGAAATTTGCTTTCCATGGCATGGATGGCTACTGTCTGGCACCCTGATGCTTGGCTTAGTCAATTTGTGAAGCCACACATGAACTGTCCTCAGCCTCAAAGTTGTGAGTTCAAGCCTCAGCTAAAGCAAAACGAACATTCTCGTGTGAAAGTCCTATGTCCAGGCATCATGCTATGTTGATTAGAGACTGCTAAGGTTAATATAATTACGATCCAGGTAGTTTCGCAGAGAGACAAATATTCTTTATCAACACTTTTCCCTGTTATCCCTTGTCTCTTTTCCCTGTTTTTTCTGCTTAGACTAATTTTATTTTATTTGTGCAGTTTTGCTGCTGAAAGGTAATGTTGATTTCCTTTTAAAATGAAGCTGTAATGGTGCATTTACAATTTTACAAATAGGCCTGTCTCTGCTGTGAATCATTTCATTATTGATTAGCATTCCAGTTATTTTCTATATTAAATGTTTGTCTATAAAATTATATAAAAGTCATATTACCTTTCCCCAATTCCAATCTGGCATCCACAAACATCTCACTTTGTCTGACTAAAGGTCCAAAACCATGATAAAGCAAGATTTGAGGAGGATATCCTCAAATCTGCAAAGGTAACTCCAACACTGATGCCTGAAACAATCGATCCATCATGAAATAGTTGTGGATTAATTATGTGTTTGACTTATTGATTTAATGACTAATCACTGCAGCTGTAGAATTCCTATAATAAGCTAGAAAAAGTTTTAAACATATATACTGCAGAGTTGTCTCTTGCTAATTAGCTCAGTGAGATAGAGCATAGTCTATTATGCTTAGAATGCCACCTTTTTTTCATCTTCCTACACTCTGCTTGTTGCTCAGAATTGCCTAATTTTGCCTAAAATTGCCCGCCCCGAACCATTGCTGCGCAGCAGCTATAATTTTGAGTGTCTTCCTGGTCAGTGCATGTTAATTTGAGTGGCATTTTACAGGTAATGGCCAGAGTGTAGACCTCTGCAGTAATCCCTCCATCCACTTATGTAATATTTTTTTAACAGAATAGTTTTATTGAAAAATATAATCTTGTATATAAGCAAATAAGACAGTCATTAAGGCAATCCTACAAACAATGATTTTATTAATCAAAGGCATGCTGATTGGTCTGTGGTTAATCAGCAAAATCCTTCACTAGTTATAAATTGATATAGCCATTTTAGAGAAAAATGCAACACCAGTAATTTTATAGTTAAAATTAGTAAACTCGTTAGGCTACCTCTCTTTTCCAATTCTACCTTAAGCTTGAGGATCTCACTGTAAAATGATGAATTACCCATGTAATGGCATCTTACATCAAGGATTTACTTTACATTTCAATACTGTCTGTAACTCAAACATTTGAACCATAGGACCTCTTCTTTTCTCTTGTAGATTGACTAGGACCTTCTGGGATGCCTTTCAACATAATAATCAAAATATTCAAATGCTAAAATATAAAAATACAAAATTTAGTCTCCAACTTGAGGGCAAGAAAACAGAGTTTGGGAATAATCTAATTATTTTGGCAAAATGTCATTTAAACTATTCCCATATTTTCTGCATATCTAATAACCCTGCATCTAATATGTATTGCATCCTGTTGGTAATAACAAATATCTACACTCCTTGATTCGTGATTGACCTCAATGTTGTTGTTTTTTCACTGTGATTTATTTTTGTCCTGTCCTTTACATTTTGTGTTTGTTACTGTTATTGCTTGTTCGGTGCTCACTGTTGTTAAGTGTATTTTCTTGTATATGACATGTGCCTTTTTGATTACACAATGAAAAAAAATAAAAGCTTATACGGTTTGTTGCCATGAAAAGCATAGTCAATTTGCTTGGGCAGGCTTAAAATTACATTTAATACATGAAAACAGTAATAATGTCTGATCAAGACAAATAATCCCCCATGCACCAAACACACACAAATGGCAAAATGAGGAATAACAACAGTTTAATATAAACAAAAAGTTATTATACAGCAGGTGTACTGTAATTATTTAATATTAACTCTAAAACAGACTGCATTGGCCCAATAAAGATTTGGCATGTTATTGTTAAAACAGCATGAACACCTCTGAAACAAATCAGGTTTTTATTTTGTCAGCCTTTATCAATATAATATTCTGAGAACAAAAGGACCCTTTGATAAAAACAGCATGGAGTGAACAATCAGTTGGCGCACCTGAATGAGAAAAAAAAAAAACTACTTTAAGGCTAAAGGCATACATTCAACAACAACACTCACAAAAACATTCAAAAATGTTTCAGATGGGTTAAACAAGGTGATGAACACAAGATTCTAGGTTGCTTTACAAAGCAAAAACTGGCAATGAATGAACCATAAATAAGTTTGCGACAGTGTCAGATCTTTCCAAAAATATAAATGGTTACTATATCACTGATACAACTAAAGTACCACAGTATCTTCAGGAGCACTACACTGAATATAATGCCATAAAGTACCTTAAACCTCAGGCTATGACTGAACTGCCACATTCCAGAAGGACTGAATAATTCCTGAATTTGAATTAAGACATGACATTAAAGATGGTTCTTCATTCAATTTGTTGTAGACTACAATTACCGAGGTAACAGCTAGAAATCTAGCACACAGTTAATCTGAATCTAAACTTTGCTATAGCTTAACAAAGCATTTGCTTCAGAATGACCAAAGCAAAAACCTCAAAAACACATGTAATGGTAGGGGAACCAAAGTGTCAAAGGCTAATGATTGTCATATCTTTCAAACATACATTGTGTTATAATTATCACTGGTAATGAAGGTAGATGAGTCGTAACATACATATTCACCCCCTGCCACTCGAATGCTGTTACAAATACACATTTTCTTGGATCATGTGACTGTGAAAGAACACAAATGCAAGAGCAACCCAACCTGAACCTTAGACAAATATAAAATACAAGCATTAATGATAAAGCATTTACCCATGTTATACTTTAAAAGACAGGAGAACATTACAAATGCTCATAACAAAGGCATCGTATTATGTTTTGAGCTGCACTGTGTCCACAGGACTGTCTCAAGTAGGATGGTGTGACTAAATGTCCTTCAGTACTGAATAAGCACTGAAAAGACATTTCCTCCATTTAAAAAATATCTATATCTTAATCTTAAATGATCCTAAACTGAAGAAATTGAACATTGTTAATGGCTTGAATGCATATGCAGTTTTTACACTAACCACAGGTATCTAATTAGATACTTCATAGATTATCACACAACCATTTACTCTCATCGTTATGCACAAAAAAATGAGTTTGACAAGTTTAAAATCAAAAGTCTCGGGCCAAAACAAACCAGTCATTACTGATCTCATCTTGTGCCAGCTATGAGAGTGTTACTATGTGCCTCAATTGTATTTTACCTGTCAAAAATACAATACAGTTTAGATTTATCTTAGTCAGTTCCAAAATTACACCAGACCCATTTAATCTGACAAACAAACAAGAATTTCAAAGCTACATTTTCAGGAACGTCTGCATCATTCCTGGTCTATTCAGAGGCAGAAAAATTGAGATTTTACCACTGTTGATGAGTGTATCATCGTGATTCAAAACGCCGATTTATAATGATCAGGGCAAACTGATATCAGATCAGTTCCTTCACTTTCAATGAAAGACACAACCTGAAATAAAACACAGTACCCAATATTTGCTACTCTTAGGTGTAACACCTAATACAATCCAAAATATCAGCACTGGCTACCAATTAAACTCACTCATCATCACTGAAGTCCAAATAGGGACTTTTTTATAAACTGATTGTACAGTGCAAATTTGGTAATCCTGAATCAAAACATCCTGTGAGTCTACTCACTATTTGGAGTGGGGGGTCCCATCTTATTAATAACAGCTTGACAGTGTCAGACTAAATAAGTTTTATAAGAGAAAATAAAATATTGTACTTGCCTGTTTTACATCTAAGATATTTCCCTTGTAAAACCAAAACATATCTTCAAAAAAATAAAATATATAGTTGCCATCTTTCACTAAAAGGATAATCTCACAAACATCATCCCTTTATATAACAGCGTGTTCTTCTGAGTGTACATTTCACTTGAGAGACAAATAATGTTGCATGACCAAAAACTGTATAAGTAAACCAAAGTGGCATAGCTATGGTTACTAAAACTGTAACAGTCTGTTGATGCAGTACAGAACACTGACTGCACATAGTCTCATATTCACTGAGCTCTATGGGTGCATCATAAACCCAAATCCAATGTGACATTCACTGGACTTCATTTTCACAGGATAAGTTTTGTTGCTCGTCGGTCTCTTCCAGGTTACCTCAAAGACAACATTTGCTGTTTGGAGTATCTCTGTGGGTTCATCCAGCCACAGTCTGCAGCGCTGTGGACTGTGTACTGTGCTTGCTGTGAGGCAGCCTCAGACCTATCTCTTGTAGTGGCTGGGGGCATCTGCGAACATGTACTTCAGTCTATAAGCCTCAGCCAGCAGGAGACCCACTTCCTCGTTACCCCAGTGGATTGTAGGAAGGTTCTGCAGTAGCATAAGAAGGCCCTGAAGAGCAACAGAAATTTACTTCTCGACACTGACACTATTTTGGAAGGCTGGGGTCAATGACTGAGTGTGCAGCATTTAAAAAATATTTTAATCATGTGGGTTAGTATGTAAAACTCTGAGACACTGGAATCAGGTGTGCATGCATAAACATACATGAAACTTATGACTAACTTATTGTACAGCCTGCATAGAAGCAACGCAAGGCTGTAATCACCACTGAATACTTATCTTGAAATTCAAATACCACAGAATTTCTATCATATTTTACTTTGATAACCAGCTATCTGCATTTAAGGCTGCAAGTAATGATCATTTTCATCATCAGTTAATCTGCAGATAATTGTCTAGTAGCCTATGAAATGTTAGACAACAGGGGAAAAATTGCCATCACAGTTTCCTTAAGCCAAAGAGGATACCTTCAACAAACCAACAGTCCTAAACTCAAGAATATCCAGTTAACTATCACATTAGACAAATGCTTACTTATGCATGCTAACAAGCTCAAAATGACAACTAGGAAATACATTTCCTACAAAAAAATGCGTGTGAATGATGACAGCTGAAATTAATCACAAAACACTGCGGAAAAAGCAGAAATATTAAACAAATTCCACAAAAAATTTTAAATGTTGAAATGCATTGACTCCATTGCTGAAAAACCTAGAAGCTAAAATGCAAAACAGTTTGAAGCAGAATTTGAACTGCATTACATAAAGAAGCTAAGAGTTAAAATACGTTGTTAGAAAAGCTGGAAGCTAAACTGTAACACTGTCAGAGTTGGAAGTTCAAACAAAATGCTCCTGCTTTGTACATTTAAATGCATAAAAAATTGTTATTTTGGCATTTGAATTATTTTCTTTGGATGGAAGTTTTTCAGAAATAGTAGCCTAGTCCTTCCAAAAATGCACCTAAGAACTAAAATTACTTTGCAAGTTGTTTAAAGCTTGAATGAAGTCTACAGATAACGTAAGGAGAGAAGATGAATTTCATCACTGAAGATTTTTTTGATGCACTGCAGGGACTTTTATTTTGAAAGTAAGCAGCTGCTGAATCAGCATTCGCCCAATGATAACATGCTGTTGCTGAGCAGGTGTAATGTTTGCTATATTCACCATCTTAATTTAGCATGGTAACATGCTAACATTTGCTAATAAACAGTAGTTCTGCCGGTATTTGGTCATAAACCAAAGTACTGCACAAATATAACTTTTGACCTGATGATAAAGGTTAAGGGATCACCAAAGTTATTACGATTCAATGGGAATGACATTCATGATATATTTCAGCTGCTTTTAATATTAAAATTAGCATATCCCCTTTCTTTGCTTCCATAAACCCTGCTTTAAAGTTGTCCTTGTTATCAACTGTTGGTGCTTCACCAATATTCGGTCGTTACTTTATCAGTTAAGTGTTGATGACTACTAAGATGACAAATTTGTACCTGAAAGTCAACCATGGAGAGGATTTCTTTGCGCCACTCAATGAGGAAAGCAGAACAGACATACAAGTGGAAGTGGGAGAAACCCTCCGCTTCAGCCTGTGGAAAACAAGCAAAGACAATCAACAGGGAGAAGAAAGTCTGTTCCAAAACTTAACAAATGCTGTATAATGGACCATACTTGCAGCAGTGTAAATTCATTTTTCAGGCTGCAATTTGTGCTGCTGTCGTACTGGATTACTTTCTAGTGTGAAGGTTTGTTGGTGATGCAACACTCTGCTCTACCTGGTAGGTGTCCCAGAGACGAATAGTGCAACGAAGAGGCAGCTCCCTCATCAGCAGATTGTTCATCCAGCGGAAAGCAAACTGCAAGTACTCCACCTCATACCTCTTAAAATGATTGTGAATGTCCTCTGAAGACAGAAACACATGTACACAAACACAGATATTAAAATTGTGGGTTTCCTTTTTAGCTCGTATCTGGAATCATGTGTGCAGCCGTCTATCGCTTTCACCATGCATGCTCGTTAAAAAAAAGCCCAAAACAGGTATGAGTAGGGCGGGTGCTAGAGCAAAGTGCATGCAACCTAAAGCCTAACACACAAAACTGCTTATGGACTGAAAGGAGTCCACTTACCATCTATCCTGCTGACCAGCTCCTCCAAAGCTTTCACTTTGTTCTGAATTCCAGGCTGAGCAAAGGTGTAGTTGTCCTGAAACGACACCATTTTCAATAAACTGGCACATTTACAGTTTCAAAAAGGTGTTTACTGATGTGTATGTGTTTGAACAGACCTGTATTCCATCCAGCAGTTTGCTCATGCACCAGAAGCTGTCAGCTTCAATGTTTCTCTGCGTTTCCAGAGGCAGCGCTGCCACCTCAAAGTTCTCCACGTCCTCCGCTGGAAAAACAAATAACACTGAATGAAACAGAAATAGCCTGACTCATACAGATGGCTCCTGGATTACTGAATGCTGCCCTCTGCTGAGGTTGATTGAAGAAATCATTAGTGTACAAAGATGCAGCTAAAAAACACAGCGCCGTGCAAGTCAACAGCATGGCAGGCTGTAAACTTTACAACCGAGTCAGATATGTGGGCTGTTGTGCATGTAGGGGTTTAGTGTGGGAAAAATCTTGATTCAGGGACAATCCTAGTGACAGGAGCAGTGTTGGGCAAGTTATGCTCAAAATGTAATATATTGCATATTTCTAGTTACCTTCATTTGAAAGTAATTTGTTACTTTACAATATTACTCTGTAATATTACTCTGTGTAGAGTAATTAGTTCAAATAACACTACATTTGTATTACTTTCACCAAAATGAGCTCAAAAGAACTAATTGGCATTTCAAATCCAGTGCTACAGGTCTGACCCATTCATCATGCATTCACATACAGTGGTTACCACTATGCATTAAAATCCCCTGCTGATATTAATAATAACATGATGATATAAAACAAATAATAGCCTTGACTGTTTAAAATAAATGAATATCCTTGGACACAGGGAGGGTCAGGCAGAGGATCAAAGTCTGATAATTATGAGACACTGATCAATATCTGTGGGCCTGAAACACAATAAACAACTATTGCGGTTAGCACAACAGGATATTTTTTTCTGGTGGCGCATTGTTGGAAGTAGAGTGGTGTGGATCAATGTGGATAACTGAAAAATAAAAATAATAAACAGTGGGTGGTAACGAATTGCGAGACATTGTAAATGTATAATAATGTTACCCACAATCCTGTTGGTAACGCCTTATATTACTTTGTTACTGCTTAAAAGTAATATAGCACAGTAACACGTTGCTTTTGCGACACGTTACCCACAACACTAGACATGGGTCCATTTGTCAAGCGTGAGTGTAACAAGGCCCTATGCAGGACATTTCCCACCAATAACTTACTGACAAACTCAGAGAGGAAGACGACGAAGAAGGGTGTGACCAGATCATTGATCCCCTGGACGTAACCACTGGCTGGGTGACGGATGGCCCAGATAAAAAGAATACGCTCAAACACCTGAGGAAGAAAGACCACAAAATGGTTGATTAGTGTGTATACCAGATTCATTATGGAGGCAAACATCACTCAATCATTTTCACTATGATTCTTAATCAATCAATCAATTAATCAATCAATCAACTTTCATTTCATAGATTCAAGGTCCATTTAAAAGACATACAACACAGGTAGATTTAAAAAAAGCACTCATACCAATATTTCCACGAGTCACTGGTACCGCAAAGAACTTAGACGGAGATTTGACAGCAGCATAATAATGGAGTTATGGGACCCATTAGGTCGACAGATAAATTTGTACATCATATTTCTCAACAGAGCATGAAACGTACTGGCTCTTGCATTGCAAAACATAATAATAATGATGATGATGATGATGATGATGATGATGATGATGATGATGATAATAATAATAATGATCTTAACTTTCAACTCCAGTACTTTGGGCATACAGTGTGTTGTTTGGACTTACACTGTGTAAACCTTTTGATGTAAAGAGCCAAACCGACTCACTAAATTCTTATCTTCAAAGTGCAAAACATTAAACCTTACTATGATATTAACATATCTTCCTTCACATCTTTTTTTTTTTTTTTTTTTTTTTTGTCACTCAGATGGGCTGATTGGCTCTTGCTTCATGTTCCACGAATAAGGTCTAAACTTGGAAAAACTGCTTTTAATTTTAGGGCACCTGACTCCTGGAACAAAATCCAGCACCCACTTCAAATCAGTTTCCTTGTGCCTTTTGGATATTTTAGAAATTTCATCTTAAACCCCCCAACCTTGACTTGTTGTTTTATATAACTGTATTTTATTTCACAATTTAATTAATTTTATATGTAATTACATTACATTTATCCATCAAAGTCTTAACCCTAAAACTTTATAAATGTTTCACTTAACAATATTTTATTTTACATCTTAATTATCCATGTTTAACCATCACATTACTTTTCCTAATCAGAAAGTTTTAAACTACCTTTATTACTTTTTCTTTATTACGTTTGTACATCTCGTTATTTTTCTTTTCTTTCGTTCTTTCTGTAATTGACTTGCTCCCTAAATGATCTCAAGTATAAATCAAGGTTAGATAATAAATCACATGCACGTTTTTTTAAGTACAGATGCCTCATTAGCACAAATTTCAATAAAAGTGCAGAGTAGCTGAGTAGCTGTGGCTGAGAGCTGAGTAAATGCAACACGAGTCTGAAAGCTTTTCTCCTGATTTCAATAACATTACCATGACGAGCAGCACTGCAACACCACTGCTAATTAAAAATGTCTGGTGTGGTGGTGTTAATTGTAGTTCAACGGAATATGCCTTGCAGCATTACGGTATTACTGTACTTTACTGTATTTTTAAGTATTAAAGAGTTACTCCAGTGATTTATTACTGCACTTCTATATAAATTAGATAAATTAAAAAACAAAAGGTCAGAGCAGCAAAGATATCCAATTTTTTTAAAAAATATGGTTTAAGATCCAAAAATCATGAATCCTATATTTCCCATAATGCAACAAATGGCATCTTGCATTGTAAAGGCCTGCATCTTTCAAACTCCATGCGCCCCAGTTTGCCATAAATTTGAAGTCTCAAGTCCAATTTGAGATAACCCTGATGATGTCATCAGGCATATTTTCTCAGACTTCAGAAAGCTCCCTTTGGAATACATTAGATATAAACAACTGTTTCCTCAGACTGAGCGGTGCACCTAATGACAAGTAAAGTGACTTTGATGTGCTAAATCATTGGTGTGCTCTTTAAAAGCTACAGGAGATAAATATGAGGAATACCTAAATTTTGTTGTGTTGAATAAAAACTAACTTTGTGGTTCATACAGAAACAGTAAGGGTGAAAAACTGTCAACTCATCATTTTGTCTTATATAGGATTTACTGTAGTGTTAAGTCAAACTCTATATTTACAGTGATATATCATATATGTAACTACTCAAGAGATGAACATTTTAAAAAGTTGCATCATTTCAAATACTGACTTTTACATAAATGGCACAACTCCTTTGTCAGTGCTGCTTGTGTGTTCCTGAGGAATATACCATCTTAAACTCTGTTTTAATGACAATTTGTTCCTATTCAATGCCATTATGTTTGATGATGATAACAAAAAAGAACAATATTTGAAATCTAGTGATAAAAAATATGCAATATTGTGATAGTCTGATAAATGTACAGTGTGAAGTATTACCTTATGTGAAAGAGTTGTTTTTATTTTGTGTGCAGTGTGAGAATTTAAGGCCAAAATGAACTCACAGCGTTTTGTGTAAAGAGGTTTGCAAACTGAAACTCTGTTGTGAAAATGGAGCCAAGCAACTGTCAAAGAACTTGGGTTGCATGCATTAGCTTGAGAGTAATAATGTGTGGTAAATATACGCTTAGAGCTGGGGATAGCCGGCAATATGGTAGTAATCAGTGTCTCCTCCATTAATATGCATTTTCACTGTACAGTATTCGAATGAAATACAAACTGATGTTCAATTTAATACCACATGTTCTGCTGTTATGGGTGACTTTAATATGACTTTACTTATTTCTATTGAGGCAAAGAGGAATTTAAGTATCATATTGTTATCTCAATGCTCATTTTAAATTTACATAAGGGTTTTGAAATACATTTATAGATTACAGAAACTATATCAAAAAACACATACAATACATGTGCATAAACTTAATAAAGGGAAAAAAATGACATAAAATTAAATAAATTAACAAAAAAGTAAAAAGGACTACGATAAAGTCTAGCTACAGTGTAACAGAAGAGGGAGACTTGAAAAAGTGATTCCCCACTTTCACCTTTTCCTTTAGTCTATGGGTTGCTTTTATATGAATTTTATATGTTTCGCAAACCCACATAAATTCACCATATTTGAGGAACAAGCCATGCTCAGTCAGTGAACTTCCTTTTTCAGCAAACATCCTCTGTAATGTAGTAATCTGAGGCAGGTTCTTCCTCAGTGGCTGTCACAGTTACAGCACAGTATCATCTGCAGGGCCATGAGTTATCTACGGTAGGTAACATCTAAGGGTATTTTAAAGTGTTGATCCAAACCAGGAGAGTCTCCAATCTCATTGGTCTCTACCTAACATGAGTTAAAGCAAAATTGTGATTTTCTGAAATAAGTCCTGTATCACAACACAGGTTCAACTTAGTCTGGCCATCTTTAGATTATCAGGCCTCACTGAGCCGAACATCTGTGATCCTAGACTTTATAGGAAAGCTGCTTATCAACTCACTCACTTAACGCTGGGTTTTCCAATCCAGCTATGAGCGTGTGAGAAAGATTTCTTAACTACAAGCCAATCACATGACACTGAAATGACATTAAGAATCAGCTGACAGTAAAGTAAGGCTCTTCTTACTGCCAGAGCGGAGACAAAAACTACAGATAGAAATGAACACCTGACCTTCTCATTTTCTAATAAAAGCTGATAGTGGTCTTTAAGATTATGTAAAGCAAGTGCACATGGCCAGTACAGTGAAACTGCGAAAGACTCATTTTATCTTTTTATTAAGTCTAACCAGATGTAACACTCACAGGGCTGTATCTTACACCCGGCTCAGAGTGGCATACAACAAAGTGCAACTGTCATTGCTTGTTTAAGCTCTTTTGCTAGTAGTTGTTATTTTCACGGCCAGCGCCAATGATATATAATCAGCAAATGTACTCGTACCCATCTGTGCGCTGATGGCTGTGTAGGGCTAAGACGCAGTCAGGTGCATTGTTGGCGCATTACTGTTCTGAAGCAACAGAAAGCAACTGTGCTTTTGACCGAAAAAAAAACTTGCTCTTGTGTCAGAATAGTGCAATATTTTCCTGAGTGCATTATTCAGACAGTAAAATGCACCATGGGCGGGTTCACAATGTGTTAACACTCTGCTTGTTACACACCCAGTAATGCACGGTAGGGTGGGTGAAATAATACATCATTAAAAAAGTGTTAATGATATTCTCCAAATTGTACAGACAGCAGAAAGTGGAGCAGAGCTGCTGTCTGACTCCACATTAAGAGAGATGCCGTGTACATTTACACATGAGGAGCAGCGTGACTTCAATTATTTCAGAAGCTGACAGTTTAGTTCTGTTTCATCTGTTAAGTTTATAACTACAGTTTTTAGTTTTGCTGCATAAATGTCCAACAATATTTGCTGCAGTGACATTAGTGCTCTTGCTCTCCACTCGCTTCTCCAAGCTGTCAAATGTAAATAGCAGTGCACCTGGTGCAGGTGCACATGGCTTATAAAAGGAATGAGATGACACTCTGATTGATTGAATTCATGTTACACCCAAAACACACCTATGATTAATTAAGGGACTAAATACAAGACTTTGCCCCTTGTGCCTTACTTTGTGCCCAGATTATGCACCATTTAGCAAAGGTGGAGTTGACACACCATAAATGTGCTTGCACCATGCACTTCAGACCCTGCACGATAGACTGTTTAAATAGGGTTCACGAAATCACGTCATGTTATTCTGAGCTGCAGGGATGGAAAAAGAGTGTTAAAGTTATCTACACTTTTAGGAATCTTATCAAAGAATCTACAGCCACATATCAGCATTCACAAGGTAAGTATGTTTAACTATAGATCCTATTTTATACTCAGTTTGGACACATGGCTGTGCAAAAAACCTTTTTCTTTATCTATGATATATTTATCATGGTAAGCAGAGTTATTCTATTGGTCTGTCTCTATTTCTCTTCTTTAGTTGTTACCAAGTTGATCTTGCTAGGTGTGTGACATATCATCTTGTTTACAATAATAATTTTTATTATGACAGTCACAATATTTTGACTTGCTGACATATTGACGATCATACTGTCAGATTTTTTTGTTTGTGAACTATCTCACTCTGAGCTTCTGTTGTTGTTTACAAACTACAAAAATAAGATATAATTTTTTACTTAATTTCTACTGAATATTTGAAGGCAAAGTGTTAGGTTGACATGTAAAACTATATCACTTATTTTGTTGCAACTGTATGTTATTAAACTACTCATATGTAATTTTTTTTTCTAATTTATCATATCGTCAAGAATATTGTTATCGAAACAATACCCTAAAGTACTGTGATATTATTTTTGAGCCATATCACCCACCACTAGATCTAGCCATCTTAAAAGTGAGTCACCTGGCAAACCCCCTAATCTTGCTTCATGATACAGGCTCCTGCTTCACTTTTAATTTGACAGATGAACCAAAACAACCAACCAAATAAAAATGCCACAAAGTTATGGCTCACACCTTAATTTAAAGACAACATTGTGAGCAAATGCCTGTCCAGTGGTAAATCTCTCAGTAAGACACAGGACCCATATATGATTATAAAGTACACACACACACACTCACAAAAAACTACCAACATGCACTTTGGATGAACTACGGAGATAACTGAAGTGTTTGTAATTCCACTGCTCTTTAGCAGATCATATCTTACCTCTTGTACTACAGGCTGCTGGAACAAGGGAATCAGAGGATTGGTTCTTGGAATATCAATGTGGATCTGACAGGAAGGAGCATGATTGAGATGTTACTCAGGATAATCAAAGCAGGAAACATTTTTGTGTTTAGTGATGTTTTTGACTGGTTAGTACAGTCTTATGGCTTTTATCCACTTGTTTTCTTTAACTGTACCTGTCTGTATGTATCTTTATAGTGCTCATCTGTTCTGGAGTGGTAATACTGCTCTATGAAGCCAAAGTATTCTTCTCGCTTCCTTTTTAGCACCAGCTCTCTGCGCTCCTTGTTGGCCGGCAAGTAGCCCTGTCAGAGAGAGAAAGTACAGAGGAAAAAGTGCCAGTGAGGAGAGGTTTTTTTTTTTTGATGATGTGGACAGTTTCAAACGAACAGAACTGGCTAGCCATTTGAGATAAGAGACGAGAAGAGATAAGGTTGCCTGAAGGGATAAGACTTTTGACATGATGTGAGCATTTTCTAAAAAGGAATGCAAGTGGTTACACACAAACTAAAAAATGTAACTTGGACTCTGCAACAGGCTTTGAGACCAAACGCTGTGCAAAATGCCACAAAAAAGGCAAAACTGAAGGTCATGGGACTTACAGAGAGAAGTCTCCATGTGATTGGCCGGACTTCTCTTGGTATGCCTGACCAGCTGTGCTTCCGCAGTTCCTCTGTAAAAGCACAGACCGAGATACAAACACACATTATTAACACTACAGAAATCACAGCAAAGGTCAGCACACAAAGACAGAAAGCACAGTCAGCTGAGTGTAGCGTTAGCCTGGAGCCAAAGATTATTTCACATATCTACAATATGGAGGTGTGCAGCTGTGTTGTTCTCCTACCTAAGTCAGTGTTGGGACTAGCCAGCAGCTGTTTGAATTTGTCCAGCCGGCTCTTCTCCCGAACCGTCATCGGTGGTGCCCCTGATGCATTCTGGTCTGACATGCGAGCCACCAGTGGGATGATGGGACGAACTGGGAGAGACTGCTGCTTCTGCAGTGTGGAGCGAACTGTAGAGGGCCACACAAGAAAATTTTTTTAAAATGAAATAACATACTCATAAAAACTCTGTGTGGACTTCACAAACTGTTTTGTGAAAACAAGAGGGAAACTTCAACATTAACATCTTGAAAATAGTGCACGAATGAAACAAAAGCCACTTGTAGCGGTACCATTAGAACCGCTCTGTTAGGATGCCTCGCACACTGATCTGATACTAAAAGGTGGAGCTAAAAACACTGCAGTCTGTTTACTGGTTGAGAGAGAATTGTCACTCTTGTTCTACAAGGACTCAATGCACAAACCTCCTTTTTTAAACATCCCATCTGCCTAATTTCAGAAGAAAGGGTGTTATGACAGAGACTGTTATGACACTACACTCGTTCTCTTTTTGTCCTGCTCTGTGAACAGTGAGGAAGGTGCAGATGTCCCTCTGCATCACCCGTGAACAGAAAATACAGTGAGAGTTGAATGGAGCAGTGACAGGGCTATTACTATCCAATGACAACTCCACTGACATTTAAGAGAAGTGTCTGCGGTGGAAAAGCAGAACAGATCTAAATTTTAGGTACATGTCCTTACACGTTAGGTACCTGTTCTACAGGAACTACTAACTGTTTCATGGAAACACACCCATATTGTTCAACTTCACATCCATTTTTTTGAAATTAGGCCAAAAATGTGCGTAGGCATGGATGTGTTTCGGCTAAGGAGCCATCATCAGCATGAAGAAACAATAATGAACGGCCATTTGTGAATTCTACGATGAGTGCCAGTGGTCTATCTGATTCACAATACTATTTAAATTAATTTACACTGGAATTTTTTTGTATTTTAAATAAGATGCCAGCGTACGCAAAAAACACTAAAACAGAACTTGTTTACTCCAAAAAAATGTGCCAAGGGAGGATTTCCTGGACCTCCCGACAGAAGTCCAAGCTAATTGTTTATATATTATTACAAATGTCTGTTTATTAACTGGCCCCTGGCCACCTGGCATTTTGCAATAGTGGAAAATAGGCAAAACAAGTAGAGTAACCCTGTCATAGAGAATAAAGTCTGGAGCTGCTACATTTTCTGTTTCAGAACGGAGAACACTACAACAAAGTAAAGCAAAAACACAAAAACAAACATTCTGTGGGTCCACAAAATCAGTCTTACATTCCTTGTTTATGGAGCAGCTCCAGACTTTATCCCCTATTACATCACAAGTTTGAGACTTACTTCTCTGGTTTCTGGCTTTGAGAGAGTAGCTCTAAAAACCTATTCATCAGTAAAATCATTGTGTGATGGGTATGAATTAGCTGAGGGTCTTTCATTTATTTATTTCAGTTATTATTAAACCCATCCTTTGTGATGTCCTGCTAAAAGTGTTCTGATTATACTTAAGAAAAACATCGAATCATATCTTAGCAATCTTTGATTATTGTGAGATGACGAGGAGTTTATTTCTATGACCACTAACAACTATTAATATTAGACAATATCATTCATATGAAACAGCTCTACTTATCTAACTTAATCACAGAAAAGTAGAAGTTGGATATTTGGGTGCCTTTCCTCAACTAATCAACTACTAAACCCAAATATCTGTATCAATCTATTTAACTTTGATCTGTTTAATTAATTAATTTTAAACTGAGACAGACCACCACCTGTCTTTTTGTTTATGTGTTCTACTTGTCAGACTTTTATCATGTCCTCCTCATGATGCTTGAAATAGGACAAACAAAACAAAACACACACAAAACCATAAAACAGCACAAAACTGGAAGAAGAACTAAAGAAGTGATTTACAAGATATTAGTGTTTATGAATCCCTGGGAGTTCTTTGCCTGTAGCCATGAGTCCCTATTAGCACAGGCTCAGTGGGTGAGCCTGAATATTTACAAGCCAGGTGACTTCTGAGACGTTCAGGTGAAAAAAGTGACTGTTCACAGCGAGTATGCTGGACTGATGAACAGCCACAAACACTGCCTGAGGATCTGATGCAACACACTGACTCACAGAGGATTGGGCCAACACAATCAAGGACAACTGAAACCTGTTTACATTTATATTTTGGCATTATGAAACATATTCAAATGTGTTTCCAGTTATCTGCTGCATGCTTTCAGCTCATGCACCAGTGTAATACATTTGATCCTATATCTGGAGATAAATGTTTTTTTTTTTTTTTTAGCAGCATCCAATTTCACAATCACATACAGATACAGATGCAACTAACTCATACAGATGCAGATAGGACCTGAACATTACAAACACAGTCTTGTACTCCGGACCAGAAGCAAAGTTGACTGGGGCCCAGGACATACAGTATCATTCATCTGTGATTCATATGTGAGGGGGAAGTTTTCATGATGCTTTTTTCACGTAGACCTTAAAGACCATATTTGTGATAAGATGCACTATTAGAACACATGACTAGGGTGTTCATTTTAATAAACCTATTGGTTGTTTAATTCATCTGTGTCACTGGAAACACATTAGAGCACATGGGGATGAGAGCATTTGGTGAAACCTTTTCAGGTCCGCAAGATGTTTCACCAGGCACAAAGGCCTGGTATAATCCCACTAGCTCCATCTGCAGTATCAGCGGACAAAGTCTGTAATTAGCTTCACTATGAATCATCTGATAAGCTGCTCAGTAGCTCTTAATGCCAAATGAACTTCTGCGGCATATTACCCACATACCTGAGGATGTGTTGAGGTGGGCGTCACTACTAGACTTGACAACCTTTCCGTTGACATGCTCGTCCTCTGCGTCCTCCTCCTGCACATCCTGAAGGTTCTGAGCTTCTGTTCTGGGAACTGCCAGTTTTTGTGACACACTCCAGTTTCTGTGTCACCAGCCTGATTCTGCTGCTGCTGAGTGGAAACACATCAGAATATCTCCTTTCATTTCACAACAACTCAATACCCATAAGTGCTCAGGAATAAAAAAATGATGTCTGGTAATAACCTGGTTCTGTGTGGATGTAGAGTGGAGGCCTGATGGTAGGGATAAAGTTGGGGCGGGGAGCCCGAGGAAATCCACGTCCTCTCCTCTTCGTCAATGTCCCAAGCATCATTGGTGCTTCGGGCGAATTCATGGAAGCTAGAGGCCTTTTTAGACTTGAGATTGTTAAACTTGGGCTTTGTGTCTTTGGGATACCTGCAGAGGGAAAAGAGAGAGAAAGACAGAAATGTAAACAATTTAATGGACTCATCCCTGATGGTACTGGTATGTACTATACACAGAAATTTAGGAGATGACATTGTCATAAGGAAAAAAATAAATTAAAAAATCTCAACTTTTTATACAACAGAAAAGTGCAATAGTACACTGAAAGTCTTTCAAATAGCAATAACAATGTGTCAACACTGGATCACACTGTTACAGTACTGCTGCATGCAATCCACACATGTTGAAGTACTTGAAGCACGGAACAATGTGCTGAAAAACAAACTTGAAAATGGGAGATGCAAATAACATAAATAAAATAGATCCATGAGGGTAACATGACACCATGCAGTCCAGTTGGGTTTAGCACTTACGTGCGTCGCAATCGTGGGTCGAGAGGTGGATGCTGTGCTCCATAAACTGGTTGTACGCTGTAGAAGACGACATGTGAAATGCTGTCACCTTTGTGCAGAAAAACACATGTGGCCTCCCAGTCTTTGACCTATCTAATGCTAATAGTCAGCAAATCTGCTCTCTAAAGTTAGCAGACACACATCTGATCTTTGTGTGTATGTGCTCCATGAGGGACCATGGAGGAGATGACACCATAGCTGAAAGTGACACTTTGGCCTATATACTTTTTTTGAATATGGCTGTCATACACACTGTGCCCAGTAATATTTCAAGCAAAGACGGTAAACAGTGTGCACTGCACATCCAGCTCCAGTTGGGCACAGGTGCACAACAAAAAAAAATATATATACAAAGGAAACAGAGAGGTTGTCTCCAATTTGCAAACTCCCCCCTCAAAAAATGCATACTGATGAAGTTTCTACCAACAAGGTATCCATTAGCGAAATGTGAAAAAAAGCAAGCTAACAAGAAATGACAACTCCACGATCCATATACTGTATGTGATACACATTTTTTGGCATTATTATACTTTTTTGCACAACATATTTTTTTAAATAAGAATTGGTGCATTACAGAGATTAACCATGAGACGAAACAAGTCGATAAGTAGCCTTGTTTTAACATGAGGAAGACACATAATAGGAGGGGGTGGGGAAAAAAAAGGTAGTTTAGTATTACCGTTTTTATATGGAGGGTTTTATGTCAAATCTCTCATTCTAAATGTGTACATTTTCAAAATTACATTGTTTTTTCATCAGATCACCACCCTTATGAGACCTTTTAATTTTCTCAATACCAGGATGACCTCATCTGCTGACGGCATGGCTCGCCTGCCTGAAACAAAGTGCTATGGAGCTACACTCATTGTCGGTTCTAATGTTAGTGCAATGCTTGGTAACAATGGTGCAACTGCCTAGATGTTTTGCTGACAAAAGCCAGACCACATGGGAAGTATATAAGGTAAATGATACGAGTGGTTCTGCATCACAGCATGCATAGGTATACGCAGCCTGTGTGAGAACAGCTTAAAGACTTGCATTTGTGATATAAGGCAAACCGGGTGTAGCTACGACATCTGTGGTTTCCTGCAGATGATATCTGAAAATAAAGGAGCTATTAACAGAAGATCCCTGAGACTGACAGACTTCTTAAAGATCTCGTTTTTGGGGGATCACTAAAAATGTATTTTAATTTGGGATGTGTCAGCAATGTGCCAATGTTTTTGGATGATTTTGCAAAGCTCGCAATCCGATGGGGAGTGTTTTGTGATGCACCGAGCCAGCAAATTTAGCCTTACATTCTGCTTTGCCATGGCAGATGACAACCCAGTACTTACCTTTTATTAAATAACACTAACCCTGCCTTGTTTAGATTGTCCTGCTTGTAGTGTGGATTGAACAGAACTAGTGGACAGCTTGCACAGCCCCTGTGATCTCCACCACCCTGGGGTGGGCATTATGTTCAGCGGATGTGAGAATCTTCTTTCTCAGCTCAGCTTCTTTCCAACTCTGGTGACCCAAAGCAGACACAGTCAAGAGTCATAGGATGGGATCAGGGCCAGATCTACAATTGCCAACAACACTCATTTTCTTATCTCTTTTCCTTTATAGAAAGCCAAGAGCAGCAGCCTCCCCTGCCCCATTCATATGTTTAGGCTTTTCTAAATTTACCAGACTAAGTGATGCTTAACAGTCAAACTTAAGTTGTAATTGTGACTTGACAGCATTGAAACTGAGGCAGGTGGGCATTTCTGTGCCTGTATTAACAGCACAAATCAGATATTAGTTAGAGTCTTGTAAATACATAATTTGCCAATAAACCAGAAATGGACCTTTTAGACTGTTTGTCATATAAGATCATTTTTTGGTTAAAATTACTGGCAGACCAAATGTCACTTGTTTAGGACTACTCTCTTTGATAAGAATTCTGTTTACAGATTGGGGACAAAGGCATCTACTAATGAATAATTCTTTCACCAGAGTGGTGGTCTTGCACTAATGCTGTCTGTCAGTTTGGCAGAACTTTTACAAATGACAAGCACTTTATTCCGAGTAGCTGAGAGGCTTTTGTGTGAATATCACAAAACAACAAATATTACTACTTCTATGACGGCTCTGCCAAACTGTGACTTCTCACGCCTGAGGCTAAACAATGTCAACCTAATTTAAGTGATTTGCATGAATAAACTTACAGTAAGCCTTTTTGGCTGAGAACTGGGCCTGCTGATTATCTGGTAGTGCCAGAGTCTCTTGTTTATCAGCCTTAAACTTGTTTTATCAGCAGCGGCTCAAGGACAGGCAGTAAGACAAGCTGCTTGCTTTCCTGTTCAAACATATGTTTGTGTTTGGGTTTCCAGCCTTCCACCCACCACATTTGAAAAAGATCAGTGTGTGTGACAAAGAGAGCAACGCCCTCCCCTTAGAGATCCTCTCTTCTAAGATTTCTCATGCACACTGCCCTCCCCCCCACCTGCTCCACCCTCCCTGCCAGGCAATTGCATGGAGCCAGGGCAGGTCAGAGTCATCATAGTCATAAAGACACACAGTTCAATACAGACAAGCATGAATATGCCATGCCTTATCAATGAAGTCTGATGAGTTTGCATTTTCCGCAAGAGTGCAGGGTGAGGAGAATAAAAGGAAAGAGAATCCCTGCAGGTCCTCAGTGCCCATTATAACCCATTACCATTATGCCTATTGAGCAAGCACTACAGGCTGGGACTAGCTTAGTGCTCTGGCCTAAATTTAAAGCAATTGTCCACATGATTTCTCCCACTTCAGAAACATAATACTATTTTTTTGTGTTCTTTATTTATCAGAGGAGGGGGTGGCTGGAGTGTGACTTCCTTTTTTTTTTACCCTCCCTGAAGCTACAAATATCATCCCTTGAGCCTACCTGAGTGACTGGTGGAAAATGTGTGACCCTCCCTCCACCATAAATTTGTAATTGATTTTTAGAACCTATCCATTGATGTTTGAAGAAAGCCTTGTTTTTTTAACTCATGTATGCTAGTTATTTCGTGCAAATAGTTGATTTTTTTTTTTTGCCACATTTTACACGATACACAAAGAATAAAGTGACTTTGAGGACAACATAATGTGTTGAAGGACCATCGGATATTTGAAATCCAATGATAATTTCTGTTTTTACATTATGATGTATGGCGTAGTTTTGGCAATTAAAAAAAAGAAGACAGCCAATTGCTTTCAAATCTCCTTTCAAACACATTTTCTTCGAACATGCCTTCCACACCGCATGTTTTCTTTAAAAATCGCCAGTAAAAGAAAAATACAGACATTTTAAGTGTAACACAAGTCTCTCCCCAATGCTTCAAAAATTATTTGACATGTCTTCCCCCTTTTTGCATGGTCCCTAATACATCATATAGTCTGTACTTTGTAATAAGTTTCACCTGAAAACAAAGACAAGCTGTGACCTGAACAATCTGTTGTTGTGGGTAACTAGCTCATCAATAAATCTTCCCCAAAAAGAGGAGGTATTTCAACTTCCTCCCTTGTGACTCAGCTAACAATGTAATAGCTCTGAGGTTACAGCAGTGATCCTCATCGAGGCGGTGCAGTCTCCTTCACTGTTACCTCTGTCAATAGCTGGCCTATAGTGAGTGTCACCACCTTTTCGCACTGAGTGAGAAAGCATATGGCGGGCGGTGCACGGACTGTGCCAGCTGACAGCTCCTCTCTGAGCGTTAGAAACCGCAGAGAAGAAAGAGATGGAGGTCTGTCTCTCTCAGCTGGAGGCTTTTATACAGACACACACTCAAACCAGACGGTGGAGAGGGCTGAAAAGTCCTCAACTGAATGAAGTCAAAGCCACAATTATAATATGAGCAACTTATGACTATTCCTGAGGTATTTACAGTGACATTTAATACGTTTAAGTCAGCTAAGGAGACCGGTAACAAGCTAGTATTCCTATAATATATATATATATATATATATATATATATATATATATATGTATACACACACATATGTACTTCATTATGACTCTATCAAGCTACAGTAGAATATTATATTATATCAACGTTTTATGTTTTGTACCAAGCGCTGGTGATATTTTCAGCTATATCTGACAGTAACGTTGCCCGTGTGAAACTTACTAAAACAATGCACCTCTGCTTCGTTTGCTAAAGCTAAAAAAGAGTTACAAAAACCCACCTTCCGGGAACCTTTGCGTTTCTCCTCCAAAAATTGATCCTGTTCTCGGTGGCCATACTCGGATAACACAACCCCCTTCAGACCGACACCGAGACCGAGACCGGCTCCTCGCACGGACAAACCATAGGGAAACTGTTTCCGCGTTTCACTGGCGACAACTCAGCCCGCCTCGGCTCCTTCTGGTCTGCCTCTTCATAAGTTTAAACCATCGGTATATAGTAATATTTAGCTTTCAAATGCGATGATGTCTGATACGGAGCACTGGAAGCCGCCATCTTGGAGCACACTGGCCGCAGCGTGTGATTGGCGGGTGAGACGAACAGGTGCAGTGAATGTGGCCAATAGGAGGAGAAGGTGGAGTGACGGTCAGGGATGCTCTCTGATGGACACATGGCAGACGGAGACGTGTGGGATACGTTTAAACTTCGTGCTGACGGGGGAGAAGTTTGTGGTTGCTCTGAAGTGGCGCTGTTGGGAGAATTTGCTTTCAGGACTATCTTCTTGGTCAGGTTAAGGAACAGCATCATGTTATGGGTTAAAAAGTTGCCAGTAAATGCTTTCTGACAGAAAGCCCCGAGAGCTAACGTCTCCCATGTACTCAAGTAACCTCCTTTTGAAAAGGCAAGTCGTTGTTGGGACATGTTGTCACTTGCATGTTGCTATTGTGTTTGTCTTAACCAGTTAGGTGGTGAAATGGTTGGATAGTTCTTACTACAACTGGAGGACATGGCCAGGGGTTCAAACTCTTGTGCTAGCAAATATTGACCTCCGAGAGACAGGTGTTACGCCAAATTCTGTGACCCATGAGTGCTTGAGCTCTTGAAAGTTCAAGCATTTCCCCTCTTTTCAATAGGGGAGAGCAGGGTTGGTTGAGACACTTTTGTATCGACACAAAATAATCTTTCGTTACTCACAGGCTACTTGAACAGTAATGAAAATAATTCGATCCTTTAACAGATCCAGGGGTCTGCTAACAATTTATACTTTTTATAAAGACCAACCCAATTGTTAAATTTTGGTAAATGCACAAGGGCTGCATTTACCCAGAATTCTGCCCCCCCGGGATAGAAAGTGGGTAGGGTCGGTTTGGACACCTTATTCTGGTTAAAAATTGTGTAAACTGGAAACAATGGGATCTAAATTTATGAAATGATATGTTTTCATAAATGACTGAGATGTAAGATTTGACTGCCAACAAAAATTCAGACAGCTAACGCATTAACATCAACTGGTGGGCCAGAAAATCAGCTTTTCAGCTATATGTTTTTGTATGTGACAGAACCAAAAACCGTATGGTATAAGAAAAAGAGCCAAAAATTACATAGGCTACATGCTGTAGATTTTAAAACTGTGAATAAAATATGAGGAATAGTGAGAATATTTCACTTTGGAGTTGAAAGTGAAGAGGGTGTTGCTGAGTGCTGAATACTAAACGACACTGTCCAAACTGTCCCCCTGTCCTCATCAACCCCACTTTCCCCTACAAATAATTAATTGAGAAATGAATTGAATTGTTTATGATAAACAATTGTTAGCTACAATCCACTGCAGTTTGATAGCTATTACCCAAAATGTTGCCCTCATAGTATTTATAAAGGATCACAAATTTTGATAGCTGTTAACCAAAAAATAAATTGACCTCATAATAGTCATACCCTACCCAGTAGAGGCTAACAGTCTATTTGATGAAGATGATTCTCATAGACAGGTCATAGATTTCATTGTAACCCCCTTACCTGTAGGCTGCTATTATCTAGCTGACCTCTGACCTTACTGGATGGTGGCACAAAAACACAAAAAGAAATCACAAATTCAGCTAATATACATATATATATATATATATATATAATTATACAAACTACAAACCACAAACCAGCACACAAATCAAAATACTTCCTCTGCAACTTGGCCCTTGTATCTTATTTGATGCTAAGTAATGCTTCTCTTTTTTTTCCCTGATGCTGCACTTAGGTCCTCTGTCCACAGGAGGGCAGACATCTTCCTCCTCAAGAAGAGAGCGTTGGTCAAAATGAAACCAGTTGAACCACCTCCTATTTACTGTAAATGTTTGAAAAGTGAGTTCAGCAAAAGATAGCTGACAGCAGTTTTGTCTTTATAATGTGTAGCCAGTGAAATGAAATCAAGTCACTCGTCATTTGTTGATTACTGAGTCATTTTATTGTCATCATTCTTTATTAGATTCAAAGGACCCTAGTGACTTACACAGGATATTTTCAAGTCACTTTGCCCTATTCAAATGCAGGCAAATGGAGGTTTTGGAGACATGACAGAGTTTCCTTTTACGTGCCATCGTGTATTTGAATTGCAGGTGCTCTCCTGTGTCTGTTTGTTTAGGGAAATCACTGTAGTTCCCCACCTGTCTTCACCTCCTCCAGCATCCAACGAACTTCAACTGACAAAATACAGGTGAGAGTTTATATTTTGGTTACTTGTTGTACTACCGTAGTGTTTTTACAGACTGGGAACAAATGTATGTTGTTATGAGTGGAGAATAGCCCCATTCACATGTTTTCTGGGATTATCCATTTGTAATGACTTTTTTTTTTGAGAGAGACAGAGAGAGAGAGAGATTTTGAATGTTGCCCCAAGCGGGTCTTGTGACTTTTTGCCACTGTGCTGTTTTTGGTGTAGCCGGTTCACTGAGGAAAAAAGTGGTGTGAAAGTATTAGGCTGAGAGGAGATACACTAATAGAGTCACAAGGCAGCACAATGGGGAACTGTGTGTGGGACTACTGGAGTTGCCAGGGGCACAACAGTTTGCATTTACTTTGAACTTTTTTTTTCTGGCCAGACCACTATGGCTACTTATTTAATTTTTTTTTAGAGGGGAGACATTTTGTCTCTACGCATGAACCAAGTCTCTTCTTGAAATGCAAATGTAATTTTTAACTTTAAACCCTAAACAGATAATTTTCATGCTGTGTCACTTCCTACGAAGTACACTGGAGATAACAGTTTTTTCAAAATAAATGTATGATGTGCTTTCTCATGGCACATGCTCAGTGGACTTTGAGCCTCCAGCTATATTTTGGTTTGTGTGACCCCCTTGTTTTGCTCTCCCTCTCACCCCTGAAAGGACAGCATTGTGACTCTTTCTTTTCCTGAATGCTTGAGTGTCAAAACTGCTCCGACAGCATTCTATAAGAAAGGGGAACTTTTTATCTTTGTTGTCCCGTCATTGTGGCGAGTGTTAAGCTCTACAGTTATTTTTAAGTTCAGAGAACTTTTGGGGAGTTATATCCAAAAGTATTTAAAGAAAAGTTGAACAGAACATTTTGTTTTTAAAGTCAGATTCTAACCTTTGAGTGGGAGTTTATTCAAAGCTTTTGTCAAAAAGGGTAAGTGTTTTTTTTCTTCATCTCACTTCTGTAAACTTTACAGTTTGATAACACTTCACTTTAAGTCCCCTCAAGGATTTATAAGCGCTGCATAAATATTGAATGAATGGTTTATAACACACTATAGTGTAATTTTAAGCAGATTCATACACTACATTCATACATTTTAAGTGTGTATTAATGTACAACATTTGTCAAGAATTGGCACTTCTCCTGTGAAGACATTTTACATTAAAACTCTTATTTACTGTGTTGTCAGTCATTATTTATACACTCCGCCTCCACTCAAGAGGAGTTGTATTTGTTGACAAATGCATTAAGAAACATTTACAAAACAAAACTATAATATATTACAAACACAGACTGTATACTAATAATGGATGTAGACACTGTGACATCACCCATTAGTTTGTGGACTTCTGTCTTAAAGCTTTTGGTTTCAGGCAGTTTGGCTTTCTCCATATTGGATTTCTGGAGCCAGGAGTGACCATATTTGGCCAAGATGCATAACTATCAAGTCTTAAAGGTGTCGTTGGTAACTATCATATTTGTCATATTTGCCAAAACTGCGACTCCTGTGCCTGCTCTATTGCCTTGTAGTATTTCTAATGACCTTACTGCATGGGAATAAGAAAACAACTAATCAGAGCCAAGAAGCCTCTAATGTAGCTGTTGATTATGTCAAAGAAAAACGTGTTGGTCCAGCCAGTGGATGGTGATTGGTACTTCAGTCAGCTCTTTCCAACATGGCTGCCTGGTCACTAAGTGCCTCATAGCTAAAGGGTAACTAAAATAAATTCTTAAAAATATTTGAAGCGAGAAATATGCAGTGCAGTTACAGAATCTTAATTCATATATATGATTTTGGTGTGCCATGGTAGATGCTGGTGAATGCTATTAAAAGCAGTAGGAAGAGGAGGAGGAGGGACATAATTTTTTTGACTAACTATCAGCCTCATGTAATTCTTTAGAATATAGTCACAGTTTCAGCAAATATGACATATGTTATTTTCATAAAAGTTACTAACTGTAGCTTTAATAAAATTAAAATGTGTGACTTCCACCCCCTCTACAGTTGTCATGATTGGGAAATCTCGCCGTCGAGACCAAAACTGTTTTTTGTGTCAGGTTGTGAACATTTTTATTTTTACTGTAAAGTTGGGCATTTTAACATGGGGGTCTACGGGGACTGACTCGCTTCTGAAGTCAGCCTCAAGTGGCCATTCAAAGTACTGCAGTTTCTGGCACTTCTACATTGGCTTCATTTTTCCGCCCGGAGGTTGCTGCTTGGTTATAAACCATTTATTAAATGTTTGTATAGTGCTTATAAATGCCAAATATGTTAACTTAATATAAAATGTTGCCAATAATTCTTTCTGTGGGCCCTGACACACCAAGCTGTTGGTTGGCTGTCTGCCAATTTCAGGCCATCAATGAGCGTCTGTTGCCTTAATTTTTGCATTTGTCCTGCACTGTTGGCACTAGTTAGAGCTTGTCACTTTTTTGGCGGATGTAGCATGTTGAATTGGTGTCAGAACTGGTTGAGCCTGTTGGTGAAAGAAAGATTAGCAGTACTGTTTAGCACACAATACGGGAAACAGAAGTGAGGAAAGCAATCAAACAAGTGAAGACATGACAAAGTGAGGCCAAAACAAACTTCTAATAATAGGTAAGGTTATTTTTTCAGCCACTGAGCTGTTTAGAAGAAAAAGTCTGGAATTGCTTGTATTATTATTTGCTAGCCCGCTGTAAATATCCTTTGTTCCTTTATTATCACCTTGTGTTGTTATTGTCCAAATTGGCCAACTACCCTCTTTAGATTCTGTCATTTTTCTGGTTCCCTTTTTGAGTGATGAACACAGGCTACTGCTGCCTGCTGGTGTGGAGAGTTATTTCCTCTCACACAGGTGCAGAACGTATGTGCTGGTTGGCCGCTGGCAATAGTCTTTGTGGTGCATTCAGGTGCAACTTTTTGGCAAAGACACAGGCGATGTGAGGTGATGAAACAGTTGGCCTTTGTCGCCATAAGTTCTCTGATGTTTCTTTGTTGTGTCTGGGCCTTAAGTCATGTAGTTTTACATTGCATCAAAAAATGGTGCTACATTAGTCACACGAGAACATCGTTTTGATGGCACGAATAAAAGAAAACAAAACCATTTTTGCCACTCTGAGGACTTTGTATAATGACGCATCTAGTGAAATGTAATTTAATTTGTCAGCAAAATGACTACGCTGTGGTAGATGATAAATGAAACCCTGATTTTTTGAGTTTCCTCTTCAGGCACATGGTGATGTATAGCCGGATTCTTCATCTCAAGGTCAAAGGGTCATCAATAGCTGTGCTTCCACGGTCTGACTGTGACCAGGCCATGAAGGATGGTGAATTCTCTGAGAAAGGTAAGACAAATTTCTTACTTTGAGGAAATCTGCGTGTGGGTGTATGTGTGTGTTTGAGGGATTGTGTGTTTAGTCTTCCCTCCTCTTACCTTTAGATCTTCCCACACAAATGAACGGCTCGACACTCTAGTTTTCCACCAGCACCTAAATAAAGCGTACATCCTGTAAATAAATGCAACAGAATGTCACAAATATTTTCCGTCATTACAAAAGCAAATGTTATTTTGCTTTTGTGGATAGGAAGATACATTTGTAAATACTAAAATGTATTCCTATATCAACATTTTTATATTATCGTTTTATTTGTGGATCATGAAACACATTTGTCATGACTATTGACACTAATGTCTCTCTATACCGTACTGCTGCACTGACTCAGCCCAGGTGTTGCTGCAAGCTCACACATGGCTGATTTTACACCCCTGTGCCTGCCTATGGCACATTAATCCTCAGATAGCACTTTGTAACGCGGGGTAGAAATGTGTGAAGGGGAAGGCTGACCCATGCGCTCTCCTTCAACACCAGGTGGTACTCAGTGTCCTCAGTGGCAACGTGCTGAAAAAACAAAAGAAAGCACAACATTTTTTGTGCTTGGTCTTCAAGACAGTTCTTTAATGTTGCCTTTAAAAAGCTATAATTGATATGTTTTGCATTGCTCAAAACGAAGAAATGAGTTGATATGAATTCTAGTTTTGCTTCTCTTATTACATACATGGAATATTTTTTAACACTGATGTTTTTTTGGAAGAAGTCTGTGCAAGACCATCATATAGAGAAGAGCAGTTGTTGGCAGTGGCAGGAGAAATCATAGTATGTCTGTGAAGAAAAGACTTCATGTGTATTTATTTTATCTATGCAGTAGATTTGCATGAATCTACATATATTTCGTGTATTTGTGGTATACTGAAAGAGAAGAAGAAGAAGAAGAAGAGGAAGAGAGGATATAGTATGTGTTTTGTGGTGTGCACTTATCGTAAAACAACCCTTAGACAAAGTGTGGCAGTGTTTACTGCTGCTGCGCTTTTAGCAAATATCCATCTTTACCTCAGTGTCGTTATCACCCTACTTATTATAGATTCACAAACAACACACTCACACATACATAGAAACCGCCCCCGATAGTCATTCCAGTTGACACACTCGGTTTAGCTTTGCGAGAGATTGTGTGTTTGTATTTGCATCTGTGAGTGTGTGCATGTGCTTCTATGTGTGATAGTGTGTGTGTGTGTGCCCAGTAGACTGAGTTATGAGCGTGAATGGAGTGAATGGTATTTGACCATGTGCATTGTGTTTTATGAGATGAGCAGGCTTTAATGACTCTGTCACCAGTAAATGGGCTCTGATTTGTAGCACAGCTGTCGCTCCTCTCTCTGATCAACCCGAGCCTTCTGGAGACACACACACACACACAACACACACACGGCAAATATTCAGCGCATACCCCACACCTAAACATCCGTATTAAACCATATATGCTCACAGTGCAGTTCATGTCGATTGGGATTCTGGCACAAACAGTCTCATTAACATGTGTTGTCGATACAGAAAGTAATTGCAATCTGAAGTCTAATCAGAGAGAAATTACAGCTGTTCAGATGCAGGCAGCAGTCAGACATTAGATCTCATATCCAATCAATGCACCTATTCCTCAGAGATCCCACTGATCTATAAGGTGGAATTGGTAGTGTGGCTTTGATCCCATTTTGTGGATACAGTGCAGATGGAGTTATGTTATTTATTAACCCACTGTGCAGATGTAGGAGGGAAGCTCTGGTTGGGGCAGCAGGGTGGTGGTGTGAGACCCTCTTTAACCGAAGAACCAATGTTTCCATGTTTCCTAGCATACACCCTGCTAAGATATCCTCTAAGGGGTCTGTTGCATAGCTGAGCCTTCACTCTTTCTGTTTATGGGAGGGTGAATGGAAAAACAATCTGACTGAAGGGATCGATATCATATCACAACAGTGAAGTAATTTCATCTGCGCCTGGGTAAAGGGTCTGGTGTTAGTTTAGTTTCCCAAATCAGTACAGGGCATGTGTGGCTGATGAAGAACTTTTTGAAAGAGTATTTTTTAGCTAAAAATTTGGATTTGAGCTGACAGCCATGATACATATGATTTTATTGGAAATTTTTAGCTACAACCTTGACTTCCAAGGATTTCTCCTACAGGGAGGATAGTCCAGCCTGGAACACTTTTATTCAATAGAAGAAGTACATGCGATCATGATGAATGTGTTTTATGTGTTTTGTCTCTGGTGATGGAGCTTATTTTTGTCTGACAAGATCGAGCAAGACAAATTCATGCTGATTTTATTAACCCTTAATACACTTTACATTGTGTTTGTGCTACTACTAATATGGTATTCTAGTCCCTGTTTACCGTAAGCAGTTTCACCCTTACTTCTAGATTTATTTTGTTGGCCTATTTGACTTATGCCCTGTGGGTTTTGTCTCTTTTAGTGTTTGATTGTTTCTCTAGTAATTTGGCATTACACTCCCATAAAGCTGGGAGACATACAGTAAAGAGTAAAAGCCTTGGGGCCTGTTGAGTATACAGAGCTGTTCTATCAATTTTATGTAGAGATTAATTCAATTTAAATGTTTCCATAGACTGCATTGTTCTAAAACTAAACTTTGTAAAATACTTGAATCAGTTTCTCCCATGTGTGATACTGCCAAAGAAGTGGTATCACACTTATTCTGACACTGTACAGTATACGATTATTTCTGGTGTGAGATATTTAATTAGTTTTCCAAGCAATGAAAAATTAACATTCACCCAGATTGTATTTTTCTGGCAATATTTGATATATATTTGCAAGCAGAGTCTCAAGGCAGGCATGGTTTCGCAAAAAAAACCAACCAAAAAACAAAAAGGGGGACGTCTCCTGTTTTGTCTCCTTTTGTTATTCTCTGTGAAGGTACTGGGTACTGGGTATTTTTAAAAAATAAAATAAAAAAAAAATGGCATTTCAACAAAGTACATTTTTTTTTTTTTTTTCCCAAAATTTTTTGCACGTCCAAAACTAAATACGATCAGTCGCGTTTACACAACTTTTGTCCATCATTAAGGTTTCAGGACAGCTTTGATTTTCCATGTTCTTTTTCCATTCGTCAAAGTCTTTAGAGAGTCGTTTGACCAAGAAACAGTGAAGACAATGTGGTGTAAAGTGCAGGACACATAACATCTGCAACAGGAGAGAAGAACAGTTCAGAAGTGGACAGTAGACCATTAAGAAAAAGAGCTGGAAATATATGAAAGCAATGGACCACATGAAATCTTACATGACAAAGAGAAGGTAAAGTTAGCCTTGCCAGAAATGCACAATAGTGATAGTGATGCTTACAGCAGAGTGCAATTTAATAACTGCACAGTATCATTTCATAACTCAGGTAGCCACAGTGCCAATTGCAAGATGCAGGCACGCAGCCAGGGAGGTACCTCCAGTGGAGAGAAGCAGTGGAGAAAATGTATCTTTCCATTTTGCCCCATATTGAGAATTTTTGTAATGAGTAGAACAACAAAATACATCAGACTGGCAAGGTGTCTCTGGGTCCAGTCATATGCTCAACAATCTCGAAATCCATCGGTAAAAAAAAAAAAAATCCTTTTCTTTCCTCTACAATGTAAATTGCAGAATCTGTCTTGAGAGACTATGCTCAATACTTCCCAAACACATGTATATTCACGAAAACCTTACCATTTTAAATTCTAGTGGTGCACCTTGCCTGTTTATGCAAAAGTCTAGGTTTTGGGGAAAATGCATGTGTTTGGAAAGTGCTGAGCATACGACTGAATAGTCTTGGAATATACTGCACGAGTTGCATAAGAATTTTTGAATGGATGTTCTGATATAGTTTTGCTGTTTTTAAAACACGGACCCCTCTTACTTCTATTCATCAAGAATTTTTTCTGTTTTTGGATTCTTGGTCCACCATGGAGGCATGTCAGAAAAACAAAGTTTTCTTCCTAAATTCAACGTTAACACAGGATGAGAAATTAATATATAAATGGTCATTTGGGGGGAGAAGTATTCATTTAGAGAGCCCCAACAAATATTTATTTATATTTATTTTACTGATCCTCAGATGTGTCTAGTATGTACTTAAACCCACTTACATAACCTTCTGCTATATGGAAGGCTTGGATAGGTAGGTCTATTAAGCTCAATGAAAATAGTTGTGCTGTCTGTATGGACCTTGGTATAACTCAATAAAAAGAGAATTAAGAACAAAGAAAGCTCCTCAAGAACCACAGAAGACAACTGTTTTCACATTCCGTATGATACCTCTTGTGACAAGGAAACTAAATGTCGTGTAAATCAGTGGATATTTCCTTTAAATGTTGTTTTGCTTGAGAACTTTCAGACTACATAGGGTAATGTTGGAACCTATTTTACATCAGCTAAATGACGATTCTTTTTACACGTTTGGTAGAATGGAAAGCTCGGTTCTCCAGTGTGGTCTCTGTGAAAAGCTTTGAAAGAGTGCTGTTATTATAACTTCTCACCAGCAGATGTCACTGTTGCAAAGTATTTCCTGAGTTTTACGGGTTTGGAGTCCACAGTTTTGTTTTTTTTCAGCGTTTTGCTTTACAGCAGTCGGCCCTCTTCACTTCACTTCACTTCACTTCACTGCATCAACTTACAGACATTCAAACGGTTGCATCGATCTAGCCGTCTGTCTTGTTTACTTTGCAGACTCAGAGCTTGCTGACAGTGTAACAGGTGTGCCCTTTTCATTTCAGAGAAATGTCAGTGCAATCTTATGACGATGTGTACAACGAATGTGTGTGTGTGTGTGTGTGTGTGTGTGTGTGTGAACTCATAGCAGACCTGTACATTATCAAGTTTAAAATGATTCCCTATGTTGTGCTCTCTCTCAGTGTCTTGTCCTTTGTGTCTTTCACTCCCTCTTCTACTTCTCTGTGCTCATTTAGCGGTGAGCTGTAGCAGCAATTCCACTCATGTATGCTGCACCTTGTTGACTTTAGCCTCATTAGAAGGCCAAATGAATATGACGAGTTGTGACATTAGGCTACAGCTGGAACAAATGTGCCAGCCGCTCACTCTCAGGCCCTGGCCAATTTCTCTCTCTCTCTCTCTCTCTCTCTCTCTCTCTCTCTCATTTTTCTCATACACACACGCACAAACATGGGCCCACTTATTTTTCAGGGAAGGGCTTGGTGGGGTTGATGGGTTTGCAACAATATTGGAAATGTAGATGGGCCTGTGTTTTGAATTGGATTGCACGCTTTGATGCAGAGACAGATTGTAAACTGTGATTTTATTAAATCCTTCATTAGGATTCATCAGTGAGATTGGATCAGAAAAAGGTCACTGTGCAGATGCGCCCCCCACCTCTCTCCTCTTTGCTCCATCCCCCCTTATATAGACCCTCCTCCCCTTTCTCTCTTGTTTACCCCCTCTTTCCCCCCTCTCTCCCTCCACTCAGCAGAGCATAGGGGACCTGCTCTCACCCGCCATCTATCCCTCTTGCTCCCTCTCTCTTCCCTCGCTAGCCCTTGCCCGAAACAAATTTGCGATGAAAATGGGAAAAAATGATCATCATGGGCCTGCTAGAGAAACACAAGGTGAAAGCGACATTATCCCCCCCACCCTGGACCCCCCCTTCCTCCTCCTCCTCACAGCCATCTCAGCTGGCGCCAGTGGGGACGCCTGTGCCACAAATCATTTGTATACTCTCATTTCTGCAAGCGGCCCGCGATGTTGCTTACTGCTTAGCGAGCAGATGACTTTCAGAAAGAGGAGTGAATTGGGAGGGAGGGATGAAGAGATGGGGAGATGAGGAAAGAGGAGCAGGAGGAGGAGGGGAGGGGGGCAATTTGCCAGCGTGCAAGTACGTCTGTGGGAGTTGGATCTGAAATTGAGAGGGAAATTGTGCGCGCCATATGTCAAGTTCTGCAAAGGAGGTTTTCATTGTGCACCTATATTGTATGTGTGTGTGTGTGTGTGTGTGTGTGTGTGTGTGTGTTTTGTGTTTTAGAATGAAGCATCTGGGTTGTTTATTGAATCACCTTCGCCATTGTCTGCATTCCCTGCTATTATCACTGAAAGAGCTACAGCCCCCCTTAACAACAAGGAAATGGGAAATGTGGCGCACATATTGTCTGTAGCCAGTGTTTGGTCATCTTTGTCTCTCTCACATGTACACACACACACACACACCCTTCCCCCACCCCTGCCCAGTGTGAGACATCATGATTCTTCTGGTACACTGAATACATTCTCCATGCAGTCTGAGCATTTGTCCGTGCAGGCAAACATGTGACATTACCAGAAAAAGAATATTATTTCACCTCCAACACAAAGACACACACTTGAATCCCCAGGTTCATAAAACAACCATAAACACACCTATAAGTGCATGCATGCACAGATACACCCTCATGTGCACACAAACAGCCTCTATGCTTGTGTGCCTCCACCCCCCTACATACACACACACACACACATGCCTCAGTTCTCACATGAACACATCAATATGCGCATACACACGCTCATACACACAAACATCACCTTCCTGCATACAAACATAAACACTCTTTCACCGTCTCTCTCACCCCAGCCCGCCCATCCACCCACACAAACCCACACACACACACCCAGAGTCAGGTTCATGTAGAGTAAATATAGAGCGGAGACACTGTGGCACAGTGACCTGCAGAGGAACCCGCACACTTTGCCTGCTAGTTCCACAGGGCCCCGTGCTTTCAGGAAAGCCATGCAGTATTCATGGCTCAGTTACAGGGATCCACGAGGCAGGATGGTAGAAACAGCAAACACGGTGGAAGTGCGCTGCGAGCGTCTCAGCAGGGCACTGTTAGTGTTACACAATATGCATCGTAGATCCGCTGTGTGTTTTTATGTTTGCTGCGCAATCTGTGAAGTGGAACTGCTGCCTTTCCCAAAGTGTACATCATTTTGATATTTGAGGATTCAGATTCTGTTTTTCTCCTCTTTTTTTGTATGAATGCATCTTTATACGCTGTTACACTTCTGCACGTGTGTGTTTGTTTGTGTGACTGCCTGTTTCATGTGCATGTGTGGTTGGGTGTTCAACTTTCATGTGTTTGTATGTGTCCTCTTTACGCTCCACCGCCTGCTTTGAGAAATAGGTCCATTCCTCATTATTACCCCAAAGGCTGTCTGACTGTGGACTGTTTCAGACACACACACACACACACACACACATACAGAGGGAGCTCCCTGTGACCCACATTCATCAGATCCAACCCCATGGGGCCTCCAGGGAGCTTCAGGGGAGTCGTGCCCTCAGCATGGTGCACCGTGGCAGGGACTCTGAGATATGCAGCCCTTGAACCCTAGTGCTTCTAACCAGAGTAACACACTCAGTATGAGCTCTTAACTGACTCTAAAAGGGTAGGTACACTTTTTTCAAGTCTATTGTAACACAGTACTCACATATCCAAATGTAATGGAAACTGTTTTTGGGCTGCAAGTGTTCCTCCTGTCCATGTAGCCCACGATAAAGAGATGTCTTTCTAATGTGATTCCAATATAAGAGATAGGGGACAAAATCCACAGTCTTTGCTCAGTGGGAAAAGTTCAGCTGTTAACAGTTAATTTAAGGTTTCAGCAGTATGAATTGGACAATCAAGGGAAAATCCCCTATAGTATAGCGGTTTTAGTACAAACTTAACTAATGAAATATCATGCAGGATGCTGGTCTCATTAAGTATTTCATTAACAGTAATTGCAACCCAATACAAATACCCCTTTTCCAATAAAATTAGCTTGTGTAGACCAGTGAACTAGACTACATTAGTAGATTAGAGCCGTGTACACACTTCTACTGCAGATGAGCATGCCTTTCTGTTTTATACTAGTGTGTCATGTTTGACGTCATAGAAAGGCTGGAAAACAGGTCAGCAAACAGTAGGAAGCTGCATGGGGGTCGGTGAAAATGTTACAGTGGTTACTACTGTTTATATATCTCTTACTTATTCAGTCTCTCTCAGTCAAACTCAGTGCAGACTAATCTGGAATGTTTGAGTGCTGCATGGATGGAAACTGATAGTATTTTTTGGTTGTGAATCATTGCATCATGGTAGTAAAGGGACTAAAATTGGCGCATTCACACTTAAGGTTTCTATGAATGCCGATTGGAGCCGGAGCTAAAAATACAACTGCGGAGTCATTTGACCTGGATGTGAATGCTGATTGTAGTAACCTTCCCCTTTACATACAAAAGTGAAATATTAGTGGGTGTTAGGTTTTTTTGTGCAATCTGAAGGGGCTAAAGAGTCTACAGCCATGCTAGCAGCACTGTGAGGTTATACTCAGGCACTGCAGTGCTTTAAGCTTAATGCTAACATCAGCATGCTAACATGCTCACAGTGACAATGCTAGTATGCTAACACTAGCGCTGAACACAGTACAGCTGATGCTGATCAAAATATCAATAATTTTCAGGTATTTGGTGATAAGTCAGTGTGCCAGACAAATTACATTTTAACCTGACCCTATGGCACTAAATGAAAGGCAAGGGAATCACCAAAGTTATAACAATTCAACCTGAAGGGGGCATGAATATGTGTACAAAATCCATGATGATCTTATTTCCTACATAGAGATTTATTGTGTTCTCTCCCATTCAGTATAAAAACAATGCACCACACATCTGAATTCAACAGTGACTTGTCTGTATGTGTGTCAATCAATCAATGTGTCGTTGTCAATGCTGTTACGTTGACGCTCGCAGCTCTGTCTGACCGAACCTGTCTGTACGCTAACAGTTAGATGTCAACCCAAGTCGAAAGTCGGTCTTTGTTACAGAGCTCCTTGAGGATCATTCCCTCCTTCGGAGAGTACCTGGCAATAAAAATACTATGTTCTGCAAGAGCACTTTTTTGGTCGCAGAGGGTGGAAATGCTGATAAAAGATCATATTCAGAAGGCAAAACATCAGTGGTGGCTACAAGCAGGAAGTAGTGACCTTCTTCAGTGGGGCCAGTTAGAGCCAAGTGAAACGGGCAGCTCAGGAGGGGACTTTTGCCTACCATCTGGTGAAACTTGACCAGAGCTTTTGATCCAGACTGTACAGCTATCTCCTGTGTTATAATGTTATACAGTTTTCAATAAACTATGTTTGGGTGGATTATGCAAGACAAAACATATTTTTTCCTCTATTGAGGTGTTGACCAGGATGTGGTGTGCTTAGTCCGTTATGTAAATGCTGAAATACACGAAGTGCATACATGTATGTGTGCATGAACATGTGGTACACTTTAGGGAGGCGCTTGCGAATTTGGATTTCCTGGGACAATGCAAGGAGGTTTAAAAGAGGAGAAGTCAGGCCAAGCGCGCCCAAGGAAGCTAAAAGAGCATCTGAGTAAACACCCTCCCTTTATTTCTAGCGCTGCTTGCAGATTGAGATTGGTTAGGGTTAGGGTTGGACTGTCAGGGTAAGCCAATCAGAGGCAGAGTAGGATGGGTCATGCCTTTGCTACCCTAGAAAATACAAATTTGCATCCTGGTTAGGTGGTTTGAAAATATAGCCACCTTACCTCCTGGGACCATGAATATATCTACCAAATTTCACGACAGTCCACACTAAGGTTGGGGCAATTTATTGACGATACGAAAAAACATGCGTCAGTGTGTCGCAATAAGGTAGGCTGCACCTGGTGAAAGCATGGATTTCTCCAGAGAACGGGCTGCAGCTGAAAACCTCATCTATAAAGTGAAAATGACTTCTCACAGGAGTGCAACTGCACCACACAGACACTCGAAGTTGAAGCATCGCAGAGCGCTGCACCATCCTTGTTACTTTTTGTCCCCACCCAAGTATGATATATTAGCACTGGAACATGTTTCTGTTAGTAGTGGTAACTTAAACGTTGTGCACCACCTCTAATGATACAGCATGCATCGTCTAACATTGTCAGTCAGCTGCATTATATTTTCTGCTTGCTTTAACGTGCATGCACAAGAGACAAGAGGATCTTAAACTGACATTACAGACCACTGTGACAGTCTGTGACTTCTGTTACAATCTGTAAATTGTTTCAGTTACTTTCCTCGCCCCACACTGATGCAAGAATACATTTGCCAGTAATTATCTTAACTTCATATTACTCCAGTGATGTATGTTTGAAGTCAAGTACTTAAGAAAAAATGCTGATTCTCCAGTTCAGGGAAAGGATTGTTATAATATACAGTGATTAAAGTAATGTATGTGAATTTGAGGTCCAGTACTTTCTGATTATTGATATTATCATAACACAACAGTGACATAGAAATCAGAATTTAAAATAAATAAATAAAATAAAATAATAAATTTTGAAATAAACAACTGTTGTCATTGTTTTTAAGAGAAAATGATTGAATAAAATATTAAAATATTTATGAGACAAGTTTTTTTATTTTATTTTATTTATTTTTAAGTATTAGTTGTTGTTTTTTTTATATTAAATTGCTGTGAAAAAATAAAAAGAACAAACAAACTTATCTTACTAAGGTGCTAGCAGAGCCTGCTCTGCTGACTACACTGAGACCTGTAGCTATGTAAGGCCTAGTCAGCAAAAAACAGAACCCTTTCATCAACACACAAATATAAATCACTGAAGCAATACCAAGTCATGTACATTCAGTTCTACGATAAGGGATTTTCAGTTGTCTTTCAAAGATGAAAGATAATGCCTGCTTTGTATAAGCAAAGTCTTCTCTTTGTGAAATGCTGTTTCTGGGAAAAAGTATTGTTTCCTAACTTTCCCAAAGTCTCACAGAGTCTAAAGACTTGAGAGAAAATTTGTTTATCTCCTCATTATGGATGTGAAACGTATCTCCCACCAGCACACAGTGTTTTTAACAGCCGCTTTGTATGAGCTCAGGTGTCACACAAAGTTGTCTTGTATTGCAACAGAGCGCCACTTGTGACAAACTGCAAACTTTTCAACCAAGTTAGAGAATAGGCACTTTGATAGTTGAATCTTTACTTCGCTGCCTTCCTTTCTCAGACCAGGTGGATGCCATTGAGAGGGAAATCTCCTCTTGGAGGGTGTAAGTTTGGGTTGTAACTCATGAACGGGATGACTTTGAAAACACACAGGCTGCTGAGTGAGTGAGTTTTGTAGACACTGAGCTCCTTTGCGGTTGCGTTCTTCAGCCCTCATGAATAATTCGGCAGCGCCGCTTGTCACTGTCGTTGTTGTTGTTGTTGTTGTCGGCTGTGGTGTCACTCCTGTCTGAGAGAGACGGAGGAGACAGAGGACTCTTTACACTTCAGTCTCCTCTGCACTTCCTCTTTCATTCACAGGGAGAGGAAGCAGCGGGGCTGTGTGTTTGTATGCAAGAGAGGTGGGGGGGAGAGAGAGATAGAGAGGAATCATGTCTGCCTGTCTGGTATAATGGCCTGTTTGTGCCCTAGTAATGGTTTGAAGGAAGGAGGAGAGAGAGGAGAAGCAGGACAGGAAGGAGCAACGGAGGTCCTAAGTGAAGAAAAACCCACTTACTTGTTTTTGTATCTGCATATGTTAATTTTATATGATTGATACCACACTGCTGCACTGAATATGAAGACTTTAGCCTGCCCACACTGCAGTGACACACATCTGGTTTAAAATTGACAAAGTTCTCCTTAACCAACCCAAGTTGGTATTTTCTAAGAAACTAGCTCATATTTCAGAGAGACAGACATTCAGTGGCTGGACTGCCCAAGTGGCGAGAAGTGAGCATGGATTTATTAAGAGAACTTGATACAGTGTTGGAGGCGGGGCCCCATTCATTCATATAAAAGTTGCTCAGTGGCCAAAAATTTTTAAGTTGCAGGCATAGAATTACCTGGATCTTCCACATTCATGCAGCAGAGACTTCTTCCGGCCTAGCAGCTAACTTCTGGTTTAGCCCTCTGCAAACTTCAACTGGGACAAAATTATGTGATCCTGTGGCTCTTCCAGACTTCTGAAGTGTTACGAGTAGGGTTGTGTACTGTTTACATTTGAACCCATGCCGGTACTGGTGCAGGTACATGGAGTTCAGTACCAGTACCCAATGGTACCTTTTTCGGTGCTTTACTTTTTCTGTGAGTACTAAAATGTCATTTTTGAACACGGTACAGTCAAGTGATTCCTCCCCTCCGCTTTTCTCTAATCACTAAATTATATATTTTAAAATTAAATATTTTACATATTTTCATATGTTTGCTTGCTTGCAGATGTGTGTGTGTTTTTGTGTGTTTGTGTGTGTGTGTGCGTGCGCGTAGGCCTACGTGTGTCTGCTTGTGCTGTCTATTTAGACACAACTGAAAAATATGTGGAATAATACTGTAATTTGAAAAACACAATCAAAGCTTCAGTCAAGCTAGGTTATTTCTAAAATAAAATAAAACAAAACAACAACAAAAATTGAGCTTGTTGGGATGCTGACGGAGCTCCGTGGACTCCTGCCTTCTTTTTGAACCTGGTGGCTGCAGAGATTTGTTATCTCAGCTGTGAATCGCCCCAGAGCTAGGAATCCAGCCTCAGAGTTCAGCAGGTGGCTTCTCAGCTTGGGGGCCCTTCATGGTGCTTCCTCTTCTTGTCTGAATGTGGTGTTCTCATGCAGATGTGCTCTCAGCTACCGAGATTTGGCACCGATTGATTTAATGTGAGTCAGTACTCGGTAGTATCAGCGTAATTCAGTCACCCTTAAAAGTACTGAGTTCATTACCCAGCCCCAGTTATCGGACTGAAAGGATCAAGTTGTGAAAGTGAAACAAAATTTCACTCAAAAAATGTGTCCCCCTATGGACCTGAAAGTTGTAATTTCACATTTTAGCCACTATGTCAAACTGGCTTCAAAGCCTAACACTGTCTCTGGAAATGTGGAAACAGCTATTTTAGTCCACATATTCTTGCATTATCTGTCATCAGCAAATCTTATGTATGGTTATGTTTGTATTTACTACAATGTTCATCTGTATAAGATACAAATTAAAGGAGAAAAGGCATAACCTGGCAGTGAGCCAGTAGAAAACAATTCAGATTCTGGACCATTCTAATTGACTGAGCTCTGTTGTTGAGAACACTGATTATCTATCTGTTTTTGAGATGATTATCTAAATGGAAATTAAGCTAAATGGAAGTCAGCGTTATTTATTTCTATAGAAACCATATCTGCTGCAATTATGCCCATCATTGCCAATGCACACAAGTTGAAAGAAGTAATAAGCATCTTCAATGCAGTGGATGTGAAGGGAAAGATGTAGTACACAGATGCTGTACACATGCTCACTGTACACATGCACATTCACTTTACTGCTGCTGCTTGTTGCTGAGAGTCTTTTATGAGGCCAGGACTGGACTGTTGGTGGAGAAATGAACACCTGTTTTTGAATCATTGATGTTTTCCACGAATGCAGCTTTCTACTGTCTTCCTATGTCCAGCTTGCTTGTACTCAAATATCAGATGGCAGACTGAAATGTGTTTTAATAATTAAAATACATTTATCTTCAAATGAATACACATAACCTGTACATAAGTGTTGTATTTGATCCCATTTAAGGGTCAACCATAGACCTTTTCATGGGTCCCCTCCTAAGCCTTGGGTCAGGGTTATCTGTACCCTTTGATCCCCCCCCTAACGGCAGGCCTGACAATCTAGACTTATAAATAGCACTACAGGTAACAGGAAAAATATCTATTTTTGATTTTGGTCTTTAACACTATAAAATACTGATAACACAGTATAACAAAGCTTCAGCGATTATTATTCAATCGAATGAAAATTAATTGGCAGCTGTTTTGATAATCAGTTAGTCATTCAAGTCTAACATGACATTTGATGAGGTCACTTAAGGTTGAGGGATACTGTAACAGACTTTTCTCACTGCATTGTAGAGAGATTCATAGGTCAATAGATTCCTAATCAAGGAAAAAACTTTATGTGCCCCTCTAGCTTCAGTTTTGGATGCTCAGTGACAGCAGTGTCTTTTCAAAATAAACTTGTCACAAAATAATTGTCACTAAAACTAGCGTACTTAATGTTAAGGCAACAAAACTACTTGGTTAGGTTTAGAAAAAGGATCATGTCTTGGGTTAAAATAACTATGTTTGTCACATAAATTAATTTAGGTAAGGAGAATGTCGTGAAATAAAGGATGAGATGCAAGTCACTTGACATAGGTCGCATGACATTAACAACAACTCATGCCACACAGGACACAAACAGCAAGCTCCAGGGTGAAAACCCTGTGTTTGTTTGACTCATCTGTCACATCCTAGTTTTCAGTCTCTATACTATATCATTGCTGTGGATGGGTAGATGAAACCCCTGTGTGTCTCAAACAGATGCTAACAGGTGCCATGTGCATTGGAATCAGACAGTGACATCCGCTGACCAAGCTGCTGTATTTGACACCTTGAGAATGACAACATGGTGTTAGCAGCAACCTTAACATTTAACGTTATATATAATACTCTCATTTATAAATCTTTACACCTTTTTATAAAACATTTCTCAACTATTTATACACACACACAAGTTATTCACAGACAGATTACTAACTCAAGCTCCACCTGCTAAATTTCTCCCACAGCTTTCAGCCACATCTCATGGCCTTCATCAGTGGATGGAATTTGCTTGGTTTAAAAATGATAGGTTTCTCACCTGTCTGATTTGTATTGGATCCAACATTGTGGAACTTTGCAACGTATTCTCATAGACTGGTTTGTATGATATCTTATGAAAAATGCATGCACAACAACATGTAATGTAATAATTAATGTACAGTTATGTAATTAATGTAAAGTGATGGAGGTCAGGTTTAGGCCATTAAAGTTACTTTACTTAGGTTTAGAGGAAAAGAAACATGGTGAGGATGTACCTTATAATGACTCAAAGTTCACACAGATCTGAATATGCAACTCAAAGGGCAAGTCCCTGGAGAAAGTCCAACCAGCCTCCTTACAAGCGCTCGGGGACTTCTTCTTTCTTTACTGTCGTCAGAGCATTGATTCTGTGATCGCAGCATTTCAAAATATGTGGCATGTGTATGAATTTGGGTGCAATGCTTTTCATAGGAAAATATACAAAGAATTTGTGAGAACAGCATGAACTGTGAAGTCCTTTACCACAAAGTACTGAATAAATCTGAATGCTCAATTTTTGTTTTTTGATGAATTTTGAAAACATATCATTGCTTTGCCATAATGAATCCTAGTCTGTAGAAGTAATTACCCCCCAAAAGTAAATTTAACCTATTTCGAATTGCATCTACAACACAATAAAATTGCAGGTGTCTGAGGACTTTTCAAAGGCACTGTAAGTATGATAATAGACATGTTACAGTGAAGTGACTGTGGGCTGTCTCATCATTCAGTGCACTATAATGTTAGGCTGCAGTCAGGGGGGAAACCCTTAATACTCTCCCCCCGAAATAAAGTGAACACAATACAGGACAAAATGAATGAGAGTAGAGAGACGGGCCGATGGAAGGTGTGTGTAAGTGTGTATGTAGGATGGAGGGGGGTGAGCCTCTATTTGCATGTAAATAGCCAAACGCACCAGTCCTCCGCTGCAGGGATGACAAAGAGCATTCTGGGATTGCCTGGACTTGTTTGTCATCCATCAGTGGAGGAGAGGATGGCGGTCAGCATGGTCAACAGAAACAACATGAGAGAGAGAGGCAGAGAGAGAATGGACAGATAGTGAGAGAGAGAGAGAGGGAGAGAGAGAGAGAGTGTATATGTATGTGTTGGCAAATAGATTCTCCATTTTCAACAACAAAACACAGATCAAGGACAAAGGATAGACAGTGAGCTCACTTTCACTTCCTGGCCTCTGACTGTTTATGCACCTCTCTCTCACACACTGTCTCCCTCCCTCGCTCTCCCATTCCATGCCTTCCCATCATCCCCGCCCCTATCTTCCCCATCTTTCAGTTTACTTTCCCTTCCATCTTATGCTATTTCCCATAACTCTGTTTTACACCCCCCTCCTTTCTCTTCCCCTTTTCTCTTTCTGTCTCTTCTTCGATTTCCCTGGTGGACTCTTACAGTAAACTGCCTGCGTAATTTAAATGCAATGCCTTCCTTTTCAAATGGATGGTGTGCAGGACATGAGGAGGGAGGGGAGAAAAAAAGGGGAAAGGGGAGGGGGAAGCAATGAATCCCATTATCCCATATATCGAAATGGCTTAGAGCACAGGCTTTATGCACAGAGGCCTCAGTAAGCCAAATAAACCAACTTGGATCCCGTTGTCAAACCTGCAGAAACATTTTGAGGGTTTTAGTTGATTTTAAAAAGTTTCTGTTTGTTCATTTTTTGTGTTGCATGCACTTGTTTACATGTTAATTTGTGGAACATCTGTGACATAGAGTTTATCCAGTAAAACGTATGTGTATGTGTGCATCCAGGCCTGAGGCTCTCATTGTGACACTAACGTGTTACCTTGGCTTCCTCTCCAAATTGATCCCATGTCTTAAGTGCCTTCTTACGCAGCACATCCATACACATACACTCAACAACTACAAGTATTTAGTACATGTATGAACTAATGTATCACATGTAATGTGATGACATAAATTAATGTGTGTTACTTATTTATTAAAAGCACACAGTATTGAACTGAATATAACAACCTGAACCAGCAACAGATTGAACTACTACTGTACTGATGATGGTCAGACTGTTACAGTTCATATAAATGGTAATACGTTCACTTACTGCTGTATACATTGAGATGTATTTGAATGATGATGTGTTCACTTACTTTGGTAGATATTGACGAATTTGAACAGTGATGTGTCCATGTGCTGTTGTATGTACTGAGCTGTATTTGAACGATGATACGTTCACTTACTGTTGTACACATTGAAGAGTAACTGTTGTATGTGTTGAACTGTTTCTGAATGGTGATGCATTCACTCACTCTTGTTAGTATTAAACTGTATTTGAATGGTGATGTGTTTACTTACTGTTGTATGTATTGAACTGTATTTGAATGGTGTTGCATTCACATACTCTTGTATGTACCGAGCTGTATTCGAACAGTGATCAATCAATCAATCAATCAATTTTATTTATAAAGCCCAATATCACAAATCACAATTTGCCTCACAGGGCTTTACAGCATACAACATCCCTCTGTCCTTAGGACCCTCACAGCGGATAAGGGAAAAAAAACCCTTTAACGGGGAAAAAACAGTAGAAACCTCAGGAAGAGCAACTGAGGAGGGATCCCTCTTCCAGGATGGACAGACATGCAATAGATATTTTACATAATAACAACATAATAACTTAACAGTAATCCGTATGACACAATGAGATAGAAAGAGAGAGAGACAGAGAGAGATGCAGGACAGACGGTAATGACAGTAGCTTACAACAACATTACTCAAAGTAATAATATTATAATTATGATTCTGGCTATTGTGGTACAATATGTTGAAAGTAAATATTAATATCTGATAGTTTATGTGTGTGACAATAATCATATGTGTATTATAACAGTAGAAATATGACTAATGATAACAGCAGCAGCAGGAGGCATCTGGCAGGACCACGGCAGCAGCACAACCACACACATCACACTATCCAGGCACTGCTGCAATACGAGTTAACCTGAGAGACAGTGGAGCACAAAGGCTCCGGAGAAGAAGCCGAGTTAGTGACATGCAGTAACAGGACATGAGAGAGAGAGAAGGTGCCCGGTGTATTATAGAGGGTCCCCTGGCAGACTAGGTCTAAGTCAACCTAACTAGGGGCTGGTACAGGGCAAGCCTGAGCCAGCCCTAACTATAAGCTTTATCAAAGAGGAAAGTCTTAAGTCTAGTCTTAAATGTGGAGACGCTGTCTGCCTCCCGGACTGCAACAAGAAGATGATTCCACAGGAGAGGAGCCTGGTAGCTGAAGGCTCTGGCTCCTGATCTACTTTTGGAGACTTTAGGGACCACGAGTAACCCTGCGTTCTCAGAGCGCAGAGTTCTGGTGGGATAATATGGCACTATGAGCTCTCTAAGATATGATGGAGCTTGACCATTTAGAGCTTTATAAGTTAACAGAAGAATTTAAATTCAAATCTGGATTTAACAGGGAGCCAGTGCAGAGAGGCTAAAACAGGAGAAATATGATCTTGTTTTTTAGTTCCTGTTAGTACACGTGCTGCTGCATTCTGAATTAGCTGGAGACTTATTAGAGCCACCTGATAATAGAGAGTTACAGTAATCCAGGTAGAGGTAACAAAAGCGTGGACCAATTTGTCTGCATCTTTTCGGGTCAGAATAGGCCTAATTCTCGCAATATTACGCAGATGAAATAACACAGTCAATAAGAATTAAAAGACAAATCTTGACTGAATATTACTCCGAGGTTTCTTACGGTAGTGCTAGAGGCCAGAGCAATGCCATCTAGAGAAACTATGTCATCAGATACAGAGTATCTGAGTTGTTTGGGGCCAAGAACAATAACTTAAGTTTTGTCTGAATTTAACATCAAAAATTTGAAATTGGTGCTCATCCAGGTTTTTATGTCTTTAAGGCAATTATGAAGTTTAGTTAATTGATTACTTTCTTCTGGTTTCATCGATAAATACAACTGTGTATCATCCACATAACAATGGAAATTTACAGATTTCTACTGATGTTACCTAAAGGAAGCATACATAGAGTAAATAGAATTAGTCCGAGCACAGAACCTTGCAGAACTCCAAAACAAACTTTAGTATGTAAGGATGATTCATTATGAACGTGAACAAACTGAAAACGATCAGATAAATAAGATTTAAACCAGCTTAGTGCAGAACCTTTTAGGCCAATTAAGTGTTCCAGTCTCTGTAGCAGAATTTGATGGTCAATTGTGTCAAACGCCGCACTAAGATCTAATAAAACAAGTACAGAGACAAGTCCTTTGTCTGAAGTAATGAGAACGTCATTTGTAATTTTAACTAGTGCTGTCTCAGCGCTATGATGCACTCTAAATCCTGACTGAAATTCCTCAAATAAATTATTTTCATGCGTTCACTCACTCTTGGATATATTGAATTGTATTTGAAAGGTGATGCATTCGCTTACTCTTGTATGTATTGAGCTGTATTTGAACGATGCGTTCACTTACTGTTGTACGTATTGAATAGTATGCAAACAGTGATGCGTTCATCACTGTTGTATGTTTTGAACTGTATTTGAATGGCGATGTATTCACTTCCTATTGTATGTACTGTACCGTATTGAGCGGTGATGTTTTTCATATACTGTTATAAAGTATTGAACTGGAACTGAATGGGGATGCATTCACTTACTGTTGTACTCACTGAATTGTATTAGAATAGTGATTTGGGCATTTACTGTTGGACACATAAAGGCAGTTTGAATAATGATGTATTCACTTACACTGTGTCTACACAGGAGGCGTGAGCAGCAGCAGCTTCAGTGCTGTGTTTGTGTCTACACAGGCAGGATACGTTCAGGCACAGTACTGAGTTGTAGGTCACCAGGGTTTTGGTAGCGCTCAGAGGCTAATACACAGTAGTTAAACATTTGAAAACAGAAAAAAATGGAGTTGACAGTGAGCATCTAGTACAAGTTTAATAAGAGCTGTTATGCGGCCTTTGTAGACAACTAGATGACCTAAAATAAAAGCCTATCTGTTGCACGAGACAACTGAAGAACGCGACTGACATGCCTCCTGTGTAGACACGCCATTTCCGTTGTACATACTGAAGTGCATTTGAGTGGTTACGCTTGGGTTAGAAAAAAAGTGTACGCCTTCATCAGTGACAACAAATCTTTGAACTGAAATGAACAAAATGATTTAAATTAGCAAAGTGATACATCATTTAAACCTGTAATTTGAACAGAAATAATCAGTTTGCGTACTGTTGTCTAACAGCTAATGTGCCTGCTTTTATTTGAAGAGTCAAGTCATTGGCTCACCAGTAGTCCGCAGCATGACTTAGTTTTTCTTTTCCTGGCCTAAAAGACATTATTAATGGGACTCCCTTTTGTGTTTTTGTGTGTGTGTGTGTGTGTGTGTGTGTGTGTGTGTTTTTTGATGGAGTCAGCGACCCCTCTCCCATTATTGATTTGGATTCCCTATCTTGTCTCCCTGCATCTGTTTCTCTTTGCATCTGCTTTCCCTTTGACGTAAATGATGCCAGTCAATAACACACATCGAGCAAATGAAACGGATTTTGCCATTTACTGTAAATAACTGGATTTTTGTTTGTTTGTTTTCTTTCCTCTCTGAAGTGCATTAGCTTCCATTGCATCAGTCTTTTGTTGTTTTGATCATTTCACTCTAGGTTCCCCCCCCTCTGTTATCACTGCATTGTATTAGTGCAGGATCATTCATTTTCTTCTCAAAATGTGATTTTCTCCCTTAAGGACTAATTAGCCTCGTTGCAACTGCAGGGCCAAACAGGCATTGCCAGGGTTTACTCATTATTTATGCCGCTAACTTTTCCTTCAAGACAATGTTTCTGCCTTGCCATATCTTTTTGCCAAAGGAGATAATTTATCAGTTGGACTGGGGTTTCAAATGAGCAAATTCGTGTTCTGTACTAGTGCAGGTGTAAACACAATCAACAACAACTTGATCCTGCAAGGAGAAAAACATCCGGCAAGATACTTTCAAGGCTATCTAGACTTACATTGAAGGCCTTAGCTACTTGCTGACATAAATCCTGATGTTGTAGCTGAGTGTTCTTTTTCCACACACACAAGTACATGCTAAGTCCTCTCTCTTTTCAGACATTGAACATGTATCATATCATCATCATCTCTCCGTTACAGTTATGGTTGCAGGTGTCAGTCATGTAAAGGTTCATTATTGCTTTATTCAGACATGACAGAACATCCTTGAGAAAGACACAAAGACACAATGCTTGTGTGACATTTGGCACCTGGTGCACCAAAGGGGGCAGTATGTTGAGAGGAAGTAATGAATGAAGAAGAGTGTTTTCAGTTCTCTTAGGTTGCAGCAGTAGTGGATTTTAAAACCTTTTTTGGGGTTGAAGCTTTAATTAATTACCATCATGAGAACAAAGGATGCATGCCCTGCTCCTCAACTGAATCCACTAATGCATTTTCTCATTATTTTCATCAGTTATTAGTTTGAAAGTTCTGCTCCCTCTTTTGTCGTGTCATGATGACGAGACTTGAGAAGGCAACTGACATGATGATTATCTATTGGCTAGTGACGGGGGTCTGGCCTACCCACTCTCACTCCAAAGTTGTTGGAAACTGCTGCTTGGTCATTGACTCGCAGCGTCAGAAATCAATGAAAAAAGCTGTCCTTTCACATCAGCATGATAGGTGGTCAGTTGCCATTACTTTTTTAACGGCACCTGGCGGCGTCAGGGGGAAATGCAGCAGGACAACAACGGAAGTTAAGGCAGCGGAAATTCGAGTAGGGCAGGCAGGAGGGGTGGTGGTTGGGTCCAACAACCATCGACTTTTACCAACCGGCTGGAGTTCACTTTCCTTAAGAATGTAAAGCCAAATCCTGTCCTTTTTTCTAAACCCATCCACACGCGTGTATTGTTGAGGGAAAACAACGTCAATTGGTGGTGTTGTACCAACGTAGTGTGTTTATTTTGAAAGAGACTGTATGCAAACTGTACATTTCCTGTGAAAATGGAAGTGTATTTTGAAAACAGATAATGTATGTAACAGGTTGAAACTGACACGATGTCCCAGGACATCAACATCCTACGCACCCAGGGTACCTTGCACATCATATCTTGCTGTGGAAAGTCCATGACCAAATGCTGGTTGGTGACAAGGTTGGAGAGATAATGTGTAGGCCTTGCAACTTGTCTGCATTCCCAGGTCATCATTTATCGACACTTCATCATGGCATGTGATATTGGTGCCAAAAGCACCCTTATGCACCTTATGAGACGCATCAGTCTTTCAACTAACTCCAGTGTAAAACCATCCGCTGCAATACTTAACAACTTCATCCTCCATTCTGTATATCCCTCAGCAAACCGCCCAGCTCCCAGGCCATCCATTGCAGAGCCGACTGCAGAACATTGGACAGATTATGGAGGTAACCGCTGTGTTTCCAAAGCTTCACTAGGCCTTTCTATTAGTCCCCTTTTATCTTTGTTTTTGTTGGCCAGGTATTGTATTAAGTCTAAATTTGAGTTTGGGCCACTCCTAGGGTACAAGTCAGTGACATAAAATTGCCTCAGAATTACAGTAATATTGTTTAACCCAATCCAGGGCAATATATTGTCCAACAAAAGTAGTTATTGTAATAGACATATAACCAGGAGACCGCTGCCGTTGCCACAACCACATGTAACAATATGTTTCAACTGTGAGTCACAGACAGATGCTAAATGGTGCCCTGTGCAGACGCCAAGGGATGTGACAAAGCATGGGTTTTTAGGGACCTAGGAATGCGAACAGGTTGGGTTGGGAGGATTGGAGTGGCCTCTCCTTTACAGCCTAGATGTGGGAGACATGGAATGTGGGGTGGATGGCCCGGGTGAGACGGAAGCAAACTGCTGCAGGATTGATGGCACTTGAGACCAGAAACAGGACCACAAACTAAGGAGCCAACTGCCTGGACTCGACTGAAAAGTGTGACATAGACAGCCAGACCCTCTTGCCCGGGATATTGGTGGGGTCAGGAACATGACGAACATTAGTAGTCATTAATCAAGTCAGGAAAGGTCAGAAACTCAGAAGAGAAAGAGACACTGGAGGTTGGAAACAGAGCAGATGTGAGGCAAACAACATGGCAATGCCAGCTCCACTGTATAATGGTGCCTGTATCCCAGTCAGCTCATTCAGCCACCCAGATATAAAATGGAACGCTTCAGGCACTCATTCCTGCCCACTGCCATCAGACCAGACTACAGACTGTCCCAGTCAGGCTCACCAGCCAGTTTTCACCCTCTGGGGGTATAGTTTCTATTTTTACTTCTATTCTTATTTTATTTACCTCTTATTATATTATTTTACTTTATCTATATATCTATCTGCACTTATTCTGACCTTGTGCTGCTACAAAACTGAATCTCCCCTCTGGGAATCAATAAAGACTTTTCTATTCTTATCTCATTGTATACACTACTGAGCTGATTAGAATAAATGGGAAGCAGGTGAGGAGCAGGGTGGGGAAGTCAGGTGGTGAAACAGGGTTGTTGGAGGGCAGGAGGGAGTGGCTCAATCTGGTTTGACATGAGAGGTCACATCCATACTTATACGCTTTCAAAACAAATGACTATTAAAACCTTTACGCCTAGTGTCTGCACTACTGCTGACCCCGTTTTAGATGGATAAGTCTTGGGTTGTGTTTAGTCTGGACAGGCAGAAATGGAGACTTTCGGTGATGACGCAGACACCCATATTCGCTTCTCGCTTATCAGTCATGGCGTGTCAAGTCAAAACACTAAAACTAGGTCTACGTACCTGCTGTGATTTTATCCTTATTAGGTGGGCGCTCCTTTCCCATTACCATGGCTTCCTCTGGCCATGGATTATGCTCCTGGCTGGCACAACTCTGATCAGGGTTAGGGTTAGTTGGTGTATGCTGGCTTTTGGCCAGAATCACGTGTAATTGTCTGGCAGATGAAAATATCAATGGCCAAAATGTCTGGTGAGAAATATGCCAAATAAATAAATTCTTAACAGCATATTAAAAAGCCCAATATTCTGTGACCTGGGTTTTAAAGATATGTTGCCAAGACAGCTTAAATATAAACTTATATTATGAGGACCAGCTTTTTTGATATTAACTACCAAAGGATTTATTTATTCATTTAAGCCAGACAGAGTGCATCCCTGCCTCTGCTGAGCATAGGCCACATCCATGGTTGTCACACTCTGGTGACCTTGGTGTATTTTGGTGACAGAGAGAGAGATATGCTTCACTCCGCTAGGGTGAGCCAGACGGTGAATAGCGGGCTTGGTGATTGACACTGGATGCAGAGGCGTTGTGATGTGCACTGACTTTCCGTGGACTGCTGCCCACTTCCTTTCGGTGGCCATGTTTCGCAATGAGGGTGTTCATCACTGGATGCGCCGTGGCCCCCAGCTCCATGGCCGGCTAGCAAACTGCAGCGATAGTTTCAGTGTCTGGCCTTTTTCTGTGAGATGTGTGCCAATCTAGAAGGAAAACACACTGATAATCTATTACAAATGATATAAAGGCTATATTGGACATGATATAAATAATATGACTATGATAAATGATAAAATATGCACCCTATGCACCCCACATATTTGTCGGTTGTATCTAAACAGAGGGTGAGAGAGGTGATTGGACACATACACACACACACACACACACACACACAACACACACACACACACACACAGACAGAGAGAGAGAGCTCTATGTGTGATAAGAACAGAGCAGAGAGGAAAATTGCTTGCTGACCGGTGTGGAAAAATGCACTTCTGGTGTGAACTACAAGGTGACTGCTGACTGACGGCTGTGCAGCGATTGACATATCAGGGCACTTCTGCGTCCAGTGTAAACATGGCAGCGACTGCATGCACCGACTCTGAAATTCTGGGCTGATACTGATGTCTACAATAACAATTTGGCTGATATCTGATACAGATACTGAGGTTTCTATGGTTTCTATGCTTTTTTCTTTACTTTGTTTTTGTTGTTTTGTTTTTGTTACACAAAGTGAGATCACAGAGCCCATCTGCCAAACAGTCTTTGAATTTTTCTTGTATCTGCTCATTAATTTAAGTTTGTGGCAGTTAGTCTCAAGCTCAGCTTTTTAGCCTACGCAAAATTGATGTGACACAACAGAAAAACCGCTGCCATTGGTGAGTGTCCTCTTCTACGCTGACAGGGCGATGACAGTCAACAAGGTGAAAATCATCTAGTATTGATGGTCATCTCTAGCAGTGATGCATGGCGCACTGAGTGCTTTTCCTCCTGTGGTTCTGACACTAAACCTGCAACACATTCTCAAAGAATGGGTCGTAAGATCACGTACAAATTTGCACCCCATGAATGATGTTACAGCCTTAACATTCAGTTACGTGATTAACGTAATTTTGGGGCATCCATGAGCACACCAGGTAGAGCAGGCACCCCATGTACAAAGGCTTTGTCCTTGCCAACCTATTCCAACCTATGTCCCTTTGCTGCAGGTCGTCCCCCATCTCCTTTCCTCTTTCACACTAAAAACTGTCCTAGCAATCAAGGCAAAAAAGCCCTAAAAATATCTTTTAAAAAATGTACGTGAACTTACGGAGGTTAGGTTTAGGCAAGTAAAATTACTGTGGTAAGGTTTAGAAAAAGAAACATTGTGAGGACGTATCTTAAAATGACTCAAAGTTTGCTCACAGTTCACATGGATACAAACACATGACTCTAGAAGAAAGTCCCAGGGGAAAGTTTGTTTTTTTTGTGACCCATCTACGACCCCAAACTGCCGCCTTACAAGAACTCGGACTGCTTCCTTGTTTACTGCTGTCAGTGCACTGGTCACATGATCGCAGCCTTTCAAAATATGTGGAATATGTATGAATCTGGGTGCAGTGCTTTTCGTAGGAAGACATTCAAAAAAATTGTGAGAATAGCCTGAAACCTATGATTAGTCACTTTGCACAAAAGGCTGCCTCTTCATTTAGCCTATTTTCAAGTTACTTAACTTGAAGGGTTTTATTGCATTTTAATTGTAGGCCATTAAATGGCTTTTTAAAACATATGTCGGGTCGTTGTTCTATATGGCCGGAATTCTAGAATATGAATGGCCATATTGGTTGTTTAAAAAAAAGCCAAATGTAAACCCTGGCTCTGATATGTCGCCATATTTGCTTTGCAATGACTCTCAATCTGTTTTCTGCTGCTTTGACTGCCATATGCTCCTGTTGTTTTTAATAAAAGTTTAACCTTGTTGTCGGTCCAAGCAAAGACATCTCTGGTCTTACGTTTTGTCATGTCGGCAGCATTTTCTTTAACTAAGCGACAAACTTATATATTATGTGTTAGCATGATTGGAGATTATTAATGAAACGGTGCTGAAACACTTGTGTGTACTGAGATTGTTTTCCTTTTTAAACGAATGAAAACCTATTAGTGTAGATGTGGCCTCAGTATCAGAGCAGAGTAACATAATGACTGAATGAATGAATGATCAGGCTACAGTTGTGACGCCCACAGTGCTCTGTGGAAGCCACAGTTTCCTCAACAAGCCATATGGTCCAGTCTTAATCTGAGCCTCATCCTGCTGATAGCACTGACTTTTACTTCTGTAATTAGATCTGATCTTGGGCTACTGGTCACATTGAGAGAAAATAAATCTGTCTGGGGGTTGATTTGAAACACATTTTTGTCAAAGAAGCTTTTTTGGATAATTGGCAAAGCAAAGCACAGTGCGGCCAAAAATTTTTCAATTTAGCACATGCAGTTTCAAGTGAAATTTGAAGACATTGCCAAATTTTATTATGTTTTTAGCAGTGTCTTAAGGCTTCACACAGAATACTGATGGATGAGGCCCATTGTTAAGCCTCCACAGCTCTTACTCAAATCTAATATTCTAATGCCTAACTGCTCCGTAGCAGTAAACCTTTTCCTCTCACATGTCATGACCGTGGAGTGATCTCTCCCTGCCCTCCAGTCATCTTTTCATTGTCTCTCCACCTTGATTGTTCGTCCATCTTTACAACCTCTGCAGTGAATAGATAGGGTTATAGCTGTACTCTGGGGGACTCTTCTCTCTCTTTCTTTTTTCTCTTCTTCCTCTGTCTGTCTACAGCTCAACTCTGCTGCTACTCTCTTTGTCACTCTTTCTACATCTACCTCCCTCTCTCCCCCTGTGTCTTGTACTCTCTGTCCCCCCCCCCCCTTCTTCTCCTCCTAGTATTTCTTCCAGAAGGGAAGTGCCTTTCTAATTACTCTAACCCTTTTGTTGTAAACTTTAGCCGCAGTCGCTCTGAGGGGGGTCTGTTGTCCCTGGATGGAGTAGCTTTCAGGGTCGTAATGGCTTTTACCTCTGTGTGTGTGTGTGTGTCACTGCCACAGATTGATCAGATAACACACACACACACACACACACACACACACACACACACACACACACTCTCTCTCTCCTTGGCAGAGGCTCTCAACACAGGGCAATACAGGGAACATGGGGACATGAAGGGGTGGGTGGGTGTGTGTTGAATTGAATGAAGAGGAGAAAGGTGGTGGTGGCGGGGGGCAGGGCTGTCAGTGCTTATCTCCCCTGCCTGCCTCTCTTTTCCTGTCCCCCAGGGGCCCCAGGATGGCGATTGTGACGCCTGATCTGTGTGTGTGTTCAGGGGTATGATATGTTGCTGTCCATGTCAAAAGTCACCTCACCGCCCTGGGGGGCTTCCTCACAGCACCCTGTGTCCCTCTGGAAGTTTGGGGAGTGCGGTGGTGCGTGTGTATGTGGCATTGTTTGAAGTCAACTCTTGGTTTCTCCCTGTGTTTGCAAGATAACGACCCCTGGGCCATAAAACCACAGCAAGAAAAAAAAAAAAAGAAAAAACGCCCACAACAACAAAAAAAACTTTGCTTCTCATTTTTCAGGGCTGGCTCTTACAAGAGCAGACCCTCGGAGAGTTGTGGGTTTTGCCACTCGTCTTTATTGTGTTTTAGGGCTCTATGAGCGTCCCTCCCTCAATCTCTGGGGTTTTGTCCAGAGAGACATCACTGATTCTCTAATACAATCAGCAGAACCACAGCTGCACCACCGTGATGGCTAATTGCATCATGGAGTCAGTGATAAAGTCTGGAGTGGCCTGCTGCTCCTTTCTGGGAAGATGTGGCCCTTTTTGTGGCCTTTTAACTTTTTTTAATCTCAAAGTTTGGTGGGAAAACCATTAATGGGTTTACAGTCAATATGTAGGTCTAAGACAGCTTGTAAAGAAGAGAAGATTATTTGTCGTTGGAATACATAATATATTGTCAGATGATCTGGTTATGTCATCTGTATCTATGATCTGTGATCTGGCTAATGTTAAAATTGAGTTTGTGTATAAATCCATCATGTTATAATGTAAATACAGTGTGAGGGGAAAAAAAAAAAAAAATACACATTCTCTTACAGGCAAATGTGTCACTGCATGTGATTCTACTAGATGATTACATTTTTTTCTCAATTGTTAAAGAGACACTCAACCCCTAAATCAAAAATACATGTTTTCCCTCTTAACTGTACTGCTGTTATGTCAGTTTAGATTGTTTAGATGTGAGGTGGCGAGTGTTGGAGATATTGCCCCTAAAGATTTCTACCTTCTCTCCAATATAATGGAACTAGATGGCACCAAGCAGCATCCTCTTGGGCTGAAAAATTAAAACATTGCAGAAGTGCCAAAAACTGCAGTTCCTTAAATGGCCACTTGAAGCTGGCTACAGAAGTGAGTCAATCCCAATAGACCCCCACCTTAAAATGCCCATCTTCACAGCAGAAATAAACATGTTTATAGCCTGGTACAAAAATAGTTTTGGTCTCTTCAGTTGAATTCCCTGTTCATGACAACTGTACATTTTATTAAGGCTTAATGTTAGGCATATTTAAGGGCAGGCTGTTGTGAGTGACAGGCTTTCTGCCATTAGTGTCCTCTGCCTCTCAGTCAGATCCACCCCTTGTTCATCCACAGTGCCAGTCTGTCACCCAAATATAGTCACTTTTGGCTCCAAAAAAAACAAGATGGCAATGGCCAAATTCAGAACGTGAGGCTTGAAAACAGGTGAGCTAGCAGTAGATGCATGCCTTCTTATATGCGATGATGCAGTTGGTTGGTGTAATTTGATAGAAAGAACATAGGTCCTACATGAAACTGCTCACAGCATGGTCTGTAGATTATCTTGAGTATGCAGGTCATGAATTTTGGAAAGATACATTGCTGATGAGTTTTTCAAATGTGTTTTTTGGTGCTTTGAGCACCACAAGCTGAGTGCCATCTAGTTCCATTATATTGGCAGACATCTCTTCGTCTGTTATCTCCCATAATGAGCAAGTCACACCAAAACAATCTAGATTGATGAATTGCATAAAAGGAAAAGGAAGAATATGTATTTTTGATTCCCTTTAAACCAGTGGTGCATTTTGACATTAATCAACATACTTGTGACCCCTCGTCAGACATCATGGCCTGAATGTTGAAATAAGCTGTGATTGCTGTGATCAAGCATTTGAAATGCCTGTAGAGCTGAACTTATTTAATTTCCTCACCATAAAGAAGCAAAATTCGAAGAAAAGTTGGAAAAAATCACTTAGTTAAATTTGCTAATCTTGAACTTATCTGCACATTCCTATATAATCCAACTCCTCAGGTGCTCAGTGATCTTGTGATTCCATTTGGAGTTTCGGGCTCAGTAACATACGGAGCATCCAAAAGGAATTTGCAAGTGCCCATATGTAAATTTTCATTTGGACAAACAGCTTTTTCTGTTTGATGAATCAACATATGGACTTCTTTATGTGAATCTGAATTTGGATAATTTTAAACTCAAATTGAAACAGTTTTTAAAGAGCGATCGGTCAAGTAGTCATGAAGGATCTGGTACTTCTTGCTTTTAAGTGCCTTAATTTATGTCTTGTACTATTCTGTTTTCTTGATGAGTTCTGAATTTTGTGTTCTCAGTGTATGTATTGATGGTTGAGTTCTTGTTGTGTATTGTCGCTTGTGTATTTGTTGTAAATTTTATGTATTTTAAAGGCCTATCTAGGAACGGTCATTGCAAATTAGCTTAGGCTATGAATGCTGTGGTGTGTGGCTTCCGTTTATGAACATACTTGTCCTTATACAAATAAACATAAAATAAATAATCTGTTCTCTTGAGGAAAACGAGATTGTCAGTTGTTTCAGCAAAATTCCAAAACAACTTTTGTCCTCATATGAATGAGAAAGCCTGCAGTGCATTCTGCGGGTGGACATGGGAGACTACTGTTCATTTCCTGTGCCCTAATGACAGTAAACATGGGTTTCTTTTAGCCATGACCATGATTGTTCCCTAACCTTAACCAAATGGTTATTACTCTAACCATAAATGTCCACTAACCTTTACTAAGTAGTAACTTTAACCCAAACCACGATATGTCCCTAGCCAAACCTTAACCGTAGCAGTGTCACATTTATTTTTGAAACTTTGATAGCGTCCTGTTGATAGGAGTGTTGGTGTTGATCTGGAGGGCATGGACCAAATTTGGAGTACATGTTTTTTTTTTTGTGTACGTCCACTTTTCTGTCCTACCTTTTATTATCTTAACCTCTATGATTTACCTTGAGACCCATGGGGGGTCCAGACCCCAAAGTTGGGAACTACTGGTTTACAGTCAGTTGCTTGAGAATATTGGGTGAAACACTATCACAGTTCTTGTAACATTCGGCATAATCACATTTAATTTGTGCTGCAAAAGAATATCAGTCACTCCAAACATTTAACTAATATATCAACAGTAAATCATCAGCGCCACCAAAAATGGCATGTCCCTCTATTGTTGCTTGAGTTGAGACTGTAAAATGTTGAAAGAACATGAAGAGTCTGATATTGCGTGTCTGTATTTCATCTGTCATCTAGTGGTAAAAATAAATATACTCTACAGACAACTGAAACCTGGGTAAACTGTTAAAACAGTAGTCAGTAGTGGAGTAAGTATTGAGAGCTTTTACTCAGCCACTGCCAGTTAGCTTACAAGCCAACACATGCCAAATTTTTTGTGACCTCAAATTCTTTGTTTTCATTGTAGACGTGCAGCAGGCATGCTCAAACACCAGAGCGCCTGTTTTTCAAGGTGCGGTGGCGTAAGATAAACTGAGTTCAGCTTTTGGAGCAGCATGCACCGCCTATCATGTGATGAGGACCGACCAATCAAAGCCTGCAGATATCTTTCCCTTCATCTGTAAATATTAATCCGTGTTAAATATAGAGAAGAAGTTGATCATTTTAGTGCAGAGCTGCCAAAGCTTTACAGCTGTCCCTTGGATAATAGGCCTACACACAAACACTAGTCTACCTGGAAGATGATCAGCTCTGCACTCATAATTTCAGAAAATAGGCTATGATATGGTGCTTGTTGAGTTTGCTTAGCAACCTCAGACACAACCTGTTGCTGCACTCTTGAAAGCTGGCATAGCAAAGGCACAAGACTAGCACCCAGCGCCTCACTTTTCATTTTCTAGGTGGTTTAAGATACGGCATGTGTACGGCCCTTATAGCCCTTTTACACTAAATGTCGTATTGACCCAGAAAACAGAACCTAGCATAAGCAGTAATGGTGAGAGGGGTGGAGGTCAAGTCCAGAATTTCTCAATGATGGAGAAAGTGAAGATCTGCTTCATATGTGGGAAAACAATGTTCAAATATATTGATAATTGCAGAGTATTTTGAAACCTGCCTGGTGGGGGACTTAAAGTAAAAATACCAATACCACACTACACAGTTTGATGTGTAAAACTGTTGGAGTTCTCCTTAAAGAAAAGTATGTAGTATCTAGTAATAGTAGTATACTAGTAACTAGTAATATAAACAAAATGTAAGTATCAAAAGTAAAAGTACCGCTCATGCTGAGAAATGGCCCCTGTGAGTGTTACTGGGTTGTATTACTTCTTGTTACTGATGCAATAATGTGTAAGCAGCACTTCAGTGTTTTAGCTGGTTGAGGTGGAGCTAATTTGAACTACTTAATACACTGTTGGGTAGTATAATCTACAGGATAAGAGTGCAACATATGTTATAAGCTCATCGTACATAAGGTACATAAGGTATAAAGTAGTAAGTGTAAGTGTTATATAAATGTTGTTGAATGAATGGTACAATATTTTCTTCTCATCAGAAGTAAAGTAGAAATACTGAATAAAATGAAAATGCTCAAGTTAAGCACAAGCACCTCAAAGTGCAGAACATGAGTAAATGTATTTGGTTACTTTCCACCATACAAACTATATTGCAAGACTTAGTGTATTAGTAGACACAACTCAGGACATTTGATAGCTGCATGGGTGTCTGACTTAGATGAGAACATGGGGGGGGGGTTATTTATTTATTTATATTATTTATATTTTATATTATTTATTTATTTATATTTATATGATTATTTATTATTTATTCTTTTTTTTTTTTTTTACTAAATATATATTGCAGTAGTTACCTTTTCAACATGTAGACTGTAAACACAGTATGTCTCCAATATGTCCACTTTTCTGAACCCAAAAAAGACAAATGAAGTAGTGATAACAGAGCAGTTGTGACAAGGAGGGGGAACAGCGTCTCACTGACCCTAACAAGTAAATAGTGAGGTTGAGGGCTGTCAGAGACAGTGATATTCTATCCTGAGCTGATTTTCCTCTGAGCAACTGGAGGCCAACAGGCAGGATCAAATCAGGAGATGTATTGATTTGGCGAGGAGGGACAGGATCTGGTCTCCCTCTAAGCACTGAGAAAAGAGAAGCTCTTTGGGCTACAGCATTTGCCCAAAGAGCTTTGGGGGGAAGGGCCAATCGAACAGGGTCTAATATGAAATTCATCTTTAATCTTTATGAATTATGAATTGAAATCTGTGCTGGAAAAATGCATTTACATAACCCCTCTGACCAGTGTTACATGTTTTATGTGTGCTCTGTTTTTTTCTCTCTCTTTTCACCACATTTTACAACAGAAATCATTTTTCAAGCATTCATTTACATTTCTCTCCATGTGCGTGCAGAATCTGTACTATCAAAGTGTGGATAGTGTTATATAGAAATATATATGTTAAACATTCATACCTTTACACAGTGAATACAAAGACTTACATATATGATTGATATATACATTTAGCATAAATATGAAATATTGGCTATATTATTTATGTATGTTGGTATATACAGAGTGTGTATTCATAGTATGTATGCACATGTGTGCCTTCCATTATAGTTGCTCATCCCTGTTGAATCATGCAAATCGTCAGGGGGAACTGAAGCCTTCTCCCTTTGGGCAGTATTTATGGCAGCGCGTGTAAAGGTATTTTCAGACACAAGAAAAGGTGCTTTAAATTTCAAATGGGATTCTAGAGTGGTGTTGAAAAGGAGAAGAAGCAAATCTGTGGAGGGCTTCACTCCACTCTCCACCCCTCCTCCCCCCCCTCCTCCATCTCTTCTCTCACTCTCTCTTTCTCTCTTGTCAACCTTTTCAAAAAGCATCTATATTCTCACACCAGGCTGTAGGGGCATGTTGTCATGTTGCTATGCTACCTGAATGTCAAGCAGAATGTCAGAGTAATGGCAGAGTGTGAATGTACAATAAAGATGGAGCTTCTTCTGACCGGAGAGCCTGCTAGAGAAAGGAAAAAAGTATATGGAAGCAAAAAATATTTCAAATCTTTTTAAAGGAAACTGTGACATTGTGAAACCTAACTACCACAGAATACTTTAAGGTTCTGTAAACAGCATTTAGAGCATTAATAAAGCAGCAAACCAGTATCATGTAAAGATATAATGGAGTCAAGGTGTTCTGTCCCCATGCTTTCATGCATCCTTTATGATGGCATGGATACAGCCAATAGATGGCACTAGAGGGCGGAGTCAAATGTTTCACACAGCAATAGACGAGGCAACGGTGGCAAAGGTCCATAACACTGAACCTTTGAACAGAGGCATCGTTGTTGATGGGGTTGGTCTCTGTAGCCATTATGTACATCCCAACATTGGGACGGAGAATTATTTTCACTGTATTATTGATTTCTTTTGTTCCACCATTATTTACATTTTTTTTCATCATCTCTTACAGTCGTATCTGTCCTTAACTACGTCATGCTGCATCCACAATCTCTGCTGGTACTGCCCTGTTTCATCTGCAACCATAAGCTTTCAGAAAACATGCACAAATACTGATGAAATGAATACTGTGTATGGACAGAAGGCTTTGTATGTAACTTTGAGCATCAATGCGCCCTTCGCGAACATGTGTATCTCACTGGCTAGCTAAATGCTAACACTTTGCACTGCACTCATATGGTGGTTACAGCTGAATCAGGGCACCGTCATTCTCCCCTGGGGGCAGACAACTCAGAGCCCCTTTAATGATAAACATTAAATACCACTTAATTTATGGCACTAGAATATTTAATTTTGAAAACCATCTTAACATCTCAATTTATGTTTTTTCTCTCAAGTGGTGTGATTAAGTAAATACATTTTTAAAAATCACAAAATTTTCACAGATTAAGGTATTTTCAGTGTCCAGGGTTTCACTTCACTTATTTGACTTTTCTTTCGTAGATAATGACTGACAGAATGTAATCTGGTAGCGTTATTTATTTATTTTTACCTGATTTGAACTACTGTGGACATTTGAGCAACTTTAATTAAGTTTTTTTTTAGTTTTATTCATTTATCTTTTAATTGGACACTTAAACAACACTACCCCCCTACTGGGGCTTTACTTGGGCCGGTTGTGGCTCGGGAGGTGAAGCAAAATCTTCCGATCTTCCCATTAGTGGACAGCACTTTGATCCCTGGCTCCTCTGGTGTGTATGCTGAAATATTGCTCCTGTTGGGCAAGTCATCAGTGTGAGTGTGTGTTAATGATTTGCAGATCAACCTGGTTCCCCTCCAAAGTTGTCCAATACCGACGCTTGGTCAGTGGCACCAAGGCCCCTTTACCAGGGGTCTGAGCTGACCCAGGTAGCGGCTTTGTTTGACGCTGCGGGCAACCACCATAGTGTAAAAGTGTTTAGTAGTATAAAGAGAAAGAAAGTCTCCACAAGGCGAGCAGGAGGGGAGGTGGTCAAACAAAGTCTGGACTTTCACCTAGGAGCTTAATGTACATGTCCGGTATGAAACCAAAAGTCAATAAAGTTATTTAAATGCAGTAACAGCGTAGTGTGCTAGTATGTGCAGTACACAACGTATGTTGTGTGACGTTACATTAAATCAGTAACAAACATAGATATTTTAAACCAAACCATGATGTTTTTTTCTAAACCTAACCACATACGTATGTTGCCTAATGAAGTAAAGTTGAAAATGACTTTTTTTTTTATCTTGTTCCAATTTTTAAAAAAAAAAAAAAAAAAAAAAAAAGATACGGTATGCATTTAACAAATGGAAACTGTACATCTCCTGTGAAAATGAAAGTTGATTTTGAAAAGACACAATGCATGTTACAAGGTTAAATTGACACACTGTCGCCAAGCATCAAAAAATAGTGCAGGAGGGGTACCTATTATATTATTATTATTATTATTATTATTATTATTATTATCATTATTATTATTATTATTATTATTATTTCGTGTGTCAGGCCACTGACCAAGTAAGATATTTGACGAGTTGGGAGTGAGGTGGCACCTTGTATAGTAGCCTGGACCACCACTGTGTAAATGGGTGAATATGTCATGTAGCATAAAAGTGCTTGTAGTTTTCAAAAGACTAAAAAGGAGGTATACAAATGTAAAATACACTAACTAACACTAACACTAACACTAACTAAATTCACACATTTCCAACAATGTCATCAAAATCTGAACATTTGAAACTTGTTAAGGCAGAATGGATTGCAATAAACTCCACAGGTGCAGCTAATAAAGTGACAACTGAGTGTATTTAAATCGTGCTGAGTGTTGATAGTGGTTAGATTTTAAAATGAGGTATTTAGTTTATGATAAAATTCAAATAATTTTAGCATTCCTTTGATTCTGTAAAAGCAGAGGCATTGAGAACTTGAGGTACTGCTGCCACTCTGTTTATGTGGCATCCACACTAAAAAGACAAAATGTTGCATTCAGAGGTGTGCATGCCAGGCACAGCAGTTAAATATATTATTAATTCATTAAATTACATTCTAGCTTTCCATCAAAATACCTTCTAACCAGAGATAATTTGATGGTGATGATGCTCATTATGCAGACATTAATGCTTACAATTATTACCATAGCTGTTATTGATGCCTTTGATTCAATTCTCTTTACGTCCAGCCGGTGAGCTCCTTGCCATACAAGCCTACACAGCTCCTATAACATTACCCACATTTCACTGGAAATAATTGAAAAATTACCATAACCCACGGCCATTACTGTTATTACAGTTTGGTGAAATGGCCCTCAGAGAGGTTCGGGGATTAAAACCTCTTCTAAGCCCACCATCACACAACCCCACTTCCTCATCCGCCCTCTCCTCCTCTTCCCCCTCTCTCAGCCTCCTTCACCTCTTCTTTCAGCCTCCATCAGTGCCCAGGCTGGCAGAGCAGAAGTATAGATAACAGAGATGGGGTGGGATGAAGTAATGTAGTACATGAACATCTGGGGGACAAGATGGCTTGAAAGGTTTACCAGTGGAGATACAGACTGATGGCGATAGGGAGCAGTGGGCTGATGGAGAGAAGGACTGACAGTTAAAATGACAGAGTAGAAGATGGAGGAGATACTGGTGGGGGGTTGGGCTGTGGAGTCAGTGATGGAGTAGTGTGATGAGATGGCTGTTGTTGATTTCTGTGGACGTCTGGAGTGCCACCGGTTGCCGATATTTGTGAGAAGAGGAGGAAAACTACTGGAACACATGTCATATGGCGAATGTAGTCTTCCTTACACTCATAACATTTATAGAAAGACAGATTTATAGAGACACTTGACACTGTCGTGGTGTTGATGGCCTCCTTTGTCACATGTACCTGGAGGAACTGGTATGAATTGGATCATCATGATGTACTAAACTGGAGGAGTGTCCTAAATCCCCAAAGCAAAGTGTAGAAACCTGCAAAATGGATTCATGACACTATTTTTCACACCCATGCTTTCTGGAATTGCATAAGCACATACAGTACTACACAGCACTATAGGCTCCTGCAGCTGTGTTAAATTGGACGGCTAGAGGGGTGGATTGAAAACTGATTCGGCTGTGTATGTCTGTAACATCTCCCTCTTATCCCAGACTAATTATCAACTCCTATTTCACTTCATGGACAAAATTAGAAATTTGTTTTTCGATCTTGTCTCGGCCTTCACAGCGTTGTGTTCTTTTGGTTGGGGATGTGTTTTTCTGTAGCATCAAGGATCCCAATCTCATTTTCTGCTCTGAATTACTGTCTAATGAATGTAAGGTTTTGGATTTGGAGACAGGCAGACTAGCTAATGGGTTTGTTAGTTTGTTGAGTAGCATGCCACACTCATTATTGCTTTCAGTGCTGTGATTAACTTGATTTGCAGGGCAAATCCATCGGAGAGAAGATGATGTGCTCACATATATAAATGCACGCATGCCCGTAATGTAATAATCCGATTTAATAAGTTATTAATATAGTTTGGTGCTCAGTTGGAAATAGAAAAGTGGACGGCTGAAAACACTATGGCAACTGATGATCATGTTGTGATTGATTTAATTTCATTTAGTAAGGGAACATGATGTTACAACAGTGACTAACAGGATAAGAAAGTCACTCAGGGGCACCTCTGGTAAAAAATGAGTTATATTATTGCCTCGCTCCTTCCTTTTAAAAGCCTCCATACGATTTCTCATTATTTTTTTAAAGATTATTTTTATGACATTTCTGCTTTACTAGACTGCTTATAAAAAGGGAAAACAAGAATGATGAAGGAAGAAAAAATGGTTTTGCGCTGGATTCCTGCTCACATAGCCTACTGGGCCTCAAGGACATCGCATATTGCATCATTATTCCAGGACAGAAGTGTTGAAAGTGAGAATGTCACATAACAAAAGCTCTTGAGAGTCCTATAAAGCATGCATCCACAATGAGTCTATTCTGAGATGGTGCTTTTTAGGTGAAGAGAAACATCAGAAATGAGTAAGATGTGAGTAAAAGAGAGGATGAAGTCACTCAAGAATGTTCTGCTGAGAAAGAGACCACACAATGTGACAGTCACAAGTGTTAGTCAAGGCTTGTTTGGGAAGACAGCGATGCTACTGTAACCATCACGCTGTCAGTGACCACGACGGAGGCAGCTTTACAATGACAGTTAGCTGCCGAGATGAAACGATGGTGTGGGTTTTCACTCATCTCTTTCATCTTCAGATATATGTCTGAGGGAGGTCCCTAAACGTCTCCTTAATGGTGTCACCGTGGCGATTATCAAGCGTCCCTGCTTCTTCGTCAAGCTCGAGGCTGTCACCAGAAATGTCAGATGCGTCCCGTGTTACTAGTCATCAAGAGAGTTACGGCAGAGAGGACAGCTGTAGAGTGCTGTCTTTAAGGTTAGCCATCTGGACACAGACCGAGTCACTCTGCCTGTTCATGCGTTAATGTGTGTGTGAGACAACTTACCGTCGTAACAAGATGAGATCAGCTGACTGGGATGCATCATTCATGTACAGTAAGGGTAAACTTCCAAAAGCATCTGGATGTTTCATCTGAAAATGTAACTTTACTGTATGTGTGTCTTGTTCATCTACACAAGGGATCCTTAAACCTTTTCAGCTAGAGGCAAAGAAAAATGATTTCTTGGATTTCACAAAATTTTCCTCCTCTGAGTCCAAGAATTTTGAAATTTCTATTTTTTCGGATGCCTTTTAAGATGACACGCATGACAGGAACGCCCACGCAGATCATTGGTTTGAGGCTGTTCTCAAGCATTGTTCGTACATATACCTATGAAAAGTAATGCACTGCAATTCCATGTCTTGATGAGCCAGAAATGTGGGTTTATCCCATGTAATCAGGAAGGCTGCAAACTTGTGGCCAATACGCTGTCAGGTGTAAAGAAAAAAGGAGTTTAAAGAGGAAGAGACACAGGTTTGGGTTGTGGATGGGTTAAACAACACAGGACTTTCTCCCAGGAGACCTGTGCTCATGACAAACCAAGTATTCAACGTCACTTGTGGGGCGCTAGATAAAAGCAGCAACGAGCAAGGCTGAAAAGTGAAACCATTGCAGAAGTGCAAAAAACTGAAGTTCCTTGAACAGCCACTTGGGGCTGGCTCCAGGAGCGAGTCAATCCTGTATACCTCCATAAATGGTATAATGCCCAACTTTGAAGCGCAAACAAACATGTTTACAGCCTGGTACAAAATTGATTTTTGGTCTATTGCTCATTCAATATTAATGGCAAGTAGGGATTTAAGGGGAGGGCTGCCTGCAAGGTGTCAATATAAAAAGTCAGATCCACCCCTCGTTTCGCCACAGCTTCACCCTCTTGTCCGAATATGGTTACTTCTGACATTAAGATGGTGATGGCCAAAATGCTGAACTTGAGTCCACAAATGAATGGGTGATGTAGCACAGTAGCTACATCCTTTATTTATACAATGTTTAGATAATATATGAACCGTTGTGTGTGCATTTTTCAGGACAAGTAACCACTGACTTTTTTTTGCCCAGTGACTTAACCGACTGCTGTATTATCCTGTTTGTAAATCCATTATGATGCTTTTCATTAAGTGAGATTTAACTCGCTTTATGTCAAATTCTTAAGTCATTTTATGATAAAGTTGTGACTTTGATGGAGAAAAGTGGGAAAGACTAACAATCCTCAGTGTTAAATTAACACAAGTCATTTGTACCAACTTGATTTTAATAAAACTAGCTTGCTTATTAGCTAACTGAAGTTAGCTAGCAAGCTTCTAGCAAGCAAGTCAGCATTCGCTGATGCTAATAATGCTCTTAGCAAAACTTTTAGTAGATTGCTAGCTAGCTTGCAGGCTGTATCCACCAAGAAGGGTAAACATAGGGTGCCTTTGTAAATCCACACAACACACACAAATTAGTGTTAGTACCTGCAAAGTGTCCTTATCTGACTTGCAAACATGAACACACATCTTCTCCTGCACTTGGTACAAACATTCAAAAATGAACATCCAATGTCATTTTTTATGGTAGCTTTACTTTGTCCCTTCAGTCTCATAACAGGGCTCAGCCTGTCAGCTCACTGTTATGGACAGCAACACACCCTGTCAGAGATAGAAAATAAAAAAGAAATTCTGACATTTCCCCAAAGACCATAGTGATTCACCTTATATATTAAAATGCTACTGATACATTTACAGACTACTCTGGCACAGTTTCAAGGCCAAAAAGAGAGGACCACATGTATTTCAGTTGGGCCTCAATGAATCATTGAACAAAACACACGGCACATACTACCACTCTCTGTACTAGAAACACAGCCAAAGCTGCAACAGTGCGTGTGTGCTGAGTTACCTGCAGCGAACAGAGTCATTTATGACGCCTGGACATGCTGATAAATAACACAGCACCATCTCCTGTTGGCCACTCAACTCAGCCCCTACAGCCTTAACACCTGCCTGCCAGGAAGTACATGAAGGTCACAGGGAGGGTATTGTGTGCGTGCGTGTGTGTGTGCATACAGTATCTGCCCCTGTACTGATTTGGTTATGATTCAGAAACACATGCATGCACACACGGAAACACACAAACACTCCCTAAAAATGCAAGTTTAATGGATAAAGTCTGGAGCGTGTCTTCTCACCTGTCACCTCTCATTAGACTGCTGCATGGCGACTGACCTTGTTCGTCTTTCCTAGGGCCGCTGTGCTGAGTAGTGTGTGTGCGTATAAGAGTGTGTGTGTGTGTGTGTGTGTGTGCTCATTCAGGGGCCGGGGCCGCCTCACCCTAATGATGTGGCTGTGAAATCGGGCCAGAGCCCAGCGCCGTCTCTCATTACGCCCCTCCAAATTCATTTGCTACGTCGGTTCTGCCTGCTCATGCATGCGCCGCACGCCACTCTGCCCATGTGGCTTTACTTGTACCTGCTGTTAGTCTACATCTAATACATAAGCCAAACGGTTAGTCTGACATGGGAAGAACAGATATACACATGTTAAATCACACTAGGATCTAACAACTTTGGGTGTTATTTGAAACAGATTTTATGAAGACTAATGTTATGCACTGGACTATTTCTTGGTCTTGACCAGTGTCGAAATTGATTGATTGATTGATTGATTACTTTAGAGGTGCTATTAGGTGAATTTTGTTACCTTTGCACATAGCCAGGTAGCTGTATGTACCTGTCCCCACCTGTTCCTCTTCATCTAACTGGATAAGAAAGCATAGTAAAGAACATATTTCTCTAAATGTCAACTTTTCCTTTAAAATGAAGAGACCTGCAGGACCGTCAGCAGTCTGCCAGCATTACTGTCAACGATTCAACTGGTACCGATCATGTCATGCTATCTTGGTGGGAAGGCGGTTTAATAACATTCCAACTTTAGGCTAAATTTTGGCAAGGGAAAAATTGGCATGGCCATTTTTACAGGGGTCATTTGACCTCTCACCTGAATGAGTATGAGTTCTATGATATCAGTTCTATGATATTCTCCCCTTTACAGACATGCCTATTATGAGCCAGTCCCATACACTTTGGGCAAAAACCATGCAGTTTTTTCCATGCCGTACAAATGTGTTATTTCGGCCTATTGTATTTGAATATTTCTGCATAATGGGCCCCCTAAATATTCTTGGAATTGCCCAAATTGTGTATGACTGGAAAGCTGAGTTTGGATTCAGTTAGCCCACTCGTATTCATATATGCTGATTTTAGCTCCAAGCCCACAGAAACAGTGCTGGGCTTTGAAGCCGCTTAAACATAATGGCGAAAAGTGGAATTTCAACATTCAGGTCTGTCACATGATGCCATGAGACTCAAAAAGACTTTTCCTTATTGACTTAAATTCGGAGAGAGATATCTGTAAATCAGTGGATAAAGTTTTTTGAGCATCACAGCCCTCACAAAGTGACTTGATTGACTTTCTGGATTTAAACCATTTGTCCCGACATTTCAAAACTGTTCAAGAGCCGAATGATTAAATCATTCTAACCCCATTTAAGTTAGCAGAAGGGCTAAACTGGAAGTCAGCTGCTTGGCCACTGTGAGTCTCTTGTGTGCTTGCTTAGTTGGTTCTTATTCCAAAGTTGTCAAATACTGTTCCTTTGTCTGTGATTTTGGCTTCAGACACTGATGCCAAAAGCCACCTTTTGCTGTGTTATGATATGCTGCCAGTCAGCTGGATGGCACCTTTTGATCCAACAAAGCCTGGACTTTGACCTATGAGTCTGGTCTTTGCTTCCTGTATGAATGTTGAGCCAAGCCATGATGTTTTCTTCTGCATCTAACCACGTGCTTTTGTTGACATCCCATCGTTGGTTGCAGTGTCCCTCAACGTCAACAGCTGACACAGGAGAATACTGAGCGTGTAGAATGTAGACATGAAAGTCCATTGACAAAACGGTGACAACTTAAGATGAGAACATGTTGGCTTGCTCTACGGGCCCTATAATGCAGAAAATCAATTTAATACCACAGAAACTGAGCATTTGTATATCCAGGTCTTGTTATCCAGGTATCTTTATACATCCACAATGACCCCCCAATAGTAGCTATTTCATTGCAGTGAGACCATTTTTTGAAACTTGACCTTACGGTATGAAATGACCCATGGTGACCTCCAGAATAATCACAGCCTCATGAAACTTAACAACCACAAACTAGAGACATGGGACATTCAGAGGATGGACGACTTTCATGGGTATATTAACAATAAGGGTTTTTTCAGCAGTTTCCAATGCAGAAGTGCGGGAAAATGTAATGCTTACACAAATCTCCAAATTTCAGAAGTTTTTAAATCCAGTTCACAGCATGGCTTCTTCTGTAGTGTTTCTCAAGGCCTTGATGTCTTCATGTAGTATTTTGGAGGACATTTTTGACCTTTTTGACCAATTTGTCAGTGGTAAAAAATGCTTGAAATAAGCACCAAATTTGTGAAACAGTTATTATCAACCCAAAAGAATTACTGCAACATATGAGACATCATTTAGCATGTCCAGCATGTGCTTCCATCATAATGTTCTAAGCTCTGATACACTCTAAACTTTTAAAGGAAAGAATAAATAGAAACCTGGCCATTAAATGATGTTTACTACATATTTATAACTAGAAAATCTTGACACACAGTACTGGCTGAATCTCAAATTAATCTTCAGGTTCCAAGCTTTCAGATGACATTTACACCTCTGTGTAGCATATACTGTTGGCCTGCTGTCTCCCCCTAAAGATCCCCTGTCCCCCTCTAAAAAAGAGACAATAATTAGTGTATGATTGGTCTCTTAGATACAGATTTCTTCCCAAAAGAGAAAGAAAAGATGCATAACACCCACATAAGTCCTGTTATAACCAGTTTGCAGTGTATGTATGCATAGGACAGAAAAAGAATAAGAGCAAGTGCATACACACACCACTTTTCCCTTTATGAAACTGTAGTGTAATCTGAGTACAGGCCATATCAACTAATCTTAGCTGACTGGTTGTAGCCTTCATTCTCCTCTGTCATATATTGGATCCAGCCCAAGCTGGCTGTAACCGTAAATGACAAAGGTGTAAAAATTGTAGTGGGGGGGGGGGGGGGGGGGGGGGGGGGGGGGGGGGGGGGGGGGGGGGGGGGGGGGGGGTTGTAGTACGGTAGTTACAGCATGTAGTCTTTGGGCAGCGAAGGAAACTGTTCTGTCGGCTTGCTGCACAGACAGACAGCAGGACACTGGGCCGATTCTCCACTTGGATCCGAGGTACAAAGCTGCCTGTAGTGTGTCAACATTCACCTTTACTCTTCACAATAAGCCTGTATTAAACATGCATCAGGAATCTGATGTGTGTATCGCTTATATACAGTGCACTGTGCAAATGTCATAGGTTCTCTCCCTCTGCATTTTATCTGATCCATGGATATCTTGTGCATGTGTGTGTTAAGCGTGTGTGTGTGTGTGTGTGTGTGTGTGTGTGTACGTTGTGTCTGCCATTGCAGCAAACAGATGGTATCATAATGACATCATTGCACACTGGGGTTATGTTCTCTGAGGCTCAGAGCAGGAGGAAGAAATTAGGAGGAGGCATCAGATGAGTGTTTGTCAATTCATCTAAACGAGACACACACATAAAAAATAAAAAAAAAAAACCCAGAGAGCTTTTAGCTCATAACATTTAGCTCCAGTTTGCCCTACTAAACGCCAACCTGCTTTTCACCTCGCCTGTTCAGCTGTTACAAATGTCAGTGCTCCCAGTTAACTGGACTTGAAATGATCTGCCCCCCTCTTTCTGTGCCTCTCTCCGTCATGTTCTCCTTCATTTGTTAAGGGTGCCCTCAGCACCTGAGTTTCTTTTTAAGAGCATCTCTTTTCCCCTCCTTTTTTTCTCCCTCCTCTGTTCTCAAGCTCTCTCATCTTACTGAGCAGGGAGAAACCTGTCACCACACAGCATTAGTATGCTCTTTTCATATCTGTGCCTCTTGCCTCTTTTTCCCCCTTCCTCTTTTTCCTCTCCTTTCCTCCCCCTCCTTCTCTTTCCCTACAAACATAAAAATAGTTTATGCCTCTGACAAGAAAATGCCTCTAATCCTGAGGTTTGTTGGAGAGCAAACAGACGCAATTGGCCACTTATTATTCTGTGTAGAATTTTCTATGTGGGGTGTTTGTGGTATCCATGGCAACAAAGTACGGTGCACATATCCCCCCTGTCACCGAGCAGAATGGGAGGGGAGAGGATGAAAAGAGGCGCTGAAAAAACACACTTACTGAAATGCACGGGGCAAGCTATAACCTGTTAGTTCAGTAGCTGGTGTGTGTTGTAAATGAAGTGTGTTTCAGTGTGTGTGTGTGTGTGTGTGTGTGTGTCACTTTGTCAAGTATATGATGGTATTTGCACACCTGCATATACTGTAGCTGTTAGCCATCACACAATCAGATTTGCATTTCTCTGATTGCATACTTGTTTGTGAGAACTGGAATTATTACAGAGAGAGTGCAAGACAGAGAGACACAGGTGTGCATTTGTGTCTTAATGCATGTGTATCCACATATGGACTCAGGGGCCATTATAGCCAGAGCGTCTCTTCAGCTGGGTTGGATGGCTTGTGTGTGTGTGTGTGTGTGTCACAGGGAGATAATCTTTGCCATAACGAGTCTTTCACATGTGCACCTTCTTTTCATTGGCCTACACAGGCCCTGCCACTCCATCTAACACCATGGAAATCAATGAGAGCCAGTCGAAGTGGTGTGAAGATTGAGCTGCTGTCAAAGTACTTTGCATGCTGAAAACTAAAGTGAGCAGGAGGGGTGTGGGGTGGGGTGGGTTGGGGAGGGGACGGGAAATTGTTGTGTTGCTGGGGAGGATTTGCATTGTGATTTCATGTATGTGAATATAGTGTGCCACTTTTCACTTTGTGTGTGCGCACATGTGTACACATTCAGATACATATTTAACTGACTTCTCTGTTCCAATTTCCTGCCTCTGTTCTGCTCTTGTTTTTTCTCTTTTCATTTCTTCGCCTCATTCTCTTCTCTTCTCTTCGTGCTTGATTTGTTGATTTCCTTTTGAACCCAACTGTCACTTTGTTTTTTCATCCCGCAGAGATTTGCTGTCAGGGGGAATAAAACAAGATTATAATTTTATAAACAGCATCAACAAATACAATTCTTTCTAACGTCTATTCTCTTCTCTTCTATTCTCTTAATTCAATCTGTCTTCTTAGCACGTGCTCAATCAATAAAATGGTGACTGTTGAAGGGTTGGACTCTGAGGTGAGAGGTCACAGGGTTCAGAGGTCACAGGGTGTGTGTGAGTGCTGAGTGTCCAGGCTGTGACCTCGTCCTGCTGGACGTTGGCCTGGATGCACTACCTTCATTTAAAGCCTCTGCACAGACACAGTCTGTGTCAAGTGGCGGACAGTGTGTGGGGTCACCTAATCTGAGTTTATACTACTAAATAGGAACAAGTCTCAGTTTCTGCTGGAATCATTGTCATACATTTTGTTGTCTAAACAAATAGTTTTTTAACAGTGATAGATCCTTCATTGTATGTAGGTTCTTTAAGCTGTCACCCTTGTATCAATGTACTTTTTGTTTTAGACTTCATGTACCCCTTGTTTTTTGACAGAATAGAAAATCCATTTAAAGAAGGACATAATCCAAACCATGACAACATTATCAACAAATATTGATACATAATTTTGCACATCCTTAGAATCTCGTTAGAGTCAGTATACACATTTATTCAATATTTAAAGTGTATGTTAAATAACGTGTAAGTAAAAGATTTCCAGTTTCAGATAGAGGTGAGCCGATGTAAAACTTTCAAAGCAGTTTGGTACACACCCGACCGGACGTGTATACTGAATTCTACATGAGTCCTCAGCTGCTCCCAAGTGGAACATAATGATACCATGTCCCAACAGCCAACAAGCCTCTGACCATTATTTGCATCACGTAGTAATAAAGCTCTCTGTTGACGCTAAATCCATTAAATATGCACCTCTCTTGCATCATGAACAAACCACGTAGTTATCAGCTGTTTGCTCAAGATCAGACTGGAGACATAATCATTTAAAAGATGGATGAGTAGTCTATGTGTTATCTCCCTATGTTATAACGTTACTTCTAGTTCTGTCAAATGTTTAACTTTTTAAATTGTGATTCATAGCCAAATTTCAATAGTGATTAATCGCATTTTTGACTTTTTGTTTAAAATTACATTATTTTGCATTTCAAAACAGCTTTGAAGTCCATATTAATAAGGTAAAGCCATTCTTACCAGAGTACCTTGACTGGAAATCAAATAAACGCAAAGAAATTGACTTTATGATCTTGACTTTTAGATTTATTCCTCTCAAATTGCTGCACTGCTGCATCAGTGTGGTCTTGAAACCATGACAACATGTCAACCTGAGGACATCCCTTAAACTGAGTCTCCCATAATGTTGACTGGTCTGCAGTCGGTTGCCATCCATTTATCGAGTCTTGGAGTTAACATCTTTAATTTAGTTTTGTCCACAGCTCTTTGATGATTTACACACTCCAAAATGCAGGTGCCAGTTGCTGGCATCAGTTTGATTAGCTGCCCCTGCATGCATGAAAGGAGCCAATCAAAAGTGCAGTGGTGTCGTTATTTTCGATCACTGCAGAAGCAGGAAGCAGAAAGCCGCTGCAACGGCTTGACGAAGGCACAAAATTGCAGCACGGGATTTTAAACAGAAAACAAGTTTTATATTTTGATTTTTACTGTAAAATATTGTTTCACATATTGTATTTACATACAATATAGCAAACAGCAAGCAGGTTGTTTTTGGTGATGGTCATTTACCACAAACTTTCAGCTCCTCCAGCTGCCACCTTATTTTGGTTTTGGAGTAAAATAAGAAGGTATATTATCGATAATTCCTCATTTCAACCCTATGAGCCAGCCATTCTTCATCCATTGCAGAGCTTTCAAAATGAATAACAGAATTAAATTGAAACAGGGCATCCTACCAAAGGTCAGCTCACAGTGACACACCATGTTGCCCCGCAGCAGTCGGCTTCAAATTCAAAGTGTTGCCATATTGGTGCAATTTTAGTTTTTTTGAGAGACTAACTCTGACATTTTATCTCATCACCCCAAAACACATCAACTTTACAGTGAACAAACACAACGTGCACTGCTCCTCAACCTTCCCACCTCTACTGAAATTTGATCTCATGTTGCCAGTGCTCAGCTCAGCAGTAAATTGCACATGGCCTGTCAGAAACTAGTGGCATGAGTAGTGCCCGTCCACACTGGTTGCTAATGTAGGCTATTTTGTAATTTGTTAGAACTTGTCATAATGACTGATGCCGGTTCAGCTGGTTTGTATAAAATCAAACCGGTTTAAGCTCATACACTGGACTGGACGCAATTCTAGTTTCAGAGATACTGTAAGTGGCACTTAGGGTAAAATATTCCTTGCTCCTGTTTGTTTTCCAAATGCCTCATGCCAGATGGGACTAGACTTAGGTCAGTGAGGAGAGGCTGGTCAGGGTGTGTGAGCAGGGAGTGCGGTTCTTCTTTTGATGGGTGTTAATCACCTAACATATCTGTTCATTTTAGAGGCAAACCAGCAGAATACACACCCAGAAATCTACAGGTAATGTTGGATCAAACATGAACAAATATCAGAAACTTAGGTTTTGGCTCCTTTCTGATCTCAGTGCTGCGATTAGAGAACACATCACATAGCCTTTGAATATGGAGTGCGACATCGCAAAAAATCAGGAGAGACTGTCGTGTTGATGTTCCCAGGTGATTTCCCCAGCTGTGTCTCTTATCCAGTAGCTGCACAGCATGTTCCTTTCTGTTTCCTGCTCTTCTTTTTATCATCCTCTCAGTATTGTAATTGAAGATTAATAGAACCACGAGTCCTGTATCAAATAACTTGGATTATTCAGCACTGACGTGTAATCTGTGATACCAGTTTTAGTCCACTGTCCATGTCAGCAGACTGGGGTGAACGCAATAGCTTTACAAGATACGTCTGGTGATAGTTCATATTTTTATTAATACTGAAACAGTATCTTATTCCTCTGTGTCCTAGAGCTGCATTGTTGTCCAAAAACTATTAAAAACACATCAGTGAGTCACACTGTTGCACTGACTGACATGTTTCTTCATTACCATGAGTGTACATGCTGTAGTTTATTTTGAGTCAATCCCACATACACTGTCCTGCTGCTATAAATACTCACTAATGTGTATTAATTCACGGTTGAAAATGATCCCCAGCTAATGCACAATTTCCTGTTTGAGTAACATTTGCTTAAAACTGGGGTGCTAAGCTGTTTCAGCAAATTACCGAGCCTTTTTCAAAAGTAAAATGATGTATTTGTGACATCATTTGTGATTTTTTAAAGATTCAAAGGAATACTACACGCACACGTGTCCATTTGTATATCAATTACTCACCCCCTGTTTTGTCAAACTCACATGCCTCCACAGTGAACAAAGCATCCAAAAACTGAGTACATTCTTGATGAATTAAAGTCACAGAGGTTTGCGTTAAACAAAAGCAAAACTATATCAAAACATCCATTTACAAACTCTCAGCGCCATATTATCCAAGTATCATTTATCCAGTCATATGCTCAGTACTTCCCAAATACATGCATTTTTGTTAAAATTGTTATATTTAACACTGGACCTTAAGTGAAGCTTGTCTATGCTTTCCTCAAAGCCAGACTCCACTGGAAAAAACAGTATTTTTTCCTCACTAACCAGGGGGGCTGCTAGTTTACCATTGCCACCGTCTCTGCCTGTTAGTTAACAATAACACAAACAAACTACTGATTGAGACAGTGGTATACTAGTGGCTTCCTTGTTCAGCAATGCAAAATTACTGTTTTCGTGGATGGAGTCTGACTTTGAAGAGAGCATTTTTCACTTCCACTTAAATTAAATACAAAAGTTGTCATGAAAATGCATGTATTTAAGAAATACTGAGTTTACGACTGTGTAAATGAGACTTCGTTATACTGCATGAGTTATGTGAGTAAATGGATGTTTTGATGTAGTTTTGCTGTTGTTAAACCCATCCCCCAGTTACTTATACTTATTTTTGGATTCTGTGTTTACCACAGGCACGCAATGAAAAAAAAAGATCTTTACAAATTCAACATGACACAGAGTGAGTAACTGATTTACAAATGGTCATTTGGGGAAGTATTCCTTTTAGTCTTCACTAAGGAGGTGAGTAGTATTAAGGGATGGACTAACACCACATTCATTGGAATGAATAAATCCCAATGTGAAATTTTGCTGTTTTAAATATCAGTTTTAGCAAAGCTTCACAGTGTTGGTTTTGGACTTTTCATGCAACCAGTTTTATCCTTCAACTTTTCCCTGTCACTAATTGTGTTACATCACTCACACTGAGCTATCCCCTCCCTCTGTGGGTAAAGAAACCTGATGAGAAGAATTACAAGAAATATCTTGCCTCATCTTCTACCTTTGAACATTTTTTTTGTTCTTCACTTAAAAACAATCACTGCCTTCACTTCTCGACCTCTATCCATGAAATGCACAACCAGTTGATAATTTCTTTGAAGTGTTCATTGCAGCATCAAACACAGGATGTGAGGCAATATAGCACAGGGCTCAAAGAAAACAATGTAAACTTGTTTTGACCCACCTACAAAAACTGCATCTGGTGGCCCCCTACCCTTATTTTCACCCCCATCCTCAGCCCCAAACCACCCAGTGATTAAAGCTGTGAAGTATCCTGCAACACAGGACAGGAATCAATAAGTGAATTAGACTCCACTTTCAGCTTCCTCTCCAGCCAGCCGGTCCCAAAACCAGCTGCCCTGGATAATGGGCCTGGACATGGGGGAGTGTGGGTGTGAGTGGAGGAGGCTGGGGACAAAGAGGCTTTAAGGTAGTGTGATATACTGCTGCGACACATTATCACTACACACTACTATATATTTAAGCCATAAGCCACGAGAGCAAGAAGTTTACAGTGATTTTAGAACAGCTTAGGAGCTTAGCTGTTCTAAAATCACTGTAAACCATGGCCTCGAGAGGCTTATTTTCTTTATAAAACGGTTAGTACATATACATGGTAATATTTCATCCAATAGAAACACAGCAACAAAAGTGCACTAAATTACTGATAACAAATAATCATTCTTCCACCACGCACTGTAGTTCTTCAGTGACGTTAAGCGTGGAAACGTGGAAAGTAGCTATCAAGCTTTTCAAGCGTGCTTGAGCATGCAAGACAGGGTCATTATTAGACATTTATCTGGACGTCGCCATTACTTGTGCATTTTTTTTGAAGTAGTGTTCAATCATGTTAGTGCTCCTCTTTGCTGATACAGCGATATTTGACCGTGGACAGGTGCGTTTTGATTGCACTGTGGTCGAAGCTAGGATATTGCTCCAGTATCTTCACTCGCTGTAGCTTGGATACCAGTAGAATTGTAGGGATGATTCGCATTTATGCCCCATCAAAAACATAATTTGTCTTGCCTTTAGGCCAGTGTCGACAACCTTTACTATCCAAAAAAAAAAGAAAGAAAAAAAAAGAAGCTGCAAGACATATTTGAGCAATTAAGGTAACACAATCTATTTAAGATCCAGTGTGTGGAATTTAATGCTAGCGGTGAGGTTGCAGATTGCAACCATCTGAAACTTCTCCTGTGCGGCACACATGTAAGAGAACCATAATGGCAGACCCAAAAACCTGATTGTCCCCATCTAGAGCCAGTTTTTGGTTTGTCCATTGTGGGCTACAGTAGAACAACATGGTGAACTCCCTCGACCCACTCTCTATGTAAATATAAACGCAATGATTCTTAATTTCATGTGATTATACCACTCAAGGCCAATATCAGAGAGTTTATATACAGCAATGCTTTGCAAGCAAAGGATGGTGTAGATTCTCTAGGTGCCTGCTAAAGTTCACCCACATGGGTTCTAGTTAACCCAGTTTAAGAGAAAGAAAACCAAAAGTCCTCATCATGTTGCAGTTACATTATAACTACATATGTATCTACCATCGGCAGCTATTAAGCTTTCCCCCAGCTGTCGCTTGTCAGTGTTGTCATTAGCTAAATTATCAACATAGCTGGATAAGCATGAGCATAATAATAAGCTATGTATAAAACTATGCAAGCTAACTAAAGTTAAAGTGTTAACTTACTATACATCATTGGTGTCGTTTGTTGCTTTGGGTGGAGATAAAAGGCCGGTGGATTGGGTTGCAGCAGTGACAGGCATTTTTCCAATGAAGTACATTTTCGGCTGCTGTTCTCTGTCTTTGAGTTAGCAGCTACCTGCTAATAGCTACTCCTTAAAGGGCAATAAACAAAATCGTTTCACCGCTAGGTTTGCTGTTGTGCACTGCCTGTAGACCAAAACAAAGTGTGTCATGAGTTACTCCTCCCTCTACCTCTGCTCTGCACCCCTCACGCTGGAGTCGTCTAGCAGTTAGCGATGTCTCGGTCTCTGCTGTGTTTAGCTATTCCCCTGCCTACTTCAATGATGATGGTACCTGTAATAAATGTAATATATTTGCTGAGATGGACGCGAGGCACAGTGACTAGAGGAGCTGGTAGAAACGCTCCATAGCTGTAAGTTACTCCAGTAGCCGGTGGCAGCCGACTCGGCTAGAGACATCGCCGGATCCCAGCTAGTGCTAAAACCGGGAGCTAACACTAACGTTCCTCCTCTTCTCCGTGAGTGAGAGCAATATTTTAGCCTAATGGGCAGCCCACGAGCCAGCTGCCCGCTAGGCTAAAACATCGCTTCAGGTTAAAGTGGGAAGAAGCAGCGGGTTTATCAGGCAGGTGAGTGAAGCTGGGTGAAGTGGAGGCTGCGGAGGAAACACCGGGATGGGTTAATGTCCAGAGCTTGAGCAGCCCGCTAGGCTAAAACATCGCTCTCACTCACGGAGAAGAGGAGGAACGTTAGCGTTAGCTCCCGGTTTTAGCACTAGCCGGGATCAATGAGCAATGAGCAATGTCTCTAGCCGAGTCGGCTGCCACCGGCTACTGGAGTAACTTACAGCTATGGAGCGTTTCTACCAGCTCCTCTACTCACTGAGCCTCGCCTCCATCTCAGCAAATATATTACAAAAATGTAGCCTCGCGGGCAGCCTGGCTCGCCAGACGTGCAGCCTGCAAGGCTACATTTTACAATGCTAATTGCAAATGTTAGCTGGGCAGCCAGACTAACTTACTCACCTAACACAACCATAACGCCTGACCCATTGCTGGGACCGAGCTGCTAATAACTCAACCTCTGGACATTAACCCATCCCGGAGTTTCCTCCGCAGCCTCCACTTCACACAGCTTCACTCAGCTGCCCAATAAACCTGCTGCTTCTTCCCACATTAACCTGAATAAGAAACCAGGGCTCGGCGCTCCGGTTGGATCCAAAAAGAGAGCTGGGGATAGTTGGGAAGCTAGCGGAGGCTAACTGGCTGTGCTTCCCTTTCATGTTGCGGCTAACGCCTCGCCAGCCGCTCCCAGCTAGCTACGGATTGTTATTGAGGTTAAAGTGGGAGAGGCAGTGGATCTGTGGGGCAGCTGAGTGAAGTGGAGCCTGAGGAGGAAGCACCGAGTCCCAGTTTCGTTCCGCTCTCTGCCATTTCATTTTGGCTTGTAAACAATGGGCTGGAGATCAACACCCTAACCCAACACAGAGAGGGTGTGTGAGGTCATGCTATACTCCAGATGAAATTACACCTCTAGATCGTCACATAGCAATTTTTTAATTCCTTCAATCTAGAAATGATGAATTTTGCTTATTGCTTCTTTAAACCTCCTGTAGTGGGTCACATGCACAACCTGTCATCAAAATGTCACACCTGTGCTGCCCATGATCCCGTCTTGCAGGCTGTCCTGTTTATACAGACATCGTTTTGGTACTGTTAAGGCAAGACAACTCTGCCCCTTCCATTTCCGTGATCCTAGAATGGCGAGGCAGCATAATGCTGTGATATTCCCACCTTGAACAGGCAGTGTAAAAAGGGCCACAGTGAGAAAGCTTCAATACTGTTGTTTTACGGTTACAGCTCTGTGTTTAGGGAGTATTTTACAACAGATTCAATGCAGCACGGCCAATCAAGAGCCCTTTTTAGATGTGTGCAAATTTGCAGGAAATCAGTCTATTTTCAGCATTGGCAGTATAAAAACAAAATCGGGGAGTGCAGCAAAATGCCACCTACCTACTTTTGTTTATAGAGAATGCGCCTTTTTCAGGGCTTTGGGTGTGTGAACAACTAACAAAGCGAATGACGTGGGAGGGAAGCCGCGGCTAGTCAGGCGGTGATAGTCAGGCAGTGATTCTCTCATAAATTGGTCCATTCTTCACCGTCCCTGTCATCTGATGGTTAATGGCCTCTTCGTTTGCGAGGGCAAGAAGGGCGCGCTGCCTTGTCTCCCCAGTTGCTCATCTTTACAGTATCTGTCAGGTTTGCGTTTCCCTCTTGCTACTAGCTGCTCACTAATTCCTGCTATCAGCTGTTTCCTGTTTATCCACCGCCAGTGGCTCGCACGTGCAGCGTCATCAACAGCTCCTCCCACAAGTCTTTATCATCCTCTCCCGTTGCAGAAGGCTGCCTTGGTCTGTTTAAACTAAAAGCATTCCGCCAATATGACTACCCTATGCGACGGAAAATTGGGCGCCTCTGATCAACTCGCCATTCTGCCTCTGTGTGCATAAACACTCGCAGCTGGCCGGCAAAACGGCCCAACATTTGCAGAAAATCTGGCAGTGTAAAAGGGGCTAAGGACACTGCAGGTGTGTGGCTCATACATATTCCACATGCCCTTTAAAGTAGGGGGAGATACTACAGATACATACTTACCAAACCTTTATCAGGGTGTTGCTTACTCGCCAGGGAGAGAGCCACTTGGTCTTGGTGTGGTCATTATTTTTACTTTTTTTTATCTATTGTGGTGACATATATTACAGTATACTGCAGACCTTCCCCAAAATCATTTGTCATGCAGCGTAATGTTCACTGTAACATCGCTGTCCTTGGACTTCTACCCTTTTTTATTGCAGTTGTTTCACCCCTGGAGGTAGCACTGTGTATACAACCCCTTATTGGCCTTGTCACAGCAGACATTTGACTAGTTGCAGTAGGAACCGCACAGGTGTCACTAAAAACATTAACAATGGCATTGTTCTGTTCAAGTGTCCCAATATGTCATGACAGTGTGACAGTGAACCAGCGCACACAATGGAGCCTCTTTCGTTGGCATCATGACTGCCCAGTAGTACCTGGACAACCGAGCCGTGGCGGCACACAGGTATGTGGCGTGTCAGAGGAGAAACGGGCCATTCACATTTCTCTCTTGTGGCAGGTAATGGTCCACAAACCTCACCGCACTTTAGGGACTGTTCTTTACTTATGAAGAGCCTGTTCTTTACTTGTCAGGGGAGGAGGGTGGCTGGTTGATTTTTATTTCATTTTTTTAATTTTATTTTGATCCCCCCCTATGTTAATCACTTATTGATGCTGTTTTTGAAGTATGAATAAGTCAATAAGTAATTTATTCCATTGAAATATAATTGATGTATTATAGAAAAGTGATTTATCTTTTTATAAATGACGAAAGGCACATCTGCCTCATTTTTGCTGTGGTATCCTGATACTAGTCAGAACTGTGATACTTTCACAGGTATCGTACCGTGGGTCCCAATTTTGGTACAGTGACAACACTAGATGTCACAACCACTTAAAAAAGTGTTTCTCCACTTTTGGGAGTGGGGGAACACTGCTCTCTCAGAGGCTCAAAGTGTTCCCCTACTTCTAATTTTACAAATTAAGCACTGTATCTGTGCTTTTCCTCCTGTGACATGTCAAAATGTCTTCAATGACAAAGACTGATAACAATCATTAACATTAATGTCCATATACATTTTCAACAACAAGAGACACACAAGGGAACTATACCTCTCAGAGTATATCCCATAGATGTCTGAATACCTCAATATCCCAACATAAGAAAGACAATCTAAAAGTAAAGGTCACATGGAATGAACAAATTGGTATATATTCATATTACATATTAGAATTGACAGTTGAATAAATAGACAGATAAAATGGAAAAAGGCTGAAACACAGACAGTATTGTAAATATACTGACTTTATTAGGGAATAAAGAATAGCTTGATGCTAAATCTGTACTTTTTTTCAACAGCTCCAAAATAATTATATGACTAATATGGAAATGGATGAATCAGGATATTTATCAAGTCTACAAGAAGCAGATGGGATCAAAATCTGTATTAAGACTGTTAATTGTACTACAGAGTTTTATCATTGCACTCTTGTAACATTGTTGGCCTCATGATGAACAGTTTGGAAAAAGAGATTCAAATGTGACATATAGAGATCTTGTCTTTTTCATTCCTTTTCTGCCTGGCTCCTTCATTACTCATAATCACTACCAAACAGTTTGGTAAGCGATTTGAGTATGTATTGCCTAATGTGACCTGGAGCCATTAACCTTAAGCAGAGATGAGGAGCAGACTCCTTCCTTCTAACTTGTGGACAAGCCCAGTCACTGGGATAAAATGTTGGCATTGTATGGTTCAGCAAACCATGTAAATGTTCCATTTGTATGTTTCATAAGTATAGTATGTAATTCAGATTACGTGTATGAGCTGAGATTCAGTGCATTATGCTTTTTGTGCATACCATAGACTAAAATAAAATAACATAATGATGATAATAATAATAATACATTGAAGTCACCCATTGGTTTGAGGACTCGCATTTTGAAGGCTCTTGGTTTTTGGAGCCAGAAGTGACCATATTTGAATGAGAGGTTGGAGCTGTGGAGGAATAAAATGTAAAGAGGTGAGTTCTCCAAAAGTTCATTCCACCTACATGTTTCAGTTTTTGTACCAGGCTGTAAACATGTTTTTAACATGGGGGTCTGTGGAGATTTACTCTGTTTTGGAACCAGCCTCAAGTGGTCATTCGATTAACTGCAGTTTTTGGCAGTTTTTTCTTAACATTGGCTTCATTTTTCAGCCTGAGAGGTGACTGCTTGGTTTGTACAAACACTGCAGCAACAGGTCCAAAGATAGAAGTTGCACAGTACCGTGTGTATGACCAAGACACAGGTGCTTTTCAACAGTATATTAGCTTTCACTACTGTTGATGCAAGCAAGCAGCCATCTTGAATTTTGACGTCAGGGTTTGTGAGGTTCCTCTGACCTTCTGAGTCAGAGATCCGACTAAAGTGAGCGTGGCACTTGCAGAGCTACTAGCATCCTTTCCACTGTTGCCAGATTCAGCTTGGCAAGGTGCTTTTAAAAACACAGATGTTTTTAGTTTGATTCTCAAATGTTTGGAGTGGTCAGCATCTGTCCATCCATTTTTGGAAGCTTGCTTTTGTTGCACGTCAATATAACATGAAATGAAACAAGTGCACAGAAATTAAGTTTCAGAGCAATGCAGCACAGAGGACCCCACAAACCTAAATCATTGTTATGCGAAAGAATCAATATTTTGTGTCATTTTTGGCATTTGACCAAAATAAAATGGGCCTGGTTGGATTACCTGTACATTTTTAGTGGAAACAAAAGTTGCCAATACCATGTCAGGTAAGTCATTCTGACATGATAATGAACAAGTCTAAGAACCGAAAAATGCAAGTAATACAAAACAAGTTTATATTTGGAATGTATATATTAGAGATGAAGTGGGCATCCAGCTACTTCCTTTGTCTTTCTACTTAATCTCACACTTTTGTACACATGAAAATATCAGGAAATTAAATATTTGTTGAGACAATGACTCGTCTCGACAGAGAGATCCTGAATCCTGCCTGTTCTCTGCCTCTCTCATATCGCCAGGAACACTCATTACTCAGTGCGTTGTGTTTGTGTTAGTGCCATGTTCCTCCCTCTGTTTGGCAGCGGACTGGTTGTGTTTGTGCCACACTCTTAGCGGGGGTGTGATGTCATATCACAGTGCCATGTTCTGCTGCCACAACGGTACATCTGCTGTTGATCTTGGTTTAACTGAGGAACGCTATGCCAAGTCAGGCCTGAATTAACGGGATCATCACCATCAGTAATTATGGGAAGAGTGCATTTGCATTTCACTGTTAAAAACCCCCAACTCATATCTCATATGTGTCATCATTTCAACCTTGTTTTAAACTTGATTAAGTGCACATGTAAACCTTTAATCAACCTAGTAACTGTAGTATTTTGAAGGCACAGAGAAGGATCTAGTCCTTCTCCACCTATAAAAGTCAGCAAAACTTGACTTGTAAAAATTATGAAGAATACTGTCCTTTTTCCACACTGTATGGGTAAATTGCTTTTCCCATGTGAGTGTATGAAAACAACCAGGCTTCATACCTTTCTTCTGTAGCTCAAGGCTCAGCAGAGCTCCAAAAGTCTTTGGCTTTTACACTTTGGGTTTTAGAGTGCAGCAGGCAGTGGAGAATGCATAGCACACTTTCCTTTGTGCTGTCTTTCATCCCTTTAGTCAGTTCATTCAGTCAGTTCTTCATTCAGTTTTGACTTCATGGTGATGAGATATAAAGATTCAACGTGGCTGACATTTTGCAACATGTACACTGTTGATTAATTCTTGTGATCTCTCGAGCAACAAATGCAAAACGCGGAGAGGAGGCTGTGAAGAAATGTCAGCCTGCAGCTAGTAAACAGGTTACTTGGCAGTGTGCTGGTTATATGTATATAAAGATATATAAAGAGTAATTCTTGAAGGCGAACACATTGTGGAAAATAATCCTACATCCCTCACACCTTTCAGATTTTACTTGAGATAAGTGTACAGAAGCATCCCAGAGGCCCATTAAAACACGCAAATTGTCTATTTTTTTGATGCGGTGCGTTGCACAGAGCAGATTTCAGTGAACTTTTTCCTGCTAACAGGCAATGTATGTGAAATATAGATGTGATATAATAATGAAGATGAATGTATTTTTGATAACTAAAACACTGCCACAAATCTTTGATCCGTGTCATACATAACTGGACTTTGAACGGTATTAATTTTATTTTAATGGCTAAAGCACAACAAAAGAATGACAAAATCAACTAAATCTGGCAGGCAAAATGCCCTGCCTTTTATTTTCATATTTCTTCATAAATTACAACATGCAAATATTATTCCCAGGAGTATAGGCAAAGAAGGAGGAAAATAACCAAAAAGCTGGTTGAAAAAGCTTCGACAAAAGAAATCCTATCACCAGCTTCAGTCCAAGATGCTTCCACATCAGTCCTTCAAGGTCACAAAGGTTGCATAAAATAGCACAGTCATTATAGCTTCAGTGTTCTTTGAATATTTAATGGCATCCATGTATTCATTATGTTTATTCTTAAATACAGGAAAGAATGGTTTAGAACCATTAGAGCTTCACTTCTGAAATGTGCCTGGTGTGGTGTGAAGTTGTCTGGTAGATGGAATAAAAACCAGATCACAACCATGGCAGCCGGACTACTGCACAGCTGCACCTGATGGAATTGTCCCTCCCAGCTCCATTACAGTCAAGGTGGCGGCAAATACAACAAAAATGGCGATTTACTGATCTCATATCGTGCCTAACTTCAGTCAATCATAACATATTGGGTACCGAATGAATCTGCAGATGCTCTGGTTTAGTGATACCACACTTTGTTGTGGATGTCAGTTTTTGAGCCAAGACAAAGGCCAAAATGCGGCCTGCAACAGACTAGGTAGGGTTCTTGTTTTCAGCCAAACCAGTTTCAGGAAAGCATGCGGCTACTACTGGCAGGTTAAGAGAAATAAGGAGTTAGCAGTCAATGATGGTATAAAACAATGAATAAAGCAGTTTTTTCAACAATTGTGAATCACTGCAACCATGAGAGGCTCTTGAGTATACAGTCATACATGTGCACAAAAAATAAGCTGAATGGTCCAGTAGTTAGCTGCAGATAGATACATACACTGCACACACACACTCACACTTAAATCTGCTGAGAGGACAAATCAGTACTGCTAGAGTTTGTTAAATCTTCAGCATAAAGCTAACTTATACTTGGCCCTTTGCTAAACCCTGCTGTCCTTAGTACCTTTTGCTCCCCCTACCATGCTTTCAGAGCATATACAGTTCACAGTATTAGAGCTGAAAAATTAACAATTAAATTTTGAGGTAATTTTTTAATTAATGGGTGCTCGATTTCAGACAGAAATAAAAATGCAAACATGTCTCGTTTTAAGTTGTTGGCTGATGCTAATTAGCATGGCTAGCTAGTTAACTAACGAGCACTAACTGACTCTGTTAGTGAAATAACCTTTGCAAATATTGGCCTCCCATGCATTTCAATTCAATGTGAGTGATTGGGGGAGGGGGGAGTGCAGCACCTAGTGGTACATTTAGGCTTAATATCAAATTGGCTTTTTCACAGCGGCCCAACCCTAGTGTTCAACCAGCAAATATTGAATGATACTGGCCATGAAAAATACAAACTGCCCCACATGAAAGATGCTGACTTGCTGGCACTGCGTGGGAGACAGGCATGGAATGTAAGACAATGGAGTTGCAGTATTTATTAACAAGTTATCTAACGCTAGCTAACAAGCTAGCTTTCTGTTTGTGTCGCAACCAGCCTTGCCCACATTTAGCATGAATATTGGTTTTTCATCTGCATTCACTCATGTGTGTTCTTGCCCTAATGATGCACAAATTACTGGTGCCAAAGCTTATAGAAATAGGCTAATTAGCATCCTCAGCAGTTGTTCAGTGGTCATGGAGCAAAATAGCCCTAGTATTACAGTTGCAGAATGATTTTATATATATTTATTTATATATATATATATATGTGTGTGTGTGTGTGTGTGTGTGTGTGTGTGTGTGTATATATATATATATATATATATATATATATATAGTATGAAATTAATATTTCTGACATAATGCTGTTTAAATACCCAAATACCCTAGAGCACTAAATGTGAATTAATGCACCTCTGAAAATAGTTCCCAACAAATTACTGACCTTTTCTAAAAAAGAAGCTGTTTACTTATACTACTGTACTATACTATACTATACTTATACTTGTTTTTCATAAGAACCAATGGGCTTAGGAGGACAGGTTTAGGAGGTCACTATAGACAGGAACTTGTTCTTTGTTGGTTGTGGTTTTTTCACGAGATCTGTGGACCATAAAAAATAATATAGACTACCGACTGTGTAGTCCTTTAATGACAGTAGTAAGGCCAGCAGCAAGAAGTTGAAAGTAGCATGACAGGGGACACTGTCATACTGTGACTTCACACTGAGCATTTCACGGTAAAAGGTCCTTTACTGCTTCAGCATCAGGTTGTGTGTAACACTGGAACATGTAAGCATACTATGAAACCAAAAACATAGCCATCTTCCTGCAAACCTGCAGGCCACTGAGGAGGACTTTGTGAAGGATGAGCAGGTTGTGTTTGAGGAAACCCAAGGGAGGTCACAGATTGATTCACAAATGCACCTATAGTGTAATGTGCAAATCCACCCACGTACACACACCTAATTTTCTTTTTAAACTGATTTCCTTCACAAAGCCATTTTTCTCTCTTTTCATACCTACTGTACTCTGCTTTGCCCTGTGTGGTTGTGTAAATGTTGGCATGCATCATATGCTTGGTCTTGTTTGCTCTGGATGCGTGCACACACAAGATTGTAAAAAAACATGTCAGTGTAGTGTGCTCTTACGCATTTTTTAATTTCTTAATAATTCTCTCGGATATCTTTATTTGTGCATGAATAGTGCTGTATGTACATCTGTGTATGCTTTGTGTGTGAAAGCTATTTTTTGTTAACAAGTGCTCAGAGTGTAATATTGTTTATTTGTAACCCCTAAACGTGCGTCTATCTGTGTGTATATGTATGTACAGGTGTAGGAGCAGATGCTTTTTGTAAATGTGTGTATGTGTATGAAATTTAAAGGTCCAGTGTACAGGATTTAGGGGCATCTGCTAGCAAAAATGATTTAATCATTGCCCCCAAATTTCTCTTGTAAACATATCTGGGGGTTTGATGAGGCCGGAGTCTAGACACCAAACTCTGACTATGTTCTGCTGTTGAAACAAACATTTTAAACGTGAGCTGTCTTACTGAACTGATAATTACCTTATTCTCATGGCAGATACCAATAAGATTCACAATTATGTATAACCTGTAGTTTATGCACACCTGAGAGTAAGAAAAAGAGTTCTCAATCTCAACCCAAGCCCTACAGGTTCTGAAAGGCCTGACGTGTTGGATCGGGTTCGGGCTGAAAATGTGCGCTGATTGGCTGGGTTAGATATGGCCCGGGCAATACTCAGCGCTTAATTTATTTAATTATTTATTTAAAATGTCAATTGATTTGGTTGGGCCCAGGTTCAGTATTTTACGTGATGATCTCAGATGGACCATCTTTGGGCTTCAACACACACGTCGGTTTGGTGCGGGTTGTATATTTTTCAGCCCGTTGAGAACTCTATTAAAAACAGTTTAAGATGTAGTGAGAAAATATGGATGAACTAATACTGCATAGCCCTGACCAAACCAAATCAAACTGACACGAAAACAGGGAACAGTACTGACTCCTCAAATGTTCTTTTTTTTATGGTAAAGTATACAAAAAAACCTTCTTAAACATACCTTGGCTTTTAGTGAGCATTTTGCCAAAGAACTGAAATTAAATGCTCAAAAAGACAACAAAAAAGGTTGATGTGTTATGCACAAGTAATTGAAACAAAAAAAGTCCCTCCACCTCCCTGCTGAGACACCAGGAGACTACTACTTCAGGAGTGTAGGTTCTCTGCTCCAGGGACAGTTGGAGAGAGTCCACCTGCACACACAGTGACAGGGCTAACTGAAGCATCACACGGCTGAAGTTACCTAATGGTTATTAATGGGATTAATGACAGAATCAAGCCTTTTTCGTGTGAGTTTGTTGGGAACATTTAAAGACTTGGTGTTGGATGTTAGCTTCCATGCTAGCTTGTGCTAACTGGACAAACTGATCATTCACCAGAATACGGTCCTTCGTTGCTGTGTCTAATCTGTTTAACGACAGCATGTATTGTGCTGATCTGGGAGTCGGATGGTGGGGATCAAACCCCCGGCGTAATTGTGTTGTTGTCCTCTGTGAAAAATGTCCACACCGGTGATACAACATGTTTGGCTCTGTAGTCTGGTTGCTGCACTTGTTTGTCTTCTCTGTATTCATTGGCAGCTTGCAAACCAACATTTAAGGTGTACCACCACCTGCTCTATCGGGGTGTGTAGATGTTGCCCTTAATAAGTCAATGAAAGCACTTTGGCTTTGTATCACTTGCGCTGTTTATCGGCTATAATATCATAATTGGAATCATATAGAACTATATAAATTTCCTAATATTGCAGATAACTTATCAGACAGATAAATATCATGCATCTCTAGTATATAATATTCATAACTATGTTTTCATTAGTTTATAATCACCTGAAATTGTTTTGGGAGTGGAGTGGGTCCTCTTCCATGGAGGAGTCCACCATGTTGTTTCTACAGTAGCCCAAAATGGACAAATCAAACACTGGCTCTAGATAGGGCCGTTTGTGGTTTCCTGGTTTCTCATCAGCCAACGTAGTTCTCCTAAATGCCTGACACATGGGAAAAGTCTCAGTTTCAATCTACACCCTGACTGCAAGATGCCAAAAAATCCTACAGGCTGGACCTTTAAATGTGAATGTAAATTTGTGTGCCTGGAATTTCATTTTTTTTAATCCCCCCCCCCCCCCTCTCTGTGGGCTACTGGACTGACTTGTGGGGGCGCATCAGTGGTGTGTGTTTGCATCAATGTGTATGTATGTATGTTTGTGTTTTGCACCAAACTCTTAATGCACACGTGTGTCTGCTGTTGCGTGCAATCCATATCTGTATTCTGCGTGGCTGTTTATCTCGCCAGTCTCGTTGATGGTTCAGAAGGAGGATCCACTGCTGCTGGCTGTTTCTCTGTCAGTCCTTCCACATGCAGCCGCCACCCCTATTAACACTTCCATTAATACTAGATCACAGATGGAAATCATCCTCTCACCCCGCAGATGCTTTTAGATTTTGATGAGCGTTTTTATTCAGCTCCCAGGGAGCAGAGAGCAGCAGAACAACTAGTTTTATTGATGGCAGGGAAAATCTGGTACTGCTTTCTTTCCAGTATTCCCACTTTTTCCTCAGCACATATGTTCAGTTTGCAATGAAGCTTCAGTTTAAAGCTTCTCAGGAGGAAAATAGGTTTGAAGAGAAAAAGGGCAGAGGAAAAGAAAATAAGATGATTGGGTTGACAATGAAGAAAAAGCTGAGGGGGGTTTAGAAGGCGAAAACAAGTATATTTGTCTCATTTGCATGCAGGCCTTTCAGCCCCTCAAACTTTCAATCTTTCCAGTTGCGATCCCCATGCGCGTACTTGACAGACAAGAGACGAACTGCATGGAATACCAAGTGGCTCTGCATGTTCATATTAGCACGCAATGTATAACTGCGTATATGCACACACACACACACACACACACACACACACACAAATCACCCACAAGCACAAAACACTTTCGCGCAATCACACACTTACACGCACATACATCCTGATTCCATTACCCAACTGCTTGTCACTCACAAACACACATATTAACATTCATGCTCACACATACCTCCCCTCTCAGATAATCACTTGAATGCACAAACATACATACATACATTCACACATAAACAGATGCAAATTCCCCTTCAATCTCACAAAGGCATACAGATATCACAAACATAAACTATTCAAACACGAGCCAAAAGCATTCTTATAGATACACATATTTAAGCCCCTGCAATAAGGAACACACACAGAGCTGCTGTCGCGTTACTGTACTAGATGTTCAAACACATCCACACAAACAGAGACGCACATTGTGCTAAATGATTTGTTTCCTCCTCCTCTCTGATGCTTATGAATAATACAAGAATCTCAGGGGAACTTTTTGCTTCACATAAATAAGAATTTAGATAGAAAATTGCATTATTAATCTGTGGCTTCTGGCTTGGCTTTTCCTGTAAAGAATTCATACAGTGTTGCAAGTTTGCATCTGTGTGAAAATGGAGACCTAAAGGGCCGTAGGGTTGTGAGGCAGGGGGTCTGAGCGTTGGGATGGGAGCAAGAGAAGGGCTCTACTGACTAATGTTAGAGAAACTGGTCATTTCAGTTAAAAAAAAAGGTTATAGTGTTAAATTGTTTCTTTAAAGCAACACAATGGAGTTTTTGAGCCTACAAAATATATATCCAAGATCCTTGTGATGTTACATCAACTAACTATAGGTTGGATGACACCTCTGTCATTGCTTAAGAGTGTCTGTTTTGCTTGCACTGGCACTATGTAGTTTCGGGGTTCGGGTAGGAACCCGGACACAAAAAGGACTACAAAATTTGGCTGCTTTACGGCATACGTCACATCCCCCTCTTCTCTTCAGAGTAGTGTAGCCGAACTGAGGTGAACAAAGTTAGACGTGGTTGTCATGGCTCAAGCGCCAAAGAAAAGCAAGAAGGTGAAGGTGTTGTCCGAGGAGATAAAGAAAAGAAAACGGGAGAGCGATAAAACAAGAGCTCGAACAAGGATTAATATTGGCCTGGCTTTCACATGCTGGCAAGATCTGAAAGAGGAGGAGGGATGCCCGACCGATTGTGACCTGGCATTGTTACGGCTCTTACCCTCTACTGAGGAGACATTGTCTGCAGGTTTGCTGCCTCAGGTACATTTAAAGATAAAGGCCTCTAGTTTCACAGACCAGGCGAGGCGGATGCGCAGTGCACCTGCGCTTCGCCAACTGGGTGTGGCCAGGCAGATTTCGCAAGTTTGGCACACCGTGCGTGTTGGCACAGCCACTCCTCTTTCCCACCTCTGTCCCTCCTACCTGCGCAAGTCGGAAAGAGGGAGGAGAGAGACGGTGTAGAGTGGGTTTTACACAGCCGATTTACATCACACCCATGAAATGAGCCCCTCTCCTCGCCCTTAAATGTGCCGCGTGAAGGCGTAATGAGAGTTTACTCATTACACCTGGGATAGTTGCGTGAAAAGCTGTGTTTTTATGCCTCTGGCACGCGATAGCCATGGCTGGAGGTGTCATGTTTTCGGGTTGTCCATCTGTCCTATTCTTGTGAATGGCAGGTGTCCCATGCACAAAGGCAATGTCCTTGCCGTAGTGGCCACAGGTTTCATTCAAGCCCACACCTTTTGCTGCATGTCATCCCCTCTCTCAATTTCCCCTTCACACTTAGAACTGTCTTGTCAAACAAATTTGGCCACTATGACCTTGCGTCAATCTCATTCATTTAAGCAGTATCTCAAGAAAAACCTTCAGGGAATTTCTTCAAATTTGGCACAACATTCACTTGGACTTAAGGATGTACTGATTAGAATGTGTTGGTCAAAGGTAAAAGGTCAAGGTCACTGTGATCTCATTCTTCTCAATCTTATTAATGTGATATCTCAAGAATGCTGAAGGGAAGTTTCCTCAAAATTGGCACAAATGTCCACTTAGACAGAACGATGAACTGATTAGAATTTTGTGGTCGAAGGTCAAAGGTCAAGGTCAAGGTCAGTGTGCCCTAACAAGATATGTTTTTTGCCAAAATTCAAGAATTCATATAGTAATTATAACAAAATTTTGTAGAAATGTCTACTAGGGAAAAAAATATGGAGTGATGACATTTTGTATCCAAAAGGTCAAAGGTCTGCTGTGTAATGGGGGTGTGAAGCATGTTGGTGGTAGCTCAGGTGACTTTATATTTAGTAATAAACTAAACATTTGTACATCCATCTTAAAGTACTATGGATTAACAGAGGAAGATACAAGCAAGTGGAAAATAATGACCAAAGGAGGGAAAATGATGTTGAAAAAGGCAAAAACCAAAACAAAAAAAACTCCCAACAACAACCAGGCCTCAAACAGGTCTCGCGTTTGATTGATGCAGTGATTCCTGATGATATGAGTGATGAGGCAGACCCACCAAGCTTTGCTGTGCTGGCCACTATTACTGCGCTGCGAAATGAAGTCGCCCAAATTAAAGAGGATATATGTGCCACTATCGAATCCCAGAATACAGAAGTGCAGACTTCCATTACAACTCTGGAGAAAACCACGGCCTTGCACGGGAGCACCATCAGAGAGCTGGAGAAGTCTGCCTCACATCACTCAGACAATGTCACTACACTTAAACACCAGGTTACTCGCCTAAAGTCTGAAGTAGAGAGACTAACCTGAAAAATGCAAAGACCTAGAAGAGGAGGATGAGTATTGCCGGGCTGCTGCAAGATGTACTGTCCCTGGATGAGAAACCTCTTATTGACAGAGCCCACCGGACCCTCCGAAAGTGATTCGAATCTCATGAGCCACCCTGGCCCTTCAATTTGAGGTTACGCTATTATCATGTACTTGAGGACATCCTACATAAAGTTGCAGCGAAGAAACAGCTCTATCACAGTGAAAAGAGGATCCAAATCTTTCCAGACAATCTACCAGCTGTGGCTAAAAGGAGGGCATTATTCAACCACACCAGGGAAGGGCTGCTAAACGCCAGGTATGGCTTACTCTATCCTGCAAGACTCCCGATAACTCACAACGGCACACAGATCTCGTTCATGCATTCCAAAAAAAGCCCAGGAATGCGCTGAACGCATCTCTGTATCAGGTTTGACCGCTACGAGACAGGAAGATGCTTAAATCACTGCAGATACGGAAAGCTATGTAACTCAGTGAGATGTTTATGCACTGACACTAACTGGTTAGCCTCTGCGGTTGACGCTGCCATAACACCGACTCTTACTTAGAAAGTGATACACTCACACAGCTGGTGCCTTATTATCTGTTGGTAAAATTGCACCTTACACAAGAAATAACCAGACGCTTTACACTCTGCCTAGTGAAACATTGAAACATCGGCACTGTTAATGTTTGCTTGGTATCATATCTAGAGCCTCATTACTTGTTCAGTTATCAGCTTTAAGGAATAACATCAATTCAATGTTATTGATTGATATAATTTGTGATCTATTAGATGTTACTAAGTTATTTCCTTCTTGGTCATTCACGTGAAATGTCCTTTTGCTATTACATTGAGGATACTATTCCTCATTTTGGAAAACGGGGTGGTGTGGTGTTTTGTGCACGCACAACATTTAAATATTTTGTCAAATGATTAGACTAATATTAGTTTAAATTTAGATTTTCTTTTAATGCAGCTCATTACTGTATTCTGGTCAGAAACTCATTCTGCTTAACTGAGGAATATCATTCAGTTGGTATTGGAGTGACACATTTGAGTAAATAACAAAAACAAACTAAATCAAAATTTTACTATGGGAATATTGTATTTGTGTTATGCGGGTGTGCGCAGGCACAACCAAATGTATTACTATTGTACTTTACATAATAATTTATTCTCCTCCTAATGAATTCCACACAGATTTTTTTTCTTATTGACTTACCAAGCTATGGGATTAAAGTTGGAAGTTAGCAATAGGTTGTCAGAATGTGTGCGGAGGTAATTTAAGGTACTAGTTCATTTCTACTTGCTTCCTCGAGACGGTTCGCACCATATTCACTTAGAAATGGCTAAAGTAGTTTTGTTTATTTTTTCTTTTGTTGTGGGGATTAGGCTGACCTCAGGAGAATTGGGTAGGGGTGAGAGACTAGTTGGGTTGCAGAGGCTAAGGGGTGGGTTAAGGTGGTGGGGTGGACGAAACAGCAAGACTATTCACTCGAAACCTATACATTGACAGTTGTGATGCTGGGGACATCATACTGATTAGATATTTCTGATGCATAATAGTGTAAACAACAATATAAGAGGGGTGAAAAGTCTCACATTTTCCAGCTGGAATGTATGTGGAATAAATAACCCGGTCAACAGAGGGAAGGTTTTGACACTCTTTAAGTCAGTTTAAGTTTGAACAATAGCTCACATGGTACGTTAAGATCAAAGTGGATAGGGGAAGTATATCACTCGGCCTTTCATCACATTCAAAGAGACAAGTGCAGCCATTTTACTAAGAAAGGGCGTGCCCTTCTTACAGACAAAAACACTTGCTGATAAAGAAGGCTGCTATATCATAGTAATTGGAGAAATTCACCATTTTTCCCTTACCCTAGTAAATATATATGCCCCTAATATAGATAACCCCATATTTTTTCAAAAGGGTTTTGCATTGGTACAAGATATTTCACGAACTTGATTATTTGGGGGGACTTCAATACCGTCTTAGATACATATCTTGATAAATCCTCCACAAAGAGACTTTCTGAACCCTTCGGGTAGGAACTATTCATTTTATTCGCCTATCCACAACTCCTATAGCAGGATAGATTACTTCCTAGTCAATGCCATACTCATGAATGCCAAATATCATAGCATTGTGATCTCAGACCACAGCCCCTTCACCTTTTTGCTATGCTTAGACCATATAAATAAACTGCACAGTTCTTGGAGAATAAATCCACACTTATCATTCTTATCACTCATCGAAAAGAAATTTAGTGAATACTTCAAAGCACAGATCTCCTTTTACTTTGAAACAAACAACATTCCTGGGACTTCTCCCTCCATCCTATGGGAAGTATTCAAAGCTTACGTAGGAGGCAATCTAGGGAATAGATTTCTGTCATTAATTAAACTCATCTACAGTAGTCCCACAGCTCAAATCCTAACAAACCAGACCATATCCTCCCCATTTAGTTTGCGTAGAGGAACAAGACAGGGTTGTCCGCTATCCCCTTTATTTTTTGCTTTGGCTATAGAACCTCTAGCTCAGTGTATCAGACTAGACCCTCAGATATACGGATACATCACCAAAGAAACAACCAATAAAATTTCACTGTATGCGGATGACATCCCTCTTGATATAACTCAGCCACAAATTACTATTCCAACGCCTTTTCAGGTTACAGAATCAGTTGGGCTAAAAGTGTTCTAATGCCAGTTCATATGAATGATTCAGCACTGCTGGATAATTTCCCATTTGCAATTTCTTCAGAAAAATGTACATACTTGGGGATAAAAGTGACAAAGCAATACTCCTCTCTCTTCCAAGCAACCATAGCTTTTTTCGTTACCTACAATCAAAAATAGATGACTGTCTGAAACTGTCATCAAATGAAAGTAAGTTCATTTCTCACATTTACAATACTCTCTTATCAACAAATTTTCCCTCATCCGAAAATTTCAAACATAAGTGGGAAGTAGAATTCAGTAAACTGATATCAGATGATTTATAGGAAAAGAGCCTTGAGAATATACATACTTCCTCAATAATGTAAAACATTGTCTCATCCAATTCAAAATTATACACAGGCTTCACTTTTCAAGGGAGAAACTACATAGTATATACCTAGAGGTTTTGCCTTCATGTGACAAATGTCAATCTTTTGTGGCAACACTTTTACATAGTTTTGCTCTGTGTCCAAAAATTCTATTCTTTTGGATTGATATTTACAGCATAATGTCTGAGGTCATGAACATAGGATTAATCCAGAGCCTCGGCTTATTATTTTTTAAATATCTAAGATCTTCAGAAAGTTAAAAATGACACAACAACGTTTTCTCTCTTATTGCCTCATAACGGCAAAGAAACTAATTCTCATACTAAGGAAGTACACATCTGTCCCTACCTCCAAGATGTGGCTAGAGGACTTAACTAACAAACTCCATTTGGAAAGAACAAGATTTGCCCTGAAAGATAGGCTTCAGCAATTTAATAAAACCTGGAAACCCCTCATATCTTATCTTGCAACTGCAAATCTAGCACAACAGCACAGCCCCAGCACACACTGTTCAACAGCTGAGATGACTGAAGAGTGATAGGTCTCTGTGGGTGGAGGGTGGTGGTAGGAGTGGAGAAGTAATGTGGATATGGGAGGAGAGCCCTGCGACTTTGGGGACAATGGTCAGCTTGTTCTTGTTGTTGTTATTTGTTTTCTACATTTTTTATCATATTATTTTATGTTGATGTACTCGCAATAATTTCACTACCTCATTTGATTCTACCACTGTGCCTACTACAACGTTTGATCCCCTTTTGATCTCAGGATATTGTATAAAGCTGTTAATTTCAAGAAAATGAGCCGGGAATGTAAATGTTGATTACATGTGGAATCCATCTGCTCAATAAAAGATATTAAATATACAAAAGGTCAAAGGTCAACTTCACTGTGACATCATAATGTTCTGCATAAAACACATTTCTGGCCATTATTCAGTGTCATATCTCATGAACAGAGGGGGAAATATTAGGTCAGATAATGAATTGGTGACACTAACATTGGATGTCCACCTTGAAATTATGCTGATTGTATCGATCTCCTGTGCTGTCAGGGTTGAAAAGTGTGAGGCATCCGTGTTTACACAGACATGGATGTAAACTATAAGTACAATTCTTGTTTATTATTTAGGTTCATAGAGAATCCAGCCAGAGACATTATTGTTATATGGTATGAACCTTAAGCACCCTGGTCACAGTTCCTTAATACGCAAATATAAGTGATATTCATCCAGTTTGTGAATATTTTGTGCTTATGTAAAATTCGTGTATTGCTTATATGTATATATATTTTCTAAACTGTCAAATATCAATGCTGCTATTAGCCCTGCTTGGGCTGGATATGAAACTAAAAAAAATCTCACTTAGACCACACCAGCAGTCTAAACACTCTTAGTAATATTACATCCACTTACTCTCACATATCCACTTTAATTTTATATTGTGTCTTAATAAGGTTTACCAGTATGTCCAATTACAGGCAGCTTCATTTAGTCAGGTCAGTTTGTATAGGTCAGTTGTTTTCAATTCTGTTTTATTAACCTCTTTGGATCAGTTTAGTTAATTTCCTTTTCTTTCTTTCTTTCTTTCTTTCTTTCTTTCTTTCTTTCTTTCTTTTTCTTTCTTTCTTTCTTTCTGTCTTTCTTTCTGTCTTTCTTTCTCCCCACTGTGGTGCTGTAAATTCCACTGTTTGTTAGACTCTCTGAATAAGATCAGATGAAGAAAGCTTTTCTTCATTTCGCTCCTCTCCAGGTACAGCACACGTCTGTGTGGCCTTGGCCCTCCGGGGCCACTATAAAGAACGTGTCAGAGAGTGAGACCATCTCCATTTATATGTCTCACGTGAGTGCTGCCACACTTTTACAACTGACAGTCCCATTCAACCATAAAAGTATACTGCCTTCATATGTATTGAAACGCACATGTACCGAAACATGCAGAGACCTACATACATGCAGAAAGAGACGCATGCTGGCTGCACATATGAACATGTGACCTCTTATGGCTCTATCTGACAAACAATGAATGTAATAAAGTTCACAACACCATGAAGGAGGAAAGGTAGGAAATGGAAAAGCATTCTTTGTCATTTTTTTTTAGAAACAGAAGACATCAAAGCTGGGATCTTCCATCTTGCCTTTTTGATACAAAAGCAGGAATTTTGCACTAAAAACACTAACATTGGAGGATAACTGTTTAATTTGACAACATGAAATGACTTAAGTCTCATATTTTATATATACTTAAGATTTCTATCACTTATATTGAAATGGTTTTAGGAAGGGATCTCTTTGTGGAGAGTATGGATTAAAAAGCACCCTCAGTATTTACGCTAAATTCAAAGTGCTGTATAAGTGCGGTGCAAAGCGGTGGCGATGAGCTTGCCTGTGGAATACACACATGCAGGCACAGCTGGACTTGAGCTCTGATTCTTTGCCTGAGCACAACTGGTCCCGCCAGGTGCGGGCTGGGTCTAGCTGCAATTTCTCATTAATTTATTTAATTTAACTAAAGTCACCTTTTTTAAATGAAACTGGTACTTGTCATTTGTAAATGTCAGGAGTTTTAAAGGACTGAATCAGGAGGGAAAGAAGGGGGACTGTGACTGAGATAGGGAAAGTGACGGAACAACAGAGCAATATAGCTGAGAGCTGTGGGAAGAGAGACAGAGCACATGTGAGAGAGGGATGGAAAACGAGAAAGACAGAGGTGGGGGGCTGCGAGGCGACTTGGTTGGCAGTGTTTGTTTCTGCCTCCCCAGCAGTGGGAGAGATGTGCGTAACATGTAGCAAAGGGCTGTGATCATCATGTGCGCACCATATCCCCTTGGACTGTCGTGCGCATCAGATGCACTGAGGGACATAGCCGAACTGGTCGTGCATGAGATGACAGACTATTGAAATAAGAAAGAGAAGACAGAGGAGTGGTGTGAGGAAACGTGTCCGCCCATAGCTTGTAAAACTTGTTAATATTTCAAAAACATATTTTATATGTAGGCCTATTTTTTCACAGAGGAAATTTGGGTTTTTAATCAGGCTCGGGCCCTAAACTGCTGCTGTGGGTCAGACTTGGGTCAGGCTGAGATAGAGACAGTGTGGGGCCATGTAGGATCCGGCTTGATTTATTACAGCCCGTTCCAAGCTCCAGGCTAGACTGGCATACCACAACAAATGACAGAGAAGCTCAGATTAGAACACACAGGTACACAGAGGAACAGGTAGCATGACTTCACTCTCTGCTCAGGAAGCCATTACTCCACTTTATCTTTACATAATAAATAGTGGTTTGCTGTTTTATTATTGCTCTGAATGTCACATACAGAACCTTAAGATCAAAAATGTGTGCCTATCCTTTAAACAAACAAGATACAATGTGCTAATTGGCATTATTTGGAGGTGTCATTAGCCAGATTGTTTTTAACTTTGGACAAAGCCAGGCTAGCTGTTCCCCCCTTTTAGCAGTCTCTTTGCAAAGCTTAAGTAAACATCTCCTGTTTTTAGCTTCATATTTAACACACACACATGAAAGTGGAATAATTTTTCTCATTTAACCGTCAGCAAAGTTGAATACAGTTTCCCAAGGTCAAACTATTACTTTAAAGGAACTCGCCACTGAGGCTTTTCAACTAATACATCAAGGAAGATCCATTTTTGTTAATAACAGTCAACATATAAAATTTCATTTTCATAGTTTATAAGTTTTAAGTCAGTAACTAAGTGAAAATTCTGCAGGTAGTTTTGATTCATTTCATGACATAGCTTTTGTGAAAAGAACATAATGGTTGGCTTTCTTGTATGTAACTTGTAATTATTTAATATACACTGGGTAATTAAAAAAATTAAGTTCATACTGTCAGTGTAATTGATTTCTTGGGCCCTCCTTAATGCAAATTTATGATGTATTACCCCTTATTCCTCTTCCATTGTACTTACCAGAATGCAGTAGATATTTATATTTATATGTGTGTGAATGAGTGTGTGTGTGTGTGGTGTGGGTGGGGGGGGGGGTGGTGTGTGTGTGTTATTGAGGTGGCACAAAGCCCTCGGCAGGTGCTCCCTCCCTGGCTTTGTCTCTTGTGCTCTCTGCTGTTTATTTGTTCAACTCACAGAGAAGTCCCCTCTCTCTTAGCCCTCGGGGAAAACAAAGAGCTGACGCACAAAGACAAGACTGCCCCTGCATCCTGGCAGCAACAAAGCCAAGCTACACATGTCAGGGATGGCATGGCATGGAATGGCAGGTGTTCCATGGACGGGAAAACTGGAAGCCAACTTCCACCCCCCTTTTTTTCCCTTCTCTTGAAGTCGAAGGACGGAGGCAGTCAGTGCAGAGGTGTAACCATTTATTAACACACATCACAAGATAAGGCAGACAATGTGCAAGCATGTGCAGGTACAAGCGTACAGCTATCACTTTTGACACTTGCTGCAGTGATGGGTCAATTTTTTTTCATGAAAGTTAATTTGTGGTTGAGTTATCAAACTGCCAAAAGGGACATTTTAGACTTAGCTTTAAAAAATGAAAAACAAAAAAAAACAAAAACTTTCACTTTTTCTCCTATTCACAATCTTAACAATAAAGGCTTTTTCATCCAATTACTTATGATTTTAAAATACTTAAAGATTTAACAATGCTATGAGAATTTTCACAAAATATCATTGGTCATGATGAATAAGTGACGTAAACCAAAATGAATAATTCAGAACAAGGTATTAGTTCTAGCCTATTCGCATTATACAAATTTTTGATAAGATGCTATGCCACTGGCTCTCTTTCTTCCTTTCTTTCTTTCTTTCTTTCAAGAATAAATCTGGAATTTATTTTATGCCAGCAATTTCTATGCATTATCATTACTTGCACATTATCCTTATTATGTGATTTCTTTGTCTGTCTCAGTTTGTTTTACTTTTAGTTTCAATTCAATTTCATCCAGTCACCATTTATAGTCTATCACCACTTAAAAATGGGTTTTGTTGAGTATGTTTGGGGATAATGATGCATGTGTTGAATTTGACACGAGAAGGCTGTTTTCACAATTATCTGCTGAGTTATGGTTAGGGTTAGGGGGAAAAGTGTCTCTTTATGTGGATGTACCAACTGGATTTTGTGACATCACAACTAGTTTGGAAGCCATTATGATCCAATATGCAACTTCTACAAGTGTGATATGGAAACACAAGGCGTCTTTTCAGTTGAGTAGGAGACACCTGTCCATTTATTACATTTTTAAAAGTGACAACATATGTGCATATTCATAAATTGTGGGAAAATAAATCATTTTAAGACTTTTTTTATTAAGGTAATATAACTTTTGTGTGGAAAAAAACAGACACAAACTGTGTGTAATATAGGGTATTGCAGTTCTGGAGGGGATATATCATCTCTAGTCATCAGTCCCTATATACAGTCTCATAGATATACTGTATTAGATATGCCACATGTTAATTGCTGCTGAATATATTAAGACTTTCACACTTATAGCTTGGTGATTGTTAAAAACATGTATGTTTTTTGCAGAAAAACATGTCTTATTCTTTACTGTGAGCAAAAAACTTTTACAATTAACATTACTACAGATTGCAAATATATCTTTTAGCCATTTTATCAATTAAACTAGGTGACCGCAACCTCCATGATCTCATTTGAACTGTGGAATTTGTTTTGTTAGGAATACACCTTGGCTAATTAGGGAATTTGACCACTTGTGATTTAACACATGGACCAGAATGATATTCCTGGCATTAGTACCTCGGCAATATGGACCAATACACCCAGGATCAATACTTTGTCAATATTTGTTTTTCTGGCTCTGTGTGTGTGTGTGTGTGTGTGTGTGTGTGTGTGTGTGTTTGTATGTGGAGAGAGGGCTGCTTGCCAGCTGTGCAATCTGTTCAGTAATCTCAGGTCTGGTCTGTACACACACTCCACAATCTGCTCCGGTAGAACTGGCCCTACCCACCCAGGCACCCGCCCGCAAGCGCACACGCACACACACACACACACACACACACACACACACACACACACACACACACACAGACATACACTTCTGTCCTTATGAGGACCACTGATTGACTGCATTAATCTGAAAGGTTTCAACCTTTAATTCAAGTTGTAGCCCCACAATTAACTTTAAATGAAGATTGGACCCATTGACCTTCACTGTCCAAAATGTCACCCCTAGTGTTTTAAAAGTAAAACCTGTGTTTTGGATAAGAGGAAAAAACATTTACACACAGGTTTTATATTTAAATTCAGTGCAGCCTCTCTTCAAAAAGCTAAAATCCACTGAACATTATTTCTTCGCAGTCTCTTGTTGTGATGGCCGTTTCTCTCAAAGTATACCTCAAGAATATTAAAATCACTGCTCGCTACGCACTGCTACTTCCCAGCAGCTAACCCACTCTCTTCCTGATTCACAATAACCCTTATCAGCCCAATTTCCCTTCTCTCTTCCCTTGCCCATTTTAACACGACGCCCTGTTTGTTGTTTAAATGGAAGGGAGAGAAAATTGGCCACTTTTGCCGTTCAGAAACTCCCGCAGCTGTCGGTAATCGCTGCGTGTGTGGATGTGTGTGCGCGTGCCGTGGTAATGTGCAGTTACCACAGTAGGGGTGCGTGGGGCGGGGGCTTGGAGAGAGGGGTCATGGCGTGCGGCGGAGAAAGCGCTATTAGGAGAAAATGATAGGCCTGTCCCTGAAACTCCATTATACACCAAACACTTGAAAGACTGGACCAGCTTCATTACAGGGCAACATGAATCATGCAGCACTCACACAAGCAACTGGCCTCTCTCTCTCCCTCTCTCTGTATCCCACTCTCTTTCCCAGCACAGCCTTCTGTTTAAACTGGAGGATCGCCAGGAAAGAGGGATGGAGAGGGATGGAGCGAGGGAGGGAGCAGAGTAAAGAGGAGCATAAGAGGCTTCAGCGTTGCCTAGGGCCAAGCCTGTTTGCCTCAGGTCTGACAAACAGGGGGAGAGGAGAGGAGTAGAGAAGGAGAGAGGAGCAGAAAGAGAGGGAATGAGAGAAGGAGGGGAAAGAGGAGTAGAGGGAAGGAAATAGAGAGGAGCAAAAGAGAGGGGAGGAAATGAGAGAAAGAGAAGGAGTAGAGGCGAGGAAATAGGAGAGAGGAGGTAAAGAGATGGCAGGAGAGAAAAGGAAAGAGGAGCATAGGAGATATCAAGAGAGGAAATATAAGGAAGGAAATGAGAGAAGGTTAGGATATAGGAGGGGAGGAGAGGAAATAGGAAGAGTGGATTGACTTGCTGGAGCATGCTGTAGTCTGCGTGAGGAGAGAGAGGATGGAAGTGTGACTTCAAGTGATCTGTGTGAATGTGTGTGTGCCCTTACACTTGCCTGTTTTTCTGTCTTTGTCCGTCTGTGTGACTGTACACACTTGTGTAAAGACAGCCTGTTAGCATTTTAGTACGTTGGTAATGAGCATTTGTGAAGTGCGAGTGTGTGCGAAGCGTGCACGTGTCCCTATATGTGTGCGGGCGGAGTGAACATTTGTTTTTATTTGTGTGTGTGTGTGTGTGTGTGTGTGTGAAGCAACCATTTGTTTTTTTGTTCTGTGTGTGTGTGTGTGTGTGTGTGTGTGTGTGTGTGTGTGTGTGTGTGTGTGTGTGTGTGTGCGTGAGCGCGCACGCCACAGCGTGTCGCAGCATGCTGCCAGAGGGCCGGGGCAGTGAGCCAGACCCAGGGCACAGCATGACACTGCGGCCCCGATCTGTGTTGTGAGTGCCTCAATTACCCATCAGCCTGACAGAGAGAGAGAGAAAGAGAGACAGAGAGAGTGTGTGTGTGTGTATAGCTGTAGACGGGGACAGATGATTCCTTATTTCTTCTGTCTTTTATCTCTTAAAAACTGATGTTTCCCAAATCTCCACTCATGTTTTTGAGTGCGCACTTGTGTTCTCATCTGCCATTTCACAGGCACTTAAATCCAAAACTACCTATCAGCGTGTCCTCCATAAACCTTCTATCTCCACTTCTCTTCTTTTCATACTTTCTGATACAACGCAGCAGACATTCCTTTGATTCTCTGAGGTGTTTCCACGTTCTGTCTCAAACTCAGAGCAGACTAACCTGCAGTCAGGACGACCTGTCCTGGGGAATTCACAGGAGGTCAGTGTTGTGCATGAATGCACCAAAAGAGTGTGTTTATTGAATGTGCTAATGCTTTTGGTGAACTGAACGTATTTGTTTGCAACTATTGAACATGACAGTGTTTCCCACAGAATTAGAATCTGTGTGTGGCAGTAGCTGGCGGGGATGGGGGGTTGGGGTATGTGGAGTTTGAGTTGTGGGGTGTATAATTGATCAATTGATCCAATCAGAGCTGATCAGCTCAGACGAGCTTGATGGACAAGAGTAGCAGCTGCTGTTGAGGCGGGTGAACTCAAACGTGTAGACCTAGCGCATTGAACGGTTAAGTTTCACTTTCACTGTGCCTGTTGTTCTGCTGCTCCGTCTGAGCCCAGAGTACGCTCTGTGCTGCTAGAGTGTGGTGTAATACTGAGCAGTATACATATTCCAACAGTGCATCTAATAAACAGTCCAGCTCCAAAAGAACAGCAAAATGTGGAAAAATGTATAAGCCCTGGCATCAGCGTCCTTTACTCTCACAACCGCTAATGATGCTCACACACTGTGTTTCACTGCACCCAAAGGTTTGCAGCACCTGACATGCCGGTGTTGTGTTACAGATTGTGTCCCCATCAAAATGTGTTTTACCCTACCTAAAGCTGAACCAAACCTTGTCCTTTACATAACCACATAGGGGTGGGTGCTACGCATTTTAACAGGAGGGAAACACTACTCAACAGGGAAACAGACTTTGACACAACGCTGGCATGGCTAGTGCAACTGGCAATTTAGACCATGCAGCTTCTTGTACTGCTGAAGCCAGTTCCTTTGAATATTTGAAGGACTTTTATGAACAAATCAGTACAGATTTCAGTGGATCTCATATTTTTATGCAAATTGTGCCCAGCGGGTCTGAAAACAAGTCTGAACATCAGCCGCATTGGCAACAAATTTGAAAGTCAAGTTGAAGCATCCAACTGGTGTTGGAAAATATCTGCGAGTAGATGATGATCACAAGATTTTATTTTATGTCTTCTTTTTTTTTTAAATAGAAGAAATGAACATAAGCTCATTCAATTTGGGGGCTGTAACCTTAGTTCAAAATTTCACATTGTGAGAACATGAACTGGATGATTTTATTCTGTGTAAATTGAACTTTGAGCAAGCTTTTCCAACTTGCAGAACAGTGCAGGGGTTGTTGAATGTTATGTTCCTAGCAGCAGCAAAAAATAATTTAAACAAAAACCAAAACATTAATTTGGAACAAGCAGGAAAGGAACTGGGTATTGCTTGTGTAGTTATCTCCCATTTGCTGACCAGATAATTTAAAAAAGTCAATCCTCCTCAAGACAGGCAGCAAGAGATAGAAAGGTTAAGCTATGAAAGCTCATATATGAACATTTTCAGTTCTTAGAAACTAAGTAGCTTGTTGAATACCAGTACAATAACTTTGCTGTAGCACTCATTCTTAAAAATCTATTTCACTACATTGCTGTCTGTAAACTCAATCTAGCTAACATGACACATGGAATTCCAGACAGATTCAGCAGCTACTAGCAGTAACAACGCTAACCCAGGCTACACAAAGCATGCAGTTGCAGGTAGTGAGAAATTACCCAAGTGTCCAAAACCAAGAACACGCAGCAGGGTTTAAGTGCACAGAAGCTCTGCTCACACAGATAACATAAGCATTAAAGGTTCCCTGTGGACTGTCTGACCCCTAGTAGTGCTGTGGAGCTGTGTTTTAATGAGTGGGCAGAGTTGCCAACTTGGTGACTTTCTTGCCAGATTTAGTAACTTTACAAAACTTTTTAGCAACTTAATTTCTAAAACATGACTAGTGACAAATTTATTGACTTACTCACACCATCAGGGCAAAGGAAAGAAATGAATTGTAAATCATTCTCATGCATGTTGCTCAGAGTAATCATAGTCCATGGCTCTTCTTCCCCCAGTGTGGGGTTCCAGTTTTCCTCTCAGACAGTGTACAGGAAGTCAGCAGGTGTGGGACTCACACAATCACTAATGCAAATGAATGCGCAGTGAAGTCACCCATATGACAATGATTGCATGACATCATCTGGGAGGTTTTTGCTACTTTTGGAGGTAGTGCTAGCTACTTCGATTGGAAAAAAGTTGGCAACACTGTGGCCTTGTCTCACTTTGGATACTTCCAAAGTACTTGTAGTACACTGTGTACACTGTGCTTTCTTGCTTTGTGCATTTATTTGCACTGAGTAATACTGTCTCAAACCGAGCGCAACTGTTGCCAAGAAAACTGGTTGCAACATGTCACAGCTTCTCCTTCTTCTTTTTAATGGCAAATTGTAACCAGAAAGCATATAACTACCAACATCTGACCTTGCCTTGTTTGCCAGAGCAACCTCAACTGCTGCACCTTCCTCAGCTGCCATTTTCATATGTTCGGTAGTCCCTCCCTTTCCTTTACGTAGCCAAGATGGCGACCATTCAGGGTGAGAAGTGTCCAGTGTTCCACACTCAGCTTATTGACTGTTATGAGTACACCATCTGTACTTGCAGTGCACTACATTTTGCCATACCTCCAAGTGTGAACGTACTTATATGCTCTAAATAGCAAGTGTGAGTACGAGGAACACAAATCCAGACAGCAAGTGGGCCCTCATTTTGTTTTTCTCACAACAAATACGCCTGCATGGATAATGTGAGACACATTCCTACAAATAGTGTTACACTGTTCCAGTGATCAGCAGTTGTCTGCAGGGGCGTAAATATATGCACAGTGCAGGCACTGCGGTTGCACTGGGGCCCATTGGGTGGATGGGGGAGTTGTTGGAGGGCCCACTCTCTTTAGAGAAAAGAATCAGCCCTTGTGGGTGATCCAACTTGCCACCCCAGAAATATGCCTTGTGTTCAAAGAAGAACTCAGGTCAAACTTCAAATTCATCCCATCATCCCATCTCCATCAATGTTTTTTCTTTTTTATTTTGTGAAATAGTCAATAGCAATTTATAACAAAATTATTTGTTCATTTAACAGAAACTATAAAAAACTATCAATAAACTATTAAAAACTCAATTTAATGAATAATTTCTTTTTTGATATTTTTGTAATTTAAGAATTTGCAGTGATGATTGGTAATATGTATGTTGATGTTGTCCAGTGCCAAGTCTATGTTTGATCATGTCAAGATACTATACACTAACTGTTTTGACGCAAAATCTGGCACTAGCGCTTGTCATACTAGCGTGCACAGGGACCCATCCTGTACGCCAGTGGTTGACTGTAATGCACCAAGAATGGCCTGGAAAAAGACTACAAGCTAGTAAACATGGAGGTAAACAATGCTTTATTTAAAATACTTTTAACAAATCGGCTTTACAAAAGTTTGATAGAGGAGGATATGAATTCAGTATTTTCATTTGACCCCAGTGATACACGCAGTGAGTTTTGGTGAATAAAACTGTAAATATAACTTTTGTTTGTACTCCATGGGGAACCCTGAAGTTACATCAGCATGTATTTAAGACCTCCTGTTTCCCTGCTGCACAAATTAAGAGCACAGAAGCTCCCTCAGTCTGGATACCAGTAATGTTTGCAATGAAATGAAATGATAAAAATTAAATTCCCGTTGTTTGCCATCAAGGTATACTAGACTCTAGACACTGTACATGCCACATGTCTTATGTTAGTAAATGAAACATCTAGTATTACATGTGTGCAGTGTATACAGGCATATTATTCATCTGCTGCAGGTGGTTATAAAAAGAGATTCTGCACACCTGTCTGTGATTTTTTTTTTTAATATTACAAGCTTAACAAGATAATTACTTTTCCATCTATAGCCATCAGTCTGTCTATCAGCTGTCACCAAGTCACTCACTGAAATACATCAAACTGATCAGCAAAGCATTTTTCATAGAGCCTGACTAATGTCCATACTTTTCATTAAACAGCCATAAACAATAACAGTGGGAGCTCTGTCTGAGATTAAAACAGGCATTTCTGCTTTTTCTTTTCTGCACAAAACTCTCCACCATGCTCTGACCAGATCACAAGATGCTAATAGCTTATCTGCACTCTGAGCTAAGACTCAGGCTTCCTTTTTTAATACTAAACATTTTCTACACATTATTTTTGTCCTTATGCAGTTTATGGTACAAGAAAGAAGAAAAAGAGGGCATTTTATTGATTGCCTTCAGAAGATATACCAGATTTATTTTCAGATTTATCCTATGGAATAATATTTCAACTTTATGCAACACATGATTGTATTTAGCCCTGCGACAGCCAGGCAACCTGTCCGGGGTGTAACCGCCTCTCGCCCACTGTCAGCTGGGATAGGCTCCAGCCCCCCTGCGACCTAACAGGATGAGCGGTTATAGAAAATGAATGAATGAATCGTATTTCTGTAGAAATCCAGCCCTTTTGTCCGCCAAATTGGTCTTCAGAGAACTGTGTTTCACCAATTTACCCTTTGGGCCTAAATGCAGTTTTGGCTTTTATTTCAGTGGCCCATTTTAACTCTGATGGAAAGCTGCATCCAGCTGGGTGCTCATGTTTACAATCTCCGCAGAGTCAAGTCAAGTCAAGTTTATTTGTATAGCACATTTCATATGACAAGCATAGCTCAAAGTGCTTAAAAGCAACACATAACAGCAAGGACATTGCACAGTACAAGAGTGTGTAAAAAACCTGATAACAACAAAAACACAAAACAATGGTAAGAGACAGAGATGAATGTTAACCTGTAGATATACTGGCCTTTTTCTGACCTCATAGAAGACTAGCGATGAATCTGATCTTATTTTATCAGTCAACCAGATAATCAAAGCCGTGAGCCATCAGAAACCTGAAGAAGTGAGGAGGTAAATCACCGTGAAGGATACTGAAATATTATCAGTTTTGTCTTTTGCCTTCTTGTCTTTTGTACTTTAAATAACAGTTCCACCTCGTGGTCAGTCCAAGCAAAGAAATTTCTGATCTTACTTTTTGCCATCTCCATAGTATGTTCTGTAACCAAGCAGCCAACCGCAGAGAAAATCTGCTTCCTGTTTATACCATCACACACATGCCCAGTGTATTTGAATTGCAAGCTGCAACCTCCATTGCTAATGCGGAATTTATACTTCTGCGTCCAATCAATGCCGAAGCTACGGCGTAGCCTGACGTGCACCTCTCCAGAATTGTAACTACATGTCCCAGCGACGTAGACCTTCTGTCTGTTTTTGTAAGCTGTAAAACCATTTCCTGCTGTGGAAATAAAGCTTTCATTTACTTTTATTTCAGAGATAAAAAACAATAAAGTGTGAAGACAATAAAGCCTCCACAAATAGCATTTTAAGTTTTGTATGTAATTTATACTTCAGGATTCATCCTGGCTTCATATGAGGAAATCACCACTGGTCGCTAGGCTAATTTATACACTGTAAAATGCCATAAGCTTGTGCTAATAATGTTAGCATGTTGTATTTGTTTGGGAAACGTGTTTAGTGTCACAGTTGTTTTGTCAGTGAACCTTGTGAGTTGTTAGGGAACCAAATTATGTACCGTTACATTTGTTAAATGTTGCAGTTGTCCCTGTCTTTTTATAAGAACAGGAAAAAATCGCTTGTTGCTAGGCTAATTTGTACAATGTAAAATATCATAGGCTTGTGCTAATAACATTAGCATGTTGTATTTGTGGGGAAAATGTGTCCAGATAAAGACAAGTGCTTTGTCTGTGAATCCTGGGAGTTATAGTGAAGCTGATTTGTGTACTTACATTTGAAATTGTCTCTATTAAGCCGTATTTATTGTGTGTTTAATGTGTGTTTTGAATCAACTAAACTTAAAGGGATAGTCAGACATTTTGGCAAATTCGCCTATTGCCGTAATCCCTATTGTCATATGAGTAGGTACATTACCTTTAATTGTCACTGTCTGCTTTTCTGAGATCGGTGGGGCAGAGCTGCCTGCTGCTCAGCGTACAAAACTGAAGTGAACGGTACGGCCCCCTCTCTCCCTCAAAACTAATCAAATACACCATCAAATGACTCCAAAACGCTCTAGTTGACAACACATGGCTTGCACATTCCCCACACTATGAGATAATAATGTATAATTAAGTAACATTACGACACATGAAGCAAATACTGAAGCAAACTTGAAATCACTCCGCTCAGCAAGTACTGTATGCCTAGAATGTAGTTCCGGCTGTGCATTTGGCTTCAAAACAACTCTGTCTCGTAATATTACATTATTATTTCACAGCGTGGTGAATGTGTAAGCTACAAGTTGTCCACAAGAGCGTTTTGGAGTCATTTGATGGTGTATTTGATTAGTTTTGCAGGAGAGAGGGGGCTGTACTGTTCACTTCCATTTTATGCGCTCAGCAGCAGCTCTGCCCCACCGATCTCAGAACAACAGGCACTGATAATTAAAGGTAATGTATGTACCCATATGACTATAGGGATTATGGCAATAGGTGAATTTGCCAAAATGTGAACTATCCCTTTAACATCACTTCACAGGAACACTGCTGCTGTCTAGTGTATTGGAGGTGTAACTGCAGAGTGATACAGACATATCACCACACAAGTATAAATGTTCACAATGGCGTAGGTGGCGTGCACAGGCTATGGCATAGGGTCTGTCGCACAAGTATAAATCTCACTTAAGAAATGAAGCCAACATGAAAGCGCCAAAAACCGCAGTTCTTCTAATTGCCACTTGAGGCTGGCTCCAGAAGTAGTCCCCATAAACCCCCATGTTAAAATGGCCAACTTTACAGCAGATATAAACATGTTTACAGCCTTGTTACACATAATTAAGAGTGGGGATGTTTCGAGTGACAGGCTGTCTACCAATAGTGTCCTCAGCTTCCCAGCCAGATCCACCCCTGCTCCTCCACAGCACCAGCCTCTCATCCAAATATTGTTACTTCTGGCTCCCAAAATCCCAAGATGGCAACGGATGAGATGCCAGAGTTGAGGCTTCAAAACAGGAGTCCACAAACCAATGGATGACATCCTTTCTTTAACAGTGCGAAAATGCTTGTGTGTATAAAGATTGTTTTTGTCTTAATACTCTGTTTAAATATGAAAACATATTAGTGTGGATTTGGCCTGCAGGTTGGTGTTGGTTGTAGGTGTGAGTGGGACGCACAACAGCAGTTAATCTGCCACTATTTTGATAATGGAGTGTTTTAGTTGTTTTTAGGCAAAGGTTTTGCAGCTTTTTTCCCAGTGGGCATTTTTCTAACTAAATGAGATTTTATAGACAAAACCATTAAAAGATAATAATCATTAGTTGCAGCCCTAGATGTGGGGTTGTCATTCAAACCTGATCAAATAGTGCGGTCTTGATAAAGACAACTTTTGTCTTTAATCTATCAAATGTTTACTGTGTTAATTCTTTTAATTGGAGCTTGAAGGTGATATCATAGAGACTAAATTTCTCACTGTTACTGTACAATAGTAGCTATACTTACCTAACCGTAAAACTTACTTCTCATCATTTTTGTCCATTTTTTAATATTCATTCATATATCTCAGTTATTGCTCCAGCTAGCGTGGCTCCTCACAAATCCAAAACATGAGGCTGAAAAACTGTGACATGTGAAGTTATCGTTGGCTTAATTCTGTCTTACATGTTCCATGGCAAGTCTTCAAACTCTTATCCAAACAGTGCTGAGCCTCTCTCAGTACAAATGGGAAATGTTGCACTGTGGTGAACAGCTTTTTGTTACAGCCCTTATAGTTGATGTTTTTTTGTTGTTGTTTTTTTAAAAAAAAAAAAAAGATTTCTGACTTTGAAAGCTTCATTTCACTGCACATGTGCGGTAATTTAGAATGTATTTTAAGCTATTATTATTATTATTATTATTATTATTATTACTGTTGTTATTTTGAATTTGTCATTTTCATTTGTTTTTCACAAAAATGAATAGAGAAAAGCTTTAGAAGCTCATAACACATAAATAATTTCATGATTGTTATCTCATCTGCACACTGAAAAAGGCCGTACTGTATTGTCTGGTACTGTATGTCCACAGGATGTCTATAGAGTCACAACAGCGTCAGATTATTTACTCATTTTTTGTCCCTCCATCACTTTTATTCAATTTTGCCTCTCTCACTGCCGTCAGCATGAACATACAAGGCGCTGCCATTAGGAACAAGATGGTTTTACACTGAAGTGCTACATAGCACAAGGTTACTTGGAAAAAACTGAGGAGACAGCCACACAGGCATCCCTCACTGAGTGGGATGAAGATACTTGAGAGGCAATAGATGCAGCTCACTGGCAAACACCTGAGATTATTGGCTTTTTTTTTTTTTTTTTTTAAATATCTCACTGTGAATGTGAAGTATTTCAATGAAGGATTTTGTGTTTTATTAGCCTACTATAAGACAGGCCTGTGTGTCTCTGCATTGTGTTATCAATGTCAAGAGATGAGGCATGTGAGCGAGTAAAACAAGTGCAACGCATGAGGCTGGAGAAAAAGATAAAAGATGACAGCATCAGCGAACCATCTTGAGTTGGATTAGTGGGTTACTATGGATACCATACATATATGCACCAGCTCTTGACACACACACTCCTCTAGAGCCCGACCTTCTTGAGTCCCTCCTTCACCACCATAACATCACTCACACCCGGCCCACCCCGGGCCCCCCCCCCCCACCAACATAATGACATTTGCATACAGATGTCTCACTTGTGCTGATAATGCATGCAACGTGTGTGTGTGTGTGTGTGTGTGTGTGTGTGTGTGTGTGTGTGTGTGTGTGTGTGTGTGTGTGTGTGTAATCAGCTGATGTCTGAGTACAGGTTAGGGCTTGAAGGCAAAACAGCTTGTGCAACCTTGTGAAAACAAAAATCCTCATTATGATCATTATCACAAGTGCGACAACTTCTTTGGCCCGGAAAAAAATAACACACGCAGTAATGTGAGCTCTCTGCAAAGTGAGCGATTGGAGGAGGAAGAGAGGATGGAGTGATGGCTGAATTGAGGGGGGAAAAAAGACTCCTTCTAGTTTGCTGGAACAACTGTGCCTGGCAGACAGAAGTAAAAAGGGGATTGAGTTGAACTCATTGGGGCCTGTTCCAAATCTGTGGCCCTGCCCCCACCCTCCCTCTTTTACTTCTCCTTCTTCTTCTTCTTGTAGCGTTTTCTTCTCTTGCCTCATGAAACAAGCCACCTACACTTTAGGACATCTGCTAAGCTGATTTTCTGGAGCTTAGCAGCACCACAGTGGTATCAAAGAGATTAGGTGAAACAACATCCAACTCTGGCTTTGTGCTGTGTTTCAATAATGCAACGCTGTGCGACTGTGCGCATGTGTTTGTGCCCGTTCGCCTCCAGTGCGTGCTCGCCCGGGCACAAGCTCGCTGTGTATGTGCGTGGGTGTGTGTATTATGCTCGGTTTTACAGTGCCATAAGTCACAGAGCTGGTGTAATACAGTTGGATCTGGAGTGTGAGCGCTTCTTTGCGTACAAGGATTCAGAAAGCGTAACCAAAGAGCTGCTTCAGAGGATCTTTTTAGTCTTTGTTTTCTAGCCAAGCCCCGTTATCATTGGAGAAAAATCACTTCCAGAAAATAAACTGTCGTTTGGCACTGCTGAAAATCCACTTATTTTTGCAGTGTGAGGCCTGACAATTATATATTTGCACTTCATGTATATTTATTCTATTTATGGATCTCACTTACTGTATGCACTTTTCTCCACAGAGTGCATTTGTTTTTCTTCTGCCATACATTTGGTAATGAAAGGGTGCTTTATGAAGCGAAGTGACTATATCTTACTGCATTATGCATGCATGATGGCTAACGCTTAGTAACTATCCACACACTTAATTAAGTAGTGAAATGTAATAATGTCATTTATCCCTCTGGGTTTAGGGTTTGAATAATTGCTGCAGAGTCAGCCTACTGCGCATTATATTTGTGTGTGTGTGTGTGTGTGTGTGTGACCATGGCTGCATGCTTGCTTTTTTTTTCCTTGTGTGTGTGACAGAGAGAGAGAGTGAGAGATCAAGAGAGGGAGTTCTCATTTAGTTTTTTTTTTCATTCTTTCCAACAGCTTTCACTTTTTTGTGCTCGCTAACTAGAGAAAAAAGAGTGGAGAGAGGAGAGAAGAGGGAGGGAGGGATGGTGGGGTATGGGGGGGTGGGTGAAAGAAGAAAAGAGAGCAAGCCAAAGAGCGTCGGGTGCTGTGTCAGTCTGATATTTTCCATAGTGACAGCTGGGCCCAGAAGCTCAGAACCTTTTCTTCTGGCACACAAAGCCCATTAAGTATGCCACTCGCTCAATGGCCCCCGCAGCCTCCAAATTGCTCCAAGCTCCTCCCTAAAGTGTGGCAGCCTTTGTCATTGTAATCAGGCCTTGTATGTGAAGTGCTGCCTGTATTTACCGCTGCTCAGGGTGCATATTTGCCCAGCCTGCTGCTGCCGGGTGAGCACAGGAGGGAGAGAGGGGAGAGAGACCTACGGAGAGAGAGAAGAGGGCCTAAAGACGGGAAAAGATAGAGTTGGAGAGCTGAAAAGAGAGAGGGGGAGAGGAGATGGGAATAGAAGTTGCCCGCATGAACGGAGAGATGATGAAGGGATAGGAGGGTCAAGCATGGAGAGAAGGTGCAGCAACTTAGGATGGATAAAGGGAAGTGAAGAAATCAGCTGAAAGGAAGCCTCCAAGAATTTGACTAAGTGACTTGAGGGGGGCAGTTGACCTCAGCAGGGAAACAGAGTGTGGGACACGGGAGGGGCACTGTGATGCTAGGCTGGAACATAGGGTAGACAAGGGGGGTGGGGGGTGTGTGACAGGAGGGCTTATTTACAACTCCTTCAGATGCTGCACAGCTCGAGCCGTCACTGTGCACATTTAGAGATTCACGCTTGACGATAACTTAGAGGCAGCATGGAAAAAAACTCCCACAGTAAGTCTGGATTAAGTGACAGGCAAAGTGACAGAAAGGTACAGTGGACAGACAGAGGAGCAGACGACACAGAGGAGTGGAGCGATGTGATGCCTTTTGGCAGAGCTGACCCCATTCCACGTGTTAACCCCCCCGCCTCCCCTTGGGGAGACCCAAGCTGCGGATTGGGGTTGAGTAGAGGGAGGCTGGGGGTCTCTAGAGATGACGGTCATCCAAAGTGGCATCCAGACCAAACTTTGTCTGTCTCTTGGCCTTATCCTTTCACTTAGAGTGTGTGTGTGTGTGTGTGTGTGTGTGTGTGTGCCTGTTAAAAATTCATAACTCCCACAAAAGAGAGAGGAAGGAGAAGTGCAATAAGTGAGTAATGAAGAGCCAGAGGCGGTCTGTGTCATGTTAAAAGGCAGCAGTATATTTTTATACACCACCAAAGTTGATTATGTTTAAGGGTAAGTTCAAGTTCCCAAACAGGCTATGCGAAACAATTTGGCTTGCTGCAGCCGCCTCCTGTTCATGCCATGGATGTGTGAAGAGAACTGGATACAGAGTCAGAGGCGAGGCTCTGTTGAGTCCTATGAAAGTTGCTCAGTGGCGCCAGTGAAGCCAAAAGAGCTTGACTAAAATTACCTGGATCATCCAAATCATTGGGCCCATAAAGCGACTTTGCTGGCCAAGACAGCTACTTATGGTTTAGTCCTTCACTAAATGGAATGGGGATTGATTTACCCATGCAGCTCTTCTATACTGTTATTGGACCGAATGGATCAAACCCCAATAGTGAAACAAGTTATTTCACAGGGGTTGTGACACTTAAACAAATTATCCACTGATTTATAGATGTCTCTTTCACAATTTAAGTCCATGGGAAAAAAGTTTTTTGAGCCCAGTGGTCTCATGTGATGGCCCCCGAAGTTGCAATGACATAGTTTGGCCACAATATCAAATTGTCTTCAAAGTCTGGTGCACTTCCTGGGGGCCTGATTCATACTGGCCATTAAGGGAGTCCTTCCCGATGCACTTCCAATGAAAGTAATGGGGGAAAAGTTCTAGTTCAGTGCAAAAATACATTCCAAAGTTTACCCGGAGCTATTATGAGGCCTCACCAGTCTAACCTTGCCAGATTAGGTGGGCATCATCCAAACATACCTTCTTAGTCTTCTTTGTGTTGCTATCCCTCCACTGCAGCAAGGGAAGTAATCAGAAATAGCCAGGGGAAACAGAAATAGGAGATTTTGGATTAAAAAAAAAGCTAACTTTGTAAGTAGAGCTGAAATGATTTGTGATTGATTTATCAATCTGTCAAATATTCATTAATCATTTTCCCTAAATGCTTATCCTATTAGGGGCTGTGCGGGGCTGGAGCCCCTCCAAGCTGATATTGGGTGAGAGGTGGAGTACACCCTGGACAGGTCGCCAGAGTTATCACAGGGCTAACACCTAAAGACAGACAACCTGCCTATTCACACTTGACTGTGGGAGGAAGCCAGAGTATGCAGAGAAAACCCACACTGACATGGGGAATATATGCAAACTCTAACCCTAACCCCCCACACGGGGTTTGCTCAAAATACCTGGTTTGGAGGCAAAAACAACCAGTTTTGTTGTTTGTTGGTCTTGAATAGTGGTCTGCAGCTTGATGGCGTCTTGCTTAAGCCTAGTTCACATTACACGATTTTCACCCCACAAAATGCGTCGTGGAAACTATTGTAATCTTTTCAGTGTTCATACCTGGCGACGTGAGTTTCTGTCAGCAGGAGTCTCGCCAACTGCGTTACGACCTGTGTGTGCACACCACGAGATTTCTCCACCGAGCCCTCGCTGACAGAGCCCCAAATAACGAGGTGACGTCACCAAACTACGTTTTTTAACTTGGAGATGACAAACCGTAAAGGCATGGATATTCTTCCCAGTATTGAATCAGATATGCATCCAGTGCCTGAGTCCAAACACAACGCGCTCCCTGTGATCCTGTAGACACTGCCATTGTTGTTGTTGCCTGCCAGCTTGTCAGTGTTGCCAGATCTTGTGAGAGAAACAAGCAACTAGGGCTATGGAAACAAGCCCAAAAGAAGCAACGGATATATACAGAGAGAAAGGCGACGTTCAGTGAGCAAGCCCAAATAAGCAACTCCACTTTAGAAACAAGCCCAAAAAAATGCAACCCACGACTACCAATATTTGTAAGCAACTTTACAAAAAACAAGCCCAAAGTCGCAGCTAATAAGCGGACCTGGCAACCCTGCTGCTTGTCCTCCTCACATTTCTTCCATCCTCCTGCGTGCTGATGTGGGCCGTATCCCACCTCTCATTGGCCGATGCTCTTTGTCAGTCATGTCAGACATCTCCAGTTTTCTAGCATGCCAGATATCCAGTCCCAGTTGCAGATGAGGGGGGGACTTGCTTGTAGGCTTGTTCACACTTGAGGACTTGTCGTGGTAGACTATCTGCCAACTCACCTCTGACCCAAGGTAGCTCTCAAGATCTCTGCGACGTCAAAATTGCGGTGAAAATTATGTAATGTGAACTAGGCTTTAGGTGACATGCTGTCCATCATCTCCTAACCTCTCCTTACCTAACCATCACTTTAGAAACATTGCCATGATACAAACATATTTGTGGTTTGCAGAATTGTGCAATGCCAACATTTTTTTCTGGCGACTAGGCTGGTATGTATTATTTTAAGACGGATTTGAAAGAATATGAACCTTTTCTTTAACAAACATGGATGGATGGATGTTTAAATGAACTACAGAGATAAGTGTTTAAAAAATACCTTCCCTAAATACTTGTAAGTGTAGTGCTTAGCTGTGTCTAATGGGAGTTGACAGATATGGGTATGATCATGCTGCATGGATGTTAGAGAGAAAGAAAGAGAGGTTGGGGGTGTGAAAGTGAGAGAGAGGGAGAGGGAGAGGGAGAGGGAGGGAGAGGGAGGCCAATAAAGCCATCGTGTTATGAACCTGATTGTTATCATGAGACTGGGAGCAGGACTCTGATGTCAAATGCCCATCTGTGCATGAGCCCTGGTTGTGTGCTTGTGTAGTACCAAGCTAAGTTACTAAAAAAGGAGAAAAGTTCTTCTCTTTTACACCGCACACATCCCCAGATCAAGAGTGTCTCCCCAAATTATACACAACCTCCACTTTTTTTGGTTACTTCAAACACAAATCTGCACATTTATTAAAGGGAAAAACTTTTCCCTTCCAGCGAAGCGGTGACCCTTTTGTCTCTCCACCAGCTCAGTCGAAAGTTGTTACTATTTGAGATGCTGAATAATGATAATGAAAGCGTAGGAGTGAACATTTAAGAGGACTTTTGAATAATGATGATGATGAAGACGGAGTGAAATTTCCATTAATTAGCTCACGCAGGTCATTTTCTCAACAAGGTCCTGTTTCCTGCTCTTCAGTGTGTGTATGTGTGTGTATTTGTTTAAACTTTTATTGTCACCACTGTCTCCAGGACAGCTGGAGGCTATGTCAGAGTTCAGCTGCTTGTTATACACAGCAAAGAATAAGAGGAGAGGGGGGTTGGGTGTGTGTGTGTGTGTGTGTGTGTGTGTGCGTGTGTGCGTGTGTGTGTGTGTGTGTGTGTGTGTGTGTGTGTGTTCATTTTTGTGCGCTTTGCATATGCCTGTGAACGTTCAGTACGTATATGTGTGTGGGTGTTTGGTCCTATCTGAGTAGGGGAACAGAAGGGTGGGGGTGAATAGAGAAGTTAATAGGCTAATGAGAGCACCGTGCTCAGGAAGAATACAAGAGGCTGTCTGGCACCCTCAGATAAAAAACTTGCTGTGGCATTAGTGGAGACCCAGCAGTCCTACTTAACAGCGACACCTTCTTTGTCCACACACATCGAAAGCCAATTTAATAAGCAGGGAAATTATTATATATGTGTTTCTCTTTCACTTTTTTGGTGCCATGGAAGCAGAGACAAGAGTGGAGATAGGGCGCAAAGGGATGTAGAGAGGAGATTTGTAGAAACATATTCCGATTTTTAAGAGCACAACAGTCACAGCTTATTGTTTAGATAAGGTCAGCATATTCACTAGTTGATAAGAGTAAATGTGTAAAACTGTCAGGTTTAAATAGTTGGAATACTGTGTTTCAAATTAAAAGATGTGTCATCTGGATTTAGTTAAACTTGGTTTAGTAGCACACACTGATTCAGTTTAGTGTAATTAGGTGCATAAAAGTCTGCTAGTTTAGTTTACAAGCAACAATTTAAACTTATGATGGTTTAGTTTAGTTTAGCTTAGTTAAGTTTAGTTTACTTCACTTTACTTTTGTTTACTTTAGTTTAGTTTACTTTAGTATGGAAGTTACAATTTAATCTTAGAACAGTGGGTCAGGTTTTTATTTTTTATTTTTAGTCCGGTTTAGTTTAATTCAGCTTGATTTAATTTAGGTTAGTTCAGTTGTAACAATTCAGGCTTTATTAAGTGAATTTTCTTTTCCTTTCCATTTAGTTTAGTTTAGTCAAATTTAATGACAATTATTTAGGCTTATGATAACTGAGTTCAGTTTGGTTTAATTGTATTTAATTTAGATTAGTTTATTTGTGCACAGTTATTCAGCTATTGGAGCTTATATTAAAGAATCAAGGACATTGTATCGAGACAACTCAGGTTGAATAAAGTGAATTTAGTTTAGTTCTGACAGTTCAGGCTTTATTAAGTGGGTTAAGTGAATTTAATTTAGATGTCTTTCAGTTTAGTTAATTTCAGTGAAAACAATTTGGACCTGCAATTTTGGGTCAGTCATTTATTTCGGTTCAATTTAGTTTAGTTCAGTTCGCAAGTGATGAAAATTTGGGCTTATAAAAGTAATTTGTTTTGTTTTTTCATTTTTTTGTTTTTGCTTAGCTCAGTAAAAACTATCATTCAGTCTTTTAATGAGAAATAAAGTGAGTTTAGTTAGACGCAATTATTCCACCTTTCATTAAAGGGTTACGGAAGTTGAGCTGAGTTGTGTTTAGCGACAGCCCATAATGTGAGGTCACTTTAATTCAGTTTAGGTTAGTTAAAGTGTGACAGTTCAAGCTTGATTACGTGGGTTAAGTGAATTTTGTTTTGTTTAATTTAGTTTTGTTTCTTTTACTATAGATTTATTTATTTACGTTATTAGCACACGATTATTCATTTATCCAAGCTTATCATAAAGGATAGGGAAGTTGCGTTTAGTGTAGTTTAATTCAGTTCAGTTTAGTTTAATAACTCAGTTGTTCAAGCTTGTGAGGAGGTTTAGTTTGAGCTAGTAGCACAGATTTATCCAGTATGAAGACTTATGATAAAGGATCTGTGAAGTTAAGCTGCTTTTAGTTAACAGTGTAATATGTCAGTGGGTCAACTTAGTTTAGTTTGGTTTTACAGAAGTGGGTAAAGTGAATGTTGTTTTGTTTCTTTTAGTTTAGTTCAGTAACATGTTTAGCCTTTTGGTGAGGGTTAGGTGATTGAAGTTTAGATTTGTATACTTTGGTTTCAGTTAGTTTAGTTTATGGTAATTCAGTTTAGTTCAATAGCGCACAATTAATCTGTTATAATCTTATCCTAAACAGCAGGGGGTTGAATTGATTTAAGTTGAGTTGGTTTTACCACACATTTGTAAATATACAAATTATGAATATGCCTTTGTGTGGTATTATGCAACTTTATTGAACAGACAGTTGAAAAACAATCATATCATTAATGCATGTGAAAATAAAATAAAATGTAGAGGAAAAGCAGTTGAATGTGTCGAGGTTGCTTTACCCCCCATTACATCTTGGAGAGATGGGGATGGGGGTAATGGGAGCAAGCAATGGGAGAGCTCATTATCTGGCAGACCATCTGCTATTGGGAGGGAGGAACTGTCTGTCTGTCCCAGACACAGACACTCTGAATAGGCCTGGAGTTAGAGTGAAAATGTTCCTCTAACTTACCTAAATTAGCTGTACATCTGGTGTATTTGGTCAGCGGTGATTAAGGAGGGTGCTCGAAAGCTACAGTGTTGACACCATTCAGTCGTATGAGGAAATGTTGTTAACATAAGCAGAAATTTTAACTTGTATATAATAGTGTCGGGGCATGGGTAGGTTAGGTAAGACTGGAAGAATAAAACACCCAATAATGAAAAATATTGAAGAAGAGGTATAACTGCTGAGCTCTGTGTCATTATAATATTCTGTGTTGGCTTATTTTAAAGGTTTTGTTTTGTTTTCCTCTCTGCACCTCTTGTTGTTCTGTGGTATTTGTGTAGTATCATGCATAATAGGCCTGTGGAGTTTGCTGTAGTAGATTTTATCATGCTCAGTTTAATATAGACCAGATCCAAAAATAGTTCACATATGAAATAGCTGGACAGAGTAGGTTGTTTGTATAGTTTAAATGAGATTGCTTGGGGAGCTTAGTGTGAGAAGTTGCTGGGCGCAGCAGATGCTCTTTGTTGCTGCTCGGGCTATTGTTGTTGAAAGCTGACACTGGGAGGCTGGGATTGGCTCCAGCCCCCGGCAGCAGGAGGCAACGGCCGCTTCCTATTGGCTCTTTGCAGTGTCAGTCAGTGGCTCGTCCCGCCCAGCAGCCCTCCTCACCCCTCCCCTCTTCGGCCGGCCGGGGAAGTTGAACTAAAGTTTGAGCAACTTTGTCCGGCAGAAGTAAAGTTGCCAGCAGCTCTTGGCGGTCACTGCGGGACTGAAGAGAGACAGAGAGGAGGACCGCAGACATGAAGCTGTGTCGCACGTTTCTAGGTTCGTATCACTAACTTGTCTTTGACTTTACAGCAGCAACTTAGAGAATGAGCTTTGTGTTTCGGCATCTGCGTCACTGTTAAAACTTAAGTACAGTTCGACTGAGCGCGTATCCGTCTTACCCTGCCTCTAATAAATATAGGCTAATTACTTTCTTGTAATTTGGATCTATAGCATGTTGTAAAAAGTGCTGCTCGCAGCTGTTTGTATTTTTTAAAAAAGAAAAAGAAAAATGAAAATATTAAAAGTCATTGTAGTCGCAGTTGTGAAGGATTAAAAGAGGCTTTGTCTCAACACACCAGCTGGAACTTTAAAACTTCATGGCGATGGACTCAAGCTGCAGGCTCACTTCATCAAACACAAACATATCGAAATAAACTTGTGAACTTCTCCCCAGCTTCTAACTACAACTAAACTTCGACCCCCGTGGTAAAAACTGGCCAGACAAAGGACAGTTGGTCCCCAAGGGGACCGTGTGGCCCCGGTACCGTGGGGACAATGCCAAGCTGCGGGCTTATTAAAAACTTTTTTGTTGTGTTAGTCTGTCGGCTTGTTCCATCTGTCGAGGGACTATAGGGGCCTCCCCCGGTCCCAACCTCAGCGCTCAGTCAGCTGCTGCCCCATGTAATATTTATACTGCCTGCCTGCACGGCCCGGCCCCGCACAATATAGCCACCATACAACTGTTGTAGTCCGCAATGACGTGAGCATTTAAAGTGCTTGAGGCCTCTGTGCCATCTGCATCTGCAGACACACTTTGAAACAACAGAGGGGAAAGTTTGCACAGGCTTCTGCGTTTGAGACTTATCCTTCAAAACAGAAATAAAAAATATATTCTGGTAATTGTTTCAGTTACTTTTTATTTAGTTAACTTAGTGAAGTGTTTTCCTGTTTCTTTCAGCTGATTTTAGTAATAAATATTTAGTCAAGCCTATAATAATGTTAAGTTTAGATTATTTTAGTTTGGTTTTAGTTAGTTAAGTTGGTAGTAACTGTTTTAGTTTAATAGCACCCACTTAGTTATTAAAACTTAAAACAAAGAGTCAGGGGAGCAGAGTTTGTTTGGTTTGACTTTAGTTTTGCACCTCACAACCACACACTTTGTAACAACAAAAGAAAGAAAAAAAATCCCAGTTGATGTACCAGCTGCTAGGTTCCTGCAGAGTTTTAGTTTATTTCTTCAAAATAAAAGGTAAAAATGCTAAATGAAATTTGAAAGTATTTAGTTTGAGTCAGTTCAACTTATTTAGTTTAGTTGTGACAACCCAGGCTTATAAAAGTGAATTTTGTTTTGCTTATTTCAGTGAAGTTGCAAATATTCACCCAAGCTCATAATGAGATTTAGTTTAGATTATTTTACTTTGGTTTTAACTTGTTTAGTTAAGTTGGTGGTAATTGTGTTTGTTTTAAAGGCACCCACTTACTCAGTTATAAAAACTTAGAACAAAGGGGGAGCTGGGTTGATCTGACTTCAGTTTAGCTTTAGTTTACTGCCTCACAACACAAACTTTGCAACAACAGAAGAAACAAAAATCCCAGCTGGTGTACCAGCTGCTGGTCTGGGTCTTATCCTTCAAAATAAAAAGTAAAAAAGACAAAACGATGAAGTATTCAGTTTAAGTCGTTTGAGTCACTTTAACCAAATTTAATTTAGTTGTGACAATCCAGGTGTATTAAAGTGACTTTTGTTTTGTTTATTTCAGTTTAGTTTCATGACAAGTTATTCAAGCTTACAATGAGGGTAAAGTGAGTATACTTAAAATTATGTCCTTTTTTTGAGTGAATGACGTGGAATAAAGTATTGACATACATAAACTTAATAACTTTCAAAAAGTTCAGGCAAGCCTTTGTTCCATCAACAATGTGACGTATTGTGCAGGCCTGAGAGCCCCAGCGGGTCGGAGCTGTCCACAGTCCTGAACACACACACACACACACACACACACACACATATATATATATATATAGCCTACACACACACACATACACACGGCCCTTTGGAGCTGTCCGTAGTCCTGAAATCTCACCACAGGAAAAATAACAGCAATTTTACTGAATATTACGGTTTTGTGTCCAAACAATTACTTCTTATCTTCTCTATAATCTTCAGAAATATGTTCCACTCAGGCCTCCGTGTCCCTCTCTGCGGCTTTCAGCTCACACCCCGCACCGACCTGCAGGCCCAACTTTCCACACAGTCCCCTCTGTTGGATCAGGGCCCGGGATTTTTCATATTTTCTCTCTTTTGTTTATTCGATTGTTGATGCTGTTGTTGAGTGAATCCTCTCTCCCCGCGCCCACAGTCTGAAATCATACTGATGCGGCGTGCACGGCCGGTGATTGATTTCAGCTCCAATGCATAACAATGGGATTGCACAAAAAGAGCCTGCTGCAAAGAGATAAGAATTTAATAGAATTTCTGAAAGCTGAAGGTTGGGCTTTTTGAATATTCCCTGCGTACGCGGCGTGGAGACAGCAGATAAAGGATGGCATTTGTGGGGACTATTCTCAAATGGCTTGTAATGAATGGTTGTCATTTCCACTAATGGTTTCAAAACAGCAAAGCAAAAAGCACGGTGTGAGCAACATTTGGGAGTGACTCCAAGTTGCACTATTAAGACTGACTGTTTGTTGTTCGCAGCCGCACTGACAGTTGGCATTACTCTCAATGAGCCTAAAAAAACTATCAACAAATCTGTAACTGACAGTGATCGCTCTTCTTAAAACTCCTGCACGCGTCAAAACAATTTCTCTGGAGCATATTATTTTTTCCGTGATAATCCAAATTGATATCCATCCCCTCACCTCCCCAGAGCATGAATATGTTTTTAGTTAATCTTCCTTGGAGACTTGCCTTCTGCCTATATGTCATTAAAACCCGGAGGAATTATCAGATGCTGTCAGTGCAGCGCACATATACTAACTCCGCATACAACTACTACATCAATTCTCTGTCGTAGAAAAAAATATCCCTTGAATGAATTATTGGACGGTACCATTTTCAAGCATGTGTGGGGGGTGACGAATTACAGTAGCTATAACCTCCATAATGCATTTGTGAAACACAACAGAACTTGAAGAACGAGCGAAATGTATAAAACATGAGCTCATTCTGGTGCGTAATTGTGTTGGCTGCGTCCCGTTGAGCTCAGAGGTGCAGAGATGCTCTCTGTGCAGACTGTTCGTGGTGTTAGAAATATTTAGGAAGTGATGCAGCATGGAGAACTTATTTTCAGATTTGGGAAAGCATGTGTGCAATGCATGCAGATACGATGTCAAAGTCTAGTTTGAAGTTGTCAGTCTTAGTGGTTCAGAGGATGTATGCGTTTGGAAAAGAGAGAGGGAGGGAGGGAGGGAGAAAGTCAGAGAAAAGAGGGAGTGTGTGTGTGTGTGTGTGTGTGTGTATACATATGCCCATTGAGTTAGTGTGTAGTAAGGGGGACCTCAAGCCCTGCCCATCTGATGCTGGAGGTTTTACTACAGCTTCCGTGATGTCATGGCAAAGGGCGGAGGGAGGAGATGGGGGGGTGTGGAGAGGGGATGGAGGGGGGTACAATGGCTCATGAGGGAAAGGTAAGTCAATATTACGTTTTTTCTCGCTGACAAAGGCAAATGAAGCCATGTTTTTGCTTACAAACAAGTAACATCTTAACGCCTTGATCCGGAGCCGTGCGCCGGTGCGCTGTGTAGGAGAGGCCGCCCGGGGAAGGAAAAAAAACCCTTCGCTCGCTCTTAATATTTACCACATCTGGACATTTGTAACGGGATAGATGATCGTTTTTTAACACCTTTACTCGGGATATCTTTTTTTAAGCAAACTACTTGACAGCGACCTACAACTCTCAAAACACAGCAAGGACGCAGCGCCAAACCCCAAAGGAAATATTGTTAAATAAGGTAATCAGAAATCATCTTTATGTTTTGATCACAAGCTAGATATATAATTATAAATCTTAATATCTGAGGCCTTATTTTGCACAACTTTGATATTCCTCCTCATCCTTGTTGTGTTTTATATAACAGCACCGGCAGCGTGCTTTTGTAGCGCATTGGTGTTGTTTTCACATTTTCATTTTTTTATCATTCCTCGAATGTGGTTTAAAACTTACTCACAGCTGCGATCTCCCAACGGATGATTTATTTTTCTTTAAAGTGTGTATTTGTTGACTCGATTTATTTATTTATCAAAACGCATCGTTGATGATATAGTGCCGTTAGAAATAGTGAAGATGCTGTTCTTTTGCCATCAAATGTTACACTGATGCCTCATAATAAGTGGGAATAAACCAACTATGGCGCTTTCTCAGAAGCTCAGTGCTGCGTGTTTACCCACTTCTCTGTCACTCTGGCTCTGTTGGATAGTTCATCAGTGTGTGAGGTTGAGAGAAAAACTCTCTGTTTAAATGTGGATTATATTATTTTCCTCTGAATGCTCTCTTGGCGAACTGAGTCATACCTGAAGTGTATTCTCCACTCTGTCCTCTAGTTTCACCTTCTGTATCTCCAGGAATAAATTAGCCCGTTTACTGTACTCGTCACACCGCTGACTACACTACATTACACCGCACATTATTCTGTTTCTGGGTTGTTTCAGTAAAGTGTGATATCTATCTTGAGTTCAGCACCAAATTGTGTTATTACGATATTATAGTGGGCGTTGAGCAGGACTCCCGCGTGTGTGTGTGTTTCTGTGTGTTGATGCACGGACAGATGGATGGGTGGAAGGATGGAGTGAGTGTGTGTTTGAGAGAGAGAGCGAGAGAAGGAGGGAGGGGTTTGCCATTTGATCCTCTGCAGCAAAAAAACAGAGATGCTCTCTTCAAATGTCAGCCGCCTTTAGTGGTGCGCAGATAAAAAAAAAAGTCCTCAGAAGCGCGTTAGAAATAAAACACCGGGCGGCGAGGGAAGGCGGGCTCGAGCTGCACATTTCGCCGGATTTTTCCAAGTCGGATTCGCCCCCCAGACTGTGCTGCGGTGCAGAATGTGAGCCTGTGCGTTGTGTTTTTTCATTACTACCCCCACCCCCAACCCCCCTCTTCTTGCTTAGATGGCCACGTAATGTTCTGTGTGTGCGCCTCACGGTCTGTCAAAGCACCTGCGTCCTAAGATGGAGGAAAGAGATGAGGGATGATGATACACAGAGTGTTATGTCACCCGCTCTTTAAGTTGCTCTCCATCCTCTGTTGTAGCAGCCGGTAAGACTGCTCGGTGTCGCTTGATCACCGTGCAGCGCCGCTCTGATGAGAAACTTCAGCTGTTAGTTTAGATGTTGGAAAATCTTTCAGGGCTTGGAGCAGAGAGGAGGTTAAAGCAAAACGATCTCATTTTACTTTACTTCCCTGTGTTACTATATGAAAAGCTCCCATCTGTAGAAACTATATCAAATCATGTAACTTTGTCTTTTTAAGGAAAATGTCTTTTGAAGTGATAATTTAATGTGTTTCTGGGCTTTTGTTAATGGTAGAATCAGGCCTGGGCGAAATGATATGATATACCTTGATATAAAAATTGCTACTATATTGTAGTGTTAACTGTTGGTGCTTTCACAAGATATTTACATGAGATTATCTTTATATGAGATTTTTGATAAATAATCATCAGTTATGTGGATATAAAGTGAGCAGCTAGAGCAGCCTGGTAAGTTCAGAAAATTATAGCACTTAATTGTAATGCAGCCTCTTGAAACATGAAGAACCAACCCTTGTGAGGCTGTGGAGCTTCAGCATTGAGTTTTTTAGTTTGTAGTTGTAATTGTGATTAAAGCTTAAAGGTTATCTAGTTCATGAAGCTGGTGAAAAAGCACAGAAGGAGCCTTTCCTCAGAGCAAAGCTGCAAGTCTATTGTCAGGATTAATGTAGAATGAACACTGAGCTCAAGATTGAATGCATCACAGGCAGAAATGATAAAACACCTATTGTTTTTCTTCTGTTTACTTTTCCTGTGAAATGTAGCCTAGTTTCAGGGGATTACAGAATTAGGTTATTGGAGCCTTATGCTGTCAGTGGAGGCTATAACAGCAGAGTATGGAGCTGCATGTAGCGCAGGCCCTGATATGAAGTTGCTTTTTGTAGTTACCATGATAGGAGGAAACCTTTCTATTTATGAAGGCTTGAATAGCCCATGGTGAGGACAGCAGGTGCCGGAGGAGGGAGCGCAATAAACATGTTGGAGGAGCAGCTGGGGCCAAATTGCACCCTCGTCATTCAAAGCCTATCAGAAATCTAAGCAATACAAGCAAAGGTCAGGGTTGGCCAGGCTTTCAATGGAGACGAGGCATTTAAAATGAAAGCCTGGAAATAATGAATTTCATGCCCTGCGTTAAAAGAGAAATAAATAAATTAAAAAAGTAAATTAATTAAAAAAGTAAGCCAAATGTGCATAAATTCTCAGATGGGAAGAGAGAAAAGCATGACATGCAAAAACTGTTTAGAACATCACAAACTGCTGCCTTAGGCGAAGAGGAGGACTTTCAGGTGCACAGATCCCTACAGTTAGCGTTATATTTTATAAGCCGCAGTGATACGTTTGTGTTGTTTCTCAGATGCTGAGGTCAGGGTGGCCCTCAGGGGAGTGCCTCCAAAGGCTGGTTACCATGGCGCCGCCTTCCCCTCCACACCCCCGCCCCTAAAATCTCATCCCCTAACTGATAACGCCTCACAGACACCCTGTTTCTGACAAAATCCTGGCCTTTTGTAGTTAACTCTGCTCTGTTTATTTCACCTCCAGGCTGGGACCTGACAATTCAAACAAGGGTTTTGACAGAATGACTTATCTGAATTGTATTTTTCTGGTTATTTATACATCACAAAAAACTGTTTTCACATCTGCCAGATAATCTGGTTACTCAGTTATTTTTTTGACACAAAGAAAACAGCTAGTAGTATGAGATGGTCCCGCTCAACAACTTTTGATTTCTGTCTCCTCTGCCCGGCTCACTGTAATCACACTAAGTTGTCTCTAAATCCTGCTTAACAGGACCAGGGGTGTACAGCTGGCCCCAGCCCTGTACGTACACTAATACAGTTACAGACAGTTCACCCTGGTATTTAATCTAACTATGGATTTAGGCCTCTTTGCTCTATTGTCCCAGTACATTAAGCTGCCTGCCTATAATGGTATTACTCAAGCCTAAACTTTGTTTTCTGGTAAAGGTTTTTTTTAATATCAGTTTATAGACTACACATAGATTTATTGAGATTATTTATTTTCTAAACTTTGCTTTGCAGGAATGCTAGGTTTGATAAAATACACAAAATCCTGGCAGTAAAATGCGATATTTTAATCAATTGATTTTTTTTTCATCTATCTCCCTCTGCCCCCCCTCACTTCTGATTAACCAAACCTCCCTGGTGAATGGCTAATTGTCTCGTACTCCTCCAATTTTCCCTGCAAAATAACGAGCTGCGAGCCTTTTAGGTGGGAATGAGCAGAGTCTGATCAAAGAATAAGAGAGTACATATCCTGAGCAGACGAGGCTCAAATTAGTTTTTATGTTTTTTCATCTGCGAAGGATCCAGATGTTCAAGTCTTCACATGAAACAACAGATGAAGGTACAGATGAAGGTATAGAAAGGTCTTTTATAGCCACCTTTTCTGTGATTAATTATCAGCTTTTATAAACCTCAGCGATCAGATGTCTCACGCAGGTTCAAAATGTCCAGATGAATTTTATCTGTCTAGAGGAGGAACAGTGGCTCAGGACTGAGCAAAGTGAGCAGGGGATGCTGACACATGGCCTGAGGCCATGTGTCCTAATACAGCCCTGTTATATATTTGGCATTTAGGAAGGGCTCTCAGCTCCTTGGCTCCAAACGAACAATACAGGACGGATGCTCACTTCACTTCACTTTAAAAGAGGGGGGAAAAAACGAGAGGAAAAAAAAGAGTTTTTGTGTGTGTTGAGACAGAGAGAGCTGAGACAGAGAGACAGAGATAGAGATGCAGACGAACAGTATTGCTGTTGTAATCACTTTTTTCCTGAGGGCGGAGTGAAAGTTGATAAACAAGCATTTTGCAAAGAGTGCTGGCTGGGCTTTGCCGAGGTTTGCACGTAATGGGCAAAGTAGGGATGGGCTTGGAGGGGGGTAGCGGGTAGTTTGATGGAGGCTGTGGGGGGGTGGGGGGGTGGTCTCCGTTGGGTCCCCTTAGATACGGACATGCAGCCTTTTGTTGTCAGCGACTGTTGCTTTTAGTGTGCACATTGCACACACCATGGGTTCACGTACAGGACAGTATGTGCAGAGAAATAACTGCCACTGTATCTTTGAAAGCAACAAGAAGACAGAGGAAAAGGAAGGGATAATAGATAGGAGAAAATCACATGGGCAGTTCCTCTTTTTGCACTCTACAAAGGCCAGGGATTAGGGAGACCCAAGTTCACGTATAGAGGTTTATGTTTTGCTGCCCTCAAGAGCCCTGCATGTGATTTGAAAGAGCTATATCGCAGCAATCATTTTAAATTTGGAACTTTCATTCTGTTTTAAAATTCTAATTAGAATATTTTGCCTTGAATTTTCACTGCATAAACCATGATTTGTGAATGATTACTCTACCACAATATTGCCGCTTTAATTTACATTTTCAATAGAGTGGACTCAGAGTGCACTGACCCAAACCTTGGTCTGTTTGAGTGTAATTTCCTCTGAGATGTTAAGGACAGACACATACAGTAGTTGGCACATACAGAAAAGGAGTCATTATAAACTCAAGGGCACTCTTTCACAGCATTCTGCTGCCTGCTGCAAAGACGCGCAATCCATATAAAGGTGAAAGCTAAAGGGTACGCATGTTATGTATACATATATATATATATATACATCATAAAAAGAATCGCATTTCACTATACCAGCTCAGCGGTGCATAAAAAGAGAGCGGAGTGAGGGAGCGACATCCGCTTGTTTTGGAGTCTCGCAGCTGAAGTGTCTTACAGCTACACTAGTTGAAAAGTTCAGCCTTGGGCATTCATAGAAAAATACTCTGCACTCTCCCTGAACTTCGAGGGGGGGGGGATACGACCACCTCGACTGTTAGGAAAACTCTCTTGTTTTGCGTTTAGCACCCTCCAACATCTGCATCTCTTCTCTGAGAGAAGGAAGAATGGGAAAGGGATTTGTGATAGATTTAGTGTGTTTCTCCTGGCCGATCAGGAAGATGAAGTGAAGAGCTATTACCTTGATGAAAAAAAGGGGAGAGAGGGGGAGAAAAAAAGAGGCTTGATTTATGTATGATTCATTATTTACTGACCATTCTTCACCCCCTCTCCTCTTACAACGCCCATCCCCCATTTGCTTATATATGCACCCTGAAAAGCTCGATAAAAATGCGCAAATTTGATTGATTCTAATAGCAGACTGACAGGGACCCCAGCTGGGGCACTTAACCATGCCTCTCTGTGTGTGTGTGTGTGTGTGTGTGTGTGTGTGTGTGTGTGTGTGTGTGTGTGTACATAAAGCATACACACTGTTCCTTTAGTTAATAAAGGAGTGTCTGCAGCATGCTCGAGTGCCCCGACCTTCCCTCAAAGTAGCACCCCCACCCTCCCCCTCCTTTCTTTATCCAAACTGCTGCCCCATCCATTGGTGCTGATGCTGTTGATTTCATATGACAACTCCCCCCCCTCCTTTTTCCTCCCAAAATCTTACACCCCCCCCTCCTCCTCCTCACTCTTCCTTTCCCCTTTGGTCCCACCTCCCTGTTTGTTCTCTTTCTAGAAAATGAGTTTCGGGGCGAGCTGGTGAACCAGCGGTGGACACGAGGCGAGAGGACCAGCAGCCGCTGCCAGGCCTCCCAGAGACTGCAGAGCCGTCGACCAATCATGGTGAGTGACAAGACCCCTCCCCCCCAACCCCTCACCATCCCTCTTCACCACACCCGCCTTCCAACCTGATTCTGCTTCCTGGGCATTTCCCCAATCCCTAACTCAGCGGGGAAAGTTAAAAAAGGGTGGAAGCAGAGGGAGGGGAAGGGAGGATGGAGAAAAAGGCAGGCTGTGTGTGTGTGTGTTGGGGGGAGGGTGGTTGATGGCCACGCTGGACAGAAAAACATGAATCAAACAGCACATCAAATCTCCCGCTTGGCCCTGCCCATCCTCTGCCTCTGCCCCGCTCAGCTTAGTTCAGTTTAGTAAAGCTCAGCATGGCACAGCTCAGCGTTTTCCCGCTGCTGAGTTCACTTCACAGGATTTTTTTTTGTATTGAAACACAATCAAAAAAAGAAACTCAAAAGGATGTCCTTGAGCTGCTCATACTTTTTTGTCCATGATATTCCGCCTTATCAGCAGAGTAGAAAAACACTCTCTTCTACCACCTTTTTTCTTTATTTAACCCCCTCCGCCAACCTAAACCTCTCTTTCTTCAGTCTAAAACTTCTGACCTAAATTGCCACCATTTCAAGGTTAATTCTCCATTCTGAAAACATCTGGTCCTTTTTTCCCTGTGCATCACAACTCAGAGTGTGACACTCAACAAAGAGATGGAGGGATTGAGGAGAGATTGAAAGAGAGAGGAGTGGGGGTGGGGTGGGGTTGTTTTCCCCTGGGCCCAGTAAAAGTAGTTTTGCTTCCCTGTGATGGCTCAGGTTCATCTGAAGAGATGACTTTTATTGATTTGGTTTGATTTCTGCTGCTGAGGGAGCCGAAGAGAGGGAGGCGTTGGTTTCAAACACTACATCATGTGAAGCGGCCCCCCGTCTGTTTGGCCTGGCACTTCTGATATCTGTCACACAAGCTTCTTATTATCTTTTTAGACTTGTAGCAAACTGAGATGAATGGAACCGACTTAGGATTAGAGATGAAAAGATGTTTAGTCTTGAACACTGAAATCACATCGGGATGACTCATGCTGTAAATGGCAAACCTCTGTCAGCACACATACTCACATCTGACCCATTATGCAGTCACACATGCTCAGTCTTTTCGCATATGAAGTGAGAAACACGCTGTCTCCCCTCCTCCCGCCTCACTACTCCGCCCTGCCTTGTGTGAATTATTAAAGTGAAACTGTGGAAGGGCTCGGCGTGCGGTGATCCAACATGGAGGCTGCGCAGCGTGGTCTGCCTGTCGAGGGGGGAACTGTGTAGCACGCCTCTAATTGGCAGCTGCTGTCCGCAGGTAATTTTTGGAGATGTCAGTCTTCGTCGCCAGTTTGCTCCTCTCCAACTCCCCTCTCCACACCTCCACCCCACCTTAACCCCCTCCTTCCCTCATCTACTCTTGTAAACCTGAAAATGAATAAAAGAGTCATTTATGTGCACCAGGGGACGAAGGGTGACCTTCTCTCTGAAGTCATTGCCCCCAGCCAGCCATTTACATAGAGCTGTCAGAATGCAGAGCAGAGCTGGGGCCCTCCTGCACCGACCGTTGCACACAAAGAAGGACATAATTGATAATGTACAACACAGCCTGTAGGGATGAGCCACGTCTTCCTCCTCCTCTTCCTCCTCCCCCTTCTTTTTCTTCCTCCTCTGCTGCTGCTCCACACCACATTTCACACTAGTTAAACCCCAAGACGCACACACATATGCACATGCTACCATGCACGCATATACTGTACAGCGCTTGCATACGCACACTACCTCCTCTCATTTTCTCTTTTTCCTTCCGTCTTCCTCTGTTCGGCATAAGACGCTGCTGGTACTGTGCAGGCCCACCTACATACACTGTTCAAGGAGTCTTGTTAACAGACAACAAGGTAAAGGACAAGTTTTGAACATACATGAGAAAAGAACCCTTTGAAAGAGATTATGAAATTCAGGTGAATGCCTGCCTGGCTGCATCTAGATTCACTCGCTGTGACTTTGTGTTCATACAAATTTAATGAGCTGGAATTGAGAAAAGGGACAGGAAAAAGAGGAGAACTCAGATGTGCTTACCTATTTAAATGTGTGTAACTATGGTTACGCAAACATGAAAGCAATAGGGGCCCTTTTCAGTCCAGGTTTTGATTCATCTGATGACTATCAATATAAGGAGGAGGCAAAGGAAGGAGGATGAAAAAGTATGGGCGTAACAGTATAGTGTGTAATCTCTTCATGAAGGAGGAATGTGTGCTTTAGTCCCATTCACACACACACACACACACACGCACACACACACACACACACACACACACACACACACAAACACACATACTTCTCTCACACACTTATACTTCACTTATACTCATAACTCTCTCCCTTTCTCTTCTTCCCTGTCAAGTTACATTCAATCATGCAAAGTGGTTCACCAGCATATTTCGTATATCTAAAATCCACCTATGTTAGCATTTGATTCATCACCTTTTAGACTTCACTACCTCTCCAAATCACATTCACAGGTCAGTGTTGAATTCATCAGCATTCAGTGTTGCGACCGAATGCTGAATTTTTGTTTGAAACCCCTGTGGTTTGTGCTTTTACAGAAGGAGGGCTGCAGATGAAAAGACGACAGCAAAACCCCTTTTCTAGTTATAACATAGCCACTTAATTCCCCCTTATTTTTCTCTAGGGGTGTAAGAAAATATCGATACACAAGAGCAACTTGATATTATGTTTTGTGGTGCTGTATCGATTATCAAAAACACTATTGATCTGTAATTTGCAGTTTACATTCGAAGATTCATGGCAGTGTGTGTTTAAACCCCCAACCACTAGATAGCAGTGTTGTAATCTATCTTAAGCCATTTTACACCAACATATCACTAGCATAAAGGCATAAAGACAAAGTGCATGGACATCTGAGACATGCAGAGTTATGAGGGGTGCACCTTTAGCTCCTAAAATTAGATTAGAAAAACATCGCAATGTATTGCCTTACTAACAGCATTATAATATATTGAATCGTAACCCCTTATCATGATACCTATTGCATCGCTGGATTCTTGCCAATACACAGCCCTTCTCCACACATTGCTCATCTACACTCCCCACTAGTGGTAAATGAAGCAACCCGCCAGAAAAAAACATCGCTAAAAAATGTTGGCATTGTATGTGTCTGGAAACCACAGTTCTGTTATATTTGCATGTAATTATGTAGTTGATACATTGAAACGTTATGTTTAACTATGCTGTGTAGTGATTAGGTGTAGGCACAAAAACACTTGGTTATGATTATGAAAAGATCACATTTTGGCTACAAATACAACATTTCGTAGGCACTATCACGGCTGGAGAAGCAGTGATGTTTGTGTAAAATACAACTGCTTTTTGTGGCACTATCCCTGCTGGAAAAACAGCGACAGGTTGCTAAAAACCACCCATCCTTGGTGACTCGAGCCGCTATAATCACAGCAATGACTTGCTAAATCACATTTTCACTTTAAGAGTTGTCTGCAGCTTGGAAGATGTCTCACCTACATATCACGGCACGTGCCATCCCCTCCACCTCCTGATGACAAAATCATATACATGTAGTTCATATACTACATCACTCATATCACAAATATTGACACGATATGTGTGAAACATGCAAATGTAATGTATTTGTGGTTTGCATTAATATATCATGCCAATACTTTCTTTTAGCAACTGAGCTGGAAGAAGTGAATTGGTATCTGACTAAAGTAAAAGTGTTGGAGTTAAAATAATAAATCGATTAATCACTTTGAAGATTTCCAGAAAATTGATTTGCAACTGTTTTAATAATGTATTCATCAGTTACAATCATTCCCTGAAACCAGCTTCTCACAACAGAGTATTTGCTTTTCTTTGTCATATAGTATGATGCTAAACTGGGTTTGGACCTGTTGGTCAGAAGAAAATAAGCTATTTGAATATGCCAGCTCTGGTCCCCAGCCTTTTTTGTCAGGTGTACCCCCACAGCCCTGTTCATCAACACCACCATTTATTTCAACCGGTCATCCATCACTGTTGGCTAACTGTTGTAACTTTGGCTGCTTGGTGATCAGTTTTAATGCATTCTCAACATATGGTATTCATATGCAATAGGTGTATATGTGGATTTAAAAAAAATGTAACCCTATTTTCTGCTTTAATTTTTTCAAAGTATATGAGCTACCCCCAATCTTTCCACATATCCACATACTCAACTGCAGAAGTAGGCCCTAAGGTACTCGAGTACTTGTTATGCAGAAACGCTACCCTTTTGACTGCTGTGTTATCATATATCATATTATTTGATTATTACTGTGCTTACCATAATGCCTGAGCTGCATTTTAATGGAGGCAAGGCGGTTTCTTTACTACTTCACATGTTGGGCAGTATAATCATCAAATGTGGGGAAAACTAGAATCTGTAATGTAACTAGAAGTGTAGCTATCAAATAAATGTAGTCAAAAGTACAGCGATTCCCTCTGAAATGTAGTGGACTGGAAACATGCACACAGTTTAGGTACAGGCAGCTCAAAATTGAACTTAGGCCTTATGTACAGGTATACATATATTTTTGAAAATGGATATTTTCCTCTACGTTTTGGCCTCTCGTCCACATGCAAAAACTTCAGTTAAGAACTTCAGTAACTGTTTATCTGTGTGGATGTGTAAAATAGAGCATTTGGAAAACGATGATGTCATCTCCTCAAACGAGCCCAATGTTGCTTTGTGATATAAGCAAATGGCAGAAACATAAAAACAACAACAATGGATGATTACTGGGTTACATTTTGTTAACACGGTTGGTAATGACTAGATGGGTAAGGGCAAATAATAGAACAGTGGATCAATCTGGTAACTTCAGAAATTACATCACTTTACTGTAATGCAGCCTTTAAAACTAGGGAAAAGACAACACTTACGATATCCAAAAAAAATACGACAATATCTAGTCTTATGTCACAATACCAATGTAATATTGATTTATTGCCCAGCGCTATTTTGGACAGGCATAGTAACAAGTACAGACAGTTAAGTGAAAGGAAATGGACTTTGAACAACACACAGGCAGCTATTCACTTGTGTAAAGCAGAGCAGACACACACACACACACACACACACACACACACACACACACACACACACACACAAACAACACACACAAACACACATACAGAAAACTCTTCACTGCACACTCATCTGCTCCTCTTCCCACATCGTACTGTGAGTGGAGCACAGAAGGAGTCAACTGCTCCCTTCAGGCAGGGCACAACGCCGCTGCTTGTTGCACGACTTCTACATTAACAGCGCTGGATCAAAAGAGTGGTGAGAGAGAGAGACAGACAGACAGACAGACAGACAGACAGATAGAGAGAGAGAGAAACAGAGAGTGAGAGAGGAGCAGGCCAAGGAAGGGAGGGGCTTGCGCCTGCACCTGTACCTCCGGCCAAACACTAGACGCTAATGAATGAAGCGCAGCCCTTAACAACAACAACAACAGCGTGCTTCATCTTCCTCTCATCCCTCTTTCCCTCCTTCTTTTCACAAGTAGTCTATTAGCAGGAAAGGGGCATTGCCAAATAGAGAGAGGGAGAGGGAAAAAGAAGAAGAAGAGAAACAAGGCCCCCGTGTTTGAATCCCACTGTGGCGGTGCCAACTTGACTATAGAGAAGCAACAAAGCAGCTAAGTGCCTGGGCAAGGAGAGGGGAGGTGTAGGCAACTGGGGGGATAAAGGGGTTGGTTTGGAGGGGAGGTGGGGATGTACAGGAGGGAGGAAGTGTGAGATAGAAAGAGAGAAAGACGGGAGACCTGCGATATACAAAAAAAAAAAAAAAAAACAGTCCAGTAATCAAAGCTAATGGCTCCATTGTGTTTAAAAAGCATCTGATAGCTTTAGAGTGCACTGAGAGCAGCGCTGAGTGTGGAGAGGTAGTGCTCAGGAGGTGTGGCCGAGGGTCAATACGTGTCTGTGTGTGTGTGTGTGTACGAGGCAGCAGGGTTAACACCTGCTCCTTTGTGGCTTAAAAGCAGAGCCAGGAGTAAGCAGCGGCCACGACACACACACACACACACACACACACACACACACACACACACACACACACACACACAATTCTCATCTTAAAAGGGTTTATTATGGTGGCTTTTTAGCAGCCTGTGTGTTTTTGCGTTATTTTTACATTCAGCATAGTTAGGATTGTCAGGGCCGTGGCCCCTGTAAACAGAGGGACTGCCTGTTGCCTCTGCACAGTGTACAATCATGTGTGCCATTCAGGTGCAGGAAATTACAGGGAGAGTGAGGGGAGGTGTGTGTGGGGAGGGGATTTGAAAAGTAGCTTGAACAACAGGGTTTGTTTTCCTTTCCATACCGCGTGGCTTTTATTTCTGCCTCTTGTTTGATGAAGCAAGCAGGATGGAAGCCTCAGTATGTTTTTATTTTTTGGTGGGGAGAGATAACGACGGGTGAGAAGGGGATGAGGGAGCGATGTTTTGCGAGAATTAAAGATACGATCGTCTCTTTGTGTCAGTGTTACCTTTGGTGTGTTTCAATGGGAACATTCTGAGTGAGGGTTATTATAGCAGGTCTTTTGAAGCAGAGGAAGGACGATTACCTGTGGATGTGTGGTGGAATATAGTGAGAGCATTGAGAAATTACCACTGGTGGTCTCCTTTGTCTTTTCTGTTTCCTCCTCTACACACTCTCTTCTCCTCTCTCACTTTCTCTTTTTTTTGTCCTCTTCTTTCCATCCTAGATGAGTGTAGAGGGTGACGACAAGCGAACTCGCACTCGGTCCAAGGGAATCAGAGGTGAGTGTCATTTCTCTCCGTCATGTCAAGCCCTGTCAACTAAAGGTGCTTCCTTTGCGTGTGCATGCGTGGGCGCACACACACACACACACACACACACACACAAACAATGTCTAATACTCATTCATTCCCCATATGAATAGCAGTTTTTCTTGTTACAGGGTTGATACATTTCGCCACAAACGTCACACCACTAAAACATTGTCAGTATACTGACATTCTTAAATTCATCCTGGATAGTATTTAATCTGTTTTCATTGGATTCTTTGGTCAGTGCAAGGTGAAGCCGCTGCTGTACCAGACACTCGTTTCACCCAAGCCTTCAGCTAAACACTAGTAATAATGTTCTCTCAACTATATTTACATCTGGACCTTCTGCAGTATTATGCAGTATGATACAAAGAGTTATAATTACATTATAACACTTCATACCAACTTTATTCTCATCTGGGCCTCCTTGCATTACACACACAACCTCCTTTTTTTTAAAGATTATTTTTTGGGCCATTTTGCCTTTAATTGATAGGACAGTTAAGCGTGAAAGGGGGAGAGAAAGAAGGAATGACATGCAGCAAAGGGCCACAGGCTGGAGACGAACCCGGGCTGCTGTGGCAACAGCCTTGTACATGGGGCGTCTACACAACCTCCTTAAGGAAAAAATTGTGCAACATGAACCAATGAGCTGCTCTGACTTTTTTTGCATTAACTTTAATTTGTGACTTTTATTATCTCGTTCTATTTCTACCTCAGAGTTTGTCTTTTTTTTATTTAGAATTAGTACAAGCCAAGCTTCATTATTTGATGGTTTTAGGTACATGGTTTAAGTATGTTGCTTTGCATATTTTGTAGGCAGCTAAACTTCCACATATACACACATAATGAGAAAAGTGGTATCAGAAAGACATAGAACACAGAAAAGGGAGCACTTTATATGATTTCTAACTATTTCAGAAACCACCCACTTGTTGTATAATCCATATATAGCTATTTTTGTGGCATAAACATAGTATGCCAGTTTGTGTCTGTGCATGTTTTTGTCTCTGTACATATGAACATGAGTGTACAGTAAAGACAGTATGTGATTTTCCGTGTGTTGTCCTCATATTTGTGTGTATGCACTGTACATATTGATATGTGTGTGTGTTTCTTCATGTGTTTGTGTGTGTGTACAAGTGTGTGCGTGTGTTTGGTGTTTAGAAGCGAGACAGCAGAGAAACAGTTCACAGGGCGTTCAGAGCGCAGGAAGGCGTCCAGTCATTCCAACAGCATGATGAAAGACTGAGAAACCGAGATGCTGCACACACACTCGTCAACATTGTGTGTGTGTTAGTGTGTGTATTTTTCTACGCTCTTAGTGTATCTTGATACCCGCAGTCTTTCTGACATGTGATTAATGCATGTGATACCGGAGCCCAAACTGAATTCTCCAGGATGGTATTGTTTTCTCGTTTACTCCAAATGAAAATAGGATATTTCTCCAAACTCATTCTATCGCTCAACTCCCAATCGATGCCTATAGCCAGCTGAGAGCAATGTGTGTGTGTGTGTGTGTGTGTTGTTTGTGAGCAGAGGTTGATTTATGTTTTGAAGGCAATTACTATAAGTTGTCCCTGAAAGAAGTGCTGTTTTCTACTGATGAAGGCAGTTTTCCTTTTAATTTCATTTTGCCAATTATGATAACTAAAGTGCAACAATTAATCATGTTTTATTGCTGAAGTCTGCATATAATTGTCACTTTTTTCCTGAACAGCACGATGCAATTTGGCTGATTTAGGTTTTCTCCTCTGTGTGAATGCTTTCGCGTTGGCCTTTGTGTGTGTGAGTGTTATTCATACAGCATGTTTGCGCAGGCCAGCGCTTACACTCCTGTTTGTTTTCCGCTCACCTTTGTGAACATGTGTTTGTATGTGTGTATGTTTGCATGTAGATGTGTGTGTGTTTGTATGTGAGCTCATGAGTGTGTAGGTGGTGTTTTTTTTTTTCTTTCTCTCCTGATCATGCAGTCAGCAGTGTGTAAGCCTCTATGAGGAAGCCTCATGGGATTCGTATGCATTTGTGATTTATTGATCTGAGTTTCTTTTTAGCAGCAGCGCAGCTTTCTGAGCAGTCGTTCACCTTTGTTCTCCCTCTCTGTGTCTTTCTTCTCCTCCCCCCTTTTTCACTCCCCCTTTCCCTCAGTTCCTATTGAGCTCGTAGGACAAGAGCTGAGGTAAGGAAACACCTTCATCTTTGTGCAAATCCCTTTCATAAAGTTCTTTTATGTGAACCGTAGAGCACCCGCCGGCACTCGTAGACTCACTATCAGTACCTCTTTAGATGATACAGTGTATATATATATTTTTTTATTTCTTATCATCAGCACTTCTCAGCTCATGGTCAGTGCCTCCAATAGGCTGCTATTGATTTCTCACAGCCTTTTGCTATTTCCTGCTATGAACACATACAGTAGATGCAATGAAAGGTGCATATGATCTTTTTGCAATCCAATCGAAGGATACAGCACGAGGAGAGGGGATGGTGAGGGGCAGTGTTTTTGTTTTTCTGTTACTCTACCTTCCTCTTCTCTTCCCCTTTACAACCAAGGCAGCAGCTCTCAGGGCCTCACTTGTCATGAAGCCCATTGTCCTCTCCCCCTTCTAAATTATTTTTTTCATCCTCTCTCATTTTGTCACACTTCACCTCCGAGCATCGATCTGAGCGCAGCACTCCAAAAAAAAAAGCCTTTTGGTTTCTGGATTAAGGGGGAAAAAACAGTAGGGAGGGCAGAGTGTGCCTCATTTAAAATGCAAATGCAGCATTTTTTAATAAGTGAAATTAATAATAAGGATAATTGGAGTAATAAAGGGCAATTGCTGGGGGAAGTTAATGAGAATTGAAATGAGCCGTCCTGAGGGGTCATAGCAACCTGAATCAGAGGAGAGAGGGAGAGAGAGCAAGGCCTGATGATGATGACTGGTGAGAAGAGCAGAGCAGGGGAAATTACAGCAGGTCTCGGCTGATCCTTATCGCTCATAGTAACAGGATATAGGCCAGGGTTGATGTACGACATACAATATTATGTTCTCCCCGGCTTGATGCCACCTGCATTCATGCATTATGTGTGTCTGTTGGACGGATGGGGTGGGAGGGATACATATCTTTGTGCATGTGCATTTGTGTGACATGTGTGCTCAGTTTGCATGTCTTTGCTTTGCTTTGTTTATCTTAATTTACTCTGTTTATGGACCACGGTTATCATTGCTTCTGCATAGGGACTAAAATGCACCGTGTCTTAAACATAATCTCTAACCTCCATCCATCCCATCCAGCTGCCCCACCCCTGGATGCAATGGCTCTGGCCATATCAGTGGGAGATACTCACGACACAGAAGGTAGGGCAGATTATAAACCCACCCTCTGTCTGTCCTTCTTCTCTGTCTGTCTGTCCTCCTCGTCCTCTCTGCCTCACAGCATCTGCTTTTGTGGAAAATACCACTTGAGAGCTTGATATTTTTAAAGGAATATTTCAACATTATGGGATATACACTTTATTTGCTTTTGTGCCGAGCGTTAGATGATAAGACCATACCATTCACAAGTCTGTTTGCTAATTATGAAGGTACACCCAGCAGCCAGTTAGCATAGCTTACTGTAAAAACTGACTCTCTAGGTCTGTCCAGAGGTACCAAAATCCTCCATTTCACATGTTACAGCTCATTTAATCCACACAGAAACCAAAGTGTAAAAATGTGTTTTCATGGGGACTTCTGTACTGGACTATTTCTTGGTCCCTCATCATGTCACACACAGTTAGGACAAGGCTTCAGGAAGTCACCACCAGGCTTGCTGTTTCCAGTCTTGATGCTAAGATAAGCTAAGCTGCTGCTGGCAATAGCTTCGTATTTGCTATAGCATGAGAATGGCACTGCTCATATCTTTCCCTCAGTGCTGTGCAGTCCAGATTTTTTAGCTTGATTAAAAATGAAATATCACTGCAGTCATGTAAAAAAAAAAAAAATTAACGTCAAGGTTGTAGTAAAGAATAAGGTCAATTCAAGTCAAAAACTTAGACTAAAATAGAGCAGTTAAGAAAAAAAAAAAAACAGTTTAGATTTTTTGCGGAGCTGCTGCGATTAGACTTGCCTCTTTGCAAAAATAAGTATGGACAGCAAATATTAAAGGGTTAAAAACAAGCAGTTCATTGATTATATACATACATATATATATGTATACATATATATATGTGTGTAGAGAGAGAGAGAGAGAGAGAGAGAGAGAGAGAGAATAAAACACCACTAATGTTAGAATGTAAATGTTTAGAGCCTGAGATTAAATAATCAGCAAATAGCTGTTTTTCAGATCGCCCAAAAACCCATAGAGTCTCAAAATCTAAGCCAAAGTAATAAAGTTTTCAGTGGACAGCAGTGAAATGTGATTTCTTCAGGTTTTATTCAAGCTTAATTCTCCCACCCTCCTCGTCCGCGTCACTCGCCCTCAGAGACCTTGTGAGACTTGGGGCAGCTCACTGGCTTGTGACTCCTCTTTATTGAGGGGCAGATATTAGCTATCTGTTTACATGTGTATTCGTTCAGCAGGCAATTTCAGATGCACTTTGTTTATAGATCGTCCCTCAATCTCCCTCGGCATCTCCCAGGTGAGAGTAAGAGGGAGTTTATTGGATTTCACCCTCCACTGCCTCGCCTGCCCGCCTCCCTGTACAAGTTGTTCATTAAACGTTCCAGTCAATTGGCTGAGATTGGTTGTGATTTCTGAGTGAGCCGGCATGGCGCACCCCCAGGCCATGTGTTGACTTATGCTCTTTGCTGAAAGAACCACTCCATCCTTCTTCATGTCAAAACGCACAAACACCCTCCATGCTGCTTAAAGTCACTCATGGACATGATGAGGTGCATGAGGTTTTATTAGATAAGTGTGTTTGTGACTTGTGATTACAACCCTGTTTGCTATTCATGATCTTTCTTTCTCCATCTCTGTCTTTCTTTTCCTGCATTAGCATTCTGGGATGCCCCATAGCCAGAAAGCGCCGTCTAGAGGAAGCAGAGGCTGAGCAGGAGCAAGAGCAGGAAACAGAGCGGCCTGCCTCCAAGAGGAAGTCCCACCCCCTGAAACTGGCCCTGGATGAGGGCTTCAGCGCAGAGAGCGATGCCAGCAGTGAGGCTGAGGGTGACGTAGAGAAAGATGGAGAGAAAGCAGGAGAGACCAAGGAGGTGGAGGAGGAGGAGGCGGAGGATGAAGAGAGGGAGGCAGCTGTAGAGGAGGAGACAGGGGAGGTGACAGAGGACCTGATGCAGGATGGACAGGCAAATGGACTGGAGGAGATAATACAGATGGAGGAGGAAGAGGGGAGGGAAGAAGAAGAAGAGACATATCAGAAGGAGGAGAACACACTTGTAGCTGATGAAGGTAAACTTCCCCTGCTTTAGACAAGCAGCCTCTTCTTCACTGGTGAAAAAAAATAAAAAAATAAAAAAATAAATTCACAAAAGATAGATAAAAAAAAGAAGAAGAAAGAGATAAGAAGATATACTTTATAAATTCCTGTGAGGAAATACTTTTTTTTCCCACTTGCTGTTATTTTTACACATTACACACGCGCACACACACACACACACACACACACACACACACACACACACACACACACACAGAGACCTGAACACAAACAGTATGCGTGCATCAATGGAGAGATGTCAGAGCGAAGGGACTGCCCATATAAAGGTGCCCAGAGCAGTTGGGGGTCAGCACTTTGCTCAAGGGCACCTTCGTAGTGCTAGGAGGCAAACTGGCACCCCTCCAGCTACCAGTCCACACTCCGCACTTGGTATGTATGTGGACCTGAGTGAGCGACCCCTTCAGTTCCCAAGCCAGGTCTGGGCGGACTAAATTACTTCTGTCTGGTCAAAAATTGAAGCAGCAGGGACAGAAACATCCTGATTATAAGTCTCTTGTATGGTACAAGCTCCAAAAATACTAAATTCTACATTTCCCATAATGCAACTTAATACTGTCTCTCATTACATCCCTGCTTCTGAAATGCCCAGTTAATTCGATAACGTAACTATGACAACATCAGGGTATTTTTTTCTCTTCTTCTTTTTCGTTTTTTTCTCTCAAAAGTTTTTGGAAAACTCCTCCTGAGAAATACAGCTGTTTTTAAGTGGTAAATTCAAAACACATATGCATTATTTACAGTTCTTTGTTTAAAGGGGACCTGTTGTGCTTTTCCTTATTTTATGTCATATATACATATAATGCCAACTTGGTAACCGATGTTGTTCATTTCTCCCTGATTTTGGATCATATTCCTGCTGGAACATGTCCTGTTACAGTCATACAGTCATGTTTTTTCAAGGCATTAGGCATTAAAGCTTATGAGCATGTTTCTGTACAAACCCAAATTACAACTCTGAACCTGAAAATGAACATAATAGGTCCCCTTTAAGGTTTCCTTCGATCAACAGTTAGGATTAATTTTAATCTTAAACTTTATTGTGTATGTGTTAACTTGTGAAACTCTTTGTTGGTGGTATACAATTTATAAATGAGAGTCAGTTTCTAAATTATGTATAAATGAGCGTAACATCATTTACAGTTAGCATTTAGAGAGTGTTCACTAACATAGCAAAGTGTTTGCTGGATGTTGTAGTAAAGAAAATAATTGAAATCATTGAGAAGTGCCGTTACAAAAAATGCAAAAAAGTCCCTACACTGGTCTCCAATATTACAGGAGATAAGTTGCCATTCCTCCTAATGACCAGTAGGGGACTTTGTGAGTGAGTTTTTTTTCTGCCTGAACAGGCTGCTTTACATGGGAACACTGTCAAGGCAGGTGCTTTTACTTCACAGTGAATGACTTAGCAGGCAGAAAGGTGACGCCAGTGATGATAAAGACATTGCTGACAATAGCTTTCGCTCACTGCATGACTCACTTTTTCCTCTGTGTCACAGCTCTGACCTCTTCATCTCTGTTTCCACAGAAGAGGAGTGTGTAATCATCGAGCCCGAGCTTGAAGCAGCGCCACCTGCAACCGAGGAGTGTCAGTCTCCCTCCCAGAGCGCAGAAGAGGTGGCCAACTCTCTCCTCCACCTCGGCCGAGTCTCCGACAGCACTGCTCCAACTGTGGCCCCTCAGCTGCCCGTTGCTGTGGAGACTCAGAAGGATGTCACTGTGGCGGCTGAACAGGGTGAAGAAGTAAAGGACGAGCAGAAGGAGGACATGAATGAGGGGGAGGAGGAACAGGAGGAGGTGGTACACAGAGTTCAAGCACCGGAAGAGTCATCTGTCCTGCCGAAGGAGGCAGCTGAAGTGGAGGAGGAGGAGTTGGAGGAGTTAGAGGAGTTGGAGGAGAAGGTAGAAGATGAGAAAGGAGAGTGCCCAGATGGAAGCAACAACGTGAGCCAGGAGAACCACCAATATCTGACCGAAGATGTCCACCACGAACAGATCAAAGATGATGATGAGGAGGAGGAGGAAGAGATGGCAGCGCCAGCGCAGCAGGGCCAGGGCACTCCAGCAGAAGAAGAGGAGGATGAGGAAAAAGATGAAGAGGACCACAGGGAGGCAAACCACATTCTGCCCATATCTGATGTGCCAACTGCCATCCGCACCATCACCAGCACCGCAGCAGCTCAGGGAACACATAATAAGGCTGAAGACCACAGGGCCAGTCCTCTGGAGGACTACAACCCACACAGGACCAGTCCCCTTGAAAACTACAACACCAACAGAGCCAGTCCACTCCACAAATATGATTCTCATAAACCTAGCTCACTTCAAAACTACAAGGCCAGCCCTCCTTTAAGCTACAGCTCCCACAGGGCCAGTCCGCTGGAGGACTACATTTCCAGCCTTAGAGGTGAGAACTATAAAATCCACAAAGCCGTGTCCTCTGCCTCTCCCGACATCATCGAGGTGCGATCAGATAGGTCGGAGGAGAGAGACTTTGATGATGTGGATGGGGACGACGAGCGCGATGATGACGACAGCCTGTCACAGCGTTCCACGGTGACGGACGAGTCGGAGATGTTCGACATAACCCGAGGGAACCTGGGCCTGCTGGAGCAAGCTATTGCCCTGAAGGCAGAGCAGGTGAAGCCAGCTGGGCCCAGAGAGCTGCTTCGTGCCCCAGATATCCACCACCAGCGATACTTCACCATGGATGACAGGCCCAAGCACCTGGACATCATCCGCAAGAGCTACTTCAGCAAAGGTAGGGCAGAGGGAAGGAACAAATAGGGGAGGGCAGAGATACAACATGTACTGAGACATGAAGGTTGCTTGAGGTAGGCAATACATCTGGAACATTTAGTCCGCTTTGTTTATGTATTCTTTTAAAGCTGCGTTAGCATCATATGGCATTGCTGCTACAAGCAGGGTCATCACCTTGATGGTAAATTCAAAGACACTCCAACATCTGAGATTTGATATTTACCTTGTGGAAAATCATATTCAGAGAACATATCAATATACATTTAGTCGCACGTAGACAACCCGCAAAAATATTTCATAGAGGTGCAGATAGGGAAACTAAAAATCTTGGGGTGGCATACCAAAACCTAAAGCCATAAGAGAATTTCAGTAATTCACTTATACTGTTCAAGCATATAGGCTAGTTGAAAACTGCCTATATGTCAATGTGAGTGTTATAAAATCATATCCTTATATAACTTGGTTTCTTGTTTTACAGTTTATGTTCCTAATTATCTGATGTCCATAGAGGCACAGTTAACATTTAAGTTACACAACAATCCTGTTTTAATATGTTATGTATCTGTATATACATGTATTAGAAGATTTATTGTTCATCATACAGGCAGGTTTTCCTTTTTTTAAAAAAAAAAAAAAAGACAAAAAATACAGCTTTAATTTAAAGTAGTACATTGATTGTAAATCACAAAACACTTATGGTGAACAGGCTTTCTCATGTTTAAGGGAGACTCGTATGTGCCCATATAACTCATTTTCATTCTGATATTTTGAGGTGAGAGTTCAAAGGACCCTTTGAAAAATGGCCATGCCAGTTGTTCCCTCACCAAAATTTAACCTTACAGTAGAGCATTATTGAGCTCCCTTCCTGACAAGCTGTGTTAAAGTGTTTGATACCAATGGATGCCTTAGGTTGTCAGGTTTGCAATATACCATAGATTCACGATAGCTTAAAAAATGTCTCTTAAACAGCCTCTTAAACACAGTAATGTCAGCCACCAGGTATTTTTTGCAATTGTCCCACCCACCACAGCACATATATGAGGGTCCAGAAATGTAGAAATTCTGGGCTAATACTGATGTTTAAAATAACAATTTGGCCGATACTGATGTCCTTATTTCATTTTTGTTGCTGTTTAAGTTGTTTTCTACACTTTTGTGCCTGGAAAATGAATCTCCATTATAAACAAAATAATGTGAGCTGTTTAAATTCAGCCTTTCTTTACACTATATTTGAATGAGCACAAATTCAATCATACAAATTTATGAAAGCCATATAACCTTTTTTCACATGAAAAAATTCTAAAACTAAAACTGATCCTTTTTTCAGATCCTTTTTACTAAATAAAATATAAACCATTCAAGTTTCTAAAACTAAGTTTTATAAGATTAAGATTTACCTTCAGATTTACCTCCAGTAGCTCAGTAAATACTGAGAGCGGCCCATGTGCAAAGGCAGTGTCCCAACCACAGTGGCTACATCAATTCCAGCCTGCAGCCCTTTGCTGCATGTCATCCCCGTCACTCCCCCTTTCACGCTTCAAAACTGTACTGTCATTAAAGCCCCCCCCCCCCCCCCCCCCAAAAAAAAAATCTTTTTAAAAAATTACCTTCATGCAATACTCACTTTCACTGAATACAGCATGAATGCATAATGTAACCCAGTGCAATCTGTGTTAGCTGTTAGTTGCGGCCTAGCTTCCCTAGGCCCTAGCCGTTTAGACTAGCTTCCCTCCAGCAGATTTAAACATGGATGTGTTCTTCACAATTTTGCATAATCAGGAAAACAATAGGCTGCGTCCTCAGATACGTCAAGAGTGAGTTTACTGTGTCTTTACGTCCCAAAGGCATCCTGTAGAAATTCTCTGTTCATCCCAAACACGTTTTTTATTGTCCCGGCGAAGACAGGAAGTTGTTAGTCTGGAGCCCTGATTTTTAGCCTGCGCAAAATCGATGTGACACAACAGAAAAACATTGGTCGCTGCCGTTGGTGAATATCTTCCTATGCTAATAGGTCGATGGTCGTCAACAAGGACAATAGCCGAAACCAATGTGCAGCCAATACATCAGTGCATCCCTACAGAGAACGATGTTGTAAACCAGCACATGTGCTGAATATAATGTTGGGAGCAGAGCATATAAATAAACACAGTGTACCAAATAAACAGTGATGAGTCACCGTTTAGTTCCTCCCTTCTCCATTGTGTTGTGGATGAAGTGGTTCCAGCTGAATAGACTTCCATGAAGAGTGAAGAGGAAGTGCTTACAGAGAGAGGGTGAGAAGGGACAACAGCAAGAGAGGGAGCGTGAGAGAGACGACAACACGCTAGAGAGAGAAAGATGAGAGAGAAAGGAAGAGCGCAGGTTGTTCCACAGTCAGCGCTGGAGTGTTTGTTTACATGCGGCATGTGTTCGGGCCTTGTATTTCACAGTTGGCATGTTGCCCACTTGTCATGCTCCTCGCAGTATAGCAGTAGTGTGATTACATGCCTGGTAGTGCTGCCCTCTCCTTGGCCTCAACTCCCTCCTGTGGTGACATTCCTGTTCTGCTCAACGCTAATTAGGAGATGCATGTCTCGTTAACATTCAATTTGAAGGCCAGTAGAGCATTGCACCATCGTCTTGCTCCTTTTCCCTGTCTCCAGTGCCACCAATAGTGGCTTGCCATACCTCCAGTAGCAGTAGGGAGGAGTAGGCATCTTTAATTATGTGTAAATTAGAGTTGGGTCATTTGTTCCTGATTTTTTTTATTTTTAGGTGTTGTTGTTCAAGATCTGAACAAGATCCTTGAAAATCAGACAATGTAGCAAAGAGGGGAGAAAATCATCAAAGCGTACAGTAGAAGCAGGTCAACATTGTTCGGGTTAACTTTGAAAAGCTGTAATGTTTCTTTTATTTGTCAGTATTTCATTTCAAAAATCACACAAAACACATTTAGACTAATGCATAAAACACCTTTTACGTTTACAGAGATACATAAGACACAAGGAGCGGATACAGATGGTGTCGCTTTTGTACAGCTGTCTGAAATACGTCTAGATTTCATGCTCAGCCAAGCAGACTGTCTGATGGCATTAACCACTTGCTTTTGTCCTCCTTATTCATCCCACCTTCCCCTCTCCTCATATCTCTCCTTCCTTCTCTGTCCCTCTCACCACCCTGCTTCTCCTCTCCTCTCTCCTTTCCTCCTCCTTTCTCCCTCCATCCTCTTCTCTGCCTCTATCCAGAGAGCAGCAGGCCAGAGAAGAGGGAGATCAAGTGTCCCACCCCGGGGTGTGATGGGACAGGTCACGTGACCGGTCTTTACCCCCACCACCGCAGCCTGTCAGGCTGTCCGCACAAGGACAGGATCCCCCCGGAGAGTGAGTGTTCTTCAGCTGCTTAGAGGATGAAAATAAGCATAAGCACAGAGAAAGGAAAAAGTGACAACAGAGGGCAGTTTGACAGTGACAGAAACACACTACCTCTCCTCAAAGACAGTGGAGTTAGACATGGAGTATTGTAATATCAAGTTAATCTTGATTTTTAATCTGATCTGATCCGATCTCAGCAGCCGCTAAATATCTCACTTTGATGCTTTTAGTATTACCGGGCTTTTCACTCTTTTCAAACTGCTGCTGGAGGATACAGACAACCACATAAAAACTAAAAGGTAAAAAAAAAAAAGTCAACAGGCTACCAAAATTTTAAATAGTTTGGATTTGGTTCACTGACTTGATTCTCAAAACATATGCAGATAGGAATCTGCAGTGTGTTTTTCCTGCCGAGACCCATCTTTCCATGTGATTGGAAAGATACTTGGTACATACTTATTAGAGGCCATCTTACTGTAGCCATGACTACAGGTCCATTAAATGTCCAGCTCCCTGCTATTCCCTGATTAAGGTTCACCTCATATTCCTGCTGGTATTTATACAAAACTTAGAAGGGGCAGAGGAGGTCAGAAAAGAGGGAGAGATTTTCATGTTGCTGTTAGTGTAGGTATAGTTTTTGGGAGAGCATAGAATATTTTTCTCATTCCAGATTTATTTTTTGTTTCAAAATGTATTGTAAAAGAAAAAAAGGTGATTGCTAACTGGATAGAGTTGTCTTCCTTTGCCTTGTGGATTAGCAAGCTGTGGACTTTAACTATTTACAGATGGGGATTCATGCTGTGTTCCATGTACCTCGAAAGTCGAAGATCAGAACTGTGATTGACATTGCACCCAAGCTGACTGCATTCTAGTACAACAAGTCAGAAAACCAAGATGTTGTTAGCAATACCAATTCTAGCTAGATGAGCTATTGATAGCATTACCAGTTGATAAATATGCATTAAGTTGTTTTTTTGTGCATATGAACAGTGTAGCAATGTGTCCACAGTTTAGACAGGCCTACTTGGCACAGGCCCAGGGGCCCAGTGTCAGGGGGACCTCCTGGCCTTCACCTGCAAAATGTCACTCAGATAAACACATAAACACAAAGACCTCAAAGAGATGCAAAGGAACTTCAAAGAAACACCAAATAACTACAAAAATGGGCAAAACAACCACATAGAGAAACAAAACTGTCACAAAGAGACACAGAACCACAAAAAGATACATAATGACTACAAAGAAGCACAAAACCATCACAAAGTCTGTGTGATTTGAATCTGTGTAGGAGAGGCGGTGGGGCCCTTTACACATGTGTGCCAAGACAGAGGTTCTAATAAACAATAAATCACGACAGCCTTCACCACTGTTAATGCCATCTTGGATTCTGAGATCAGGGTTAGCGAGGTTCCTCTGACTTTCTGAGTTGAAAATCAGACTTCAGGGGGCATTCCAGCGAAAAATGTGGAAAGTTTGACTTTCCAGTGCAAATGGAAAGCACCATAACTTTTAACATTTTACTGTTTGACACACCTTTTTGCAAGGAAACACGGCCCTTTTATTAGTTGAGTTTTGACAGAAAGCCAGACACGCGACCTCAAACATGAATGGCTATAACATCATGTGATCTAATTCAACTTTATTTGTATCATTTATGATCTTTGGGTGGGATTAAATATATTCAAGCGGGTGCCAAAGAGTTGTAACTTTTTAGTAGCTCTTTGTTAAAAAAGAGTAGCTGGAATATTCAATATTTTGTTATGTTCGCCATAGTTGAGACAAGGAGAAAATATTTATAATCCTGGGGTGTGTCTTTTCTTCTAATAACACAAAATAAAAAGATTCAACCCTTCTCCCAACCCATTCGCATACATTCCCTTACATGAAAAGAGTATTTCAAATAGTTTAATTTAGATTTAGATTTTCTCTGACGCTGTGATTGTGTGTTTGTGTGTGTGTGTGTGTGTGTGTGTGTGTGTGTGTGTGTGTGTGTGTGTGTGTGTGTGGTCTTCTCCTCAGTTCTGGCCATGCATGAGAATGTGCTGAAGTGTCCAACACCTGGCTGCACCGGACAGGGCCATGTTAACAGCAACCGTAACACACATCGCAGGTATTCATACATACAATACGGTAAAGTCTCTGTGTATAGATCTCTATTTGTGTTTGACTGTGTGTATTTCAGCTGATAAGAGTGTTATGTGCAGGGCATGCATTTCCCTTTGTGTATTTGCAAGCTCATATATTCATATATGCAGGACAGCGAATGTGTCAGTCCACATCAGTGTGATGCAGATTTTACACGGTCAGCAACATGCTCTCCTTTTGATATTCCACTTTTGTCTTCTCCTCGATCCCTGCAGTCTCTCTGGATGCCCCATTGCTGCTGCAGAGAAGCTGTCCAAGAGCCATGACAAGCAGCATCTCTCTCAGCCAGGCAGCGAGCACCTCAAAGGAAGTCCCAACGACAGAGTGTTAAGGTCAGGGATCAAAAAAGTATCCAAATATTTACTTAAGGCATTTGAAGTAGTTCTTTTTAACCTCTCTTAGACAGTATGGAGCCCCGATGCTGACAACAGGCAGCAACATGTTACCTGACAAGTCAAATATGCAACAATACAATATTTAGGCTAATTTTTAATAAATAATTAAAATGGAGTGTAAAAAGAAATATGAAGCTTTTAACTTTAACATTACATCCAGTAGGTAGATGAAAAAGAGAAAGGCATGTCAGTTTATCAATGATCAGTTTTGATGAAACTGATTGGTACTGTTGGTACAACAGAATATACTACTTTCTAATGGCTTCCCTTCAGCAACAACCACAATGGAAATTATATGGGAAGGGGAAGTATGGGAAGTATGATTTCCTCGGAGTAAGAAGAAGAAGAACATGCAGCAAAATAATAGGGTCCTGGCAGCTTAGGCTGCCCGGCCCGTAATAAGTCTTGGGCCCAATCCAATACATCCCTTACACTTACACCTCAGTTTTTGCGCTTTTGCATCTAGGGGTAGGTTGTCCCACTTCTTGTTTGGATAGAGGTAGGGCTAAGTGTCAGGGCTACAGAGGCATACTCCAAACTGAGAAATTACCTGCAAGATCACTACACAGGCACAGAAAGAAACCCACAAATGCAATTCCTCAGTTAATAAAGATTTCAAAAATGACCTATAAGCCTCTGTTAAATTCAAGCCCTGGTTCAGCCAATGCTGATTAAGCCTATCACTGCTAAGGAAACCTCTGTCTGCAGCATACTGGAGTTTTTGTGTCTGGTGTCTGTGGTGACTTTACCATTCTGGTGCACTGGAAGTGAAGCTAAAGGGGGCAGGAAGAAGGCAGAGACCAGAGCAGTGGAGTATCAACTATTGCAGAATGGGTGCTTTAGAAACTAGTCCTTATTGGCGCAGGAAGACTTGAAGAGAGAGCTTTTGGTGGCGGAGGAGATGCAGCAAGCTCTCCTCTGGGCATACGTCATATGCACTTGTCAGCGGGGTTTGTGTCATTACTCTCACTGCTAGTGGGGGGGAGACAGAATTTTTACCTTAGCACCAACTATGTTTTTTCAGGTATTTTCAGTATTTTCAGGTTAGCTAGCTAACCATGCCGTCCTGCCATAGTCTGATTAGACACACACACACACACACACACTCCCATTACATTATAAGTGTAGGGAAAACAGGAAATGTTTCATAGGAAAAGAAGGAATTAAATAGATTATAAAACGTCTGCTGAGACCAAAAAAGAAGAAAATATATTGGATATTGGATATTAAAGGACATATAAAGAGTTTTTTTTTCTTTTTTACCAGTTGATTTGAGGTTATAGAAAAGTGTAAAGCTTTGAATGTGTTTGAATTTCTTTTTAAACTCAATTTAAATTATTCGATCAATGATATTGATAATTGATGCATTCAGTCATTGGACTTGTGCTACCCCTTAAACGTCTTTTGTTGATTAGTCGGGGCTCCATGGATAAGATGGTGAGTGACAGAACCATTGCACTGTATTCATGCCCACACCGGCCAAAGTGAACCTTTCACCTCCATTAAAGCTCTCTCCTCCAGTCCAAACCCCGCACAGTTGAATCTCTCTCAAGGTTAGCTACTTTCCTACTGAGCCACAGAGACAACGCTGACCTTGGTTAATGTGCCCCTCACCAGAGCTAAAGCTGGCCTGTGAATGGCTGAATATAGCGAGAGAGTCTTGAAGCATTCAGTATGGCGGTCCAGTCATTACTGTCACCTCAAACACTGAGATCTCTTTATCTTCATTCATCTCCCCAACTGGTCAGGCACCGTGATCACGGCCAGAAGAATGATAATTAACACAAACCAGACACTGGTATTATGCTAAGTCCACGCTCTTCCTCATTGGTATTTTAATTAGGGACCTCGACAGAGGACCCTCTTGTTCCTGTAGCGTTTATTATTATTAGGGGCCTCGAACGAAGGACGAGGTCCCCTCTTGTTCTTGTAGCGTTTATTATTATTATTATTATTATTATTATTAGGGGCCTCGAACGAAGGACGAGGTCCCTATTGTTCTTGTAGCGTTTATTATTATTATTAGGGGCCTCGAACGAAGGACGAGGACCCTATTGTTTTTGTAGCGTTTCTTATTATTAGGGGCCTCGAACGAAGGACGAGGTCCCTATTGTTCTTGTAGCGTTTATTAGGGGCCTCGAACGAAGGACGAGGTCCCTATTGTTCTTGTAGCGTTTATTATTATTATTATTATTATTATTCTTTCTTTCTTCCGCCGCGACTTTAAAGTGGATTTTGACCCTTTAAACATGCTTCAAAACTCACCAAAATTGGCATGTATGTCAGGACTGGTGAAAAATTTTATCTAATGAAGAAATTAATTCAAAAAGTGCAAAAATGGCTCTGTAGCGCCACCTAGAATGACAAATCACTAAATGGCCGCTGCTGCCAGTAGGAATGTCGTAGGAAGACCAAACCAAAACAGCCGTGTTCGTTTCATCAAGACCTACAAATCACGTGCTCGCACCAATGACCTAAATCCAACAGGAAGTGAGGTATTTCCCTTTCAAAGTAAAATTTTCCTCAAAAACAAGAAATTCCTTTAAAAATCATCTTCTCCTAAACCGTTCATCGTATCGGCCTCAAATTCGCACACATTATCGATCAATTGGTCCTTGTCAATTATTCTGCGTGAATTATCAGCCATTTGAAGGGTTTGGATTTATTGGCCTCTTCCGTGTGATGTGCTCCCTTTACCTCCTGACGACTTGTTGTGCCACCTAGGCACACAAAATGCCCGGTGCGACGGGTAGGAACCACTTAGAAAGACCAAACCAAAACTGTCGCGCGTTCGTCATTAAGACCTACAAATGTCGCACTGCAACCCCTGACCTAACTCCAACAGGAAGCGCACTGTTGTTGTTTGAATGTAAGATGGCGTTTTTGACAAATTCTGTCGCTCAAAGATTTTTTGCTCCTACACCGTTTATCAGAACTGCTTCAAGCTTTCACAAATTACAGATCTACCCCTGGTGAACATTACTTGCGAAGGATTTTGTCCTAACTTGAACGGTTTGGATCTCCCAAGCGTTTGCAGGTGCAGAGCACAACTCCTCATGATGATCTCTGTAAGAAAAGATGGGTGACAACACATCCTAAACTTGTGAGTGAGGCACATTTTTTTATTCCATAAACATACAAGCTTGATATCACTGCGTTCAGAACAAAATTATCTATCTGGTGATGCTTTCAGATTGAAAATGTGACTCACGGTTTGGCATCTAAAAGGACTAGTTTGTGAGATTTTCAGCCCATTCTGCTGTCTGCCTGCAGCCACATGCAGTCCTTAATTAGCATAACAAAAGCTGAAGTGTGAGTGTGTGTGTGTGTGTGTGTGTGTGTCATTCCTAATTTTCCTAAATAAATGCCTGATAGCAAAAATTTGTAACTACAACATTCCCTGGTGTAACTTTTTTTGCCTCATTAACAATTGGAATCAAATCTGTAGCTACATCTGTGCTGCAGATCATACTGTCTTTGTGTAAACAGGCATCAATCACCAAGAGCACACAACACGTGTGTTCATCTTAAAGGTATATTTTATCACAAAACTCTACATGTAAAACATCATTTACTCACTATTTATGAAAAATACAGTGTTGCAATGCCTATATGCTATGAAACTTTGTTATGTTTCCTTTTGAAATCAACATTATTAGGAGAAATACAGTTCCATTATTGACAATGCTATATCTCAATACACATGTTCCACAGCCAATTCATATTAAGCCTTGATCATAAATGTTTATAACATTGTTGTGTATACTTGAATATCTCAAAATTAATCAATTTCCTAAAATGTAACTCCACTGTAAACTTTTTCTAAAATTCTTCTATAATATTAATACTTTCAGTAGTGTCATTGTAAGCTGTCAAATGCTTCCTGCTGATGTTGTTATCATTAGTTATAGTCAACTCATCTTGAGTACATGGTCATTAATTAGCATAAAAATGGCTTCACAGATACGTGTGTGTGTGTGTGTGTGTGTGTGTGTGTGTGTGATTTCTAATTTTCAGATACAGACACACCAAAACACACACTCCAGTCCCTGTCCCCTTTCTCTCTCTCTCTCTCTCTCTCTCTCTCTCTCTCTCTCTCTCTCTCTCTCTCTCTCTCTCTCGTGTGCTGTTAGTGCATGTCACTAACTCGGCTGACTGCATGTCAGAAACTCAACCTCTTCTCCACAGTCTTTGTGCTCTACTACCTCACAGGTTAACTTCTACCACAGCACTGCTTGGATAGTGTGACATGTGAGGTGGTGCTATAGCTGTGGTGTCAAATGCCACCTGCTGATTTAGTTATCATTAGTCATTAGTCAACTCATCTTGAGTGCCTGGGCTGTCACCTAACTACGTGATTCTTAATTAGCATAACAATAGCTCCACTCTGACAGATACATGTGAGTGTGTATGTGTGTGTGTGTTTGTCTGTCTGTGTATGTGTGTGTCTGAGTGTGTCATACTTATACTCTCATTATACACATTTGATTATTGTCACGTATGTAAACCATTAGATATTAATATACTTTCAACAAATTGTACCACAATAACCAGAATTGAAATTATAATATTATTACTTTTATGAATGTTGTTGTAAGCTACTGTCATGACCATCTGTCCTACATCTCTCTCTGTCTCCCCTTCTGTTTCATTGGGTCTGAAGAACAGAGGGATGTTGTATGCTGTAAAGCCCTGTGAGGCAAATTGTGATTTGTTATATTGATTGCTTGATTGATTGATTGACTGACTGACTGATTGATGTCCTCATCAGTAGTTTGGTTTTCAGAAGCCATCAAAGTTCTACTCCCATGTCATGGATTCATTGTAAAAAAATGACCTTGCGTTCTATTGACATAACAGAACGCGACGCTCGCTTTCGACGTACGCCGGACCCCGAGATGGCGTGGGTCGAGGCCCCGTTCAACGCTGCTCGCAGCTTTAATTATTATTATTATTATTATTATTATTTTTTCTTTCTTCCGCCGCGACTTTAAACTGGATTTTGACCCCCTAAAACATGCTCCAAAACTCACCAAAATTGGCATGTATGTCAGGACTGGTGAAAAATTTTATCTAATGAAGAAATTAATTCAAAAAGTGCAAAAATGGCTCTGTAGCGCCACCTAGAATGACAAATCACTAAAATGGCCGCTGCTGCCAGTAGGAATGTCGTAGGAAGACCAAACCAAAACAGGTGTGTTCGTTTCATCAAGACCTACAAATCACGTGCTCGCACCAATGACCTAAATCCAACAGGAAGTGAGGTATTTCCCTTTCAAAGTAAAATTTTCCTCAAAAACAAGAAATTCCTTTAAAAATCATCTTCTCCTAAACCGTTCATCGTATCGGCCTCAAATTCGCACACATTATCGATCAATTGGTCCTTGTCAATTATTCTGCGTGAATTATCAGCCATTTGAAGGGTTTGGATTTACTGGCCTCTTCCGTGTGATGTGCTCCCTTTACCTCCTGACAACTTGTTGTGCCACCTAGGCACACAAAAATGCCCGGTGCGACGGGTAGGAACCACTTAGAAAGACCAAACCAAAACTGTCGCGTTCGTCTCATTAAGACCTACAAATCTCGCACTGCAACCCCTGACCTAACTCCAACAGGAAGCGCACTGTTGTTGTTTGAATGTAAGATGGCGTTTTTGACAAATTCTGTCGCTCAAAGATTTTTTGCTCCTACACCGTTTATCAGAACTGCTTCAAGCTTTCACAAATTACAGATCTACCCCTGGTGAACATTACTTGCGAAGGATTTTGTCCTAACTTGAACGGTTTGGATCTCCCAAGCGTTTGCAGGTGCAGAGCACAACTCCTCATGATGATCTCTGAGAGAAAAATGAGTGACAACACATCCTAAACTTGTGACTAAGGCACATTTTTTACTTCCATAAACATACAAGCTTGATATCACTGCGTTCAGGACAAAATTATCTATCTGGTGATGCTTTCAGATTGAAAATGTGACTCACAGTTTGGCATCTAAAAGGACTAGTTTGTGAGATTTTCAGCCCATTCTGCTGTCTGCCTGCAGCCACATGCAGTCCTTCATTAGCATAACAAAAGCTGAAGTGTGTGTGTGTGTGTGTGTGTGTGTGTGTGTGTGTGTGTGTCATTCCTAATTTTCCTAAAAAAAATGCCTGATAGAAAAAAATTGTAAATACAACATTCCCTGGTGTAACTTTTTTGCCTCATTAACAATTGGAATCAAATCTGTAGCTACATCTGTGCTGCAGATCATACTGTCTTTGTGTAAACAGGAATCAATCACCAAGAGCACACAACATGTGTTCATCTTAAATGTATATTTTATCACAAAACTCTCCATGTAAAACACCATTTAGTCACTATTTATGGAAAATACAGTGTTGCAATGCCTATATGCTATGAAACTTTATGTTTCCTTATGAAATCAACATTATTAGGGAAAATACAGTTCCATTATTGACAATGCTATATCTCAATACACATGTTCCACAGCCAGTTCATATTAAGCCTTGATCATAAATGTTATAACTTTGTTGTGTATACTTCAATATCTCAAAATTAATCAATTTCCTAAAATGTAACTCCACTGTAAACTTTTTCTAAAATTCTTCTTTAATTTTAGTACTTTCAGTAGTGTCATTGTAAGCTGTCAAATGCCTCCAGCTGATTCTGTTATCATTAGTTATAGTCAACTCATCTTGAGTACATGGTCATTAATTAGCATAAAAATGGCTTCACAGATACGTGTGTGTGTGTGTGTGTGTGTGTGTGATTTCTAATTTTCAGATACAGACACACCAAAACACACACTCCAGTCCCTGTCCCCTTTCTCTCTCTCTCTCTCTCTCTCTCGTGTCCTGTTAGTGCATGTCACAAACTTCGCTGACTGCATGTGAGAAACTCAACCTCTTCTCCACAGTCTTTGTGCTCTAATACCTCACAGGTTAACTTCTACCACAGCACTGCTTGGATAGTGTGACATGTGATGTCGTGCTATAGCTGTGGTGTCAAATGCCACCTGCTGATTTAGTTATCATTAGTCATTAGTCAACTCATCTTGAGTGCCTGGGCTGTCACCTAACTATGTGGTCCTTAATTAGCATAACAATAGCTCCACTCTGACAGATACATGTGAGTGTGTTTGTGTGTGTGTGTTTGTCTGTCTGTGTATGTGTGTGTCTGTGTGTGTGTGTGTGTGTGTGTGTGTGTGTGTGTGTGTCATACTTATACTCTCATTATACACATTTGATTATTGTCACATATGTAAACCATTAGATATTAATACACTTTCAACAAATTGTACCACAATAAGCAGAATTGAAATGATCATATTATTGCTTTTATTAATGTTGTTGTAAGCTACTGTCATGACCATCTGTCCTACATCTCTCTCTGTCTCCCCTTCTGTTTCATTGGGTCTGCAGAACAGAGGGATGTTGTATACTGTAAAGCCCTGTGAGGCAAATTGTGATTTGTTATATTGATTGCTTGATTGATTGATTGACTGACTGACTGATTGATGTCCTCATCAGTAGTTTGGTTTTCAGAAGCCATCAAAGTTCTACTCCCATGTCATGGGTTCATTGTAAAAAAATGACCTTGCGTTCTATTGACATAACAGAACGCGATGCTCGCTTTCGACGTACGCCGGACCCCGAGATGGCGTGGGTCGAGGCCCCGTTCAACGCTGCTCGCAGCTTTAATTATTATTTCTTCTTTTTTCCGCCGCGACTTTAAACTGGATTTTGACCCCCTAAACATGCGTAAAAACTCCCAAAATTGGCACGTATGTCAGGACTGGTGAAAAATTTTATCTAATGAAGAAATAAATTCAAAAAGTGCAAAAATGGCTCTGTAGCGCCACCTAGAATGACTGAATCACTAAAATGGCCGCTGCTGCCAGTAGGAATGTCGTAGGAAGACCAAACCAAAACAGTCGTGTTCATTTCAACAAGACCTACAAATCACGTGCTCGCACCAATGACCTAAATCCAACAGGAAGTGAGGTATTTCCCTTTCAAAGTAAAATTTTCCTCAAAAACAAGAAATTCCTTTAAAAATCATCTTCTCCTAAACCGTTCATCGTATCGGCCTCAAATTCGCACACATTATCGATCAATTGGTCCTTGTCAATTATTCTGCGTGAATTATCAGCCATTTGAAGGGTTTGGATTTACTGGCCTCTTCCGTGTGATGTGCTCCTTTTACCTCCTGACGACTTGTTGTGCCACCTAGGCACACAAAAATGCCCGGTGCGACAGGTAGGAATCACTTAGAAAGACCAAACCAAAACTGTCGCGTTCGTCTCATAAAGACCTACAAATGTCGCGCTGCAACCCCTGACCTAACTCCAACAGGAAGCGCACTGTTGTTGTTTGAATGTAAGATGGCGTTTTTGACAAATTCTGTCGCTCAAAGATTTTTTGCTCCTACACCGTTTATAAGAACTGCTTCAAACTTTCACAAATTACAGATCTACCCCTGGTGAACATTACTTGCGAAGGATTTTGTCCTAACTTGAACGGTTTGGATCTATCAAGCGTTTGCAGGTGCAGAGCACAACTCCTCATGATGATCTCTGTAAGAAAAGATGGGTGACAACACATCCTAAACTTGTGACTGAGGCACATTTTTTTATTCCATAAACATACAAGCTTGATATCACTGCGTTCAGAACAAAATTATCTATCTGGTGATGCTTTCAGATTGAAAATGTGACTCACGGTTTGGCATCTAAAAGGACTAGTTTGTGAGATTTTCAGCCCATTCTGCTGTCTGCCTGCAGCCACATGCAGTCCTTAATTAGCATAACAAAAGCTGAAGTGTGAGTGTGTGTGTGTGTGTGTGTCTCTGTGTGTGTCTCTGTGTGTGTGTCATTCCTAATTTCCCTAAATAAATGCCTGATAGTAAAAAATTTGTAAATACAACATTCCCTGGTGTAACTTTTTGCCTCTTTAACAATTGGAATTAAATCTGTAGCTACATCTGTGCTGCAGATCATACTGTCTTTGTGTAAACAGGAATCAATCACCAAGAGCACACAACACATGTGTTCATCTTAAACGTATATTTTATCACAAAACTCTACATGTGAAACATCATTTAGTCACTATTTATGGAAAATACAGTGTTGCAATGCCTATATGCTATGAAACTTTATGTTTCCTAATGAAATCAACATTATTAGGGAAAATACAGTTCCATTATTGACAAAGCTATATCTCAATACACATGTTCCACAGCCAATTCATATTAAGCCTTGATCATAAATGTTGATAACTTTGTTGTGTATACTTGAATATCTCAAAATTAATCAATTTCCTAAAATGTAACTCCACTGTAAACTTTTTCTAAAATTCTTCTTTAATTGTAGTACTTTCAGTAGTGTCATTGTAAGCTGTCAAATGCCTCCAGCTGATTCTGTTATCATTAGTTATAGTCAACTCATCTTGAGTACATGGTCATTAATTAGCATAAAAATGGCTTCACAGATACGTGTGTGTGTGTGTGTGTGTGCTTTCTAATTTTCAGATACAGACACACTAAAACACACACTCCAGTCCCTGTCCCCTTTCTCTCTCTCTCTCTCTCTCTCTCTCTCTCTCTCTCGTGTCCTGTTAGTGCATGTCACTAACTCGGCTGACTGCATGTCAGAAACTCAACCTCTTCTCCACAGTCTTTGTGCTCTACTACCTCACAGGTTAACTTCTACCACAGCACTGCTTGGATAGTGTGACATGTGAGGTCGTGCTATAGCTGTGGTGTCAAATGCCACCTGCTGATTTAGTTATCATTAGTCATTAGTCAACTCATCTTGAGTGCCTGGGCTGTCACCTAACAACGTGGTCCTTAATTAGCATAACAATAGCTCCACTCTGACAGATACATGTGAGTGTGTATGTGTGTGTGTGTGTGTGTGTGTTTGTCTGTCTGTGTATGTGTGTGTGTGGGTGTGTGTGTGTGTGTGTGTGTGTGTCATACTTATACTCTCATTATACACATTTGATTATTGTCACGTATGTAAACCATTAGATATTAATATATACTTTCAACAAATTGTACCACAATAACCAGAATTGAAATTATAATATTATTACTTCTATGAATGTTGTTGTAAGCTACTGTCATGACCATCTGTCCTACATCTCTCCCTGTCTCCCCTTCTGTTTCATTGGGTCTGCAGAACAGAGGGATGTTGTATGATGTAAAGCCCTGTGAGGCAAATTGTGATTTGTGATATTGATTGCTTGATTGATTGACTGACTGACTGACTGACTGATTGATGTCCTCATCAGTAGTTTGGTTTTCAGAAGCCATCAAAGTTCTACTCCCATGTCATGGGTTCATTGTACAAAAATGACCTTGCGTTCTATTGACATAACAGAACGCGACGCTCGCTTTCGACGTACGCCGGACCCCGAGATGGCGTGGGTCGAGGCCCCGTTCAACGCTGCTCGCAGCTTTAATTATTATTATTATTATTTTTTCTTTCTTCCGCCGCGACTTTAAACTGGATTTTGACCCCCTAAACATGCTCCAAAACTCACCAAAATTGGCATGTATGTCAGGACTGGTGAAAAATTTTATCTAATGAAGAAATTAATTCAAAAAGTGCAAAAATGGCTCTGTAGCGCCACCTAGAATGACAAATCACTAAAATGGCCGCTGCTGCCAGTAGGAATGTCGTAGGAAGACCAAACCAAAACAGGTGTGTTCGTTTCATCAAGACCTACAAATCACGTGCTCGCACCAATGACCTAAATCCAACAGGAAGTGAGGTATTTCCCTTTCAAAGTAAAATTTTCCTCAAAAACAAGAATTCCTTTAAAAATCATCTTCTCCTAAACCGTTCATCGTATCGGCCTCAAATTCGCACACATTATCGATCAATTGGTCCTTGTCAATTATTCTGCGTGAATTATCAGCCATTTGAAGGGTTTGGATTTACTGGCCTCTTCCGTGTGATGTGCTCCCTTTACCTCCTGACAACTTGTTGTGCCACCTAGGCACACAAAAATGCCCGGTGCGACGGGTAGGAACCACTTAGAAAGACCAAACCAAAACTGTCGCGTTCGTCTCATTAAGACCTACAAATCTCGCACTGCAACCCCTGACCTAACTCCAACAGGAAGCGCACTGTTGTTGTTTGAATGTAAGATGGCGTTTTTGACAAATTCTGTCGCTCAAAGATTTTTTGCTCCTACACCGTTTATCAGAACTGCTTCAAGCTTTCACAAATTACAGATCTACCCCTGGTGAACATTACTTGCGAAGGATTTTGTCCTAACTTGAACGGTTTGGATCTCCCAAGCGTTTGCAGGTGCAGAGCACAACTCCTCATGATGATCTCTGAGAGAAAAATGAGTGACAACACATCCTAAACTTGTGACTAAGGCACATTTTTTACTTCCATAAACATACAAGCTTGATATCACTGCGTTCAGGACAAAATTATCTATCTGGTGATGCTTTCAGATTGAAAATGTGACTCACAGTTTGGCATCTAAAAGGACTAGTTTGTGAGATTTTCAGCCCATTCTGCTGTCTGCCTGCAGCCACATGCAGTCCTTCATTAGCATAACAAAAGCTGAAGTGTGTGTGTGTGTGTGTGTGTGTGTGTGTGTGTCATTCCTAATTTTCCTAAAAAAAATGCCTGATAGAAAAAAATTGTAAATACAACATTCCCTGGTGTAACTTTTTTGCCTCATTAACAATTGGAATCAAATCTGTAGCTACATCTGTGCTGCAGATCATACTGTCTTTGTGTAAACAGGAATCAATCACCAAGAGCACACAACACATGTGTTCATCTTAAATGTATATTTTATCACAAAACTCTCCATGTAAAACACCATTTAGTCACTATTTATGGAAAATACAGTGTTGCAATGCCTATATGCTATGAAACTTTATGTTTCCTTATGAAATCAACATTATTAGGGAAAATACAGTTCCATTATTGACAATGCTATATCTCAATACACATGTTCCACAGCCAGTTCATATTAAGCCTTGATCATAAATGTTATAACTTTGTTGTGTATACTTCAATATCTCAAATTAATCAATTTCCTAAAATGTAACTCCACTGTAAACTTTTTCTAAAATTCTTCTTTAATTTTAGTACTTTCAGTAGTGTCATTGTAAGCTGTCAAATGCCTCCAGCTGATTCTGTTATCATTAGTTATAGTCAACTCATCTTGAGTACATGGTCATTAATTAGCATAAAAATGGCTTCACAGATACGTGTGTGTGTGTGTGTGTGTGTGTGTGATTTCTAATTTTCAGATACAGACACACCAAAACACACACTCCAGTCCCTGTCCCCTTTCTCTCTCTCTCTCTCTCTCTCTCGTGTCCTGTTAGTGCATGTCACTAACTTCGCTGACTGCATGTGAGAAACTCAACCTCTTCTCCACAGTCTTTGTGCTCTAATACCTCACAGTTAACTTCTACCACAGCACTGCTTGGATAGTGTGACATGTGATGTCGTGCTATAGCTGTGGTGTCAAATGCCACCTGCTGATTTAGTTATCATTAGTCATTAGTCAACTCATCTTGAGTGCCTGGGCTGTCACCTAACTATGTGGTCCTTAATTAGCATAACAATAGCTCCACTCTGACAGATACATGTGAGTGTGTTTGTGTGTGTGTGTTTGTCTGTCTGTGTATGTGTGTGTCTGTGTGTGTGTGTGTGTGTGTGTGTGTGTGTGTGTGTCATACTTATACTCTCATTATACACATTTGATTATTGTCACATATGTAAACCATTAGATATTAATATACACTTTCAACAAATTGTACCACAATAAGCAGAATTGAAATGATCATATTATTGCTTTTATTAATGTTGTTGTAAGCTACTGTCATGACCATCTGTCCTACATCTCTCTCTGTCTCCCCTTCTGTTTCATTGGGTCTGCAGAACAGAGGGATGTTGTATACTGTAAAGCCCTGTGAGGCAAATTGTGATTTGTTATATTGATTGCTTGATTGATTGATTGACTGACTGACTGATTGATGTCCTCATCAGTAGTTTGGTTTTCAGAAGCCATCAAAGTTCTACTCCCATGTCATGGGTTCATTGTAAAAAAATGACCTTGCGTTCTATTGACATAACAGAACGCGATGCTCGCTTTCGACGTACGCCGGACCCCGAGATGGCGTGGGTCGAGGCCCCGTTCAACGCTGCTCGCAGCTTTAATTAGGGGCCTCGAACGAAGGACGAGGTCCCTATTGTTCTTGTAGCGTTTATTATTATTATTATTATTTATTATTATTTTTTCTTTCTTCCGCCGCGACTTTAACTGGATTTTGACCCCCTAAACATGCTCCAAAACTCACCAAAATTGGCATGTATGTCAGGACTGGTGAAAATTTTATCTAATGAAGAAATTAATTCAAAAAGTGCAAAAATGGCTCTGTAGCGCCACCTAGAATGACAAATCACTAAAATGGCCGCTGCTGCCAGTAGGAATGTCGTAGGAAGACCAAACCAAAACAGGTGTGTTCGTTTCATCAAGACCTACAAATCACGTGCTCGCACCAATGACCTAAATCCAACAGGAAGTGAGGTATTTCCCTTTCAAAGTAAAATTTTCCTCAAAAACAAGAAATTCCTTTAAAAATCATCTTCTCCTAAACCGTTCATCGTATCGGCCTCAAATTCGCACACATTATCGATCAATTGGTCCTTGTCAATTATTCTGCGTGAATTATCAGCCATTTGAAGGGTTTGGATTTACTGGCCTCTTCCGTGTGATGTGCTCCCTTTACCTCCTGACAACTTGTTGTGCCACCTAGGCACACAAAAATGCCCGGTGCGACGGGTAGGAACCACTTAGAAAGACCAAACCAAAACTGTCGCGTTCGTCTCATTAAGACCTACAAATCTCGCACTGCAACCCCTGACCTAACTCCAACAGGAAGCGCACTGTTGTTGTTTGAATGTAAGATGGCGTTTTTGACAAATTCTGTCGCTCAAAGATTTTTTGCTCCTACACCGTTTATCAGAACTGCTTCAAGCTTTCACAAATTACAGATCTACCCCTGGTGAACATTACTTGCGAAGGATTTTGTCCTAACTTGAACGGTTTGGATCTCCCAAGCGTTTGCAGGTGCAGAGCACAACTCCTCATGATGATCTCTGAGAGAAAAATGAGTGACAACACATCCTAAACTTGTGACTAAGGCACATTTTTACTTCCATAAACATACAAGCTTGATATCACTGCGTTCAGGACAAAATTATCTATCTGGTGATGCTTCAGATTGAAAATGTGACTCACAGTTTGGCATCTAAAAGGACTAGTTTGTGAGATTTTCAGCCCATTCTGCTGTCTGCCTGCAGCCACATGCAGTCCTTCATTAGCATAACAAAAGCTGAAGTGTGTGTGTGTGTGTGTGTGTGTGTGTGTCATTCCTAATTTTCCTAAAAAAAATGCCTGATAGAAAAAAATTGTAAATACAACATTCCCTGGTGTAACTTTTTTGCCTCATTAACAATTGGAATCAAATCTGTAGCTACATCTGTGCTGCAGATCATACTGTCTTTGTGTAAACAGGAATCAATCACCAAGAGCACACAACACATGTGTTCATCTTAAATGTATATTTTATCACAAAACTCTACATGTAAAACACCATTTAGTCACTATTTATGGAAAATACAGTGTTGCAATGCCTATATGCTATGAAACTTTATGTTTCCTTATGAAATCAACATTATTAGGGAAAATACAGTTCCATTATTGACAATGCTATATCTCAATACACATGTTCCACAGCCAGTTCATATTAAGCCTTGATCATAAATGTTATAACTTTGTTGTGTATACTTCAATATCTCAAAATTAATCAATTTCCTAAAATGTAACTCCACTGTAAACTTTTTCTAAAATTCTTCTTTAATTTTAGTACTTTCAGTAGTGTCATTGTAAGCTGTCAAATGCCTCCAGCTGATTCTGTTATCATTAGTTATAGTCAACTCATCTTGAGTACATGGTCATTAAAGCATAAAAATGGCTTCACAGATACGTGTGTGTGTGTGTGTGTGTGTGTGTGATTTCTAATTTTCAGATACAGACACACCAAAACACACACTCCAGTCCCTGTCCCCTTTCTCTCTCTCTCTCTCTCTCTCTCTCGTGTCCTGTTAGTGCATGTCACTAACTTCGCTGACTGCATGTGAGAAACTCAACCTCTTCTCCACAGTCTTTGTGCTCTAATACCTCACAGGTTAACTTCTACCACAGCACTGCTTGGATAGTGTGACATGTGATGTCGTGCTATAGCTGTGGTGTCAAATGCCACCTGCTGATTTAGTTATCATTAGTCATTAGTCAACTCATCTTGAGTGCCTGGGCTGTCACCTAACTATGTGGTCCTTAATTAGCATAACAATAGCTCCACTCTGACAGATACATGTGAGTGTGTTTGTGTGTGTGTGTTTGTCTGTCTGTGTATGTGTGTGTCTGTGTGTGTGTGTGTGTGTGTGTGTGTGTGTGTCATACTTATACTCTCATACACATTTGATTATTGTCACATATGTAAACCATTAGATATTAATATACACTTTCAACAAATTGTACCACAATAAGCAGAATTGAAATGATCATATTATTGCTTTTATTAATGTTGTTGTAAGCTACTGTCATGACCATCTGTCCTACATCTCTCTCTGTCTCCCCTTCTGTTTCATTGGGTCTGCAGAACAGAGGGATGTTGTATACTGTAAAGCCCTGTGAGGCAAATTGTGATTTGTTATATTGATTGCTTGATTGATTGATTGACTGACTGACTGATTGATGTCCTCATCAGTAGTTTGGTTTTCAGAAGCCATCAAAGTTCTACTCCCATGTCATGGGTTCATTGTAAAAAAATGACCTTGCGTTCTATTGACATAACAGAACGCGATGCTCGCTTTCGACGTACGCCGGACCCCGAGATGGCGTGGGTCGAGGCCCCGTTCAACGCTGCTCGCAGCTTTAATTATTATTATTATTATTATTATTATTATTATTTCTTTCTTCCGCCGCGACTTTAAAGTGGATTTTGACCCCCTAAACATGCTTCAAAACTCACCAAAATTGGTACGTATGTCAGGACTGGTGAAAAATTTTATCTAATGAAGAAATAAATTCAAAAAATGCAAAAATGGCTCTGTAGCGCCACCTAGAATGACTGAATCAGACTGAATCACTAAAATGGCCGCTGCTGCCAGTAGGAATGTCGTAGGAAGACCAAACCAAAACAGCCATGTTCGTTTCATCAAGACCTACAAATCACGTGCTCGCACCAATGACCTAAATCCAACAGGAAGTGAGGTATTTCCCTTTCAAAGTAAAATTTTCCTCAAAAACAAGAAATTCCTTAAAAATCGAACTACTCCTAAACCGTTTATCGTATCGGCCTCAAATTCGCACACATTATCGATCAATTGGTCCTTGTCAATTATTCTGCGTCAATTATAATTCATTTGAAGGGTTTGGATTTACTGGCCTCTTTTGTGTGATGTGCTCCCTTTACCTCCTGACGACTTGTTGTGCCACCTAGGCACACAAAAATGCCTTGTGCGACGGGTAGGAACCACTTAGAAAGACCAAACCAAAACTGTCGCGTTCGTCTCATAAAGACCTACAAATGTCGCGCTGCAACCCCTGACCTAACTCCAACAGGAAGCGCACTGTTGTTGTTTGAATGTAAGATGGCGTTTTTGACAAATTCTGTCGCTCAAAGATTTTTTGCTCCTACACCGTTTATCAGAACTGCTTCAAACTTTCACAAATTACAGATCTACCCCTGGTGAACATTACTTGCGAAGGATTTTGTCCTAACTTGAACGGTTTGGATCTCCCAAGCGTTTGCAGGTGCAGAGCACAACTCCTCATGATGATCTCTGAGAGAAAAATGAGTGACAACACATCCTAAACTTGTGACTAAGGCACATTTTTTAATTCCATAAACATACAAGCTTGATATCACTGCGTTCAGGACAAAATTATCTATCTGGTGATGCTTTCAGATTGAAAATGTGACTCACGGTTTGGCATCTAAAAGGACTAGTTTGTGAGATTTTCAGCCCATTCTGCTGTCTGCCTGCAGCCACATGCAGTCCTTCATTAGCATAACAAAAGCTGAAGTGTGAGTGTGTGTGTGTGTGTGTGTGTGTCATTCCTAATTTTCCTAAATAAATGCCTGATAGCAAAAATTTGTAACTACAACATTCCCTGGTGTAACTTTTTTTTGCCTCATTAACAATTGGAATCAAATCTGTAGCTACATCTGTGCTGCAGATCATACTGTCTTTGTGTAAACAGGAATCAATCACCAAGAGCACACAACACGTGTGTTCATCTTAAAGGTATATTTTATCACAAAACTCTACATGTAAAACATCATTTACTCACTATTTATGAAAAATACAGTGTTGCAATGCCTATATGCTATGAAACTTTGTTATGTTTCCTTTTGAAATCAACATTATTAGGAGAAATACAGTTCCATTATTGACAATGCTATATCTCAATACACATGTTCCACAGCCAATTCATATTAAGCCTTGATCATAAATGTTTATAACATTGTTGTGTATACTTGAATATCTCAAAATTAATCAATTTCCTAAAATGTAACTCCACTGTAAACTTTTTCTAAAATTCTTCTATAATATTAATACTTTCAGTAGTGTCATTGTAAGCTGTCAATGCCTCCAGCTGATTTTGTTATCATTAGTTATAGTCAACTCATCTTGAGTACATGGTCATTAATTAGCATAAAAATGGCTTCACAGATACGTGTGTGTGTGTGTGTGTGTGTGTGTATGTGTGTGTGTGTGTGTGTGTGTGTGTGTGTGATTTCTAATTTTCAGATACAGACACACCAAAACACACACTCCACTCCCTGTCCCTTTCTCTCTCTCTCTCTCTCTCTCTCTCTCTCTCTCTCTCTCTCTCTCTCTCTCTCTCGTGTGCTGTTAGTGCATGTCACTAACTCGGCTGACTGCATGTCAGAAACTCAACCTCTTCTCCACAGTCTTTGTGCTCTACTACCTCACAGGTTAACTTCTACCACAGCACTGCTTGGATAGTGTGACATGTGAGGTCGTGCTATAGCTGTGGTGTCAAATGCCACCTGCTGATTTAGTTATCATTAGTCATTAGTCAACTCATCTTGAGTGCCTGGGCTGTCACCTAACTACGTGATTCTTAATTAGCATAACAATAGCTCCACTCTGACAGATACATGTGAGTGTGTATGTGTGTGTGTGTTTGTCTGTCTGTGTATGTGTGTGTGTGTGTGTGTGTGTCATACTTATACTCTCATTATACACATTTGATTATTGTCACGTATGTAAACCATTAGATATTAATATATACTTTCAACAAATTGTACCACAATAACCAGAATTGAAATGATAATATTATTACTTCTATGAATGTTGTTGTAAGCTACTGTCATGACCATCTGTCCTACATCTCTCCCTGTCTCCCCTTCTGTTTCATTGGGGCTGAAGAACAGAGGGATGTTGTATGCTGTAAAGCCCTGTGAGGCAAATTGTGATTTGTTTATATTGATTGCTTGATTGATTGATTGACTGACTGACTGATTGATGTCCTCATCAGTAGTTTGGTTTTCAGAAGCCATCAAAGTTCTACTCCCATGTCATGGGTTCATTGTAAAAAAAATGACCTCGCGTTCTATTGACATAACAGAACGCGACGCTCGCTTTCGACGTACGCCGGACCCCGAAATGGCGTGGGTCGAGGCCCCGTTCAACGCTGCTCGCAGCTTTAATTATTATTATTATTATTATTTCTTTCTTCCGCCGCGACTTTAAAGTGGATTTTGACCCCCTAAACATGCTTCAAAACTCACCAAAATTGGCATGTATGTCAGGACTGGTGAAAAATTTTATCTAATGAAGAAATTAATTCAAAAAGTGCAAAAATGGCTCTGTAGCGCCACCTAGAATGACTGAATCACTAAATGGCCGCTGCTGCCAGTAGGAATGTCGTAGGAAGACCAAACCAAAACAGGTGTGTTCGTTTCATCAAGACCTACAAATCATGTGCTCGCACCAATGACCTAAATCCAACAGGAAGTGAGGTATTTCCCTTTCAAAGTAAAATTTTCCTCAAAAACAAGAAATTCCTTAAAAATCGAACTACTCCTAAACCGTTTATCGTATCGGCCTCAAATTCGCACACATTATCGATCTATTGGTCCTTGTCAATTATTCTGCGTGAATTATTAACCATTTGAAGCGTTTGGATTTACTGGCCTCTTTTGTGTGATGTGCTCCCTTTACCTCCTGACGACTTGTTGTGCCACCTAGGCACACAAAAATGCCCGGTGCGACGGGTAGGAACCACTTAGAAAGACAAACCAAAACTGTCGTTCGTCTCATAAAGACCTACAAATGTCGCACTGCAACCCCTGACCTAACTCAACAGAAGCGCACTGTTGTTGTTTGAATGTAAGATGGCGTTTTTGACAAATTCTGTCGCTCAAAGATTTTTTGCTCCTACACCGTTTATCAGATCTCCTTCAAAGTTTCACAAATTACAGATCTACCCTGGTGAACATTACTTGCGAAGGATTTTGTCCTGACTTGAACGGTTTGGATCGTACAAGCGTTTGCAGGTGCAGAGCACAACTCCTCATGATGATCTCTGTAAGAAAAGATGGGTGACAACACATCCTAAACTTGTGACTAAGGCACATTTTTTATTCCATAAACATACAAGCTTGATATCACTGCGTTCAGAACAAAATTATCTATCTGGTGATGCTTTCAGATTGAAAATGTGACTCACAGTTTGGCATCTAAAAGGACTAGTTTGTGAGATTTTCAGCCCATTCTGCTGTCTGCCTGCAGCCACATGCAGTCCTTCATTAGCATAACAAAAGCTGAAGTGTGAGTGTGTGTGTGTGTGTGTGTGTGTGTGTGTGTGTGTGTGTGTGTGTGTCATTCCTAATTTTCCTAAATAAATGCCTGATAGTAAAAAATTTGTAAATACGACATTCCCTGGTGTAACTTTTTTGCCTCATTAACAATTGGAATCAAATCTGTAGCTACATCTGTGCTGCAGATCATACTGTCTTTGTGTAAACAGGAATCAATCACCAAGAGCACACAACACGTGTGTTCATCTTAAACATATATTTTATCACAAAACTCTACATGTAAAACATCATTTACTCACTATTTATGAAAAATACAGTGTTGCAATGCCTGTATGCAATGAAACTTTGTTATGTTTCCTTATGAAATCAACATTATTAGGGAAAATACAGTTCCATTATTGACAAAGCTATATCTCAATACACATGTTCCACAGCCAATTCATATTAAGCCTTGATCATAAATGTTTATAACTTTGTTGTGTATACTTGAATATCTCAAAAATTAATCAATTTCCTAAAATGTAACTCCGCTGTAAACTTTTTCTAAAATTCTTCTTTAATTTTAGTACTTCAGTAGTGTCATTGTAAGCTGTCAAATGCCTCCAGCTGATTTTGTTATCATTAGTTATAGTCAACTCATCTTGAGTACATGGTCATTAATTAGCATAAAAATGGCTTCACAGATACGTGTGTGTGTGTGTGTGTGTGATTTCTAATTTTCAGATACAGACACACCAAAACACACACTCCAATCCCTGTCCCCTTTCTCTCTCTCTCTCTCTGTCTCGTGTCCTGTTAGTGCATGTCACTAACTCGGCTGACTGCAAGTCAGAAACTCAACCTCTCTCCACAGTCTTTGTGCTCTACTACCTCACAGGTTAACTTCTACCACAGCACTGCTTGGATAGTGTGACATGTGAGGTCGTGCTATAGCTGTGGTGTCAAATGCCACCTGCTGATTTAGTTATCATTAGTCATTAGTCAACTCATCTTGAGTGCCTGGGCTGTCACCAACTACATGGTTCTTAATTAGCATAACAATAGCTCCACTCTGACAGATACATGTGAGTGTGTATGTGTGTGTGTTTGTCTGTCTGTGTATGTGTGTCTGTGTGTGTGTGTGTGTGTGTGTGGTGTGTGTCACACTTATACTCTCATTATACACATTTGATTATTGTCACATATGTAAACCATTAGATATTAATATACACTTTCAACAAATTGTACCATAATAAGCAGAATTGAAATGATCATATTATTGCTTTTATTAATGTTGTTGTAAGCTACTGTCATGACCATCTGTCCTACATCTCTCTCTGTCTCCCCTTCTGTTTCATTGGGTCTGCAGAACAGAGGGATGTTGTATACTGTAAAGCCCTGTGAGGCAAAGTGTGATTTGTGATATTGATTGCTTGATTGATTGATTGACTGACTGACTGATTGATGTCCTCATCAGTAGTTTGGTTTTCAGAAGCCATCAAAGTTCTATTCCCATGTCATGGGTTCATTGTACAAAAATGACCTTGCGTTCTATTGACATAACAGAACGCGACGCTCGCTTTCGACGTACGCCGGACCCCGAGATGGCGTGGGTCGAGGCCCCGTTCAACGCTGCTCGCAGCTTTAATTATTAGGGACCTCGACAGAGGACCCTCTTGTTCCTGTAGCGTTTATTATTATTATTAGGGACCTCGACAGAGGACCCTCTTGTTCCTGTAGCGTTTATTATTATTATTATTATTTTTTCTTTCTTCCGCCGCGACTTTAAACTGGATTTTGACCCCCTAAACATGCTTCAAAACTCACCAAAATTGGTACGTATGTGAGGACTGGTGAAAAATTTTATCTAATGAAGAAATAAAATTAAAAAGTGCAAAAATGGCTCTGTAGCGCCACCTAGAATGACTGAATCACTAAAATGGCCGCTGCTGCCAGTAGGAATGTCGTAGGAAGACCAAACCAAAACAGGTGTGTTCGTTTCTTCAAGACCTACAAATCACGTGCTCGCACCAATGACCTAAATCCAACAGGAAGTGAGGTATTTCCCTTTCAAAGTAAAATTTTCCTCAAAAACAAGAAATTCCTTTAAAAATCATCTTCTCCTAAACCGTTCATCGTATCGGCCTCAAATTTGCACACATTATCGATCAATTGGTCCTTGTCAATTATTGTGCGTGAATTATCGGCCATTTGAAGGGTTTGGATTTACTGGCCTCTTCCGTGTGATGTGCTCCCTTTACCTCCTGACAACTTGTTGTGCCTCCTAGGCACACAAAAATGCCCGGTGCGACGGGTAGGAACCACTTAGAAAGACCAAACCAAAACTGTCGCGTTCGTCTCATAAAGACCTACAAATGTCGCACTGCAACCCCTGACCTAACTCCAACAGGAAGCGCACTGTTGTTGTTTGAATGTAAGATGGCGTTTTTGACAAAATTCTGTCGCTCAAAGATTTTTTGCTCCTACACCGTTTATTAGAACTGCTTCAAACGTTCACAAATTACAGATCTACCCCTGGTGAACATTACTTGTGAAGGATTTTGTCCTAGCTTGAACGGTTTGGATCTCCCAAGCGTTTGCAGGTGCAGAGCACAACTCCTCATGATGATCTCTGAGAGAAAAATGAGTGACAACACGTCCTAAACTTGTGACTAAGGCACATTTTTTTAATTCCATAAACATACAAGCTTGATATCACTGCGTTCAGGACAAAATTATCTATCTGGTGATGCTTTCAGATTGAAAATGTGACTCACGGTTTGGCATCTAAAAGGACTAGTTTGTGAGGTTTTTTTTAGCCCATTCTGCTGTCTGCCTGCAGCCACATGCAGTCCTTCATTAGCATAACAAAAGCTGAAGTGTGAGTGTGTGTGTGTGTGTGTGTGTGTGTGTGTGTGTGTCTCTCTGTGTGTGTGTCATTCCTAATTTTCCTAAATAAATGCCTGATAGTAAAAAATTTGTAAATACAACATTCTCTGGTGTAACTTTTTTGCCTCATAACAATTGGAATCAAATCTGTAGCTACATCTGTGCTGCAGATCATACTGTCTTTGTGTGTAAACAGGAATCAATCACCAAGAGCACACAACACGTGTGTTCATCTTAAAAGTATATTTTATCACAAAAACTCTACATGTAAAACATCATTTAGTCACTATTTATGGAAAATACAGTGTTGCAATGCCTATATGCTATGAAACTTTGTTATGTTTCCTTATGAAATCAACATTATTAGGGAAAATACAGTTCCATTATTGACAAAGCTATATCTCAATACACATGTTCCACAGCCAATTCATATTAAGCCTTGATCATAAATGTTTATAACTTTGTTGTGTATATTTGAATATCTCAAAATTAATCAATTTCCTAAAATGTAACTCCGCTGTAAACTTTTTCTAAAATTCTTCTTTTAATTTTAGTACTTTCAGTAGTGTCATTGTCAGCTGTCAAATGCCTCCAGCTGATTTTGTTATCTTTAGTTATAGTCAACTCATCTTGAGTACATGGTCATTAATTAGCATAAAAATGGCTTCACATATACGTGTGTATGTGTGTGTGTGTGTGATTTCTAATTTTCAGATACAGACACACCAAAACGCACACTCCAATCCCTGTCCCCTTTCCCTCCTCTCTCCTCTCTCTCTCTCTCTCTCTCTCTCTCGTGTCCTGTTAGTGCATGTCACTAATCATCTGACTGCATGTCAGAAACTCAACCTCTTCTCCACAGTCTTTGTGCTCTACTACCTCACAGGTTAACTTCTACCACAGCACTGCTTGGATAGTGTGACATGTGATGTCATGCTATAGCTGTGGTGTCAAATGCCACCTGCTGATTTAGTTATCATTAGTCATTAGTCAACTCATCTTGAGTGCCTGGGCTGTCACCTAACTACACTAAAACACACACTCCAATCCCTGTCCCCTTTCTCTCTCTCTCTCTCTCTCTGTCTCTCTCTCTCTCTCTCTCTCTCTCTCTCTCTCTCTCTCATGTCCTGTTAGTGCATGTCACTAACTCGGCTGACTGCATGTCAGAAACTCAACCTCTTCTCCACAGTCTTTGTGCTCTACTACCTCACAGATTAACTTCTACCACAGCACTGCTTGGATAGTGTGACATGTGAGGTCGTGCTATAGCTGTGGTGTCAAATGCCACCTGCTGATTTAGTTATCATTAGTCATTAGTCAACTCATCTTGAGTGCCTGGGCTGTCACCCAACTACATGGTTCTTAATTAGCATAACAATAGCTCCACTCTGACAGATACATGTGAGTGTGTATGTGTGTGTGTTTGTCTGTCTGTGTATGTGTGTGTGTGTGTGTGTGTGTGTCATACTTATACTGTCATTATACACATTTGATTATTGTCACATGTGTAAACCATTAGATATTAATATACACTTTCAACAAATTGTACCACAATAAGCAGAATTGAAATTATAATACTATTACTTTTATGAATGTTGTTGTAAGCTACTGTCATTACCATCTGTCCTACATCTCTCTCTGTCTCCCTTCTGTTTCATTGGGTCTGAAGAACAGAGGGATGTTGTATGCTGTAAAGCCCTGTGAGGCAAATTGTGATTTGTGATATTGATTGCTTGATTGATTGACTGACTGACTGATTGATGTCCTCATCAGTAGTTTGGTTTTCAGAAGCCATCAAAGTTCTACTCCCATGTCATGGGTTCATTGTAAAAAAAAATGACCTTGCGTTCTATTGACATAACAGAACGCGACGCTCGCTTTCGACGTACGCCGGACCCCGAAATAGCGTGGGTCGAGTCCCGTTCAACGCTGCTCGCAGCTTTAATTATTATTTTTTCTTTCTTCCGCCGCCACTTTAAAGTGGATTTTGACCCCCTAAAACATGCTTCAAAACTCACCAAAATTGGTACGTATGTCAGGACTGGTGAAAAATTTTATCTAATGAAGAAATAAAATTAAAAAGTGCAAAAATGGCTCTGTAGCGCCACCTAGAATGACTGAATCACTAAAATGGCCGCTGCTGCCAGTAGGAATGTCGTAGGAAGACCAAACCAAAACAAACGCCGTGTTCGTTTCATCAAGACCTACAAATCACGTGCTCGCACCAATGACCTAAATCCAACAGGAAGTGAGGTATTTCCCTTTCAAAGTAAAATTCCTCAAAAACAAGAAATTCCTTTAAAAATCATCTTCTCCTAAACCGTTCATCGTATCGGCCTCAAATTCGCACACATTATCGATCAATTGGTCCTTGTCAATTATTGTGCGTGAATTATCGGCCATTTGAAGGGTTTGGATTTACTGGCCTCTTCCGTGTGATGTGCTCCCTTTACCTCCTGACGACTTGTTGTGCCACCTAGGCACACAAAAATGCCCGGTGCGACGGGTAGGAACCACTTAGAAAGACCAAACCAAAACTGTCGCGTTCGTCTCATAAAGACCTACAAATGTCGCGCTGCAACCCCTGACCTAACTCCAACAGGAAGCGCACTGTTGTTGTTTGAATGTAAGATGGCGTTTTTGACAAATTCTGTCGCTCAAAGATTTTTTGCTCCTACACCGTTTATCAGAACTGCTTCAAACTTTCACAAATTACAGATCTACCCCTGGTGAACTTTACTTGCGAAGGATTTTGTCCTAACTTGAACGGTTGGATCTCACAAGCGTTTGCAGGTGCAGAGCACAACTCCTCATGATGATCTCTGTAAGAAAAGATGGGTGACAACACATCCTAAACTTGTGACTAAGGCACATTTTTTTATTCCATAAACATACAAGCTTGATATCACTGCGTTCAGAACAAATTATCTATCTGGTGATGCTTTCAGATTGAAAATGTGACTCACGGTTTGGCATCTAAAAGGACTAGTTTGTGAGATTTTCAGCCCATTCTGCTGTCTCCCTGCAGCCACATGCAGTCCTTCATTAGCATAACAAAAGCTGAAGTGTGAGTGTGTGTGTGTGTGTGTGTGTGTGTGTGTGTGTGTGTGTGTGTGTGTGTGTGTGTGTGTGTCTGTGTGTGTGTCATTCCTAAATTTCCTAAATAAATGCCTGATAGCAAAAATTGTAACTACAACATTCCCTGGTGAAACTTTTTTTTTGCCTCATTAACAATTGGAATCAAATCTGTAGCTACATCTGTGCTGCAGATCATACTGTCTTTGTGTAAACAGGCATCAATCCCAAGAGCACACAACAAGTGTGTTCATCTTAAACATATTTTTTATCACAAAACTCTACATGTAAAACATCATTTACTCACTATTTATGGAAAATACAGTCTTGCAATGCCTATGCTATGAAACTTTATGTTTCCTTATGAAATCAACATTATTAGGGAAAATACAGTTCCATTATTGACAATGCTATATCTCAATACACATGTTCCACAGCCAATTCATATTAAGCCTTGATCATAAATGTTGATAACTTTGTTGTGTATACTTGAATATCTCAAAATTAATCAATTTCCTCAAATGTAACTCCACTGTAAACTTTTTCTAAAATTCTTCTATAATACTAATACTTTCAGTAGTGTCATTGTAAGCTGTCAAATGCTTCCTGCTGATGTTGTTATCATTAGTTATAGTCAACTCATCTTGAGTACATGGTCATTAATTAGCATAAAAATGGCTTCACAGATACGTGTGTGTGTGTGTGTGTGTGATTTCTACTTTTCAGATACAGACACACCAAAACACACACTCCAGTCCCTGTCCCCTTTCTCTCTCTCTCTCTCTCTCTCTCTGTCTCTGTCTCTCGTGTCCTGTTAGTGCATGTCACTAACTCAACTGACTGCATGTCAGAAACTCAACCTCTTCTCCACAGTCTTTGTGCTCTAACTACCTCACAGGTTAACTTCTACCACAGCACTGCTTGGATAGTGTGACATGTGATGTCGTGCTATAGCTGTGGTGTCAAATGCCACCTGCTGATTTAGTTATCATTAGTCATTAGTCAACTCATCTTGAGTGCCTGGGCTGTCACCTAACTACGTGATCCTTAATTAGCATAACAATAGCTCCACTCTGACAGATACATGTGAGTGTGTATGTGTGTGTGTGTTTGTCTGTGTATGTGTGTGTGTGTGTGTGTGTGTGTGTGTGTCATACTTACTCTCATTATGCACATTGATAATTGTCACGTATGTAAACCATTAGATATTAATACTTTCAACAAATTGTACCACAATAACCAGAATTGAAATTATAATATTATCAGTTCTATGAATGTTGTTGTAAGCTACTGTCATGACCATCTGTCCTACATCTCTCCCTGTCTCCCCTTCTGTGTCATTGGGTCTGAAGAACAGAGGGATGTTGTATGCTGTAAAGCCCTGTGAGGCAAATTGTGATTTGTGATATTGATTGCTTGATTGATTGACTGACTGACTGATTGATGTCCTCATCAGTACTTTGGTTTTCAGAAGCCATCGAAGTTCTACTCCCATGTCATGGGTTCATTGTAAAAAAAAATGACCTTGCGTTCTATTGACATACAGAACGCGACGCTCGCTTTCGACGTACGCCGGACCCCGAGATGGCGTGGGTCGAGGGTCCCGTTCAACGCTGCTCGCAGCTTTAATTAGGGACCTCGACAGAGGACCCTCTTGTTCCTGTAGCGTTTATTATTATTATTATTATTTTTTCTTTCTTCCGCCGCGACTTTAAAGTGGATTTTGACCCCCTAAACATGCTTCAAAACTCACCAAAATTGGTACGTATGTCAGGACTGGTAAAAAATTTTATCTAACGAAGAAATAAAATTAAAAAGTGCAAAAATGGCTCTGTAGCGCCACCTAGAATGACTGAATCACTAAATGGCCGCTGCTGCCAGTAGGAATGTCGTAGGAAGACCAAACCAAAACAGCCGTGTTCGTTTCATCAAGACCTACAAATCACGTGCTCGCACCAATGACCTAAATCCAACAGGAAGTGAGGTATTTCCCTTTCAAAGTAAAATTTTCCTCAAAAACAAGAAATTCCTTAAAAATCGAACTACTCCTAAACCGTTTATCGTATCGGCCTCAAATTCGCACACATTATCGATCTATTGGTCCTTGTCAATTATTCTGCGTGAATTATTAACCATTTGAAGCGTTTGGATTTACTGGCCTCTTTTGTGTGATGTGCTCCCTTTACCTCCTGACGACTTGTTGTGCCACCTAGGCACACAAAAATGCCCGGTGCGACGGGTAGGAACCACTTAGAAAGACCAAACCAAAACTGTCGCGTTCGTCTCATAAAGACCTACAAATGTCGCACTGCAACCCCTGACCTAACTCCAACAGGAAGCGCACTGTTGTTGTTTGAATGTAAGATGGCGTTTTTGACAAATTCTGTCGCTCAAAGATTTTTTGCTCCTACACCGTTTATCAGATCTCCTTCAAAGTTTCACAAATTACAGATCTACCCCTGGTGAACATTACTTGCGAAGGATTTTGTCCTGACTTGAACGGTTTGGATCTACAAGCGTTTGCAGGTGCAGAGCACAACTCCTCATGATGATCTCTGTAAGAAAAGATGGGTGACAACACATCCTAAACTTGTGACTAAGGCACATTTTTTTATTCCATAAACATACAAGCTTGATATCACTGCGTTCAGAACAAAATTATCTATCTGGTGATGCTTTCAGATTGAAAATGTGACTCACAGTTTGGCATCTAAAAGGACTAGTTTGTGAGATTTTCAGCCCATTCTGCTGTCTGCCTGCAGCCACATGCAGTCCTTCATTAGCATAACAAAAGCTGAAGTGTGTGTGTGTGTGTGTGTGTGTGTGTGTGTGTGTGTGTGTGTGTGTGTGTCATTCCTAATTTTCTAAATAAATGCCTGATAGTAAAAATTTGTAAATACAACATTCCCTGGTGTAACTTTTTTGCCTCATTAACAATTGGAATCAAATCTGTAGCTACATCTGTGCTGCAGATCATACTGTCTTTGTGTAAACAGGAATCAATCACAAAGAGCACACAACACGTGTGTTCATCTTAAACATATATTTTATCACAAAACTACATGTAAAACATCATTTACTCACTATTTATGAAAAAACAGTGTTGCAATGCCTGTATGCAATGAAACTTTGTTATGTTTCCTTATGAAATCAACATTATTAGGGAAAATACAGTTCCATTATTGACAAAGCTATATCTCAATACACATGTTCCACAGCCAATTCATATTAAGCCTTGATCATAAATGTTTATAACTTTGTTGTGTATACTTGAATATCTCAAAATTAATCAATTTCCTAAAATGTAACTCCGCTGTAAACTTTTTCTAAAATTCTTCTTTAATTTTAGTACTTTCAGTAGTGTCATTGTAAGCTGTCAAATGCCTCCAGCTGATTGTTATCATTAGTTATAGTCAACTCATCTTGAGTACATGGTCATTAATTAGCATAAAAATGGCTTCACAGATACGTGTGTATGTGTGTGTGATTTCTAATTTTCAGATACAGACACACCAAAACACACTCCAATCCCTGTCCCCTTTCTCTCTCTCTCTCTCTCTGTCTCTCGTGTCCTGTTAGTGCATGTCACTAACTCGGCTGACTGCATGTCAGAAACTCAACCTCTTCTCCACAGTCTTTGTGCTCTACTACCTCACAGGTTAACTTCTACCACAGCACTGCTTGGATAGTGTGACATGTGATGTCGTGCTATAGCTGTGGTGTCAAATGCCACCTGCTGATTTAGTTATCATAGTCGTTACTCAACTCATCTTGAGTGCCTGGCTGTCACCCAACTACATGGTTCTTAATTAGCATAACAATAGCTCCACTCTGACAGATACATGTGAGTGTGTTTGTGTGTGTGTGTTTGTCTGTCTGTGTATGTGTGTGTGTGTGTTGTGTGTGTGTGTGTGTGTGTGTGTGTCACACTTATACTCTCATTATACACATTTGATTATTGTCACATATGTAAACCATTAGATATTAATATACACTTTCAACAAATTGTACCACAATAAGCAGAATTGAAATGATCATATTATTGCTTTTATTAATGTTGTTGTAAGCTACTGTCATGACCATCTGTCCTACATCTCTCTCTGTCTCCCCTTCTGTTTCATTGGTCTGCAGAACAGAGGGATGTTGTATGCTGTAAAGCCCTGTGAGGCAAATTGTGATTTGTGATATTGATTGCTTGATTGATTGACTGACTGACTGACTGATTGATGTCCTCATCAGTAGTTTGGTTTTCAGAAGCCATCAAAGTTCTACTCCCATGTCATGGGTTCATTGTACAAAAATGACCTTGCGTTCTATTGACATAACGGAACGCGACGCTCGCTTTCGACGTACGCCGGACCCCGAGATGGCGTGGGTCGAGGCCCCGTTCAACGCTGCTCGCAGCTTTAATTATTATTTCTTTCTTCCGCCGCCACTTTAAAGTGGATTTTGACCCCCTAAACATGCTTCAAAACTCACCAAAATTGGTACGTATGTCAGGACTGGTGAAAAATTTTATCTAATGAAGAAATAAATTAAAAGTGCAAAAATGGCTCTGTAGCGCCACCTAGAATGACTGAATCACAAAAATGGCCACTGCTGCCAGTAGGAATGTCGTAGGAAGACCAAACCAAAACAGCCGTGTTCGTCTCATCAAGACCTACAAATCACGTGCTCGCACCAATGACCTAAATCCAACAGGAAGTGAGGTATTTCCTTTCAAAGTAAAATTTTCCTCAAAAACAAGAAATTCCTTTAAAAATCATCTTCTCCTAAACCGTTCATCGTATCGGCCTCAAATTCGCACACATTATCGATCAATTGGTCCTTGTCAATTATTGTGCGTGAATTATCGGCCATTTGAAGGGTTTGGATTTACTGGCCTCTTCCGTGATGTGCTCCCTTTACCTCCTGACGACTTGTTGTGCCACCTAGGCACACAAAAATGCCCGGTGCGACGGGTAGGAACCACTTAGAAAGACCAAACCAAAACTGTCGCGTTCGTCTCATAAAGACCTACAAATCTCGCGCTGCAACCCCTAACCTAACTCCAACAGGAAGCGCACTGTTGTTGTTTGAATGTAAGATGGCGTTTTTGACAAATTCTGTCGCTCAAAGATTTTTGCTCCTACACCGTTTATCAGAACTGCTTCAAACTTTCACAAATTACAGATCTACCCCTGGTGAACATTACTTGTGAAGGATTTTGTCCTAACTTGAACGGTTGGATCTCACAAGCGTTTGCAGGTGCAGAGCACAACTCCTCATGATGATCTCTGTAAGAAAAGATGGGTGACAACACATCCTAAACTTGTGACTAAGGCACATTTTTTTATTCCATAAACATACAAGCTTGATATCACTGCGTTCAGAACAAAAATTATCTATCTGGTGATGCTTTCAGATTGAAAATGTGACTCACGGTTTGGCATCTAAAAGGACTAGTTTGTGAGATTTTCAGCCCATTCTGCTGTCTGCCTGCAGCCACATGCAGTCCTTCATTAGCATAACAAAAGCTAAAGTGTGAGTGTGTGTGTGTGTGTGTGTGTGTGTGTGTGTGTGTGTGTGTCATTCCTAATTTTCCTAAATAAATGCCTGATAGCAAAAAATTGTAACTACAACATTCCCTGTGAAACTTTTTTTTTGCCTCATTAACAATTGGAATCAAATCTGTAGCTACATCTGTGCTGCAGATCATACTGTCTTTGTGTAAACAGGCATCAATCACCAAGAGCACACAACAAGTGTGTTCATCTTAAACATATATTTTATCACAAAACTCTACATGCAAAACATCATTTACTCACTATTTATGGAAAATACAGTCTTGCAATGCCTATATGCTATGAAACTTTATGTTTCCTTATGAAATCAACATTATTAGGGAAATACAGTTCCATTATTGACAATGCTATATCTCAATACACATGTTCCACAGCCAATTCATATTAAGCCTTGATCATAAATGTTGATAACTTTGTTGTGTATACTTGAATATCTCAAAATTAATCAATTTCCTCAAATGTAACTCCACTGTAAACTTTTTCTAAAATTCTTCTATAATATTAATACTTTCAGTAGTGTCATTGTAAGCTGTCAAATGCTTCCTGCTGATACTGTTATCATTAGTTATAGTCAACTCATCTTGAGTACATGGTCATTAATTAGCATAAAAATGGCTTCACAGATACGTGTGTGTGTGTGTGTGTGTGTGATTTCTACTTTTCAGATACAGACACACCAAAACACACACTCCAATCCCTGTCCCCTTCTCTCTCTCTCTCTCTCTCTCTCTCTCTCTCTCTCTCTCCTCTCTCTCTCACTCTCTCTCGTGTCCTGTTAGTGCATGTCACTTACTCAACTGACTGCATGTCAGAAACTCAACCTCTTCTCCACAGTCTTGTGCTCTAATACCTCACAGGTTAACTTCTACCACAGCACTGCTTGGATAGTGTGACATGTGATGATGCTATAGCTGTGGTGTCAAATGCCACCTGCTGATTTAGTTATCATTAGTCATTAGTCAACTCATCTTGAGTGCCTGGGCTGTCACCTAACTACATGGTCTTTAATTAGCATAACAATAGCTCCACTCTGACAGATACATGTGAGTGTGTATGTGTGTGTGTGTTTGTCTGTCTGTGTATGTGTGTGTCTGAGTGTGTCATACTTATACTCTCATTATACACATTTGATTATTGTCACATGTGTAAACCATTAGATATTAATATACACTTTCAACAAATTGTACCACAATAAGCAGAATTGAAATTATAACTATTACTTTTATGAATGTTGTTGTAAGCTACTGTCATTACCATCTGTCCTACATCTCTCTCTGTCTCCCCTTCTGTTTCATTGGGTCTGAAGAACAGAGGGATGTTGTATGCTGTAAAGCCCTGTGAGGCAAATTGTGATTTGTGATATTGATTGCTTGATTGATTGACTGATGACTGATTGATGTCCTCATCAGTAGTTTGGTTTTCAGAAGCCATCGAAGTTCTACTCCCATGTCATGGGTTCATTGTAAAAAAAAATGACCTTGCGTTCTATTGACATAACAGAACGCGACGCTCGCTTTCGACGTACGCCGGACCCCGAAATAGCGTGGGTCGAGGTCCCGTTCAACGCTGCTCGCAGCTTTAATTATTATTTTTTCTTTCTTCCGCCGCGCTTTTAAACTGGATTTTGACCCCCTAAACATGCTTCAAAACTCACCAAAATTGGTACGTATGTCAGGACTGGTGAAAAATTTTTATCTAATGAAGAATAAAATTAAAAAGTGCAAAAATGGCTCTGTAGCGCCACCTAGAATGACTGAATCACAAAATGGCCGCTGCCCAGTAGGAATGTCGTAGGAAGACCAAACCAAACAGGTGTGTTCGTTTCTTCAAGACCTACAAATCACGTGCTCGCACCAATGACCTAAATCCAACAGGAAGTGAGGTATTTTCCCTTTCAAAGTAAAATTTTCCTCAAAAACAAGAAATTCCTTTAAAAATCATCTTTCTCCTAAACCGTTCATCGTATCGGCCTCAAATTTGCACACATTTCGATCAATTGGTCCTTGTCAATTATTGTGCGTGAATTATCGGCCATTTGAAGGGTTTGGATTTACTGGCCTCTTCCGTGTGATGTGCTCCCTTTACCTCCTGACGACTTGTTGTGCCTCCTAGGCACACAAAAATGCCCCGGTGCGACGGGTAGGAACCACTTAGAAAGACCAAACCAAAACTGTCGCGTTCGTCTCATAAAGACCTACAAATCTCGCGCTGCAACCCCTGACCTAACTCCAACAGGAAGCGCACTGTTGTTGTTTGAATGTAAGATGGCGTTTTGACAAATTCTGTCGCTCAAAGATTTTTTGCTCCTACACCGTTTATTAGAACTGCTTCAAACGTTCACAAATTACAGATCTACCCCTGGTGAACATTACTTGAGAAGGATTTTGTCCTAGCTTGAACGGTTTGGATCTCCCAAGCGTTTGCAGGTGCAGAGCACAACTCTTCATGATGATCTCTGTAAGAAAAGATGAGTGACAACACATCCTAAACTTGTGACTAAGGCACATTTTTTTATTCCATAAACATACAAACTTGATATCACTGCGTTCAGAACAAAATTATCTATCTGGTGATACTTTCACATTGAAAATGTGACTCATGGTTTGGCATCTAAAAGGACTAGTTTGTGAGATTTTCAGCCCATTCTGCTGTCTGCCTGCAGCCACATGCAGTCCTTCATTAGCATAACAAAAGCTGAAGTGTGATTGTGTGTGTGTGTGTGTGTGTGTGTGTGTGTGTGTGTGTGTGTCTCTGTGTGTGTGTCATTCCTAATTTTCCTAATAAATGCCTGATAAAAAAATTTGTAAATACAACATTCTCTGGTGTAAACTTTTTTGCCTCATTAACAATTGGAATCAAATCTGTAGCTACATCTGTGCTGCAGATCATACTGTCTTTGTGTAAAAAGGAATCAATCACCAAGAGCACACAACACGTGTTTCATCTTAAAAGTATATTTTATCACAAAACTCTACATGTAAAACATCATTTAGTCACTATTTATGGAAAATACAGTGTTGCAATGCCTATATGCTATGAAACTTTGTTATGTTTCCTTATGAAATCAACATTATTAGGGAAAATACAGTTCCATTATTGACAAAGCTATATCTCAATACACATGTTCCACAGCCAATTCATTAAGCCTTGATCATAAATGTTTATAACTTTGTTGTGTATATTTGAATATCTCAAAATTAATCAATTTCCTAAAATGTAACTCCACTGTAAACTTTTTCTAAAATTCTTCTTTAATTTTAGTACTTTCAGTAGTGTCATTGTCAGCTGTCAAATGCCTCCAGCTGATTTTTGTTATCTTTAGTTATAGTCAACTCATCTTGAGTACATGGTCATTAATTAGCATAAAAATGGCTTCACATATACGTGTGTGTGTGTGTGTGTGTGTGTGTGATTTCTAATTTTCAGATACAGACACACCAAAACGCACACTCCAATCCCTGTCCCCTTTCTCTCTCTTCTCTCTCTGTCTCTCTCTCTCTCTCTCTCTCTCTCTCTCTCTCTCTCTCTCTCTCTCTCTCTCTCGTGTCCTGTTAGTGCATGTCACTAACTCATCTGACTGCATGTCAGAAACTCCAACCTCATCTCCACATTCTTTGTGCTCTAATACCTCACAGGTTAACTTCTACCACAGCACTGCTTGGATAGTGTGACATGTGATGTCATGCTATAGCTGTGGTGTCAAATGCCACCTGCTGATTTAGTTATCATTAGTCATTAGTCAACTCATCTTGAGTGCCTGGGCTGTCACCTAACTACACTAAAACACACACTCCAATCCCTGTCCCCTTTCTCTCTCTCTCTCTCTCTCTCTCTCTCTCTCTCTCTCTCTCTCATGTCCTGTTAGTGCATGTCACTAACTCGGCTGACTGCATGTCAGAAACTCAACCTCTTCTCCACAGTCTTTGTGCTCTACTACCTCACAGATTAACTTCTACCACAGCACTGCTTGGATAGTGTGACATGTGAGGTCGTGCTATAGCTGTGGTCAAATGCCACCTGCTGATTTAGTTATCATTAGTCATTAGTCAACTCATCTTGAGTGCCTGGGCTGTCACCTAACTACGTGGTCTTTAATTAGCATAACAATAGCTCCACTCTGACAGATACATGTGAGTGTGTATGTGTGTGTTTGTCTGTCTGTGTATGTGTGTGTGTGTGTGTGTGTCATACTTATACTGTCATTATACACATTTGATTATTGTCACATGTGTAAACCATTAGATATTAATATACACTTTCAACAAATTGTACCACAATAAGCAGAATTGAAATTATAATACTATTACTTTTATGAATGTTGTTGTAAGCTACTGTCATTACCATCTGTCCTACATCTCTCTCTGTCTCCCCTTCTGTTTCATTGGGTCTGAAGAAACAGAGGGATGTTGTATGCTGTAAAGCCCTGTGAGGCAAATTGTGATTTGTGATATTGATTGCTTGATTGATTGACTGACTGACTGATTGATGTCCTCATCAGTAGTTTGGTTTTCAGAAGCCATCGAAGTTCTACTCCCATGTCATGGGTTCATTGTAAAAAAAAATGACCTTGCGTTCTATTGACATAACAGAACGCGACGCTCGCTTTCGACGTACGCCGGACCCCGAAATAGCGTGGGTCGAGGTCCCGTTCAACGCTGCTCGCAGCTTTAATTAATAATGCTGCTGATAAGCTAATTATGCAAGTTACAGGGGCATTGCGGGAGGATAGGAAAAATAATTGCTTTCCTTGAGGAAAACCTCATCAGTGGTTGGACAAAGCATAGAGGATTAAAACATAATAAGGCTTGCTTTGTTTTTCCTTCTTAGATTGTTATTAAAATTAGCTTGGTTGTTCTGTTATGTATGGGGCTGAAGAATTCCTCATGCAATCCATGTTCTGATGGAATCCATGTTAAATAAATAAAAAGGGAAAAATCCCCTGTGATCAGTGGTAGAAAGTTTTTAACTGTGTGGAAAATCCACCTTTGGACTGCCTCAGATGTGAGCATGTGTTATTGGTGTGCCACCCCGACAGCAGTGTGACTGCAGGCCAGGTCATGTAATGTAGCTTATTAATGGGCATATGGTTGGAGACCAGAAACTGAGATATGGGCTTAAGGAGGAAAAGAAGGGCTGGGCCAAAGGGGGTGGAGGGCTCCGAGCCTCCCTCTTTCACCACTCCTCCTCCTTTCTTCCCTACTTTTCTCTCCTCCTCCTCTCTTCTTTCTCTCTTCCCCCGCCCTTCTGCCTCTCCCTGGTCTATCAGTGGATTTACGCCAACAGGTCTGACAAAAGCCCAGGCTCTCCAGGAAAACGAGAGGGCTTAAAGCTCATAAATTCCATGCTGTACAACATGCAAATGTGCCCTCTGCTGATAAGAGAGCTTTTAATCCTGCTGCACTCCTGCTAAGTACACCGTTGCCCCTATCTTTAGTCTCTCTATGTCACTCTACCTCCCTCTCTCATTCTCCAGTTCTCTTATTCTTTTTTCTTCTCTTTATTTGTTTTTTGTGTCAATTGTGTGACTCTTTATTGCGTCGATGCTTTTTTATATCCCATCTCTCCGTGTCCATTCTGTTCTATTCTACTGTCTGCTTTATTTTGTTTTAATCCCCCTCCTGCCTCCCTCGCTACACCCACTCCACCCCCACCTCCAAACCTCCTCACACTCTCCCTTTCCCCCTCACAGGCCCATGTGTTTTGTGAAGCAGCTGGAGGTGCCCCCAGTACGGCAGCTACAGGCCCAACATGGCCCCCGCCACGCCTCGCGCCAACCTGGCCAAGGAACTGGAGAAGTACTCCAAGGTGTCCTTCGATTATGCAAGCTTCGATGCTCAAGTGTTCGGGAAGCGCATGCTTGCTCCAAAGATGCCCACCAGCGAAACCTCACCCAAAGCCTTCAAAAGTAAGAAAGGTTGTTTTTATACAAATGACAGAGGCCGGCAAACTGTTTCCTGCTGTTTCCAAAGTTTATGATAAGCCAGGCTAATTAGCTGCTGGCTCTTGCTTCATATTTAGCGTACAGACATGATGATTCGGGTAACTTCAGCATTTCTCAACCTGGTCCCTATTTTTCCATGGGTTCGTGTCTAAGTAACTAATGGGAACAACATTTTTTGAAACTGGTCCAATTTTGAAAGTGATGCTACAACTGCAATGTAACCAGAAGTGACATTTGTGCATCTGAAATATCTCTCTGCCTTTCACTTGATATGGTCTGTTTGTTATTGTGTCCAAGACTCACTCAAGGAGGAGTCTTGTTCTGAAATCTTATGAGACATATATTTCGGCTCAAATTATACGATGAGCCATTGAATTCAAAGGCATCATCCACATGAAATCAGGTAAATAGTCACCCATGTCAGTCTTTTAGATGACACTGAGCTACGCTGTCTGTAACGTATCACACTATTCCCTCATTCACGTTACCAGTGTTGTCATCCAATTACATGTGGCGAGCGCTAAATACAAGAATAATGACCACCAAGACAAACTGTGATCCGTCACTTGAATCACTTGCCAAGGTGGTCTCAGAAGCATTTTACCATGTTTCTTGTAGTGAAAACACGAATGTGTCCTGATGCGTCCCAGACAAGGACTATGTCATCAGTGTGGGAAGTGGTGGTTTTTTTTGGTGACAGTGTGCTAATGCTCTGTAATTTGCCTTTTATACGACAAGATGGACAAATTGTTGAGTGACCATCCAATGTTTTGCTGAAATCTGCTGACACCGATATCTCCAGCTCTACTAGCAAGCATACGAGCGAGTAGCTAGCAAGAGTGTGGACATAATAACTGTGAGCAGGGCCTTTTGACCTTCAAGCGTAGTCGCTGTAAGCAGGAATGAAATCCAAACACAAGTGGTCAACTGGAGAGGTATGACAGACACAGGTGTGAACAGCACTGTGTCTTAGCCATCACTTGTGTGTGTAAACAGGTCTGTAGACACAATAAACAACAGACCTGATCAAGCAAAAGGTAGAGAGACACTTCTAACTCTTAAAATAACAATCTGAGCCTGTCTGTGGCAAAACTAACCCTTTTAATGGATGTACAGTAACATTGCACAATTGCCCCATATATGTAGTCTACCCCTTTTTTCTATCTGTTGTGTCTATCTTTTATCATCACCTAAAGAAAACATATTTTATGTCCTCCCACAGCTAAGCCCTCATTCCCCAAGTCACCGTCACCCAGCCTCAGTCTCCACGGTTACGGGAAGAGCTCCTCTTTGGCCTACGACTACTCCCATGATGCTGAGGCTGCTCACATGGCTGCTACTGCCATCCTGAACCTGTCCACACGCTGCTGGGAGAAACCTGAGAACCTCAGCACAAAACCCCAAAACAAGGTAAAGCAGACCATAATTATCCATACATGTTTTTTCATGTTATTTAGCACTTATTTGGGATTTTAGTTAAAGCCCAACGGAATGGGAAATGCGTTCTTCATTGCCTAGTTATTAGGGTATCCAAAAATAACCTGCAATTGTGTGATGAATCTGTTGTTTATGGGTGATGTCATTATTATGAAGTGTTACCCTGTTCTTCTCCTCTTAGCAGTGGGTAGCAGTGGGTGTGCCTCTCCTCCCTTCTCCTGTCTTTCGCTCATTTTTTTTCTCTCTCCCCATCAACTCTGCATGAATATATCATCAGGAGGCATTGGCTTACAGGATGGTGTTGAGATGCAGTTGCATCACCTCTCCCGTCCTCTTCTATCCTTTCATCCCTCCATCCCACACACTTTTCATGTTGTTATTGAATTTGGCTGGCTGCCAGTTCCCTGGATTACTTTGCCACCAGGTAGCCTTTTTTCATTATCTGCCGGACAGATCTTCCACTCTCTTTCTCCACCCCCGCCACTCTTTCTTTCATTTTCTTTTCACATCTCTTTTTACTCTCTTTTATCTCCCTCCTTTCCTCCCTATACAAGTGTCTGTGTTTCTCTCTCTGTCTTTCTCTATCTCTCACTCACTCCCTCTTTTCCCCTCTCTGTGCACAGGAGGTGTAATTGGAGCACCACTTCCCCCATATTGTGATTTTTAAAAGCCTTTTTGCCTCACAGAGGAGAGAAAGTGACTGCTTCATCATTTTTCGATTTCCTGACATGGTTTTAGAAAGATAAAAAGTGAAGATTAATGTCTCTGGCAGCACAGCAGAGCAAGGTGTTGTTCAGCAAGGCACCGATCCAAGAGCAGGCCTTAGCAGCGCAATATTACAGCACAGATCAACCAGGGACTGATCTGGAATCAGAGTCAGAGCCAGTTGAAATCCAATATTGAAACATTGGAACACTGAGCTCATCAACCAGGGACATTTCTGGGAACTGTTCCCGTTTTCTCTCCTCTTCTCCTAACCCTTTGATTTTCCTGGCCCTTGACCAGCCCATATGAGCGCCATTTTAGATGAATACTGAAAACATGGCTCATCTCACCCCTCTGTTTCTGTTCACCTGCCAGCACCATAATAGAGCACGGAGAGATGAACTGTGGTGTTGGTGCTGTTGGCAAAGTATTTCTGAAGTGCATTAGATATCATTACTAACATGCTTAAGTGATGAAGGTGGTGTTCTGAACCTTGAAAACGTAGCGCTTTGAAAAGTGCGTCACACTGCTGTGTGGATGTGTAATTGTTTGTTTGGTGCAAGATAGAGGGCAATATTTATTACAAGCATATCAAGGTAAATGGGCAGAAATAAGGGATAAAATCAGTAATTTCACCACATGGAAGTTTGTTTAATCTGAGTCTAAATCCCTCCCTGAATGCAACTGTGCATCCTGATTCATGAAAATGTAGGTATGTTAATGTATGTTTAGCGCTGCAACTGAATCTACTCAAGAGGGTAATTAAATTAATCACAATCATCATCATCATGCAGGACTGCCTCTCGTATACACTGAAGTGCACCAGAGGAGACTCCATTACTAATTTATAAATGAGAATACTTAAGTAGTGTATTAGTTAGCTAGGTTTCTCTATTAATCTCTTTCTAGTTACAAACTACATATGGAGCCCTAACGTTTTCAGTATTAAAGAAAAGAAAAAAGTACAATGTACAGACACGATAACTAACCTCTGCTTTTATTTAGCTTAACAAGGCAGGCAAGGCATTAAAGTGTTAACAGCAGTAGTGATTCAGAGTTACTCTGGCAATGCTGCGGTTCTACTGATCTTCTTAATAGAACAACACACCACTCTGTGAAGGAAAGGAAGACAGTCTTTATCTTTGGTTGCCCTTGCCAATAGGAACTAGCTACTGAATGAGCAGTGCTTGAGCCTGCTTAGATAAGGGGAAGGATGCCATTAAACAATCAAAAAACTGATTTAATCTTCATATTGACATTGAAAAGGTACTAAATAAATCATAAAAATGTGTTGAATTTTTATTTTTATTTATTTTTTAAATTATTAATATAATGTATAGGTTCAAAAGTATATTTTACTTTCTGTATCGATATGATTATTTATTTCATAGTGTCTTATTTGTTAAAAGAGGCTCTATAGACCATTTCATAGCGACTGCGATTGGTCCATTACTTCCTGTCAGGTGTTGTCATCACACACAATTTTTTTTTTGTCAAGTTTGAAACAGTGCAATATAATGTAATTAAAGATAATTAAAGATAGAATCACAATGTTTATTTACAGTACCCATCGAGTCGAGAATCAAACGGTGCTATTTGTGTTTAGCTACCTGAAAAAAAATCACACTAAAAAAATCAGTGTCACTTTTGGTGTCCACTGTATTTAGAATATTTTCATTGTTTTACCTTGCTGTCAGACAGCCAGGGAATTGAAGCCATTGTATCAAAGCTACCAGAATCTTTAAAGAAAAACAGTAATTTAACTTAGCAGAACACTGAGTTGGTCTACCGCAGCATTGATTGGTCAGTGTGAAGGGTAAAGTAGAGCAAATAATAATTAAAAAAAAGCATACACTTACACTGCCATTGATTTTTTGGGTGGCTAAAATATGTTTTTCAGCGGCCCCGTCCATAGCAGTACATTTTTTACCTTTTGTGTTGGTATATTTGGTTTATCAAAGATGATAGCAAAGCAACAAAGAACATTAAATAAGCACAGCAGAAACATGAAATAGGTCAAACTACCATGTTTAACTATATAACCATAAATGTTACAATTACAGCTGAAAATGATGACAGAAATCAATGAGTTTGCTGATGTCATGGCGGAAACAGCATTATTCAAGCTGCTGACCACTGGTTCTGCCACCTCCATGTTAAGAGCCATGTGCAGACAACCTCTAAATCATAGATGCACTATGAGTATCGTATAGAGCAGTGGTTTCCAACTGGTCCAGCCATGGGGTCCAAATTTCTTAGTCATTAGTTCAAGGTCCACATAGTTTAATAAAATCAGCGACACATTTGTGTTTGGCCATGTCGTTGAGCTAGTTTGCTGTCTTTGTCAAGTAGCTGTCCGTTAGTCTTTCACTCTACAGCAGGAAATGGTACTTTAAAATAAAAGCTCTATGCAGGAAATTTATTGTACTTCAAAATAAAGAGTATTTTTTTTTTACAGAGTTGACACATTTGCGAGTCACTTGCAGTTCATTAAGAAAGGACCTGGGACCCACTTTTGAATTGGGACCCACCAGTTGGGAACCAAGAGCTCCTTTCATGAACATTTTAGGACTCCAAAACTATGGAATTGAAAAAATCATTTAGTAGTAACATTTCAATGAAAAGCTGATGATGTGATGTGGCCTCAGTGCTGAGTATCGTATGTGTTTTCCAGGAAATGGACATTGAGGTGGATGAGAATGGCACCCTGGACCTGAGCATGAAGAAGCCCATTAAACGAGAGGGCAGTCTGTCTGGCACCAGCCCTGGGGTTCGGTCCCCAGACCCTTCTTCCTCCTCATCTTCCTCCCTCCATCACGGTGGAAGCAGTGGCATGACATCACCAAACCTACACACCTACAAGCAGGAGGAGTGGGAGGGACCTCTGGATTACACCAAACCCAATCGCCAAAGGGAGGAGGAAATGGACGAGGTCAGTACAATTAGACTAAGCAAAAGTACAAGCTCCAAACACGCAGTATTTCCTGTGATATTAGTCACAGGGGAAGTGTTGCAACATAAATAACAACAGACAAAATTCCCCCTAAGCTTTTTGAATAAGTAACTCTTACTTGTTTACATCACTTTGTCTTTCTCTAATCCCTTTGCCTTATTTCCTGTCCCCTTTTCCTCTTTCTATTATTCATTTATTTCACTGAAATGCGAGAGTTACTGTACAGTTAAAACATTGCACTGTGTAACAGAGGTGGTGTGTCAGGTGCATTGCACCATCCTGACTTTGGCATATGCTAATTTTTACTCCTTTGAACTTTTTCAAAAGAAATATAAAGGGCTTTGAGTGTAAATTTTTTATGAGGACACTGCATTTGGAAACATCATTTGTCTACAAAAAAAATGGAAAGGGGATCAGAGTAGAGACTTGTGTGCACATGGTGGTTTGCAAAGTTTCGTGCTTGTATACAAATACAAACTACTGCAAGAAAGCCATCACTCAAACATGTTCAAAAAAACTCAATGCAATCCACACAAGAACACATTAGTACAATTTAAATAATAGAAGGATCACAGAGGAATTATCAATGCATTTGTGCTCATCTTTATTTTACTCATTTTTCAGATGGAGCACACAGGCCAGTCCTTCGTCTCGTCTGACCCAGAGGACTGTGACATGATGCAGGACTGTCTGGAGGAGAGGAAGTACCCAGGAGAGGTTACAACCCCGAGCTTCAAGGTCAAGTTCCAGCCTAAGGATAGCAAGAAAGAGCTGCTCTCGTAAGTAATGAGACAAAGTCTACACCCACACTAGTTATTCTGTGAGGCTGTTGCGCATTTAGCTTACGTGCTCACAGTTACAATGCTAACATGCTGATGTTTGTGGGTATAATGTTAAACATTTACTCCATTTGTGTTAGCATGGTAGCATTTTCCCATTAAAGGATAACTTTGGTATTTTTCAACTTGGACCCTATTTTCCCAAGTGACTAATGGGAACAGCATTTTTAAAACTGACCCAGTAATGAGCAAGAGAGTTGCTGCAGTGTAACCACTTGGGGAAGTTAGGCACTTTGACATAACGTCCACTAAAAGTGCGGGGTTTTGCCACTGACGGGCTCTGATTGTATTCTGCTGTCTGACAATATTATGGAAAGGATCCCAACAGATATAGTCTTTTTTGTTAAAGAGTAAGGTCCTTATTGTTTAAGCAGAAACAGCCCTGAACTTAATATCACCAAACTCACCAGGCTCAATTTAAATAAAGTGTAATTTTATCATTGCTCAACCGTTGGGAAAAAAAGCTCTTATAAGCCATCTTGGTTTGTCTTTCCACTGTCCTAACAATTGCTAACTCTAATTTGGTTGAAATAAACCCTTAATTCACCCAGTTGGATGTAAAAAAAAAAATGTGTTAGCTTTATACACGATTAAATTGCTGGTGAGTTTGATGATAGTGATTTTGGGCTTTTTCTGCTTAAACAAAAAGGATTTTACTCTTGAACAAAAAGTTTTTATCTCTGTAGGGATCCCTTCTATAATAATGTCAGACTCTTATTAATATCAACCTGAGCAAAATTTATCCCATTAGTCACTTAAACATAAACATAGGAAAATAGGTACAGTACAGCTGAGGATGATGGGAATGTCATTAGTGTTTTTTTATATGTCTTTGTTCATGCTCTGCATTATTGAAAATGAGTTAGGGCTTAGTGACACTTTTAGAACTGATCCTAAGGGGGCCATGAGTGTTTCATGGCAGGCCATCCAATAGTTGTGTAGAAATTTCCCTCAAAACCACTGATGTCAACCTCTTGTTAGGGACCATCAAAGTCCTCTGGGGAGCATGTATCTCTACACGGTTTCATAGCAATCCATCTAACTGTGATATTATTGTCTACATCAAAGTGGTGGACCAGTCGACATTGCCATCCATATAGCCACACTGCTATTATGTCTGAAGACCCTTTCCATCCTTTCTAACTCTGCATCTCTGTTTCTCCTTTCTCCCTTCAGGTGCCCTACACCTGGTTGTGATGGCAGCGGTCACATCACAGGAAACTATGCGTCCCATCGCAGGTATGCACCATTGCAGACTTATTTGGGTGGATACAGTATCCTAGTGCTGTCTATATAAAGTCTTATGTGAAATGTTAGCTCTACTGAGACTCTTCCGCCGGCCACTCTGCACCTGAGTCCAAAGTGGGCGCACCACGACTAATTCAAATATTTTATTTGATCCTGACATGCCAGAGGCAATAATGTAGCGTGAGCCCGGGAAGCAAAGACGGTCATTGACTTTGATATGCATCAGTAATTTACTTCTTGCCGTCTGTCCTCTTCTTCCTAAATGACCTTGGTATGCCTTGCATTCTTGATTTCCCTTCACTCACGTCTTTTCTCCTCTCTCCTTTCAATCCCCTCACACTCGCTTTCCTCGTTCCCCTTCTCCGTCCTTCTCTCCTTCTGCCTGTCCTTCACTCTTTCTCCTTTCTCTCAGTCTGTCTGGGTGTCCTCTCGCTGATAAGAGCCTTCGGTCCCTCATGGCGGCCCACACCCCTGAACTCAAGTATGTCTGCTCTACACCTTCACTGCCTTTTCACTGCCACTTCAATGCACTGCTACTGACACTGTCCAATGCCACAATGCTTTATTCTGCTGACGTTAACTTATCTTTTGTTGCTGGCTGCTGCCTCTGCTGCCGCTGCATCTGTCATGGTGTTTTTTTCCTGACTTGGACTATGCTTGCTTTCACTTCAATCAGTTCATGTAAATGTGAAATGAAATTGTAATTCTGTAGTATACATAGCTCTTCACTAGAAAGAAGGTTTTTCACAACCCACTATAGACAGATACAAGAAGTATTTAAATGGTGAAGAGCCTGAAAAGAATAAATTTAAATCAGACATTGCTCACAAGAAAATGAATAAGCAGACCATTTCCCTCATCTGCATAATGCCATTTTCTTGAAGACACTTCACTCTGAAACATCTACGCTATTGTTTTTCTGCTAACCTTGTATTAAATGTTAACCATTTTTTGCCCTTTCCCAGATGCCCTACTCCAGGATGTGACGGCTCAGGCCACATCACAGGAAACTACGCATCCCACAGAAGGTAACAAACAAAAACACAAATGCACCCACTAAAAAAAGCACACACACACACACCCACATGGACACACACATACACACAGTCAGTCAGCGAGGCCTAGTGACAGTTCATGGTAGAATTAGACAGCGATCACATACTCACACATTTCTACACCTTTCCATTGTCCTATTTTCAACCATATTAGGCGCTTTGAGTTGATTTGGTTTGTAATTTGGTTGAACAGCCTCTGTAAAATTATTCTTCCTTATACTGTGCTCTCCCTTTTAACAAGCAATCACTTCACCAGACCTTTTTTTCAACCCTATGTTATCAACTCCATACTTTCTGTTTTCAGTATCTCTGGGTGCCCGCGTGCCAAGAAAAGTGGAATTAAAACTCCTACCAAGGACAACCAGGAGGACTCCGAGCTTTTAAAGTTCGTACCGCTCAGAAAGCCATAATGTCTGCTTTTAGCGAGACTGACGGTAAAAGTAAAATGCAATAAAAAGAAAGAGAGAGAGAGAGAAAGAGAGAGAGAAAAGTCACTGTGAATCATATGCAGAGGTAGTGGCCTGCCCCCTAAATTGAATCAAACAATCAGGTCCTTACTGATGGGAAAATACACTTAATGCAGATACTGATTCTGAATGTAGTTCATGGTAGACTATCGCAGGGTAGATTGTCAATACATAAGAAATACATGGGCTTCATATTGCATTTGCACACAAAACTGTTAATTTAACAGAGTGCTGATAACAGCATGTGCTGAACCTTAATAACTCTTACTTAATGCATAGTTAATATGTCAAACATAGATGTAAGAAAATGAATTTGGCCCAGTAGAGAAAGTATATAAGTTAAATCTTAATTATAATATTCTCAACTTTCTCTACAGTTTAAATATTTGGATTCTCCTTGTCTAACCCTTGTGCCTTCTCTCTCTCTTTTCCCGCTGCCTACCTACACTCCTTCTTCTCCCTCTCCTGCTGCACAACACTCCTCGTTTTTTGTTTTCCCTATTTCCCTTCTTTCCTCTGCTCCCTGCAGATGCCCCGTGCCAGGCTGCGACAGTTTGGGTCACATCAGTGGGAAGTACGCCACACATCGTAGCGCCTACGGGTGCCCACTAGCAGCCCGCAGACAGAAGGAGGGTCTCCTGAATGGCACACCCTTCAACTGGAAGGCCTTTAAGACAGAGGGGCCTACTTGTCCCACCCCAGGTTGTGACGGCTCTGGACATGCTAACGGAAGCTTCCTCACACACCGCAGGTAAGACGAGTGCAGACAGGTTTTTTTCTTTTAAAGGAATACTTCATCCTCCAAATGACCATTTGTATATCAGTTACTCATCCCATGCTGTTTTGAATTTGTGGAGAAGACTTGTTTTCCTCACATGCCTCCACAATTAAAAGAGAATCCAAAACCGGAGAAAATATTTGATCAATTGAGGTCATAGGGTCGACATTTACCAACAGCAAAACTATATCAAAACATCAGCTCGCAAACTGTCGCACAGCTTGTGCATATAATCCAAGTCTCATTTATCCAGTTCTGAAACACATGCATTTTTGCTAAAACCTTACTAGCTAAAACTTAACTACAAGTGAAACTTATCTGTGTGCTCTTTAAAACCAGAGTCCACTGACAAAAACAGTAATTGTACCTCTGAACACAGGAGCTGCTGGTCTACCACTGCCTCCATCAGTTAGTTTGTTTTGTTATTGTGTGACTTTGGTGTTTTAATGGGTTAGTTCAGATTCACCAAAGTCAGACAGTAACACTAACAAACTAATCATCAAGGCAGTGGTATACTGGCATAGAGCATAGATAAGTTTCACCTTCAGTTTAGTTACCTGTCAGAGAGGTAGAAGTAGTTCAAAATTTTGGGAGTTTGTATTCACTTTGTTGCTGAGAATAGATGAGAAGATGCATATTGCTCTCATGTCTGTACATTAGGTGCAGAAAAGAGCTAACCTGGCTCTGTCCATCTCACTAATTAACATGTTGCATCTGGTGTTTCCTTTGACAGCAATGTAAATGTAAAAGTGAAAAGCTGTGGTTTTACATTATAACAAGACTCCAGGAAGTCACTGTATCCATCCAAGAAATAGTCACCACAGAGCGCCCTGTAAAAACACAACTTACTGTTTTTAGATTTTGTTTGTTTGTGTACTGAAAAACATATTTGCATCTGTGTGTCCCTTGTGTCTTCAGCCTCTCAGGATGCCCCAGAGCCTTGTATGCCAAGAAGAAGGCCAAGTTCCCCTCAGAGGACTACCTGAGCACCAAGTTCAGAGCCAGTGATGGTAAGACGTTGTAAAAATAATAAATCTATAAATCAATTTCTATACAGGCCTTTGTCTTAGCGTGTGTGTGAGGGTGTATACTTGTATGTAAAAACCATTGCCACAGTTTTCTCAAGCTCCTAGAAAGAGTGCATTTTCCATTGTTTTGATAAAAAAGAACAATGATGTCAAATGTCACACGAAAGAAGTAAACTAACATGTGACCAGTCAATACAGGAACACATTTTGTTTGTTTGTTTGTTTGTTTGTTTGTTATGGAACCAAGTCCAAGCACATGGAGGGACAGGATTCAGAATGTGTTTACAACTCAGTTATTTTAACAAAACTGATAAACACTTTATTCCAAAATAGCAAAGACAGATATTAAAAGGAAAATGCCCCGGGCAACTTAAACATTTACAGGCCAGACTCTGTTCTTATCTATTGTAATGTGTCTGGCTTCTCCTTTAGTTTTGGACAACGATGAGGACATCAAGCAGCTCAACAAAGAGATTAATGACCTCAATGAATCCAACAATGAAATGGAGGCTGACATGGTCAATCTGCAGACTCAGGTATGTGTTTTTATTTATTTATTTATTTTTATTTTAACCTATAAATCACTGAACATGTGATGAGTCTTTACAGAAGTGCTGATATGTTTGTCAAATGAAACTTGCAGTTCTCAATTCAGTCACTTGAGCCTGTTAAGCAAGATTTGTATTGTTGACATATTACAAAGACAAAACAGTAAAACTTTAACATTTGTTTTGTTCCTGAAAGATCCCAGATGGAAAAGTCATTTGATTCAGTTTCATATGGATAGAGTAAAGGTCCACTAGCAGCTTAGCTGATTTATGCAACGGGAAATGTCTGAGGCTTATCCTAATAAAGTTAGCATGTTGTAGGCTATATGTGCAGAAAGTCATTGTTTTGTCGGGGAACCTTGTGAGTTATAAATTGAGCCGAAATTTGTAACGCTGCCTTTGTTAAATGTTGCTGTTGTTACTGTATTTATATAAGGAGAGGAAAAATCTGTTGGCTGTTAGGCTAATTTATGCAATGTAAAATGTCTTACAAAAGACAAGTGTTTTGTCTGTGAAGCTTGGGTATTATAGTTGAGTAGAATGTTGTACTTCTGTTTATTATTGTTGCTATTAAGCCATGTTTTATGTGTGGTAGTTTAACCAGTCAAACTTTACTGCACTTTACACAAACTCAATACAGTGTCATGGAAATCCCACCGCCAACTAGTGTTTTGGAGGTATAATTGTAGAGCAACCCAGACACAATGCAGGTATAAATGTTCACAACAGAGTAGGCCATTTGAACAGGCTAAAGCATAGGCTATGTATACAGCCTATAGAAACGAGCCTTTGGACAAGTGTTATTCTATATTTGTTAATGTCAAGAAATCAAATGAAAAAAGCTAAACCAACAGTGACTGCATCCTCAATGTGTTTTCATATATTCATACCTCAGCTTGTCTGTGGCTCCTAGCCTCAAGCCCTGAAGATATCAGTCTTTAAAAACAGCTCATAAATGTATTATTTCATTTATTAAAAAAAAAAAAAGTCAAAATTATTTCCTAAAACAGCTGGCTACTGTAGGTTATAACAAATGTTACTTAAACAGAAGGAAATTATTGGTGCTTTTGCTGGGGACTACTTTTATCTGTGGATTAATCCACATTTGGTCCTCGTGTGTATTTTGAGCAGCAGGACATAGTATGTGGGATTGAGTTATTTCTGGTTGTTTCTGGACAACAGTGGAGCTCTGGGACTCGGTTTGTGGAATTGACAATAGGAAAGATACGATCATCACCAGACTTACTCTTTAAGTTTAGTCAGATATTACTCCTTAAGTGTGCAGATTAAACAGCCTTACAACCTTATTCCTGAAGTGGTACCATTGTGAAAATTGTCTTGCTGTGTGTTGTAGATCTCCTCCATGGAGATGAACCTGAAGAGCATCGAGCATGAGAACAAGATGATTGAGGAGCAGAATGAGGCTCTGTTCATGGAGCTATCTGGTCTCAGCCGCGCCCTGATCCGCAGCCTGGCTAATATACGCCTGCCACACATGGTGAGTTGTTGTCTACACAAACATGAAGGTCTGGTCATGCTTGCGCACACCTCTTTCATTGATTCAGTGTATTTATTTCGAGGTGAGTCTGGCATGTTGACCAGCACATAGCTGTCCATTTCTCTGCTGTTCTTAGCTGAGATTGGTTGTCATTTGTACCACAGCAGGAGCCAATCACCGAGCAGAACTTCGACAGCTACGTGAGCACCCTGACCGACATGTACACCAACAAGGACTGCTTCCAGAGCCCTGAGAACAAAGCTCTGCTGGAGAGCATCAACAAAGCTGTGAAGGGCATCAAAGTCTGAGGCTCGACACACACACATACACACAAAATGTAAACTGTCCTGAAGCGCAGGAGCGTGACGGAGGTGGAGATGGAGGGACGGGAAGATGAAGGAAAGATGTTGAAATACTCTACAATATATTGAAATATGATTCAAAAACAAAAAGGGAATTCAGGTTATTTAAATAAACGGCAACTTAAAAAAATCAACCCAGGGAGCACTCTGTAAGAAGAAAAGTGACGCGGACCAAAATCCACACCATGCTGCTGCTGGGATTAGGAGCAGGAAACAGATCCTTCAGTCAGAATGGATGGAAAAGAAGAATAATGTTACTAGAAACTGTATCTGGGGGTTTTGATATGCTGTATGTTTACCTGTTGTCTCTTTTGTGTCCTTAACTGTTTTTGGAGAGGGTTTCACTGTTGAGCGACTGATCAGTTTTTTGCGCTTCGCACCAATTGAAACATGGAGCAACGTGGAACACGGGATTGCTTACAGGAGCTCGGCAACACGAAGACGAGGACGCAGATGAGTTGCTGTCCTGTAGTGTACACTGTGGCGAGCATGTGTGACTCCAGAAGCTCTCTGATTCATGACCACACACACACCCCGGCAATATGAAGCATGCACTACACTGAATTTGTGTTTGCTTTGTGGTATTACTGCGGCAAAGATGTCAACAGCGCAATGTTGACTCAGTTTAGCAGGAGGGGGGAAAAAAAACTTCAAGCAAGGTCATGAGACAGATCCAGGAACAGTGGAGGTTGTTTATTTTTCATGGGACAGTGGATATCATGATTTAAAAAGCAGCAGATAAATCCTTTTTCTTTTGTTTTTTTTTTTCAAACTGAAATGATAATAGTAATAGTGTGCACACATTTCAAATTCAGTTAGTCATATCAATAGTATTTATCAATATAGGAATTGCACTTCATTTCAATGAATAGTTTTGTGGTACAATAATTATTGTTATATATGAATTATTTAAACTTGTGAACTTTTAAATTGTAACTTATTGCCATTTATGTTATTGAGGTTTATTTATTTGAAGCAATCTATTTATTGTTTTGTAACACACGCACACACACACACATACACACACAAAAAAAAAAAAAATACCACCCTGACTGATGATCATGGTCAAAGCGATTTGCAGATGTCTTACGTCAATATTTTAAGAATCTATATAGATAACTGACGAGGCATATTTTGTTTTGAGTACTTTTTAAAAACGTTTTTAAGTGCAGATGTTTTATAACTGACAAATTTTTTGATAATTTTACAAAAAAAGTTATCTTTTGGGGTTGTTTTTCTTTTTTTATGTTTTTTTCTGTTACTGCTACATTCAGAAAACCACTGCTGAGAAAAAAGAAAGTATGTATTTATTATTTATTTAATATGAAAGAAATTGACTGATATGGCTGTATATTTATTTTGTTATTTATTTGCGTGATGTGACGGTTAAGTCTGAGTAGTCTTAAAGATCCACTACTAATATTTAAATAAAGAAAAATCAATACAAATACTGTTTGATTACTTAGGCTTATACCTAGACATACCAGCAGCTGATTGTAAAGACAAAAAAAGTAACCCAACAAAAGCAATCACTGTTTTGTTGCTATCTGGTCTCTGTGTGTTTGCTTTTGTCAGGTCAAAAAAAAAAAAAAACAGTCGAGTTCAAAAATGTTACCTCTCCCAAGCGCTTTGTAGCGGCCAGCACTGGCTCACCCAAAACCTCTGTAATGTACCACAGATGCTAAAGTTATGCTTTTAATTCTTTTTGTCTTATTTATTATTTCCATCAGCACAATGGTACATTTATAGAGCTGTATTCCAGCAGTGCTTCAGGCTGGATGTATGGGTCTAAAACACACACACACACACACACACACACACACACACACACACACACACACATACACAGCGACATATCCAACCGTCGAAGATACTGTAGGATGGCCTCCTTTGACAAACTTCTATCAGATAAACATACGCACCCTTGTAGCCTTACTCTAGATTTTAATTTTTTGATGCACAAAGTGCCACTACCTAAAAAAAGAGAAAAAAAAGAACTCACTTTCTTTCCTGATTCTTCGCATTTTCTGCAATGTAACAATGTCTGGTCCCAGGACGACCATGGCATCAAGAGAGTGGTGATTGTTTCAGATGCCTTTATTTCTCTGCCAAGATGGCCATTAGTACACTATATATACATTCTGTATAAATAGATTTTAAAGATACTATATATATGAATATAAACATACATATATTTTTCCAGTGTAATTGTTAACTTGCTCTTCTTCTTCTCTTGTATTACCTTAACAAAAGGATCACTAGCTGTCTAGAAGAGATGCGAGGGGCGTTTTCAATAGGAGGCAGTTACACCTTATCACTAAGACCTGCTCAACTGTGGCTTTAAACATACCATTCACTCCAACTCAAGGCAAAGTAGGCATTGTTGATGATACAGTACTTTGGAAGTGTTTTCATAGGTTTCCTTTCTTTCCCCATTTCCTGTATTTGTCTGTCCTTGATCCAAAATGTCAAAAACATGTACTGTATGTTGTACTACTGAATCTGAGAAATAACTGTCAATTTGAAACTAGATGGTTGACTCTTTGTTCCTAAGTGTCATGTGAGTTCATGTATAGTTAAAAAAAAAAAAAAAAAGACGATGCCTCTGAATAATGTTCTGCACATAGTGTTTGGCAACATTGTGCAGTTACTGTATTGTTACTAGTAAGGCCTGCTCACTATGAGCCCATTCTCTCTGATGTTGAAACAAGCAAGTAGGGGACTTTAGTTTTAACCTGCCTTTGAGTGAGTTGTTGCAGCTACTGTGGTGTACAGTATGATACCCTTGTGTAACTCTGATGTCAAAGGCATGTTGTAAATGTGCTCTTAGCCAATGTAGAATGAAACTCCTTTGTGCACTTTCTGAATAACTGTCGAAAATGCCAGCATTTGAGTCTCGACTTGTAAGAACCCCAATAGATCACGAGCAATAGCAAGTACTCGCCTTCACCGGAGGGCGCACTACGAAGCGTTGTCACACCTGTTCGTTTCCGTAGAAAACAACATGTATGTTATGTCAGATAGGGAGGTCTGTTTGGTTTAGGGGGTTCAGCCCGTGCAGTCAAAGCTCGAAAATGTATAAAAAGGAACTTTCTTTTCCGAACAAAAACCAAAAGAGATTGACAGGAAGCAGAGTTTGGTTCTCAGGTGACCAGGGAGAGCTGCTAAAGCAAAACAGAGCAATGCCATAGGTCAGCCAGTCAGCTGAGGCTAGAGGCGATGGCAGCGGCTGGATCAAGGCCTCCTGTGGAATGAGATGAGTGTGTGGGAGTGGGAAATTGATTTGCCAGGCTACACAATCTCCCCCTTGTTTTAGGAGGAGGCGTTTTGTTGCATAAATATGTGTCCATCACTCAAAAGAATGTCGAAGCTTTTTATGACTTTTAAACCCACCCCACCCCGCCCCCTTTCCTCATGTCTTGTGTAACCTTTCCTCAGGAAAGATCATTTTTGATGCATTTGGTTAACAAAGTAGTATATTCTTCCTCTCTTGAAAATGCACGAAAAATACTACCCGAGAGTGTTAAGACTGTGAATATTCTCCTAACTTATTTGATATGGCATGACCCCTTTTAAACTGCTTGATGAAATTGTCTGCTGAGGTATGTAAATGAATAACACTGAGGCCATGAAAGCAGAGCGTTTTCAAAAAATGTCAGCTGAGAAAGCAAACGCAGCCTACGGTTGGTTCTGCGCCCACGCACTGTATGTTTTCTTATTTACAGAAAAATACTGAGTGATGGAGTTTTATTATTCTAAATAGCTAAGAAATTGAAAAAAGAAAAACAACCGGTAAGGGCCCAGTTTCCCTAAAGCACCTGGAATGAAAATGAATTTAACATGATGACACTTTCAGGGAAGCCAGCCCAGACCAAAATCTATCTGTGTTTTAAGAGTCGGGGAGGGGGAGGGGGAGGGGGGGGCACACCTTTGCATCCTGGTTTCATGTTAGGTACAGAGGTGTGCTTGTCAAGGTTGCACACGCTACACAGAAAATGACTGATAATAAGATAGAGATGTCTGGTTGAGTGGCACTTTTCATCAAGCTGAGCAAAACCAAAAGCCCCACCCCTCCCCCCCCAGCCTCCCACCCCTCCCCCCCAGCCCCCCACCCCCTACTGTAGTTACAAGCCGTGTGGTCTTATCATGTGTGCCTTTCTCACCCCACTCATTTCAAGATATGGTATGTTTACACTCGGCAAACCTGGTTCAAATAGTATTGAAAACATTTGGTCTGGATCTCCTACCCAATGCTTTCAGTGGGGGTGGGGGGTTACAATGTATTGGGAAATAAAATAAATGTGTCTTTTACATGCAGGTAGAGGCCATTTTGTGACAGAGATACAAAAACAGCAAGCTTTTGTTAGGCTAAAGAAACTGTGATCTCATTCTGTCGATTCAGGTATCCGACTGCATGGACAGTTTCTGTGAAGAAATCTGAAGATCATCATCATCATCCCTAGATAATGCATCAGTGTGCAGGGCGTTATTTTAAAAACAAGTGGAAGTCTCTGTACATATTTGTATTAAGAAGAAACTGTGTAATTGTTGTTGTATTGAAGACAAGTTAAAAATGGTGGGAAAAAAAAGAAAAAAAAAGAGAAAAAGTTTGTGACAAAGAAAAAAAAAACCTCCACAGCCAAGGGTTGTCCTGCTAGCACATTTTTACAGAGATGAGCTATTTTTACTGGTGATTTTCTAGGCATTGATATTGATATCCTTTTAAAAAAGTACAAAACTTCCAAAATGACAAGCACTTCCACAACGATAGATTGTATGGTAATTTTTGTTACTTTTGTAGATGTGGTCGTTCCTTTACTACTGCACCATTTTGTAAAGTGGGACAGGCCTTGGCTGTGTGTCCTCGGGGTCTCATGATGTTTTTGCTTTGATTTTATTTATTTATTTATTTTTTTTCCTTTTTGGGAAGTAAAACACTGTAGATGGGCCGAATTTGTGACTGTGTGTTTGTGTACTTGTGTACATGTTCCCCTGTTCCTGTGTCAGTGTTATAAACCAGAGAAGTGATGTCAGTTATTGTGGGGGTATGAACCATTTTAAATGTTCTCTATGAAAAACACAAATAAAGAATCATAGACATGTATGACTCTTTTCAATCTCTCTGTATACCGAGGTTATTATAGTTAACTAAAACGAAACTAAAAACTAAAAGTGGGAATAAAAAAAAAAAAACATTTTAGTTAACGGACATAAAATTAAAAAAAAAGACACTTCAGAAGAAAACAAAAAGTAACAAATTGATCACTAAAATAAAATAAAAACAAATAAGAAATGTCTTTAGTTTCAGTCTTTATCAATTTGGTCAAATTTGTCAACACAACAAACATGAGGACGCATTGGTGCTTATGTTTATTGAGACCAAGGCCTTCACAAAATGTTTGTTATACAATTCAGTGCTTAAGTCTTGCCCCTGACAACTAACCCCCGTACTATAATTTAAAAAAAGAAACGAAAATTAATACTGAAACTAATAAAATCTTATCTAAAACGAACCCTTTTAAACTATAAAAACTAAACTGAAATGAGCAAACTAACTGAAACCAAACTGAATTGTAAACAAAAAATAAAAACGGAATAAAAATAAAAACAAATGTAAAGTACCAAACCATAATAACTCTGCTGTGTGTTTGCATCTTCATATTCATATATCTTTGTGAGGACCCATGTGACTTTAAGGCACTGGGAGGACATTTTTGCAAAGTGAGGACTGCTAAAATGTCCTGTTTGAGGATTGAGACTTGGTTTTAGGTTACATTTGAATTATGTTTAGGTTAGGGTTAGGTTAAAGGAAAAGTGTGTAAGATTTAGGTGGATTTAGGGGCATATTAGTGGTCAAGATTGCAGATTGCAACCAGTTGAAACTTAACGTGCCAAGCATGAACTCCTTGTCATGATTTCCTTCGATGTTCATTGTTCAGGAGGTTTTTACCAGGAGCTAAAATAAACTAAGGAAAGCAGTTTAATGTTACAAATCAGTTTTTCTCCTGCACTAACCCATTACCTTTTTTCTAAACTGACATTCAGGAGGTTTTTAGTAGGAGCCAAATTATCTGCAGAGATCTTTTCTTCTCAAAAACAAACACACCAGGTGATTTAAACTGTTTAAAACACTGAACAAAGCAGTGTTTTAAGGACAAAAATAAATCAGTGTTTTTGCAACGCTGTCCGTCATGGAGGGGCGGCCAACTATGGTGGCCTGACACAAAACCACAAAAACGTGAATGGCCCTATATAGAGCCAGCGTTTGGTTTGTCCATTCTGGGCTACTGTAGAAAAATGGTGGCGCAACATGGTGGACTCCATGGACATGTAGATATAAATGAATTATTCTGACAATAACAAAAACACAAGGATTATTTTAATTAAGTGATTAAACATTAAATGACACAAACGTATTGTATTCGGTTTCTGCCAATATATGAAGGTCCTCACAAGTATAACACATTGTGTGTTTGTGTGTGTGTGTGTGTGTGTGTGTGTGTGTGCGCATTGTGATTAAGATTCTATTAATCTTGCAATGCAATAATATCATAGCTTGTCAATTAGTCAACTGAAGTGTACTGTGTATATTGACACGGCCAAGCATTCACATAACACATTGCCTCCGTGGCTGGTGAACAAAATGGGGGACTTCAGTATGCTGTTAATATGCAGTTACATGTAGTTTGTATGTTGAACAGCACTGACATCTGGTGGACAATTAGTGTACCAACATGTGTGGACTCATTAACAACATGTTTTGATCACAACATTATGTGTCTCTGCAGCTGTTCATATTTTTCCCTCAGCTGTTTTGGCACAATGATAATCGCTTTTATCAAAATACTGCTTGAACTCTCAAATTCTGTTCCTTGTCTCACAACAGTAAATGCATTTCTTGTTGCTGTCACATAGAATCCAATTGTTTAAGTATCTTCTACTGACCCAATCACATGTTCATCAACATGCTCATTGAGTAATTAATGAGGAATTTTCAAACAGAAATGTCACATACTTATTTAGTGCAACTGATCACATGTTGTCTAATTTAGTGTGCATCATGTGTGACATCATGTGTGCAGGTGTACGCTATGTTGCTGTGAGGACATCATGCGTGACATCATGTGTGCAGGTGTACGCTATGTCGCTGTGAGGACATCATGCGTGACATCATGTGTGCAGGTGTACGCTATGTCGCTGTGAGGACATCATGAGTGACATCATGTGTGCAGGTGTACTCTATGTCACTGTGAGGACATCATGTTTGTTTCTGGGGACAGGAATGCTTGTGCAACATTTACGAGTGCACAGAAAAACATGTACATTGTAATACAGCACCTAATGTGCACCTCATCTACATACCATATGGGGGAGCAGTGTTGGGGAGTAGTAAACAACATAAACTAAATTTTGCAGTAGCTTACTGGTAGTTCAACTACATTCATATCTGCACAGTGATGTAAGTAGCTCAGTGACTTTTTTGCCATTTTTTGTGTACTTAACTACTGAAGCTACAAACAATTATGGGCCTTAACAGGAAAGAATTTTTTTTCAATTTTGTTTTTATTTTACCATTGTTTCTCTCACATAACTGTACCCTCTTTGACCAGCCCAACACAAACAGCATCCACTTCCCATAAAGCTGATTTAATGCCTTATTTATTACATGTGTTTATTAACCTGGGCCTTTTTCACTATATTTTCACTTGCCACAGTGGCTAACAGCACATGTTTTACTCGTAAACTAACAATTGTTCTGTTCAAGTGTCCCTGTAAAATATGAGTAAGACAATGAACACCACAAGAAGTCATTCCTGCCTGTGGCATCAAACTTTTCAATTCCTCCCCCAGAGTGTCAGACACCCTGAGTAAATAGACTCAGATTGATTCGATTTATTTTACCTGTCTCCGACAACCCCTAATGCATGTATTATTTATTATTCATATATTCTTAACTGTGCAATTCTCTCCTGTTTCACTGCAAAACTGTACAATATGCAATACTGACTTGAGGACCTCTATATTTTTGAGCAATAGTGATTTAAATGTGCAATGCACTATGTAATATTTCATTTTTATATTTTACATGCTTGTAGTACAATGCACATATTTGTACATATTTTATATCCTTCTATTTCTTATACAGCTCTGTTCTTTTAACTTTCTATTTTCTTAAAGGTCCAGTGTGTAGGATCAAGGGGCATCTATTGGCAGATATGGAATATAATATTCATTGTTTTCATTAGTGTATAATCACCTGAAACTAAGAATTGTTGTGTTTTCATTACCTTAGAATGAGCCATTTATTTTGAGAAGGTATAGAACTGCATCTGAAGCAGTTACGTGACTTGCCCACCATACCCACATGTCAGTCCCCGATCAGCTCTCTTCGTTCCTTGGCCCAGAAGCAGAAGACCCAATGAAACTGCTAAGTTAGTGATTAGCGAGCTATGAAGAGAGGTGGTTAAGTGAATCACGTCTTGAATTACAAAGTGGATTATTGCTACATTTGGTCTTATTTATTCAATATAGTGTAGCATTGTAGCAGGGTTCAGATATTTTACTGTTGGTGGGCTTGTCTTGCACTAGAGGTGAGTATGGTTTCTAGGGCGTGTCATGTTCACTGCAAATGAAATTTGTCTGCAGCTACACGTCTTGTTTATATCTTCATATGGAGTCCACTATGTTGTTTCTGCAGTAGCCTTAATTTGACAAATCAAACACTGGCTCTGGATAGGGCCATTCACGTTTTTGTGTTTTTGTGTTGGCCACCATTATTCTATGTGCTTGGCACACAGGAGAAGTTTCAGTTGCAATCCTCCACACAACACACTAGACCTATTAATTCTTCTTATATTTTATATTTATAGGTATATATTGTGTTATATATTGTAGTCTAATGCACATTTTTTCTGTCATACTTCTTACTCTATTTCTATTTTCTTATAATTAATTTCTGCTCAAAAAGGTTAATGTTCTTAATTTTCTATTGATGTGCCCTTATGCTGTCGGGAAACTTCCTATCAGACTCTCCAACTCTCATAAGCAAGCTCTGTTATGTTGGTCACTTCTTTATAAGCACAATTATTCTCCCCATAAATGCTTCTATGGAACAAAGCCAATATTACATACAGAAATAAGTCCATGTTCTTTTAATATTGGTTTCACATTCTTCTTGTGAAATAACAATAATGACAATGATGGACTTTTGTATTCATATAATGATTTTAAAGAGAGGTATAGTATTCCTGTCTCCCTCTGTGAGTGTAACACTGTGGTAAATGCACTGCCAACTGGCATCATATCCTTATATAATGATATTACTATAGACAATTACTTTTTTTTGACCAAAAAAAAAAAAAAAAAAAAAATCAACAATACTTTAATTAGATATTCACGTATTCCAAGAACAGTACCACCTGCTAAATATAAATGGATAGACCTAGACTTGTGTGTGTGTGTGTGTGTGTGTGTGTGTGTGTGTGTGTGTGTGTGTGTGTGTGTGTGTGTGTGTGTGTGTGTGTGTGTGTTCATTCATATCTCATTTATTTATTTGTCTGATATGCTGTGCACCACTGGATGCATTGTGTTAAAACTATTAATACAAAGTTAAAAAAAACCCCAAAAAACAGAAGTCTTTAGTAGGGATCAGTAAAGTATCCTGAATCTGAAACCAGCAAACCCAAAAGAGTCTGATTTTCACTGTTCCTACTGTGTCCTGTCAAAATGACTTCATTGAAGGCCTAGATAAAGCCACTGACTTAGTGTGACTGGCCCACTGACCCAGTGAAGGTCCATTAAGCTTATTTAATTAAATGATTAATTAAAGACCAGTGCTAGGCTACAGTTAGTTTATCAAGCTAATTAGGGCGCACAGGCTGAGCACACAGACACAAGACTCAGTTTTGATTGGCTGAGTCACGTGATTAAACTAACTCCATAAACCTGACTAAAGATTAATATCTTGTTGTTATTTTGTTGTCACTCAGTCGTAAAATCGGTCATATTTGCGCTCTCTGCTGCTTTTTAATCCCATCTGAAGTGTCTCGCAGCTCTGAGAGCAGAATGTAGGCCACTCTCCTCTGGCCGCTACTTTGCGTATATTACGTCTGACGTCAGAGCGTCAGCTGGCTGAATGTTTACATCCAGCAGTGGTGTGTTTCTGACTGGATCCCTGCAACAACAAAAGGCTGAACACAAGGAGACCCGCTAACAGAGAATATCAGTCGGCGTTTTCTCCAGGTACAGCATTATGTTTCCCGGGGTTGAGTACGGAGGCCCGGTGAGAGGCAGCGCTTTGTCCCTGCAGCAGCAGCAGCAGCAGCAGTTAGCTGTGGTCATGTCTCCGTCTTTCTTCTCTTCCAGCGAAGACGAGAATGCGGTTATTTGTGTTTGTGTTGACCTTGCTGCTGCATGACAGTCTGTTACAGATGCAATATGTAGTTTGTGTTGTGTATGGCAGACGGTTGTTGGACGAAAAGGGCTTGAATTCGAATTTGAATTTGGGATTAGGATCACCTGAGTGGCGCAAATAGCTACCGCAACAACGTGCAGGCTGTGAATGTATGCGGTGAAATGAAACCTGCTGGAGTTACAGGTCGGGCCGTGACTTTTGACTCTCCTTACAAACGATATGAACGAAAGAATAGACGTGAAAGCTAATTTACTGAATCAGCAAATGAATTGTTAAGCCCAAATGGCAGTGTTTTTGCAGGAAGTGTGTAACGTTACCCTACTAGCCTACTAAACCAGTTAGTTTGCTACAGAATGGCGTACAGCGCCCTCTTGTGGTTAATATCCTAAAGAAGCAGTTTGTGATGATAACTCGCAGGCAATAGGCAACAGCTCACTCTGGATTCCCTTCCCTGAAAATAGGTATTCATTTTGATGCAACTACTGTTTGTTGTTTGTCCCTTTTATTGATTCAGTGACTGGCAACATCCTCTTAAAGGTTCATCAAAGGCAGGACGTCCAGTAATATGTAAATGCAAACGGCCCTTTGTTCTTTTATAGCCTCATGACTATGGCCAGCATTTGGCAGCCAGTGCACCCTGTGATCTCTCGTCCTTTGGCATAGCCCTCCGGTGTTGTTTTTAACACCAGCCCTAACCAATGCTGCAGGAGCTGCACCATTCACACCTACAGCTGTATTCTGCTGCCAAAAGCTTCATCAAGGCCTCTAAATTTGGTTGGGTCAGGCTCAACTGTGCGCAGAACCTCAAAGAGCTTATCAGTGCATGCATTTTGAATCAATAACCACTACTTTGTGCTGTCAAAACAGACTTGATATGGTGTTGTGCCCAGTGAAAGTTCTCACAGAAGGACAGACTTACAGATAGTTCTTTATGAATATGATGGAACTGTGTAGAAATTTCAGGGTTGCAGCAAGCCATTGTTTTCATTATTGTGCTGCAAAGATGTGAACTCAAGTGTTATGACTTGGACTCAAATCGGTTTTGAGTCACAAATTTGATGAAAGACTTGACTTACCAAAATCTAAAAGACTTGCAACAAAATAAGTGATGTAGTTTTACATGTCAATCGAACAGTGTGCCATATATTTACATACATATACATATATATGTATATGTATGTATATGAATGATTTCCTTCTATTTTAGCAAAATCTTAAATGATTGAGTTGACAAAAAAGTCATGTTCTGTGTTACAGTAAACATTTGGGCAAAATTGTATAGATAGATCACATACTGCTTGTCATATTGTCATTGGGGACAGTAAACCACCTGTTTCTCTTTGCCTCTAGTCACCATGGGTGGAGCTGTAAGTGCCGGTGAGGACAATGATGACTTAATTGACAACCTGAAGGAGGCTTACTACATCCGCTCAGACCTGGTTGAGCGGGCTTTTCGAGCCATCGACCGGGCTGACTATTACCTGGATGAGCACCGGGACAATGCTTACAAGGTGAGCCACGTTTAAGTCTGTGATATCACCCAAAGGAATCCACAGCATAGGTGATGATAGAGTTTGGAACAATTCAATGGCTGATGAAAAGCCACAAGCCAAACAACCAAAATGTATTTTTTTAAAGTCACTACATATTTGTCATGTTTTTAAGGGCACATTTGATGGGCTGACAGTTTGTAGCTATAGGAAAAGCTGGTTAAGTTATACTGTTGTTGATGTTTTTAGGACTTGGCGTGGCGGCATGGAAACATCCATCTGTCTGCTCCATGTATCTACTCTGAGGTGATGGAGGCTTTGGATCTCCACCCCGGCCTTTCCTTCCTCAACCTCGGCAGTGGGACTGGCTACCTCAGCACCATGGTCGGCCTCATACTGGGTATGTGGTTAACTGCAGCAATTCAGCATATAGTGTGTTAATTACTGCTCTGTGGCAGTGTCAAGGTGACAGGCACACACGTGTGAACTGAAAGATATAGATTTAAATTCCTCAAGTTTTGTCAAGTTGTCTGGATAGCATTATACTTTTGTTTAAGAGAAAAAGTTAAAAAAAAAAAAAAAGATTAAACTCAAAAATTCAGTGAAAGAGGTGCATGTTTTTATTAGATACTTTTTAAAAATTGTGTCCATTTTGTCTGAGCTTCCACAGAGCAGCCGTTGTCACAGTCCAGTTGATTTGTCCGTAGTTACATGACTATTGTAGTGATGGGCAAAGCATTTCTTCAGTGTGTTTTAAATCACTTAAGTCTGTTCAGTAAAGGGCTAACAATAACAGTCAGGGCAAGTAAAATGCCACATGGGGCTAGTAAATCTTGTAACTTACTGCCAAATTGGGCAGTTGGTAAAAAAGAATTACACACATTTGTTCAACGATATATCAGTCTAGACAATTTATTGATTCAGTGATTAATGATCTAATATCATCGAATCAATATGAAAACAGTGATACGTGTTGTCGTCTTTAAGATATACCTTTAATTTGACGTTTCCATGGCATTCTGCATCACCAGTTACATCTAAGCGCACCTCCTTCTGCAGCATCCATACAATGCTAGCAGCCCAGCGCCAGGCAGATAACAGCAAGCAGCCAAGAAAAAGACAATTTGCTGATATTATCTCATGTCGTTTGTAGGCCCCTTGTATCGTGCTAACACTTGTGCTTTACACCCCAAATAATTAATGGAAAACCATCATCGGACAAAAAGAGTGTGAACTACAAAGGACACATTTAGGCAGGTGTGGTGATGTTCTGACTGGCCTGTGTTAATGCAGGACAAGTCACAGTATGTCACATTTTTTTATGCCTCTGCACCAGTGATAGTCGTGGCCGGAGGCATCACGTTTTCAAGTTGTCTATCCGTTCATTAGTCCCATCCTTTTGAACGTGAAATCTCAAGAACACCTCAAGGGAATTTCTTCAGATTTGGCACAAATGTCCACTAGGACTAAACGATGAACTGATTAGAACTGATTGGTTTTTGGTGGTCAAGGGACAAAGTTCAAGGTCGCTGTGACCTTTTCTGTCTCATTCTTTTGAACGCGATACCTCAAGAATGCCTTGAGGTTGTTGTTTTTTGTAAATTTGGCACAAATGTCCACTTGGCCTCAATGATGAGCTGATTAGATTTTATTAATGATAAAATAATAATAATAGTGCCTTTCAAAACACTCAAGGTCACCTGACAGAGCATATAATAACAAACAGAACAAGAGACATGAATATGTTTTTCAAAGTCACAGGTCTAAGGTCAAGGTCAATCAGATCTCATCCATCTCATTTTTGTGATTGTGATTTCACAACAATACCTTGACGAAATTCCCTCAAATTTGGCACAAACATTCATGCAGACTCAACGATGAACTGATTATATTTTGGTGGTCATAGGTCAAAGGTCAAGGTCAATATGACCTCATCTGTCTCATTCATGTGAAGATAATATCTCTAGAATAATTATGAAGGAATTTCTTCAGATTTGGTAAAGACATTCAATTGGACTGAAGACTACACTGATTATAATGTTGTGGTTAAAGGTCAAAGGTCAAGGTCAGTGTGACCTCACAAAACATATATATTTGGCCATAACACAAGCATTCACATGCTAATTATGACAAAACTTCACACAAATGTCTAATAGGATAAAATGAGGAAGTGATGACATTTTATATCCAAAAGGTCAAAGGTCAGCTTCACTGTGACATCATAACGTTCTGCATACAGTAAAACACTTTTCTGGCCGTTGCTCAACATCATATCTCAGGAACAAAAGGGGAGATATTTGGTCAGATACTGAATTGGTGACACTAATCTTGGGTGTCCACCTTGAAACTGTGCTGATTGTATCGATCTTCTGTGCTGTCAGGGGAAAAATGTGTGTGATCCATCCATTTATTTTCATAGACATGGACGTAAACTGTAAGAGACACTTGACAGTGCATGGAGGCATACAACCGTAATTCTAGTGCAAGAATAAGAGCATAATCACACACAACACGCTCTGAGTTTGTTGTTGAGCCTAACATCCTAATGTCCTTATGCCATTACAAACATATCTTTGTGTCCGTGCAAATGTGGGTCCTGTCAAACTGTGAGCTTTGGTTTGCTAACTGTTCTAGGACCATTTGGAGTGAATCATGGAATAGAGTTACATGCAGATGTGATTGAGTATGCCTACCAGAAGCTCGACTCCTTCATCAAAACCAGTGACAGCTTTGACAAGTAGGTGTTCAACTGTGTCAGTGACATATGATTGTTTTTCTTTACTCTTGTGTGTATTGTTTTCCATTGCTCCTGTGTCTCTCTTCAGATTTGAATTCTGTGAGCCATCCTTTGTTGTGGGTAACTGCCTGGAGATTCCCCCAGAGAGCCGTCAGTATGACAGGGTGTACTGTGGGGCCGGGGTGCAGAAGGAGCATGAGGATTACATGAAGAACTTGCTCAAGATGGGGGGCATACTGGTGATGCCTCTGGAGGAAAAGGTTGGTGTTTTGCCAGAGAAACTTAGGACAGTTCAAATCTGCATGTTAGGCAGCACTTTATTTTAAGCCCCCCTTTTTAGCATTTATGAGCAGTAAACATTGAATTAACCGTGTATAACAAACAGTAATGTGTTTATTTGCAGATATAAAAGTAATTCATTTCGATGTACCAGCATGCTAAACAAGAGACAAAAATGTGATCATTGATTTCATAGTAGGCTATTTCCCATCTTTGCTGTGCAAGAGTTTAGTGTGAAAGGAATTTAAGACCTGTCCCATATAGAGCGTGTCCCAAATATACACCAGCTGACTTCAGTGATTGAGACAAATAAAAGCAAGGCTCATTAATTTAAGTAACGGTATACTATATTCTACTCCATCCACATTATGGGTATCAAATGAGGTGCTCTGTTGGTGTAGTTATCACTTGAAAGGTACTGGTATTGGTACAGGTATGACAGTTTCTTGAATGAGCCCTAGCAGTTTCATGGAGGAACTGTTTTTTTTTCTGACAAACTACACCTGCCAAATTAATGGTGTCCACCTTGACTGGGCTGTAACATTAGCTAGCTCAGGTGAGCTAGCAGTATCGAGCTGTTAGTTAGAATAAGAAGCCTCTTGTCCATGAGTAAATGCTTGCTTCCTTATATGCAGTGATTTGGTTGGCGGGTATAGTTTGGCAGAGAGAAAATAGTTCCTATATGAAACTGCTGACCAGGTCTTGATTTCTGGCCACAGACATTGCTGTTGAAGTTTTCAGTTGTATTTCTAGTGAAAAAAAAAGGATTGTGCATTACGAATGATTTTTACCCTGTTTGTTTTACCCCTGTCATTTTCTTGATGATGATCTTGAAATAGATTTTCCAATGTAGAAAATCTTCTTTAGAAACTTTTCTGGTCACTGAATGAAATCAGTGGAGAAAACAAAACTACATACTCAAAAGTTGCAATGGAAAAAGTAATGATTTCATCCTGTTGTATTTCCTGCAGTTGACCAAGATCACCCGTACAGGGCCCAACAGCTGGGAGACCAAAAAGATCATTTCTGTATCCTTCGCTCCTCTGGTGCTGCCAAAACACAGCACAAATGGCAAACCCAAGACTGCCCCACTTCGTAAGTCTCATTTTGTCCTTTATTTAAATTTGAAGCTCCCATATTGTAAAATGTCAGATTTCTATGTTTGTTTTAGATATAAAGCAGGCACAGGTGCTACATGAATACTGTCAAAGTATCATAACACTCAGTCCACAGAGAAGTGCACACAGGCCGTATGCAGAAACTGTGCCTTTAAACGAACTGTCAGGACTTCAGTGAATTTGTGACGTCAGAGCTATACTATAGGGCGAATCACTGAGACGGCGTGCAAACAACAACAATCAATCGTCTTCTATTGTGGAGATCTGTAAAATTAGCAAACTTGTGAATTTCTGTTGTCATTTTCAGCTGTTACTGTACCATTAAAGGATATATAGTTAAACACGGTGGTCCAACCTATGTGACCTTTCTGCTGTGCTTATTTTATGTACTATGTTGCTTTGCTATCATCTTTGATAAACATTTTTTTGTGGTTTTCAATGTTGCAGCCAAGTATGAGGTACGGACGTTACAGGAGCTGGCTCGTATCTGCATCCGCCACACCCTCAGAGTGACCACAGATGGAGGAGACAGCCAATCACGCGGTCGAGGGTCCTCGTTCAGCGTAGGCAGGGGTCTTGCAGTGGCCGGGCTCCATAAGTATGGCCCTCGCTTCAAACGCAGACGCGTCCACCGACGTCACTGCAACGCCCTCGTCCTGGCCACACGCCAGGTGGTGGCCAGCAGTGGTATCGGCCCTGCCCCTCTGGACAGCAACAACAACCAGGGAGGAAGAGCGGAGGATGAGGAGGAGGCAGGAGAGAGGGAGGTGAGACGTCAGATGAGAGGGAGCAGGAGGGCAGGTAGGGGAGCAGGAGGGGTGGTGGAAGAGGAGGAGACGGTTGAGGAAGAAGATGAGGAGGAGGAGCAAGAAGAGGAGGAGGAGAAGGAGACTGGGGAGCTGCTCCGACCCCAGCCGGCCGTGAACGTCCTCAGAGAGAGGATACTGGGCCTGCCATTGCCCGAGCCTCTGAAGATGTACCTGCTGTACTACAGAGAAAAATGAGCCAGCTGAGGCCACAGCCAGGTCCTGAGTCAGAGCCCAGAGCTGAGAGCATCAACCAAGCAGAGCCTCAAGTCTCTGTTCCAACTCCCCCACCACCTGTACAAGGCAGGGCAACAAGCCACCTACCTTACTGACCCCCAGCTCCACCGTGGATCTCTTTCTCTCTTCCCTGCTCTCGTCTTCTCCATCACCCATTTGCTTTCCCACTCCCTCTTTTCCCTCATTGTTCTTTACCTGATTTATTTCCATAATACACGCGATAGTACATAATACATATCTAACGTATATCTAACATGCCAATCAAGCCTTGCCTGACAAGAGTTTAGCCGTGGCCTGAGTGTCCACAGCTTGTAAAAGGCAACTCAGTGGTGCTGAGAAAGAGAACCATCATTGTTTAGTCTACAGTGGCAGACTACACATTGCAAGAGTTCAGACACTGTAGCAACAAGCAGAGACAGCAGCTTACCCATAGACCAGAAGGCATAGGACTGTCCCAGCTCTTTTCTGTTCACTAATTACAGCCGTGCCCCAAGTTAGAGATTAAACACTGATTGTATAAGTTGTGTGGAAGCGAGTTTGTCTGCATGAGGTGGTGTGTATTATCATCTAATGGGGATGGTGTAGTTTTAGAAAGGTGGACACAGAATGGGCCCAAAGCTCAACTCATTGAGGGAAGATTCAATGATGTGAGAGTTCTGTTTTCTCTTTCACTAAATCATATTTAGTGATATTGTAGCTACAGTTGGTGACCAAGATGACTTGGCAGCTGTGACTATGTCCACTGATTTTCCAAATAAAAGGGGAGCTTTGTATTGAGCCCTCAGTCCATTAAATAATTTCACTTAAATTATCTGCCTTTCCAAGGCCAAGGGTTCATCATCATTTCAAGCATTTTTAGGAGACTACTTGATTTAATAGAAGGTTGAGTTTCCCCCTTTTCTATGCATATAAAATTGAAACGCAACACTTTTGTTTTTGCTCCCATTTTCCACTTTTGGTCATTAATCTGTTAAAACCTGTGTTATGTGTGCTGGCTTAGCTTGGCTTGGTTTGGTCTGACCTCACAGCCCAGCGTGGCAGAGATTTGCATCTCTATTACAACAGGGCTACCTACTTGGAGATGTGCGGGCACCCTTTTGGTCCTATTTCAGAAAAGGTCCATCGCTGGCAAGGCTCAGCATATTAAAACTGACAAAGGAAATGCAAATCGGCACCTCAAGGTTTTACTCGACGGCCAAAAGAGACAATGAAAAGGGCTTGTTAGTGAGCACTTCTCCTTTTCCAAGATAAGCCATCCACCTGAATGGTAAATAGACTTGCAATTGTATCGCGCCTTTCTAGTCTTCCGACTACCCACATTTGCCTATTCACAGGTGCCACCTGCTACACACCTGATTTAACACACACACACACACACACTGATGGAAAAGCAATGGGGAGCAATTGGGGTTCAGTATCTTGCTCAAGGATACTTGGACATGTGGACTGGAGGAGCTGGGGATCAAACCACTGATCTTCTGATTGGTGGACAACTCGCTCTACCTCCCAAGCCACAGTATCATTACTACCCAGGTGTGTCGTGGTATGGTCACAATAAAAGATCACTCTAAAATGTGCAGTTTGATCACACAACACAATGACACAGATGCTGCTAGTTTTGAGCGAATGTGCCATTGGCATGCTGACTGCAGGAATGTCCACCAGAGCGCTTGCCTGTGAACTGAATGTCCATTTCACGAACCATAAACTGTCTCCAATGTTGTTGGCCTGAGTTTGGCGGGACATCCAACCAGCCTGACAAGGGCACAAGTTGGTTAGGAAGATGAACTGCTGTCGAAGCAAGATCCTGGTGAGGATGACAAGCACGACAATGAACCTCCCTGAGACAGTTTCTGAAGGTTTGTCTCAAAATTCCGCAAAAATCATGCAGGCGCCGGATGTGGAGGTCCTGAGCTGATGTGGTTACATGTGGAGTGTGGTTTTGAGGCCGGTTGGATGTACTGCCAAATTCAGAGAAACAGCACTGCAGATGTCTTATAGTAGTGACATGAACATTCAGTTCACAGGCAACAGCTCTGGTGGACATTCCTGCAGTCAGCATGCCAATGGCACGTTTGCTCAAATCTAGCAACATCTGTGTCATTGTGTGATCAAACTGCACATTTTAGAGTGGCCTTCTATTGTGACCATCCCAAGACACACCTGGGTAGGAATGATGGTGATTAATCAGTATCTTCATATGCCACACTTGTCAGGTGGATGGGTTGTCTTGGAAAAGGAGAAGTGCTAACACGAATTTCAACAAATTTGCCACCAAATTTTCAAGAAATATATCCATTGAGTGCATAAAAAGTCTGAGATCTTAAACTTTTGAACCTGTGAAAAATGGGAGCAAACACAAAAGTGCTGTATTTCAATTTTTGTTCAGTATATTTCATTGTGTGAGTTAAAGTCTATCTTTGTCTCCCGTCATATGGAGATGAAACTGACCTAAATCCTTACATGTTTATCCAAAGGGCAGCCTCAGTGTTTTTCTCTACATCCCATTGTATTCTCTTAACCAAGAGAGAATGACCATTAAAGATCACATACTTACTAATATTCCAATTTACATCAGTAAACCAGCATGATGAAACACATAACTAATGTTTTTGATGATTGACAGTGTGCAGGTTTTCTCTCACCGTGCTGTCATCTTTTTTTCTCTTCTTTTTTTGGGTCTTGTAATATTTTGGTTTTTGAATTTTATGAGACTTGAAGTGGTGTGTGTATATATGAAATTGTATGTTTTGTGAATCAGAAAACACATGAAGATACTTTGATTTCATTTTTCTGTTGTAGTTACTAGTTAGATGGAGCATTATTCCTTTGTACTTTTTGCTTTTGTACCAAACTTTCTGCTCCCCTCTGTGCCAAACTTCCGTTGCATGGACTAGATTCTCGAGAGGAAACAGCAGATCAACAGCAAGTCGCTCACCTGAAGAAAAAGAAAATGTTGCTGTTTTTTTTTTTTTTTTTCTACTTAAAAAACTTCTCCACTACCACTGAAGTGACACTGGTCATTCATGTATTAGTTAACATGTAAAGCTTTAGATTTCTCCCATTGGAAAGTTTATATCTGAATGTGATGAATAGCAAAGTGATCTTTGCACAAGCAATGCAGACGCACCCTGTATCAGTAAATACAGTTAATTACTTAAATCATGGATATGATCACAATAATAGGGGATTTGAATATATGCAGTTTATATTGGTAATCTATCCAACACTGAATGGGAGGATCGTGTCTAAAAAGCAGGTCTTTATCAGGTCAGGTGACTCACATCCCATCTGATTCCTGCTGGGTGTAATTTCACGTTTCATTGTCAGGCCATTCTACCATTTCTACTGCTGCTGGATCTGCCTTTGAGTACTGTATGTACATCATTCCTTTATTCGACATGAGTTCCATTCATGTTTGGTTGTTGTGCATTTGTGATTCTCTGCTGAATGTATATGATCATGACTTTTTTTTCTTTGCACTTAATATTATGTTTTGGTGAGAATGAATTGCTTGTTTTTAAAATTGAGCTGTATTATTGACTGCTGTTAATAAAGTCCATTATACAAAAGATTCCAGTGGCAAATGAAGTAGTTTGATTAGCAGGCAGTGGCTGCTGATCCCAGTATAGAGTGCCTGAAGAATGAGTCCTTAAATCCAAAAATTAGTTAGCATTTTTGCACCCCCAGTTCCTTTGTTTGAAGTCAGTGGGTGTTCTGAAATGGTTTTTTGGTTAAATGCCTGAAATAAGGTCTGTGGTTAACACAAGCTTAAGAGACTTTAATGTTTGGTTTCATTACATAAAATACATGAAAAAATACTCCACTTGTGAACTTTGAAGCATCTATGTATCTTACAAAAGGCGCAAAGCGTCATTTTGGAGGCTAACTGCCTCAGCTTTTGCAACACTGTGATTCATCCAAAGCTTTATGATGTTGATACTTCTCCTTGAGCCACAGGATTTCACTCTGCAGGACATTGTTGTCCTGGCTCACTGCTTCTGTTTCCTGTTTCAGTGCAGTGTGCATACTGTCCAGAGTGATTTCATTTTGAAGTTCTTTCCGCAGTGAGTTCCTCATGCTCTTGTCATGTAGCGTAATATTTTTCTCTCATGTCACCAAACTGCTTTTTCTTGCGGTCCTGCAGTTGAAGGTCTATTTCCTCATTTGAGGCTTTTTTTTCCTTTGTAGACTGCGTCAAGCTTTTTTGTGATCTCGGGCTTTGTCAGTGAGCTCCCGCACTTCTCTTTGCACAGAGACATCTTTTGAATTGCAGATTTTTCCTCTGCCTTTACTGCCTAATAACTGTCCAGCTGTTAACCTTTCTCCTGATCCTGTGAGCTTGGAGGTGCAGAGTCTTCAGCTGTTGGTTGATGGTGTGTAGGCTCACACTCAGGTCATCATAGTCTCTCCTCCAGTGTCAAAATCAGAATCAAAATCATAATACTGATCCCTGGTGGGAAATTGTGATATCAGTCTGTTCCCGATGACGGTCCATGTTATCTCTCTCCAAGGATAGTTTTAGTGACAACTCAGGTCACTGAAAACAAGAATATTTTGACAGAAGGAATAGATCAGTTCATTTTCAGTTCAGTTGCACGTTAAAAAAGAGTGTTTGGGAAGTACCAAGCATATGTCTGGGTAAATAACACTTGTAAGTTTGAGTTTGTAAACTCATCATTTAATATAGTTTTGCTGTTGTATGACTTTATTCATCAAGACTTTTCTCAGTTTTTGGATTCTTGATTCACCATTGAGGTGTGTGAGAAAAACAGCTTGCTTCACAAATGCAATATAACACAGGGTGAGTAATTGATACATAAATGATATTTGAGGGTTAAGTTTTCCTTTATATACCCCCAGAGAGACAGGACATACTACCATCTTATCATTGAATTGTCTTTAATCATCAAAAGAAACTAAACAAGTTAAAGACATGGCCAGCCATAGACAGAAGTGCATCAGCATAATTGTCATTTGGCTATAAAAACAACCAGCACATAATGGTTGGTCACAAGAGTCTTAGATATGGAGTTTGGATCCAGTGATGTAGCTATGGGATACAGACGCAAAGGTATTCACATTCACATTTTGCTTACCAAATTCCTATGAATGATGAATACTTACACAACCAAAGATATTACTTAAGCTTGCTAAAATCATGCAGCAGGTTTACAGCATTGCAGTGTTAGTTACAACAATTGGGCCTTATACTTAAGATTATGTTAATGTTTATGAAATTAAATGTACAGTGAACATGTAAATACTCATCTGTGACGTCAATCAATCTCCTCTCTCTTTTTCCTATAAACAGTCTTCACACTTCCCCAAATCAACGATGTGCAATGATGTGGAGAACGGATCAACTAAAGCATTTTTTTAAGTGTATGCACAAACAAAAATAAAAGCCTGTACCTTGCTGAATACAAAAGAAGACATGTATGACGCAAAAAATAAGATTTCAACATTAAATTACAAAGCTGAAAAAATAAAACAATAATCTATTTTAAAGAAAAAAACTGAATAGAAAATTATATCTACATCTGTATATAAAAATGAAAGATTATAAGTTAGATTTTATCAATATGGAAACCCATTTTTGTATTTTTTTTTTTTTTTATATATCTGCAAAAGTGACTGAGGATTGCCTATCAACAACTTTATATTCATTGTTACATATCTAAATACATAAGGTATGCAGACATGGGTCAAACAGCAAGAGAGATCTCTTACGTGACAACTTTTAACAACTGACATGGATTTGGTGTTTGGTGGCTCTTTAACAGACAGTATGAACTGCACACAATCAGTATTTGAGAGGATTTCATTTGCCTTTTGACCCAGGTCTGTTGAAATGTCACAGTGGGTTGTAAAACCCTACACAGTAGCAGCGAGCGGACAGCACACCCCTCACAGTTAGAGTATGGGGAACAGAGAGCAGCAGCGAGGCAGGCTGAACCATGGAGGTTAAACTGCATATTATTCATCCTTAGGCAAACAAATGGAATGATTTGTGTATTCAGATGAAGTCCATAGTGTTTTGACTGAGATTTGAGGCACCACCACAGTACTGTTAGGAGCTCAGCATTGCCCCTGGGGTTCTGGTGTTCTGCTAGACCAATCAGTTCTTTCCAAGGACCACTCGGGCCAATACAAAGGTAGATGAGGTAAAAAAGAAAACAGAGGGGGAATACATCACCCTCTGCGTGCCTTGTCTTTCTTTGGCCCTCACCCAGAAACCTGGGGGTGGTTGAATGCTGTGTCCAAACGCTCTGCCTCTCCATATAACGAATGCACTCCATTCTGACACGAATATCAGGACCATGCTACCAACAATCCCTGATGCTAGATCAATGAGTAGATGAAGTAATGGAAAAAAAGAATACACTGTGCACACTTTAAATAAAGGAGCAGAGACGTAGGACATAGGTTAAGGCACCTTGGAACCCTGATGAATCTGAGGCACATTCCAGGGCAGCAACACTGAAGTGACCCAGGCTGTGGTTGGCATTGATCTGCTAGAATGTCGGGTGGCCTACTGCAATGTCCTGCACCCTAGAATGTGTCCCTACAGTAGTGTGGGTGTGTAAATGTGTTGAGCTCTCTCCCATTGTTCCCCACCTCCATCTTGTATGCCCCAGGAAGAACAGCATCTACTGATTACAGCAACTTATGACAGAGGCCATGTCTGTAGTGTGCTTCACTTTCTGGCCTGTGCATTTACAATCATACAGAGTGAAAGGAATAGCTCCACATTTGAGGAAATACACTTATTTGCTACTTTGCCAATAAATAACTAATTCAATTGTTCCAATACACAGAAATGTAAAAACCAACATGTTGTGGTTTTTGGGAAGTTGCTTGCTGGAATCATTTCTTCTCTGGCTGCACTGATTTCCTTGTCATCACTATGAGGTTACCAGGCAACCAGTGGAGACTGCAAAAATAAGCTAAATGCCTCCAACTCCATATTCAGCAACACCATGAGATTGTTACTGGTCTTCTTGTCTAACTCTGCGACAAAAAAATAAGCTTATTTCCCAAAATGCTGAGGCATTCCTTTAAGACACAAAACAACATACACACACATACATGTATAAGACTTAAAGCTCCATTCTAACACTATCGGAGCTTTATAAAACAAAAAGTTTGACGTAAAGACACACACACACACACACACACACACACACACACACACAGATATACAGCCAGACACACAGCAACACAGTGACAAACACACGTGCACATAGTTGCCCTCCATGTGTCTTTACGTCAACCCCATCGCCCCTCAAAACCAATGTCTACACTTGCATTATGAGACAGGACTACAACGCCCAACACAGATCTGGGAAGATAGGAAGAAGAAGTGCATTGAGGATACTGCAGTCCATTAAAGGGTGGTTTAATCCCACCTTCATCATTTTCTATACATTAAGAACATTGTGAGTGACATATATACATACACACACACATATATATATATATATATATATATATATATATGTGTATATATATATATATATATATATATATATATATACACATATACATATATATATATATCTACCCATAAGCCAAAACCTTAAAACTGGTGAAGTGACTTAACTCGATCATCTCGTTATGATGCAATGTTCTGATGGAAACTTCCCCGACAGTGTTTGGGGTGAGTGGAGCCAGTCTGGCATGAATAAAGTTATTCACTTCCTTTCCCTGCCAGTGGTTTTAATGTTTTGGCTGATATACATATGTATATATATATATATATATACACACACAAGATGTACATATAAGACATCAGTGGCATTAAGCCAAATTTGGGTAAAGGTAACAGCAGTGTAGAGTAATGTGAGGCTTCATGCGAGGCTGCTGTCCTTGTGTTGTACTGACTCATTCCCAGGATGAGGGATTTCAAATCTCCAAGATGAAAAGCCTACGACAACAGCTAATAGTGGTGTGATTACAGTTAAAACCTACAAAGCAGCATTAGTCTTAAAGTTTTCTCTGCATGTTCTCTTTTAATCCAATATTCTATCACCTTTGACAAAAAATGACTGACAAAACAAAACCCATTCTCTCAAAGTTGAGTCCCAAAGTGGAAAGGTGCACAAGAGAGGTTGGTGGTGATATTAGTGGTAGAAGCTGTCACTTGGGCACCAGGCCACGGGATTGTGGGTAGAGCGGGGATCCTGGACTTGAGGGGCTGAATGGAGAGGTCGGGGTGCTTGACTTCTTGCCTGTTCTTGGTCGACTGAGTGACAGAAAGCAATGACAGAGGATTAGACAGACTGTGGAAATAACAGCAAAGGGTTATGAGGCTACACATTTTGAGATTTAATTTACATTTTCTCTGATTTCTTTGTTCCTGACCTGCACATAACGCAAGCACCAGTTAAACCACAGTGTATATCACTTCAGAATATAATTGTCCTGTGTTCCTGACAGCTGAAGGTGACAGTTTGTCTTACCCTGACTTTGGTTTCTTGAGGCTGCCACTGGTGGGTGGAGTTGATCCCAAGCTGCTGTGAAAGCCTGAGGCATCTACTTGGATCTCATCCTCATCCCTAAGAGCGTTCTCCAGAGCTGCTGCCACCTTTGGGGCGATAACTGGCTCCTGATACTCTTTAGTGGTACGAGCAGGCAGGTCCATGTCCAGCATTATGATGTTTTCAGCCTGGAAGAAACAGAGCAGAAGCACACTCATTTGAGACCAGTCAGTTCAGGTACACATTTTATGTGTTAGCAGTGAAGATGAATGTAACTGTCCAAAGCCTGAAGACAAGCATGTGAAAATGTATTTTAGTATTTGAAAATGCTGCATGTTAATACTGGCACAATAGGGGAAATGTTTAACATGATACCTACAGTAGCAAGAACCCAGAAAAAAAGCCTCTCTATTATTCAATATTATGTAATATGTGTAATATTTAAAAAATAACAGTAGTAAAAGTATTAGTAAAATATAGTACAAGACATTTTGATTTTTTTCTTCTTTCTCCATTTGTGACGCCCTCGATGAATGATGTTGCCCTTAGCATTTGCATATACTGCCTATGCCATGGGCTGGCACTGGGTGGGCATACCCTGTACACCCATGTATACTCACCAATACCCCACTGCTTATATACCTGCACTATTAATGCTGCGTTGCATTGTTTGCTTTTGAAGTGTCAATAACACATCCAAGCTCAACCCATCTGTCGTAATGAGTGAAAGAGGATGAGGAATGCAGAGCCGCTGTGTCTAGGGTGTTGTGTGTGCAGAGACCATTCACCTGGAGGGTTATGTGTGAATGCAAAAGGTGAGAAGGACGTGGAGCTTACTTTGTATCTCATGTCAGGCCTCATCATCATGGCCACACGAGCGTGGTGACTGAGAGGCCTCCTGTAGCCGACTGCAGACAAAGGCCTGGTCATCATCTGATGGTCACTGAAGCAGACACATAGAGAATGAGACAGCTGCTGCTGTCCGAAATTGCACACCCAAAACCTGTACTATCATCCATCCATAGCAGATATAATGTTTATGTATGAACCAAATTTAATGGAACTTAACTCCAAATAGTTTTTGAGAAATTTCGGTCTGGACCAAATGGTGGAGTGATGGACTGACATCCCTGGAACCAAGACTGGCATAGCTAACAAAATGCTACAAGCTCAATAATCCTGTAATATGTAATCCATCTGTAACCACAATACTTCATGTAGTGTTTCCTAAATCTGACATCAGGCAGCAGTCTTATAACCAAAGTTATTCACCTCTAGAGATATCTATCGCTCACTGATGTTACAGAGCTGCCTCGGTTGCTGTTTGCAGATATGAACACTGTCTTCACAACCACATTGCACTGTGGCATATTTATGCCAGCATGCCAGTATTTGCATACTGTAATATTTCACCAGACTATGCAATTCAGGTTTTGGACATACAGAAGTTTTACAGTTTTAGCCTACTAAATAGCATGTTAGTATGGATTTTCAACGCAACCGTATGTACAGCACTGATGGAAAATTAATTTCGAACGTAGTATACAGTAAAGCAATGAACTGTTCTGTCATTACAGAGGCGATAACACAGTACTGAGTATTCTATAACTGCTACTAAAACCTGTAAATCGAACTTTAGGGCTTAATACTGAAGTCACATGCCTTCTTGTGGTTTGGAAATGTAACTGCTGCTACAAAACTGAGCCCACCTGGACAAATATGACAGAAATTTCAAGGCAGTTTGACCTGAGGGCAATGTTAACCTTAAACTGTGAATAATTTGTTTTGGAATGGAATAGATCAGCAACCATTTACAGGCATGATTACAGCTCAAAAGCACCAATCTTAATTTGTGTCTCTCAAACCCACACCAAATCTGAACTCTGACAACTTTTCTGTGCAGTACTAATTATGATTATGTTACTCTACATAACACCCATTCTAATGAAATGGGACAAAGCCTTATTTTTGGAAGGTTATGGATTTTTATACTCTAATTAGGCTGATCAAAGTCTTGACTATTAAACCTTGTACAAACCCCCAAATGACTGAATTTTTCTTTTTGAATTTCATACATGAGCTGACATCTTACTGAACTGACAAGCAGTTACAGATTTATTAATTTCACAGCAGTTGTAGTGAGGAGCCATTTTATCTTTCCAAGTAGCAAAGAGTTCTCTTAATGCCAATTCTCATTTAAATTGGATGTAGAATGGCTACGGAGTTGACCTGTTATGGTTGAGACACAGCAGAGAGCAATATTATCGAATGAATTTATCATAAAATAGAAAGCTTACCAGAACATGAGCATTCGTCCCACTTTTTTGCAAACCAGGAAGTGAGACAGGAGTCCTTAGGATACAGTTTATTCCGTTTATGCTTGATTAAATTATGTTTGTTGTAAAAAATCTGAGTAGCTGACAAAAATCAGGGACACATCTTAATCTTAAATATATTTTACAACAGAGATGATTATAGCAGTACATTTTTACACCAATGTTATCAATATGTACTGTTAATTTTTTATTTTGAAGGCTTTTAACAATTTTTTCAATTGTTAGCAGTTGTGAATTCTTGTTGGGAAAAGGTTCTTTTCTGGCACAAGGCAAGTTTAGAAGTTAAAAAAAATGAAAGCAGATCAAATATTTTATAAATCATATTTATGTCATGTAGTTAAATACTTAAAAAAATGGAATTAGTGTGTTGATAACTTATAATTTTAAGGCTTCTTTTTCTCCCAATTCTCAAGAATAGGTGATAAGGTAACATGTGGCTATAACTACACATCATTTTAAAGCTACTGGTGGGGATATTTATACATTGCTAAAATTTAATAAAAATAAAATGCCAGTCCTCATTTTTTAAGCTGTTCTATTTTATCTGACTGACTGCTAAGCCACATAACATGGTCATTGTCTGTGTCAGTATCGATCCAACAGACTGGGGCATCTTAAAAAACAAACAAAAAACATCTGATGCATTGTCCCCTATCGCCACACCTACACATGACTTCACCCTCCACCTGGCCTGCTGTCTGAGAATGGCTTTGCAGAAATGAAAAGTGAAAAATGAATGTACTAAATATTAAATTAATTATTCATTATTCTTCTTCTTTTTAAAACTTTTAACACTTATAGATATATATTATATGTATATATTGTCAAGAGGAATGTGCATGTTCTCTTTTATGTTTTATGTTGGTTTTCTGTTTTCTTTCTCTCTCAGTTTGGTTTTGTATTGCTGTAAATGGACATATCATTGACATGTAAAATGCTTGATCAAGTGGTGGAAAAGCAATAAAAAAAAGTTTAATTGTAAAACTTTTAACCCAACATGTGTGCACTTCTAATCAGATAAAGAAGTTATGATTACGCTGTAACTTACTCCTCTATACGTGTGATGGGCTTCATTTTCCAGTATTCATCCTCCTCATCAAAGTAAGCCCTGTTGACTATTTTGTTCTTCTCCTCTAAGGGAATGAAGTTCTCGATGATCAGATGCCTGAAAGACAAGCGAACAAGCAATGAGAAAGAGGCAGTTTTAGATACACAGATAGGCAAGCAAAGAAATGGCAGCAACACAGAGATGATCAGATGAGACCGAATAAACACGGCACTTCACCTGCGTGACTCCTGCCCTGCTATGTGCTATTTGTCACACTTAAAAAGACAGTCAACTGGTTTGAGGGTGAGATGCAGAATCAAACCCACAGCCGCTGCAGCAAGGACATTGCCTGTGTACATGGGACGCATGCTCTACCCACTGAGCTACAGGTTGCCACACACATATCTAACCTTGCTGCAGGAGAGCACATTTGGGACTGACGTGTTTCACATCAACCATGTGTGTAAAAACAAATTCACAACTTTCTCCACAATACACCTCTGGGCAAATGTATGATTTTGATTCGCAAACATACACACAGTGACAAGAACAAAATCAGCCAATGTACACGTGTCATGAATCCGACAGGGGATTTTGCATGCTCACTTATTTTCTATGCAGAATGAAAGGGTTTCAACACACATATTATTGAATGAGGCCCATTGTTACAGTAAATGTTTCCTCCTCCACCAGGGCAGATGGTGCTCATAATAGATATAATATTGATCCATGTCTTTCTGCCAGGCCAACAGTATGATATTAAGGCTCCATACTTGAGTTTGAGGTCTCTGGTGAGCTCATTCTGGGTCTGTTCCAGCTCCTGACGCTCGTTGATGTGTGCCTCCTGGATGTCGTGGATTTCTGCCTTCACGGCCTGCAGCTTGGCAAACAACTAGAGGACAGATAGGGAGACAGGGGTAACACGATGGACTTGGATAAGAGCTTGCAGAATATTCAGCTTTTGACTCCAGCTTAGACACCTGACAGTTGTGAGGAATAATAGACGATTGAAATAGACAAACAAAGCCAACAGTCTATTCTTACCTGATCTGAAATAGTATCTGACCTACTTACTTGCAAGACATCACCAGATATATATAGGCCTTACAAGTACTGAACATCAGGCTTTCAAAATTAAATAGTCATGCTCTATCTATGCTTAAGCGGACAGGACTGGAAACACATGCAGAAAACTGTGTCTTGTGCCAGTTTGGATGGTGGACAGGAGGGACAAGCATTAATTAGACCACTCAAGGTTGCAGCTGCTACCTTTTTCAGCTTCTTGGTTTTGATGTCGACCTCCTGCTGCAGAGAACTGTAGGTCTCCTTTAGCTCTAGAGTCTCCTCATCACGACTCTCCATCTGCTGCTGCATCTCTCGCTCTCGCCGTTTCTGGAATTACACACATATTCAGATATTGTAACCACTGTGCTGTGTGTGTAATTAGGCTACACATAAGTTTCTGATAAAAAGTAAGGTTGTCATGTGATACACAGGCAGTTAAATAAGGGATAGTATGAAGCAAGATGATGTTCATCAAAAAATAATGCCCTACAGGGAGAATACAAGGACCACAGTGTAAAATAGAGGGATTGTGGAGATAAAAGCTAATAATGAATATAATGACTATGGATACATTAGGGAAATGGAGAAACTTCTAACAATCAAACAAATCCTTGGATAGTGGCAGTAAATTTGATCTAATCTTGCAGCCACTTAAACAACTGATAAAAGCCTGTCTCGGGGTTACTGTCAGAGATAATGCGACTTTCACACTGAATGAATTTCACACTTTGTTTTTGACAAGGACTGTTGTCATGTTGACATAAGGGTGCATTAAGTACACAATTGATCATGGACCTGGGCCCTGTTCTTCATACATGGTTAACTGAATAAGCTTGATTTGACTGTTGAGGATTTAACACAAGTCTGGATTTTTGTGTTAAAAATTGATAAAAAAAAAATGTATCTTCATCTGTTGTCAGAGCAAGAACTTCTTAAATCCACACCTGCAAAAGTGCAGGTTAATAATAGTTAAGCATGTGAAGTAATTTTCAGAAATATATGACTACTTAGAGAGGATGATTTTAGAGAAGGTTCTTAGAAACCCCTACAATCTAGTGATTTTATTATAAATGTATTTGTTATGTTATTGTATTTAATTTTAACACTGAATAGTTCAAAATATGAAGAGATAAAATACACAATAAAAATTACAAAACAATAAAATAGGTACCCCTAAAAACATAAAGATATAAACACTTTGAGCCCAGTTCAGACCAAAGATTCACGATGAGAGTGTTGCAGATAAAAGGTGATTTAAAGCGGTGTGAACTGGCTTTTCTGAGCTTGACTCAAGCCGGCTGATGGTGTCATCCACAACTCAGCTAGTCAAATTGCTGGCAGCTGGTTTTAGAACATAAAGCACATCACCTGTTTCAAAAGCCAATCAGCTTGTAGTGACGTCTGACAGTCAAGTCGAATTGACTGCAGATGGCACATTCGTCTACTGTGGAAGATGCTCCATCCCCGCCGTGCCCTCTGTTTCCATCCTCACAGTGTGCACGCACACTCTCAATGACTGATTAATTGGCACTGCATATATATATATATATATATATATATATATATATATATATATATATATATATATATATATATATATATATATATATATATATATATATATATATATTTTACTGTGGCGTATTTATTGTGAATAGAGTCCACCTGATGCTTGCTTTTTTTAATAATCAGCTACAAAATAAGCCTGCAAAGTTGGATATCAGAACAGAAGTACAGAGAGTTGTTGCATAGAGATGATGGACCGCCACATCTAGTTGTACTGGTGTGAACCCACAGGTTTTTAGAACATTGCAGCACAGTAGATGCCTGTTTCAACTCTTTTTGTCACAGATCTTTGGTCTGAAGTGGGCATTATGACTGTTTTAAGACTGCTGCAAACAGAAAAAAAACATGATATTTAACAGTGACATTACAGTATGATGTATCAGTTGAACAGGGAAATATATGATCATCATTTGTACTACTGTCTGTTCTAAATACATGAAAAGAAACAGATTCCTATATATTTGATTTCCCATAAAATAAAATTAGTGTAGAACAGACATTCCCATTCAAATCAGAATGGCAAGGTGGCCAAAGCAGTGGCAATTTTTATGTGGACTGCTGCCATTGGAACTGTTGTAGTGGGGTAACTTTTATCTAAACTTCCATATAAACAAACCAATTTGGGGCAAGTTGCAAACTCAGTGAGGTGTGGTTTTGCAGTCACGACCAAATGAGCAGTGGAGTAGCAACTTTATGTTTTCAAATAAGCATCTGTTGCTTTTAACTGTCACTGTTATTTCCCTGTGTTTTTGTTGCCATTCAATTCATGTTTGTTGAAACATAATATACTGTAGCTGCCTCTTAAGCAGGAGTGTGAGTCGCCATTCAGACAGCAGGTGAGAGGCACAGAGACACTGTGGGGATAAATAGCTTACAGGTCAGCATATTTTAAGAACTAACTCAATGAATTAAGGATTCATTTCAACCACACCAGTGTTGGTGATTGCTGAACAGTGGACTAACTATATACATGACTAACAAGACTAACTGACATGGTTTCGGTGAGTTTGTTTCTGTCATGTCTGAATGAAGTGTGTTTTACGATGAGTTAAGAAGGCAGTAGGATAACATCAGTCTTAGTTAAAAAAGAGAGAAACGTGGATTGGTGTATGGTTGTATTTTTTTTGGAATAACGGACATTTGTGTAAGAATAGGCCAAAACAGAGTTCTCAAACTCGTGACTGTGACACTATTTATGGCCCCACTGATGTGTGTTCTCAGTTTGCTGAAACTAACTAGAATCAACATTTTCTTTTGTATTAGTCCAGAGGTAAGCAGCCTTTATAATCAAAAGAGTCATGTTTGACCAAAAAATAACTTAAATCTGTCTGGAGCTGCAACACATATTTAAACCTTATAATGAAGGTAACACAGTCTATACAGTCTAAATGATCCTATCAACACTACTAACAGGTCTTAATGTGCATTCATTATGTTTTCCACAAGGTGGCTGCTCTGCAGTGGGCTATTTATGATTATTTGGTACTTATACTTTGCAGCCATGGTGGTAAGAGAAAGTAAATATATGTCCATGCACTATTAAATTCTGTATTTTCCTCTGAAACTTTTCTTTTTTGGATTTGGAATCCATAGCCACCAGGCCGTAGAGGTATGACACACATTTTAGTAGATGAAATGTAAAAAAATAAATTTTCACTTAAGCCCTGCACCAACAGTATATGAACAATAAAATGTTTTTAAAAATGACTGTTATTGATTTCCATATAATTCTTGGTTAAAGGCACCTCTGTATTAGTCAAATGACCACGGCAAACAGTTCAGTGTCCTTTCTATTTCATTTCTATCATCCCCTCCCCCACCCCCCACTGTACCTTGCACCAAACCATGACTCTTAAATAAACCTGGGTATGAACCAAACTGTTCATTCTGTGTATCATCACACCCGTAATAAAAAACCTATCCTGTATCCAATGATCATGTTCACTGACTGAGTTATGGCTTTAAAACACTCTAATTAAGAGTAAAGTTCATCTTTCAGGTGTCATGTATACCTGTTCAGCGATTTCCTGCCTCCTCAGCTCCAGCATTCTCTGTTGCTCATTGGTGTGATCCACTATGTTCTTTCCCCCTACCAGGAGCTTACTCTCCATCGCCTGGATTGAGAAGGACAAAAGAAGGATGAGACCACTTCAGGTCACCTTGGGGAGAAAAGCATCTCAACTTACTAATGGATTTCACCAGTTGGGTTGAATGAAAAAAGTTTGTCTAGAAAAACACTATCTAATGACTTTTGAGAAGTTCTGCTGGCTTATATGTGCATTTGAGAGTACATAAATCATTTGCTGAGTCCAATAAAACAAAATCTGAAATTTGAGCCTGGGCTACACCTTCTCTTCAAATCAAATCGATCAGATACATACTGGATGAACAGAAACTCACCCAATCTGGCAAAATTAACTTACTTTTACTTTGGCTGCAAGCATCTCTCCAGCCTCCTTCTCCTTCTTCAGATCTTCCATTTTCCTCTCTTTCTCTTTGAGCAGCCGAAGTTTATCCTCAGCCACCAGACTATGATCCTCCATGATAGCCTTTCTCTCTCTCTCCAGCTTCTCTTGTTGCTCCCGCCAGTAATCCCCTTTGTCGTCCCCATCCTCATCATCGTCCTCCGTCTCTCCTTCTTCCAGATCCTCACCATCACTCCCTTCCCCAGCCCTTCTCCTCTGCCTCCTCCTTTTCTTTTTTCCTGAGCGCTTTTGCAGCTGTGCCTTCAGCCTTGCGATCTCCTCCTGAAACTCCCTGAGCAGGGCATCCTTGGGGTCCTCATTGATACGTGGTTTATTCTTTATGTTCTTAGCCCTGTTGGAATACCGCAGCGTCGTCAGGGTCTCCTCCACATTGTAGGATGCTGGGCCAATGTTGGCAACCATGACCGTGCGGGCATTGCCCCCTAGAGAGTCCTGCAGCAGACGGGTGAGTTTTGAATCTCGGTAGGGGATGTGACTGCTCCTGCCATCCACCAGAGCTGATATGACGTTGCCCAGAGCCGAAAGCGACAGATTGATCTTTGTGGCTTCTTTAAGCCTCTCCCCCTGAGCACCAGTCTTGGTCTGCCTTTCACTGCCAGCTAAATCCACCAGGTTCAGTTTGCCAACTCTGATATGGTTCTCCCCGTCAACACCCAACTCACTGCACTCCACAGTGATGACAAAGATGGCGTGAGAACGGGAGCTGTGTTCATTCATGTTCGTGGCACCCACTGAACGATTCTGGTTGCCCACATTCATGACATGTTCAATCTCCCGCACACTCTTGGTGACAAATGATGAAAGGTCTTTAACGTACACACCCGTGTCAGGTCTCTCCCTGAGCTCGAGACGACGTGACTGGTCTTTGGAGAGCAAGTCTCTAATCTCCTCTTGGTAAATTTCTAGATATGAGGCTCTAACCAGGTACTGCTGATTCTGGGACCGTGAAATGTGAGTGAAGATATGCTCAAAGGAGTTAGGGATCACCCCTCTCCTCTCTGGGTCATTTCTAACCCCCTCCATAGTGTATGTTTTCCCTGTACCGGTTTGCCCATAGGCAAAAATGGTCCCATTGAACCCTAGTAGAACTGAATCCACCAGGGGCCTGAAGGTTTCATCATACAAATCTATTTGTTTGGAGTTCGAGTCGTAGACTGAATCAAAAGTGAAGACTTTGGGGAGTTCACTGGCAGAAGCCTCCCTGGGGTTCCTTACAATTATTTGGCCCAATTTGACATCAACAGTTACCACCCTTTCAAACTTGGCTGCTCGCTCTTTTTCATTCATAGGGCGACAACGGACCACCACCTTGACGGACTCAGAGCTCTTGCTCTTGGACATGTTGCAGAGCAGCTGCCAACTCACACTTTGTATGCTCTGTCTTCCAAGTGCAGCTTCAGGAACAGTGCACCAATACAAATGCCCACATCAGAAACTGCTGGAAAAGACACATTCAGTTAGTAGTACCAACCTGCAATGGCAATTGTCATGATGACTCACAACTTTGATGGTTAATGCATCACACACATCTTTAAATACACGCTGGAAGACTCATTAAAGCTCTGTGTAATACAAAGCTACTGACAGACTTCGGCAATTACAAACCGATCAGCCAAAACATTAAAACCACCAACAGGTGTGATGAATAACATTGGTGATCTCATTACAATGCAATCTTCTGCTGTGAAACCTTGGGTCCTGGCATTTATATGCATGCCACTTGACATGCCCAACCCACCCAAACTCTGTTGCAGAACAAATGTACCATCTTATGGGAACAGCCCTTTCCAAAGGCATTGCTCCCTTCTGCAGGACAATGTACCATGCCAAAAACTGCTCAGGAATGGCTTGTGGAATGTGACAAAAAGCTCAAGGTGTCGACCTAGCCTCCAAATTACCTGGATCCCACGCCAATTGAGTACCTGTGGGAATTGCTGTTATCTAGAGGTCCTGTGTCCATTCCTTCACAGGTCAGAGCCAAATCTGATTCATGTTGGAGCCTCTGACCTGTGGAGACATGGACACAGGACCTCTGGAGGTTTCTTGTGGTGTCTGGCACCTGAGCGTTGGCAGCTGATCGCTAAATCCTGATGGTTGCTCAGTGAGGTACCGACACATCCCTACAATGCTTTATCTGATTGGGATCTGGGGAATTTGGAGGCCAGGTTGATGCACTGACCTCTTCGTCACGTTCCTCGGGTCATTCTTGACTAGTTTCTGTGGTGTGGCATGGAGCATGTTCCTGCTGGGTGGGCCAATGCTATCAGGGGGTGTATTTGGTCTGCATCTGTGTTTGGGTGGATCCTGCGAGTGGTATCCACATGAATTCCAAGTTTCCCAGCAGAAGAGTGGGTTGTAACAAGATGAGCATTCAGCCGTCAGTGGTTTTAATGTTGAGGCTGATCGTTGTTTAGCGAGCTATCCTGACACTGACACCTGTACTGCAGCAACGTTCTGGCTCTTGACAACTTCTTTTACCGTTACATTGAAACACTAACGTTATTAAAGCGTAGTAAAATTTCTCCAGATGTCGCTAAACACACAACAGAACAAACGAGAACTGATAAGGTTAAATAAAGTTGGTCCAAACCTCTCCTTGACGTTATGTGCCAACGATGAGGGGCGGAATTTATCGTTTCACACTGCTGTTGAATAATACACCGGGGTGCCACTACCCCATTTAGCTAACGTTAACTGTTAACTAACGTTACATATAGCCGCTTAAACGGCAATTATAAACTTCTAGGTTGACTACTAGGTAATTAACATTGGAATTTCATGTTATGGAGTGACAGCCATTGTGAGCACCCTGCCAGCCGTAACATGTTGATAAACGTTTTTATAGTTGCTCAATAGATGTTAGCAATGACTCGTCAAAGTAGCGGGTTAGCTAGCCAGCGTTAGCTTACGCAAAATGCAGCCCATAACGAGACCACAAGACCGGCCTAGCAACGGCAAACACACTGGTAACCTTAGCTACAAATCTGGTAGCATTACCTGGCTAACGCTAGCTGCGAGCGCGTAAATCAATGCAACATGTCGCCAAACAAAAATGAAACTCACATTAGGGATGTGAAACACATGCAATACAAACAGCTTTTCATCGGACACACAGAAATGTTGTTAAAGATTTACCAGTGGCGAACGTTAGCTAATCCAGAACTCCCAGTCAGCCGTTAGCCGCGGCTCATCCCCACAACGGTTCCTGTTGCAATGTTGCCAGATTCACGCACTGTATCCCCCCCCCCCCCACAGAGGTACGTGTGAAAACATATTAACCCATACGAGTATTGTGATTCTGAATAAGCGTAAATATTTGTTACAGTTAAGCATACAGTCGCAGAAAAAGTAAAACTTCCACTGTAAATAACGAAGCGGCAAGCCGAAATACAAGCATTGTGAATAATATAAATGCTATGTATCCTATAATATCTGGCAACCAAGTCTCAACAAGCTTGTCCAACATAGCTTAGTCTATCAGCTGATTCCACTGTGCTCACAGCTAAGCTTCATGTCAGTGAGGTAAACAGACTGAGGCTGGTGGTTCTTTAAAAAATAGTGTGCATCATTTTATTGGTGAAAAACATTGTAGAAACACTTCAAAATTATTGCATTCACTGCTTTCACACACAAGAACACAATTAGCTAGCCACACATCCCCGCTTGCATTCAATTCAACCAGTGCAAATCAACTCTTCTCTCCCCCAAACACCTCTGAAACATTTTGTTCACATTCGCTGAATAGTAATACTGTCCCAACAACATTCAGTACAGGGTTCCACACATTTCATCAGTTTTTGGTCCTGGTAAACTGAGAGGTGGAAAGACTTGTCTCCTTTTTCCTCCCTATAATTAGTATGTACAGGAGGATCAGTTACTGTGCTCTCCTTGGAATGGAGGGCAGAGAGGAAAGGAAAGAGCAAGCTGGAAAGACATGGAGGGATGGAAAGGTGGAGGGAGAAAGAGAGGAGGGAGAATGTGATTACTGGCACTGCAGTCCTTTCCAGGGTTCATTGAGGTCACCAGCGGTCCTGCTACATGTCTGGATTGCAAAGCATGGTTGCAGCTACAGACTATGGCAGCAGCTAAAGGAAATGTTGGGAAAACGGTGCAGTTTCCTGATGCAAAGGAAAAAGCATGGTTGCAGCTACAGACTATGGCAACAGCTGAAAGAAATGTTAGGGAAATGGTGTATTTCCTTGACGGAAAGAAAAACTGGTTTCCGAGTAGTAAACACAAGCAGGTAGAAGCCAAATCTTGAGTGCGACCGTACAAATACAGGATTTTAAAGTAGGCACAGACAAAAATAGTGTTTGTTGGTAGCAGCAATATCCATATCATATTACACACATTACCCTCCTGACCTGTTACAATATATTTTATAAGCCCTTCCTCCTTTCTCACAGATTAAAACCTATTCTAAAATAGGACCAGCCTTCATGAACCATCACATCACATGTAAATATTTTCTGCTCCCTCGCCTCCTCATGACAGTCCACCAGCATTAGCATCCAGATGACCATGTGACCCTTGTGCTCAGAGTTCTTCTTTGTGATTTAACTTCCCGGGCTTGTCCATGCCAAAAAAGGAGGATGGAAGGCCATGGACGTTGCGTTCTCTTTTCACAAAGGCGGAAAAGGAGGAGACACAGTTGCCGATGAAGTGGTCAGCTTGACCTAAGATGTACAGGTCCACTTGGGCCGAGTCTGGCTGAAGACTCACCACTTTCACCTGAAAAGCCATAATGAAATACACATATAGACAACCAGGTGGGAAAGTATAATACTGACAATTCTAAAAATGCTTGGGGGTGAAAAACACTTCCCTGGCCAGTAAAATTTCCATTTCAGACTAACTACATATAGTTTACACGAGAGACTTGATTCTGACTTCAACTCTTATGAGAACCACATGGGGCCAAATGTAAAGCACAAGTTACATACAACATACTTTTGAATGTATCAGAGAGGCTTTTCAAACCCACCTTGCCCTTGAAGAGCTTTTCAATATCCCTACTGTGTGATTCTGAGTCAGTGGCAATGTAGACAGAGCGGGCAGAGGTCTTCTTCACCCACAGCTTGACAGCTCTGCGGATCTCTGCCAGATCAGGGAGGCACATGTTCATGGTGAGAGGCAAGGCTGTCTGGCGGTTGTAGCCGACACACTGAGGAGAGGCCATGAAGTGAGGCCCTGCTTCACCACTCTTCAGCATTTTGCAGGCATTTTGCTGTAAGGGTGGTCAAACAAAAACATTTACATGTGACCAGATGATGAATAGCAATAAAGACTGCAGTGTTAATTCTTGTGTTCTCCCTCTCCATCTGCATTCACCTGGGAGGAACTTCTGAACACAGTTTTACAGAGCTTTTATTTGGAGGAGCAGCAGGGCTCTTAGGGATTTGCAGCAGGCACTGATAGGGAAAGTGAGCCAGATCTCTTGTTAAACTGCAACATTAAGGATTTTGAACTGCACTCTTGTCTGACTTTTCCAGAGCTGGTGCCCTGAGATTGAAACAAACCAACAAAACCTGACTTGGTGAGCACATCCTGGATAGTAGCCTATGCTATATCTGCTGGGCTTCCAACTCCTTCAAGTGTGCCATGTAAAAGAGCTATCAGGGAACACAAGGGGCATAATGCTTAAATGCAGGCTTTTGTACAGCTGTCACTGTGTTGAAGAAATCATGCAGAACTCACTTAGAGTCCATTTACACTGACTTTTAACTGTTCTATTTACCGCAGGAGGTTTCCTCCTTTATTCTCATCAGTGTTTTCATCCCACCTCAGGACTGTGTTAGTGAGGTGTTACAACACTTGGCTGACCGTATAACTGACATGGAGCACAAACATCACGACTCCCTACTCACTGTTCACCAAGTTGCTCAGGAAGAGCTTTGACCCTCAGGTCAAAGCACACTGTATATGTTGTACACTGTATAAATGCATACACTAACACATCCGCTCACTTCATGTCTATAAAGAAGATGTTACATTAATCTTTCCCTATTTATTGCACTGTGCAGCATTACACTATTGTCTTGTTTATAAATTTCACATACATCATCTATGTATGTACATCATACTTAAATTCTTGTTTACCGTTGTCCAGCTTTCTTGTCCTTATTGTAACTGTGTCTATTTCTGTGTTAGTACGCTGAGAGCAACACAAATCAAAGGTCAAAGTCAGCAGCTCCAGAGACGGACTTTCAGTCGTACTGTAGCAACTCGAAATCAGACAGCACAAACCCTTGCCTTAAATCTGATCTCAGATCACCCGGACTTGTTGCCGGATCATCACACTTTCTGTTCCTGGTATTACACAGGTGCTGCCACTGGCCACCAGCCTGATGGAATTCCCAGAGCTCACTGAAGTCGAGTTGCTACAGCTGCTAACTGTTTCCTGGTGAAAACGGAAATGTGATGTCTGTATGTGACCATATGAGTGAATGTGAAAATGAAAAGCAGAAAGAGGGAGAAGACAACCCTTTTGTGTCCAAACCCTAGCTCCTATGTTGTGAATAATATCTCACCCAGTCAATGCCAATCCTCAAGTGAATGCCAACATAAGGCCTGGTCAGCATGGTGGCAATGTGCTTTTCTCCCTCCTTTACCATCTTGTCTGACCACACCACATAGCGCTGCAGGCCCACATGCTCCTCTATCACTGGGAACTGGGCAGGAGCACCAGGCAGTGCCAGGACAGGGTGCTCAGAGGGAGGGAACCTATTCCAATAGGAGAAGCATGAGGAGAATCAGCCTGTTAACAACTTCAGAAGAGGCACCACCTCATACATTCAAATTAATGTAAAATGAAAATCTAAGAAACCTCATCAGTCAGTTAATCATTATATTTCAGGCTAGGAATGTTCTTTATTAAGACATTGTATTCTTTATGTCATCTTTAATCATCCTAAATGTACCTGCATTATAGTGGGGCTGCTTAAATATATACTCACTTCTTCATCCACTGAGGATGGTGGTGGGCACTGAAAGAAATGCCACCAAACAAAACGGACTTATCAAATTCCACACCGACATAGTCCCAAAATGGACCAAATGGGTTCCCATCCTGGAAATGAATCAGAATCATCCATCAAGCCATATCCGAGCAATGAGACTGTAACTGCATTATCTTTGTAGGCTTGGGTCAGCACCACCAGAGGGCAGCCTTTCATCCTCATCTTGCCTCTAGCAGTCACTATTTTTTATTGATGAGGAGGCTGAGTCTCTGTTGCATTTGTTCTCAAATAAAGTGCATTTTATGCTCCTTTACTTTCATATTTATCGATCTTGTACTAACAAATATTTTAGGAAAAAGAAATTACACCCAAGTAGACAATCTAAAAAAAGCAACCAATATAATCTGACAATCTTACTTCATTGTAGCTACCTGACTCACATCAGTCAACTCATCTACTCCACTGGACTCTCACCTTCATGGGGCATGATTTCTTGTCTGGACTCCGCTGTGCGGCAGTCTCAAAACAGTAGGCTTTCCTTTGTGATGAGGGCCAGTACTTGGGTGCCAGCTTCTCCATGAAGTCCTCCAAACTGACCACACGGTGGTAGGCAGACAACGCCTCCAGCTGGAAGAACTCACTGTAGGGAACATGGACCTGAAAAGAACAGAAGGGGAGAGAATGAAATAAAACAGTGCAGTTTAGATCAAGTATAAAAGATACGGTTGGTGATACCCAAAATTTTTGTTATTGTCAACATATCTCACAAAAAGAGCAGAGCCAACAATTTGTAAGTCTGTCTCTTTGTACTTTCCAATCCTAACTCAGTCTGTGGCTCTAACTCCCAAGCCTATTAGCTCCAGCTGAAGAGTAACTCCTCAATTATGGGTCATTTTCTATTTAAAAAAAAAAAAAAAAAAGGCTCAGTGCATTTCTTGGGGACTATTTTGAGCTGCAGATTTGGTGCTCTAGTTTCTATTTCCAGCAGCAGGACAGTGTATGTGGGACTGACTCAAAATAAAGCAGTGTGTGTTCATGGTAATGAAGAAACATATCACTCAGTGTAAAAAAACCATGAGGTTCATCAGTCTGTTTTAATAGTTTTTGGATAACAACAGCACAATATATATCATAAGGGAAAGATATTTAGGCTTTGGATAAACAAACACACAATACTTGTCAGTAGGATCAATCATTGTTGGTTTTGGTCACTCTCTTCCTTTTAAGGGAGATAGGATGATGAATTTCACAGATTTATTTGATAAAGCAGATACTTTGACAAGTACTACAATAAAAACAGTAAGTGGAACTAATAACACTGACAATGGCTGCATTCAATTCAGTTTTACCAGTTCCAGAGCCTTGGTACTGTGCATGCAGGCTCACTGGTGGGATGGCTCACTGATGTTATTATTTGCATATGTAAATACTGATGACACAAATTAGTCCAGTATCAGAACCAGTGGAGTTAATTCCACCAGCTGCCATCACTTTGAATAAAGTATCCCTTCTCTGTTGGGACAGGGAGCTCCTCCAGTCACTTGGACTTATAGATTTATTTATCACTAATTAGGTCTGTTATCACAGTCTTTCCAAAACTGTCTGTTTTACTTTTGCACTTTTCAGACCCCCAAAATAAGAGGGTATATAGCGATATTTAATGTACAGTCAATTCTGTTTAGTCCTGCACCTTACTTGCAGCTTCAGACAATATCTACCTGGGGTGGGAATCACCAGAGGCCCCACGATACAATATTCCATACAATACGATATTCCATGATACTTAGTCACAATGCAATGTTGTTGTGATTTTCAAACTTTTTGTGATATGCTGGGTACTGCAATAACGTTTACTGCAATTTATTACTTGTTTCAACTGTAAATTATTTCCCGAAAGTAAAACTTTGTCAAAATGTGTTTAATCTATAACGATAAAATATCATCTCTCTTCAATAAAAAAAATTGTGATTCCCACACACTTTTTTCACCTTTGCATTAATTACTTAAAAAGGTCAACATTTCACTCTAAAAGACCTTTTCTCAAGACAGTCTTTTTTTCTTTTTTTAAAAAAATCAATGCCAAATTGCAAAGTTGAAGAAGTGTGTGCAGGAATCAAAATGTTTCCATTGAGTTAACTTTCCTGGGCAACCGGATTCCCTGCACCTTTACATAAGCAGGTGTGTGTGTTGTCTTCGACTCACCCTTCATCGCACTTCAATCATTTTTATTGCAAGAAAATGTATATAGTGGACTGAAAAAGTAATTGATTTTATTAATCTATACGGCTTCCAAAAGGTTAATTTGTATTTGTAAAATTAATTTATATAATTAAAAAAATCTACACTTGGCATCCGTGTAACACTAAAATATTGCCATGAAAAATATCATACATGATGATCAACATGATACTATGCTAATTCGATTCCCCCATCCCTAATATTTTGACATGCACTCAAGCAGTACATTAATGGACACTATTATTGTACTGAAATCATGTTAGAGTTAATGTTATGGTCCTACTGTTTCTTCAAATGTTTTCTTTTGTTGTAATTCTTTTTTTTTTAAATATTGTTTCCTACCTACCTTACTGTCATTTTTGTGGTGTGGCTGCTGTAACACAAACATTTCCCTTTAGAATTATTATAGTACTGTATCTACATTTGTGTGACTGCAGTCAGTGCCAGGCTGTCAGCGTGAGTTGCTCACACTGCAGGGACTGTACTCACATTGGTGTAAGGGGGTGAGTGGTGGCGGTACACTATCCAGGGAGGGACAGCCAGGGTTCGGTTCAACATCTTTGCAAAGGCCAGAGATCCGAGGAAGTGATCTGCCTGGTTTCCAAAGCGACCTGAACAGTAACATTGGGCACTTTATGCTCTCAATTTCAACAGTTAACTTTACACTTCTTCTCATGACGTGAAAACTGAAACATGAGAAACTGGAGGGAATGTTGGCCACCTCAGTTTACCACGCACCATGTCTAATGAGAGCTTTGCTAACACAGTAGCAGCAGCTGTAGTTATTATTACACTTACTGGTTGCCCTAGTTTGTCCCAACCTCAACTCAGTTAGCTGCTAACAAGCTAATGTTATTGTTGCATCGTATCTGGCTGTACAGTCAAGTGTTCTCAAAGTTAATTTTTTGAGGACATATTGTCCTCCTACTGAACTCCTTGCAGAGTTCAACAAAGCTGTGGATTCATATTTAGACGACATGTAACGTTACCTTTGTCCACATGAAACTCCCCCTCAACTCATGAATGAAGTTTTGCAAACGCTAGCTTTGTTCTTTTCATACAACAGAATGCTAAAATCCAAGTATGGACTACAAAGAATAAATTACCCATGCACGGGCAGTACAATACGTAGCCATTCTGATCCCATGTCAGTTCTTCAGCAATAGTCCGACAAGTTTGGAGTAGAAGTGATGAAAGTAAACACGCCAGTGTAAGGGCATGACGTGCTTGTTGTTTAACCGCCATTGTGATTAATTTCATGTCCCAGAATGCACCGGAATTTCTTACACTTCTTCTTTGGTTTATTGAAGATTTCAAACGCGCATCAAGTACGCTGCTTCCGCCTAGTGTTCCGGAGGTGTTAGAGGCGCGTGAGTGTGTGTGGAGAAGGCTACATTACATCCTGGGTTTAAAAAATTAACCATTACATTAGTTACTCCCGAGTACCAAAAATTAGATATTATTAATACCAAGTATTAATATGGCGACTTATTCACCTTGTTTGTTCCGCTTTCAGCTGCTTTCTACTCTCTCTTCATGTCACATGTTTTACAGTGTTTGTCATTCAGTGCAACTACAGAAGACTGAATAATTTCCTTAATAGCCAGGCTTGCCTTATTGTTTCATATTTAAATAGGCTCTGATGGAAACAAAACGATTTTTAAAGTCCCTGAAAACCTCCTTTCAAGTCTTGCATATTTTTCAAAAACACTGACTATTATAGTCACTAAATAAGGAACAGTGAAACTTCAACTTGGATAAAAAGCATTTGTCAGTTTTGTTTATTAGGATATTGACTCTAAAAAATGGCTGTGTTGCTGTGGCTTGATCAGACAGTGGTCTCATAACATAAGCATAGTCTAATAACCACCAGGTAGCCGAATGACCTGGCCCAGCACCGGCCCAAAGGAAATAAACTGGGCGGCATCCAGTTGCCCAACATGGCTGAGACTCAGCATGAATGAATGTCCAGATAAACTGACCTGATTTCAGCTGCCGACACTGCCCTCACTGGGCCATTGTCAAAAATACAAAATTCTAAAAACTTATAGACTGAAACTACTCAAGAATTTAAAAATAGGTCACTAAATTATAAGCACATTAGAAAGACACTACGCATTGCAACCAATTTTACATAATCGATAAGGGCATCATTTGTGTACAACTGTATTTCTTTGAGATTAAGTGTAAATTTCAATCCAAACTGAGGAATGCATCATTGTAAACTTGACACAGCTTTTGCAAAATAAGGATGTGTGAGCACACATCTTTTTTTTTTAGCTGTAAATGGCAGCTCTTGGTCGTTCTGTTAGTTAGTCGGGTGGTTAGTCCACCTAATAGAATATTCACACCCTCAAAAACTTGTAGACAAGTCTATGGGCACACTGTCCTGTTAGTTGCGATAAACTTCATTAGACAATGTTTCAGTTGCCCGACCTTCATCAGGTCAATTAAAAACTCAGCCACAAAAAATTCATTACCCTTTGGTGGCCACAGAACGACTTCGGGTTTAGCAGGTTGCTAACTTGAATATGGATAGAATGATTCAGTCCTGCAGCTCTTCCCTGCTGGCGCCGGACTTCCAAATGGCTTCAGAAAGATGTTGGACTCTTTAGCAGGGCAGACATTAATTGGTTGGAATTAAAATTGTTTTGACAATATTTTAAATGTTTAACATCATTTCAGTTTCCCTTTTTGTTAACATTAACACTATGATGCAGATGGTGTTTTTCTTCATACTTAATGACTAAATGTTGGTATTCTACATCAAGATGATGTTGACATGAGATGTTTGGTGGCCATTGGATTCTGGTTACTTATCAGCACAACTTAAAACCAACAAAATATCAACATCATCTGTCATCATGTGAATTCTACATCAAATGATGTTAGTATTAGATGTTGTCCTGACACTGAATTTTGGTCAAAATTTTCAGCCAAATATCAGCGTGGAAAGACATTGGTGGCCAGCTGAGATTTAGACTTTCCAAATGTTATCTGACCAAATGGATCAAATTTTGATTGTGAAACCAATAATTGTGTTGGGGTTATGAAGCCCAAAAAAATTTATCCACTGGTGCCTTTCACCATTTAATTCTAGGGAAAAAGGTTGTTATGGGCCCCTGGCATCAGGTGACGTAATTCTGTTCTTTGGCCACTGCAAAAATTGACTTCAAAGCCATGCACACTTCTTGAGGGGCTAGTTCCTGCATTGCACAAGATTTTGTGGAAAGATTGGTCATGAGCCAAAGGACAATTGATTAACTGCTGCCAATTTGTAAAACAAAAAGTGCTTTGGAAATGGCCTATATTAAAAAGGTGCACAACTTCTATATGAATGCACATAACATAACCAATCTTTATAGAAACACACACACACACACACACACACACACACACACACACACACACACACACACACACACACCATACTGCCATGTCCCCTTTCATTACTCATGAACTGTTTTTTTGTAGGAAGGCATCATTAGACTAGTGGCAAAGGTTTGTAAGATTGAGGGTGTGTGAATGCATGAACACATGGATGTGTGCTTGTTTCCCCCCAGACATGTGTTAATTTATTTTCTGCAACCAGACAGAAGAAAAACAACACTTTACCTCTCTGGTTATTAGCATTCCTGACCACTGAGACATCTGAAAGCATTTCATTAAAGCACTGAAAGCATTGCATATACATTAATACTCATTCAGTGGATTTGGCAGCTCAAAGCCTAAAAATGTGCCAATGCCACCCAAACATTGACTGAGACAAATAGCTGAATCTGATGTTTGGAGCAACATTCACTTGAAACAATTTAGGAATGAGTAATGATGGGTGTAAGCACAAAGTCTGGAAGAGAATCATAGCTTCACAGAGAGTAAGACACAAACACTGATTCAGCAAAATATCTTATCATGTGCTTATTCTCTTCTGATCATTACTGTAGACTAACAAACAAAGCGGCCACACAAAGTTCACACTGCAAAGAAAAAATAATTGCATTAGACCTTCCCACTTTGCTTCATACTCCCTGGTGGAAATCAGATGGAGCCAATCAGTGCTATGTCCAATGATAAAGAAACGAGGAGCAGCCTTCCCATGGCTCTGTTGTTATAGACTCTTCATTAGATGTTCACATGTGTGCTCAACATGCCCAAATGCACCGTGCTGCATGGCAACATGTGGCCTGGGTGCGGTCTCAAACTTTTGTTACTTTCATTTAAATGTTCAGACTCTCTGCCAGCCTGCCGTATTTGACTGAATTGACTGATAATTGCTTAAATATGTCACATTAAGGGACTATTCGTTATTTATCAGGGGGAGGGGCTGGTGCAACAGGGGGGAGGCATGTCGAATAATTTTTTTAAGCCTTGTGAAGGGACTTACCCGGTGAGGGGCATACAAAGTTAAATCATATTGTTTTGTATTTATTTTACAGCAGATATTTAAAGAAAACATGATGTGCCAGTTTGGAAGGCATGTTTTCTTTAAAAATCGCCAAAATTGCACCAAACAGAAATTAATGTTGGATTTTCAAGCGTCTGGTAATCCTTGGACACATTATGTGTAACAAACACTTCCCGTCAGAACAAAAAACATGACCAAATCTGATCTTAAAATAATTATTTTTCACTTTATTCTATGTGCCTAATTTGAAAGTTGGCCAAAAACAATCTGTATTCACTAACTTACCGGCATACATGAGTATAAACCTGAGGCTTTTGTCAACTCCAGGATTTTGTCTTCAGCTTTTAACTTTTAACTTTCAAAGAAAAAAAAAATCTAATAACTAATGTATGGTGGAGGGAGGGTCGTACATTCTCCCGCCAGTCACCCAGGGGGGCTCAAATAAAAATATTTGCAGCTTTGGGGAAAAACAATAAAAACAAAACAAAACAAACAAAAATGCATCAATAGCAAAAACTAAACACAACAAAACAAAACAAAACAAAATCACATCCCAGCAACTCCTCTCCTCTGATAAGTAAAGAGTAAAGAACAGTCCCTAAAGAGATCACTATACATTGCTGAGAGGCCAAGTGATTCAGCTGATAAGATCTGCATACAATTTGTTGTTCATTATTACTCAAAGCACAACCAAATGAAAGCAATTCAGTGGTGATCATAGACTATTATGATCTGACAAATAACACATGTAGCCAAAACACCAAAAAGGTCAACTTTGGAGGTTTTATTTTTCTGTATTTAAACCAAAATCAACAACTTTTTTTGCCCAGTTCTTTACACTGAGGAGCAGTTTGAGATGTTTTCTACTCAGGCCTTGTGCTTTGAAGGATACTTAATCTCTCCACATCCTCCAGTTCAGCCAACCCCGTCTAACGTATTCTCTCTTTGTATTCAATCACTCTCGTTTTTCTTTTCTCTGATGTTCGACAGCTGGCTGTTCTTTCCCTCTTTTCCTGTGTCGTTCTCTGTGTCTGCTCCTCCCCCATCCCTTGAACACACACTGTTTTTCATTGTTAGAGATGACAGCAATGATAACAATGCAAAGAACCACAACTCACAGCCTGAGAATGTGAAAAAGACACGGAGAGAGACTTCTTTCAGGTGAACAAATGACACGGATCTCAACAATCTTATGAAACATGAAAAATGTGCACCTTACTTAACTAAATACTCCTCATTTTTATTAGATGTTTGTTGCACATATTGTGTCTGATCTGTTGATGGTAGCATATTATCCTAGTAATCAATAGATGTACATGTGTAATAGGATGAGATTGTACATTGTGTCCTGTGTTCTAACAATTTCATTTCCCCTTTTGAAACTATAAGTTCCTCAGACACACTTTACTTGAAGTAGCTGCAGAGGAAGAGGGTGACGTTTGCATGTCTTCAATGTCAGATGCATATACTGTATGTCACTCATGCCCCCCCGGGTCTTAACTTCTGCCTCTTTCTTACTTGCTGCCAGTGCAGAATAACAGGCCCAACACGCTGCCTGTGGCCTCAAAAAACCCGCCTCCTTTTGACCTTTCTGTGTTGTTACTGACAACCTGGCTTTCAATTCAGCTGAAGCCTGAGACTGTAGCATGCATGGTGTCATTTCACAGATTCAGCATGCAGAGACCGAATGTATTTAATGTTAAATCCACCTAAACAGCAGTTTCTCCACCAAATAAGCCTATAAAACTAAAATAAAGGGCAGTAAAGAATTTTTTTCTCCTGAAAGTAACAAAAACTCATTGTGACATGTGCACAGAGTCATTTTGGCTCTACAGAATGTAATTGAGATGTTGAGTAAAAGACCCAAAAATCTGTTGGCATACTTTTAATTTGAGTTCTTCACTCAGTGAAAATAAAAAAGTCCCTTAGTGATAATACTGAATCTAAAATAAAACTCATTTCAGCTGGACAGTTTTACGACTTTGAGGTGTTAGGACTATGACCCATAAGTAACAAAATTCTGTTGACAAAAATGCTTGTTTTTAATTTCAGTTTTGCTCTCAGCTAGGCATCCCTGTTTGGATTCAAAGTGCTTTGATGACAAGGAAAAAATTATCCGACATAAAAGCAACAAAAAAGTAAAAGAAAATTGTTTTATTATTTATAAAGATTTATTTAGGTTCAGTGGTGTTGACATTTAGCCAAAATGAATAAAGTATTTTGTCAAAATGCTTATTTTTTTTAGTTTAAGTTTAGGATCCCACTGTGGAGGCAGTGTCCCTTGGTGACATGGATCGACTAAAAACTGAATCAAACATAAAACTAACAAATGTGCAACATAACAAAAATGATCCCCTTGATGTAACTGAATGATGCAGGTAAAACCTGATTGTAACAGAAATGATCTCTACTTCTTTTGGCTCCATATATTTACCTACATTTGGAGGTGTTCATAAAATAGCCAAAATAGCCAAAAGTCTGACCTTTTTCCTCCCAGCTAAGAGCCCCTGTTTGGCAGCTGTGTGACAGAGTGACATGGTTACAAACTGGATCTAACATAAAAGTAACAACAAAAGTTATTTCTACAAAAATATTAGCATCAAAGTATACACAGAGAACAAAGTAAAAGTGCTCATTACGTAGAATGGCCCTTGCAGAATATGATGTAGGCTTTTGTATTGTTTAATTGTAATTATTGATGAATATCTATGAACATCGTTCTAGTTGTGCAGCTGGTAAAGTTGGGGCTAATTTTACACTTTACTTTAGTTTCACCAAGGAACAATAAAGTTTTATCTTAATCCATATACTTTATCATATTGTGTTTGTTGACTATACTTTGTGGTGATAATCTGAGTTTGCAAAATCACAAATGCCATAAAATAAATGTAGTGAAGTAAAAAGTACAACAATGGCTTCCAAAATGTAGCGAAGTAGAAATATTAAGTAGCAAAAAATGGAATGTCTAAGTTAAGTTGTAAAATGTACTTAGGGAGTGTTCTTTACATATCAGAGGAGGAGGGGGTGGCTGGAGTGTGACAGTTTTTTTTTACCCTCCCCAAAGCTACATATCTTTTTCCTTGAGCCTCCCTGAGTGCCCGGGGGGAAATGCACAACCCTCCCCCAACCATGAATTAGTTTTTACATTGAAAAGACTTACCCTTAGGTGTTGGAAAATTAAAAACTGAAGATGAAATCCTTAAGTTGGAAAAAAAAAGGCTTGTTTTATCCACTCGTGTTGTGCATGCTGCTTAGTTAGTGCATAGAGTTTATTTTTAGCCAAATTTTAAATGAGAGTGATGCGATAAAATATCACTTTTCTAAGCTCACATTTGTTAATGTTTTTTTTCTGATGGAAGCATTGCACACAATGACCAGTGGAAATGTGAATATCCAACGATAACTTCTGTTTGCAGTTTCTAGCCATGATAAATGGTACCTTTCAAGCCTGCCTCCAAGCATGTTTTCTTTAATAATCTGTGGTAAAATAAATACAAGATACAGCCACTTAACTCTGTATGCCCCTCCCCTAAGTAAAAATAGCCTGTGCCAACAAAATTATTTGACAGGCCTTCCCTTTTTTGAACCACCCCCTCACAAGTAACGTACAGTCCCTTAGTTACTTTCCACCACTGAGACTAACAAAACTTTGTCTATTTCTACATGTCTCCTCAGCAGCATACCTTAATGAGGTCAATAAAAATAAGGAATCTAACAATTAAGTGACACAAAATAACTAATTTTGGCTAAAAAAAAAAAAAAAAAAAACCCTCTGTTGACAAATTGCCTGTTTCCAATTTTAGGATCCCCATTGGCAGCAGTGTGACGTGACGTGGATGTGTAGCTGGTCATGACACATCGAGTTCCACCCATCTACCTTATCAACCTGGTGCAGACCACTGGTGCTGGCTGCCAGCAACCTGATACCCCACCAACATCACAGAAAAGTTAGTCTCAGCTGAGATAGACTCCCCCACCTTCTGTGGGTTACCCAGAAGTGATCACACCAAATGGTCAGTGGTTACATCATGCAGGAGGTGATGGTACGCTATCTTTCAGTGCAACACCACTGCGTTCGACATCAGGCATTCACATGTTGTGTAACATATGTGTTCTGAGCAAATGTTGCACAACATGCCATGTTGATTTTTAGGGTGTGAGAGGTGGATTCTTATCACACCTCATGTACTTGAACGTTGGCTATGCTATGCAACTTGACATTTGTGGTTGAATAATGGCCAAATATTAAAAGGAAAAAGAAAAGAAAAAATCAATAAAAACAGAAAAACTATGCAGTAATTAATTAATTAAATAATTGCTATATATGAGGCAACCATGAACTGCCATCCAAAGTAATTATTAACAAATGTAATTAGAATCATGAATCACCTTAACAAATTGCAGTCATAAGTACTCATGGTTTTAGTATTATTGTGTGCTGAAGTTCTGTATGTGGTTTGTCCAAGTGGTGTTGCCGTACCCCAACAGAAGTCGTTGCTTGACTGCTGTGGTTAAGTACAGTTAATGTCAAACACTGTATTCCATATCTGTTTAATTACTTTCAAATATATATAAACCAAATCACAATGTTTGTTTACAATAACACTGTGAGGTTAGGAAACTCCCACGTTGCAAACATAAAATGAAACAGCACTAAGCAAACACTGGCTCAGTCTGTCAGTGTTTACCACCCTTCAAAAGATGCCCACATAAAAAAGTGTAATATCATTTTTTAGTCTATGCTATATTTAAAATGTTTTTACTGTTTTACATTGCTGTCAGACAGCCCTTTCTGGAAGGGGACTGGAGCTGTTTTTCAAAGCTACCAGACTCCATTCACAGAAACACTCATTTTACTTCAGAGAACACGAGAGCTGCTGGTCTACCACCGCGTCGGTCAGTTAGTGTGTAAGGTAAAGCAGTGAAAATATTCTGAATATAGCGTAAACTTAACTGATGTAAAATATTTCGGTGGCTAAAAATACGATTTGCTGCAGCTCCCGTCCACAGCAGTACATTGCTTAGCTTCTGAAATATTTGGTTTATCAAAGACGCTAGCAAAGCAACACCATACATGGCCCACTGTCTTTTAATAAATCTTTTTAAAAGGTATAGTCATGGCTGAAAATGACAGAGTAATAAATAAGTTTCCTGATTTCACATATCTCCACAATTCAAATCCATTGGCAGTTATATACCCAGAAGTGACTGTTGTGTTGGCCTGACATTACGGTGTCTTGAAAGTGGAAAACTAGAATTAATATGAGTGCAATGTAGGCTATATCTTTGTCAACTGTCATAGTTTTTGTTAAGTATTAATACTATAAAAGCCTAGATTAAACACCCAGTCCCTTTTGACAAATAAACGTTGGTCTCAGTTTGATGCCTGAACTGGTCACCGAGCAGTTCATTTTTTAATTTTTTTTATTTTATAGAAGTTCCTTGGAATACTCACATCCAAGCTAAAAAAAATTGTTTTCACAGGATAAAGTGGTGTTGTGTCGGTATGCCGGGTGCTGTAATCCTTGAGTGCCATAGCTCACTCTCTCTCTGATGAGCTGTCTGTCAGAGCTAGATCAAATGAATGAATTATAACTGATATATTATCTGAAGCCTAATTTTTAAACATGTAATAATCATACAAATTTAAATAAAACATGTAATTGTATTTCCTCATCTCTACTGAGCAACAGTTTTGTGTGACAGGGATTGCAGGCCTATCCCACGTGTCCCAAATATAGGCCCATTGATTTCAGTGAGTCAAACAAATATAAAGCCTGACTATTTACTGTATGTCATAAAAAAGGTCATAAAAACGTTATTGTATAATAAACCATTTTTAGAATCCCTGATCTAATATTTTTCGTTTCAAAATGCTCTAAAATTGTCAATTTAGCTGTTTTAAAATTTTCTCCTTCAAGGAATTTCCCCCAGAGCCCCTTCAAGAGTTGGGTCCATTGAAAATTGTCCCCCCAATATTAAACAGGTGATTACGGCCCTGCTGGAAAATAATTACACCACAAAATCCTGATTAAATCCACGATTCCTGAACCTTCTCAGCTCATGAACTAGACAGGACCATTTCCGCCCCACCCTGACACCCAGGCTCAGTAACACAACCTATTTTTACACAACTCTAATTAAAGAAGTACTGTCCAAAACAAAAACTGAGCGAGAAAATCATGTGTGTCCGCAACCTCAGGCCTCAGCGTCATATCTGTGCAACTGGAAGGGATGTCTGTGTCTCCGTCTTTGAGGTTTCCCCCATCCTTTCTAAGCTGTTTATCGCCCATCTCTGCTAATGTAAACCGCCCATCTGTTTTAAACAAAACACATAAAAACACACACATAGTCATTTCCCACCACGCCAGACCCTGAAAGAAGGGATTGCTGGTTATTCTGGTGGCAAGGAAATACACTCCAGATGTGAACAAATTGTCCCCCTTTCTAATTGCTATTGTGTTCGCTGATGCTGATTTTGGATCTCTTCGGTTTTTGTAGCTGGGGCTGAGAGTGCTTGCCAGTTGATTAGTGCATGTGTGTATTTGTTTGGGAGCTTGAGGGTGTGAGGTTATAAATCTGGTGGTGTTAAGACGAGAAATGTGAAGTTAGGGGTGTTAAAGGAAAGAGGGGTGAATTGGGATGACACTGGAGGAACAGTTGGAGATCTGACTACTGTTATCCAGCCACCATAAACAGACACAGATGTTTCTGCTCAGTGCCTGATGAAGGCTTTATTTAAGGGAGCCCATCGTCTTCTTCTGTCCTGTCATCATAACTTCTGAGAGGCTGGCTTGCTCGTCCCTCGCAGTGCATCTAATCAGGACTGATTAGGTGTGTGGTAGCCAGAGACATGCAGGGGAGTGGCTGCTCTGAGGGCTGCCCCTACTGTCCTGTTTACAGAGCGCTTTTCTGCATGTGAGGGGTTTCCTCTGCATGGAGAGATGAGAGAGAGGAATCAGACCAAGTCCATGGCATGATGTGGCGTTTCATAAGATAGTTAAAAATCACTCCACGACTCTAAACAACAGACCACCGCGCAACTGCAATCAACCTGACTGTGGTCTCACCAACCACACTGTAATCCAAATAAACAAACAATGGCATAATGAAAGAAGTCTCCCTCTTTATGCGGGGAAATCACTTCACCTCATCCATCTTCTCTATCCAGTTTCTGTTTGTTTTACAGCATCCTCACATGAAAAGCTGCAGGAGGAAAACAGACTACAGCTGCTTTAAAGACCGAGGATTCCCTAAGAAAACTTGATGATGGTCATATAACCCTATCAGTGCCACTGTAATGATGTATCACTCACAGTGTTGGAATTATAAGCTTCTATCTGTGTTCTGAGTGGTTTTTGAGATGCTGAGCTTCAAGGTTTTGCATTCCAAATCGCAAAAATGATGTGGAACAAATGTCTGCCATATATAAAAATGACAGACACACTAATGTTATTCTAAATGTGCGATATCAAAATCCTGACAGATTGAAAATGGGGTTTTAGGGACAAATACAGATAGAACCTTGCAGTCCTCAAAACTCCCTTTCTGCTTGGAATTATAAGGTTCTATCTGCCTTCTGTGTGGTTTCGAGATATTTAGCTTCAGTGGTTTGGCATTTCAAATAGCAAAAATATAATTGTAACAAGCCTCTTTCATCCACAACAATGGCAGACACCATATAGCTATTCAAAATGTTCAGTATCAAAATCCTTTGTAACATATCAAATGTAGATAGAACTTTCTAATTCTAAGAACTTGTGTTCTGCTTGGAACTGTAAGATCCTATCTGGCAAAACATGCTAAAAATCATAGATATTCAAGTTATAGGCTACAAAAAGTTTACCTATAATTTGTCTTAAACATAAAATTAGTGTTGTAACAGATTGTCCACATGTATGAGAGCGTTTCATTTAATGACATTTTTACAACATTCATTTCTTGTCTTAGGACAAATCTTATTTTAAAAAAAAGCACTGCATGTTAAGTAAAAGTCACTGCTAATTATTTACAAAGTGTTGAGGTCAATTTTAGATAGGAATATGGTTGGTTATTAAACACATTATTCCAGGAATCATTAGTTTTCTTTGGGTTCGACAGCAAACGGCCACTGTAAGACATCTAACCAGGAACTGGTTGCACAGAAAGTGGGACAGGTAAAAGGATATTGCAGATATTGTCTCTACAGGTCAGTACAGCAGGTAAATAAGATGTGTGTTGGGTTCAGTTACTACAGGAAATGTTCCAACAGGTAAGTGTAGCAAGTCAGTATAAAGGCAGTATCAGGTTTTGAAAAATTCAGACACCTAAGAAATGGTTATTTGTTTACCTTTATAATGAGTTTATAATGTCAGAGCCGTAAGAGTTTAAATGTATTTAATTTTCACAAATTATTTGATTAAAAAAGAGAGAATAATTATATGTAATATGTGTATAAAAGACTTATAATTCTATAATAAAATGCAATTAAATAACTGCATCAGTCTGATCAAATATTTGAGAGTTCTTCCTGTTTAAGTTCATGTATAAATGTTTGGATGTCACTTTTAAAAATGTGCAATGATGGATGCATTTGTGAGAACTCATAAGAAGTCATCTCAGAATTGAATATGAACCTTCTCAGTGTAAATATTTCATTCATAACAATTCTTTAATTGTTATGATGATGAATAATAAATAATACATCCCATAGCCTTAATAATTTGCCTTAGCTTAGCTTTACATGTACAAATCTGATGCTCCCATAAGCCATCACTTATTAGTAATTACATTTTTGTTTGAAAATAGTATTTGTTAGCAAACAATCCTCCGGAGGAAAATCTGCCTAAGTTGCCTGTTTTTTTCTAACTCAGGTCAGTGTACAATGATTATTAATGTTCAGTCCAAAAACAAATGTTTGCTTGAAGACAAAAACTTAACGTGATTTTTGAAGCCAAATCGAAAGCTAAACAACGTCGCGGTCGTAACGTGGATTTATTCCTATTTTCAGTAGCTGTAATGCTTTAATGTTTTCAAGTTGTTTTGGATGCAGTTTTTCCTCCCTGTTATTTAGCATTAAAACGGAACTGAGAGCCCTCAGATAAAAACAAAAGCCCGACCACTGGCGGATCAAAATAATACCTGTAGATGTCTGGTCCAAAATGATGACTGTCCTCACACTTTGATCTGAATTATCGCACCCAACTCTGATGAAAAATAAACCCTCCCTATCATGTCCACACAGTGTGCTGAGCACGCTGCAGAGACAGGTAAGCCTATTGTGGTTTTGGAGGCATTTCCCTCTGAACAACTGGCATTTTCTACCCCGCTCCTCTGTATTGAACACGCCAAAAGCCTTTTGATGCTTTCATGTTCAGTCGGAAATGTCGCAATTTCGAGAGCGAAATTGATTCCCTAACAAAATATGAATAAATATAAGAAAGGTTTTGTATGATGCTGTAATATCTTTATATAGTGCTCAGGCAGCAGCTAAATTAGGGATTTTAAACATGTTTATTTACGAATCAAAACATCAAACAGTGGCACTCCAACATATACGTATAGATTAGGCCTATCTAGATCATGTTTTTACTCATTTCAAAATAAATCGACATAAAAAAATTATGTAACTTATTTAAGTGCTCATAAAACTGTTATCTCCGATACTACTTAAATACACAGACACGAGTATTATTTCTGTATATTCAAAATATGAGCAGACGGGCAGCACTTGAAAGCAGCATTATTGAAGACTCTTGCTCCCCCACCCCCCATACTCTCTCTCTCTGCACAAACACATTCACCCTGCGGGCTTGGTGGGGCTGTTGGAAGCCTGTGGAGGGGCTGGGAAGAGGTGCTGGGGGGTTAGGGTGATGAGGAAACGAGTTGATGTGCCCTGGAAGTAATTCTTTCACCCCCCACACACTACCCCCTCTCCAAAAACACACAAGGTGGGAGAAACGGGACCACCACTAGCACCACTGGCAGCCTTTAACACGTGGGGACCCGGGGCGAGCATCCACATTCCTGCTGAGGGACTGAAAGCATGCTCGATTTCTTCCACCATGTTGTCACTTGTTGACGCTTTAATAATAATAATAATAATAATAATAATAATAATAATAATAATAATAATGATAATTGCAGAATACATGATTCAAGTATATGTTTTATGTTGTGTGATAAAGACATGTTTTTGTGATAATTTATCAATGGACGGTCTTTTTATTTTTTCCCCTCATTTGTAAAATATTTGTATATTTTATGTGCACAACAACAATATCAACGTAACCCAAGCAAATGTAGGAAAATCTCACTATTCAATCACAGATTTAGATGATACATATTTTGTTGACATGAGTGTGTTTTTCTCACATTTGTCAGTTCTTCAAAAGTCTGTAAAATTGAGGTGACATCGCAATAATTCATTAGAATGCACTGCTTCCTGTTGTGAGGAGGCTACACTTTTCTTTTGTACAATTTTATTCAAAATATGGGCTGGTGGAAACAATATATGTATATGAAAAGAGAAACAAATAAAGGTATATTTAATGCCGTTAAAAGTGTTCATGAAAGAGCTGCTATGGGGTCGTGTGATGGCCAAAAAAAAACCAAAACATCTCATTGCTGTTTGGTTTCAATGGCGACACAAAATCGAGTAAAACAAATTAAACAAATAAAGATAGTCCCATTCGATTAACACAAGCCCTGCGATTTCTTAAAAAATATTTAAAAAAAAATATTTAACAACTACAAAAAGCCCCCAGAGTGTTTATAATATATTTAAATATGATCAAAAACGCTGCTTTAAACGTTTTGTGTTAGCTATAGTGACAATACGAAATGTATTCACACATTAACTGTTAATCTGTCAAACCACGGCTTCGTTATTATGAATTATGATTTAAATTGTTCTAAAAACATGCATGTTTCTTCATAAACCGAATCTAAAGAATGAATAAGTTAGGCTGCAGGTGTATTCACAGAATCAATAACTTGTTACTGGGAGGACTGGCTGCTGAAAACCCAGTAAACTGTCCCTGCTTGAAAAAAAAAAAAAAAAAAAAAAAAAAAAAAAAGTTTGTGAAAGTGGCCTGACGTCACACTCCCACAATGCTTACCGCCCCATAACTCCGCTGCAGCCTGAGGGGAGCCAGACTCACTCTCAGGCCCCGAATATTGAAAAATTATTGAAAAAAATCGGAAAAAATAAGTAAACAACAGATCGAGGGGAGAAAAGAGCGGGGAGCGGTGGCGTGGGCTCTCCCACGGTGGGTGTCTGGTCCGGTCCGAGATGGAAGGTTACCGGGGCTCCATGTGAGATTGACTAATGCGGTGCTGGAAACTTTTTGGTGGGTAAACTGCTCGTTTTTTTCACTAAGACCTCGTAATGTGGCTGCACGTCCTGATGTGTGCATGTGTGCTTTTGAAACAACTTTACCAACTTTAGATCAACTCTCACTCACACTGACTGACACATCGACGTGCGCCACACTTGAATTGTTATGAATGTGTTGTTACTATCGCGTAATCGGACTTTGCGTAATTTTGCTTATTTTTTTGGTGGCAGCATGGAGCGATCTGGGTATTTAATTTTTAATTGTGCGATCGCCTCCTCTGCCCCTCGAGGCTCTTTTGCTCGATAAATATGTTGCAAATGCGAATCTGTGAAGTTGTTTAACACGGTGCACTTTGTCCAGCGGCCCCTCGCTGTTGACGTCTGATGTTCTTCGCATGTTTTCGGCGATCTGGTAAGTTTTAAGCAATTTCCGAATATTTATCAAGTATGGCATGCCGCTGCAGAGGAGAGGGAGATATGGGTGAACGTCCCATGGCGTGTGTTAGTTTGCGAGGGGAGGAAAAAGTTGCTGTAATGTGGAAGCTGTTGGCTCTGTGTGCATCATACTGTTCCGTTCTCTACATTAGCACTTATGTGTCTGATTTTGAAGCGTCCCCTTAAACCTTCAAGCCATTGTTGCTGACTGAATGTATATTTGGCCCCTCCGCTGGGTTATCTACATGGCTGGTGACATGTTTGTCGCTGATCGGATGTTTTGTGTCTCTTGCCTGCGCGTGCGCGCGCGCGTGTCTGTGTGTGTGAGAGAGAGAGAGAGAGAGAGAAAGAGGGAGAGAGAGAGAGAGAGAGAGAGAGAGAGCTTTTCCTTGGAAGCGGGTAAATAACAACCAAGACCCTACCAAAGGGGGGTTGGGGGTCAGAATGTGGGGGTTCCCGTTTATGCACATGTTATTGATAGCTGACTTGGCTGCAGGCTTCTGCTTGCTACACGTATATCGTCAGTTGGGAGGGTGGAAATAAGCAAAAACTAGTGTTGAAAAAGTTCTGCTTCAATAATGAGGTGCAGTGTTTGTGTTGTGCTGTTTGTGCATGCTTTCACTATATTATTTACGTTATTGTTGAGTTGTTTTTGTCACTGCTGTAACATAGAATTTAATGCAAGATCACTGTTGTTTCTTTTCCAACTGAACACAGAACTTGGACTCAAATTGCACTTTGTGATATTTAGGTGTTTTCATTACATCAGCTTTAAGTTACCAGCAGGCATCCTGCAGATGTACAGGAGTTACACATGTTTGCAGATCTCCACAGATACACAGGGGAGACTCCAGAGGGCTAATGATTATTTTCAGTCTTAGTCTGCTGGTTATCTCCTCTATTTATCAATTTAAGTGTCAAAAAAGTGAAAAATACCAATTTCAGGGGTCTCATTTATAAAACAATACATTAGATCAATACTAAAAAAATACACACAAACAAAAGCCAAAAATGGTTTGCGCCAAAAATATTCAACACTTCCTGTAATCAGGCTTCCACCGTACCATCTGCATCAGGAGTTTACTGTCTCCAAAATGTTCATAAGCATGGGTCAACATTTCTCCCATCAAGTCTGTTTCTACACATCGCAGCTTTTGGGTGGGAAGTGGTGCACGTCTCTTTTAGGCCTCGTTTTGTGCATATGCAGTGTTCATAAATGAGACCCCAGGTTCTTGAGGCCCAAGTTGAGGTCTTCACATAAGTTGGTTTGTCCATTTGACAGATCAAAAGCCCCCAAATTATTAAATTACTATTGCATAAGACAAAAAAAACAACAAAAACAACAAGTTGTCAAAAATGACAAGCTATCAGGAGTTTTCAGAATAACTGCAAGTTTTTGTTCTGTCGATTGACTCAACCCTTACTGGCTCAATAGGTTTCTAATGGCTCAGATACTCTTCTTCAGCATCATTATTTGCTTTTCATTCATTTAAGGTAATAATTTAAGATTTTAGGTGCAGGATGTAAAGAAAATTTCTGCCTGGTTTGAACAACGCTCTATAAAAACACAATAAGTTACTGTGATCACCCTGATTTACCTGAGTAGCCTATATAGGGTTCTAAAAGCTGTAAAAGTCCCTCAGTGGTGCAAAAAGATTGATGCCATAGTTGCAGATCAGTAATAGAGTGAGTTTGGATTGTTTTTTCTCTCCACTTCAAGAGACGAACATGCTCCACCGAGGCCTCCAGCTACATAATAAGGAAATGGAAGTGAGTTTGTCACGAGACAATGCCTTTGTTGCTGCCAGTCGCAGTGCAAGTTGAGACCCATGTGTTGATGTTTGCTACTCTCTCACTATAACAACCCTGTTAGTGATGGATCCGCTCCATGGCCTTTAACAGATTTCATTTCCTCCAGAGATTTCTCAAACATTCGGAACATTGAGTGAGGTTGTTGGCATTGTGATGCACCTGTTTGTAGATGCAGTGACAAATAGCATGTTTAATTGGTATTAATAGTTTTATCAAACCTTTAAAGATCAGAGGTGAAAAATATAGTTAAGAAACAGTTATTAATGAAACATGATAAAAGTTGTAAGCCAGGAAAGTTGTAAAAAATTGCTTTCAGTTCAGGAAACAGCTGGCAAACTTGCATTTTTCATATTTCTTCTTTATTTGTTAGTGATAATGTGCAGAGTTAAAATTAAAAAACCTCCCTCCAATTTCTAAATATGTTTTCTCACAGTCACAGACTCATGATGATTCGTGCTCCTCTGGTGCCCAAGCATTCTTAGCTGCTCTGCTCTCCAAACTGTTTTCTGCCGGGTCCATTGAGCCAGCTTCTTCTCATTAACTTCCATGCATTGCCTTACATTACTTCCATGTCCCTGTGGTTGGAGGCAGCACGTTTCATGTTTGCCTTTGTGATTGAGTGAATGTGTTTGCCTGTGAGAGCTCGCACACATGCCTGTTTGTGAGACGGTAGATGTTAGACGTGCGCGTGCACATGCGCCTGAGCTCATGTGTTTGTGAGAGAGAGAGAGAGAGAGGGAGCTGTTTTTGAGCTGGTGAAGCGAGGTCTTCTCCTCTGAAAATCTCCCACAATTCCTTGCGCCTCTGCGGGCAGCGGCAGCGGTGGCAGTGGCGGCAGAGACGGTGGCGGCGGCAGCAACAGCAGGCTGATTTCCATGAGAAAAGAGCATCAGTTGGGTTAATGGGAGGGACAGCCCTCTGAGGGGACAAATGGTAGTTAATAACCAGGGAAGAATCGGAAAAGCTCTGATCCCTTTCTTTGTACTTCTTCACCTTCTAGAGGCAGGGATGGGGTGGGTGGGGGTGCAGAGGAGATGGCTGAAGGAACAAGGGACACTGGGTTCATGCTAGAATGGATGTTTTTCACTGAGGGGGCTGCAATGAGATTGTACTATTTATTATTTTCTCAGAAAAGCGGGAGGAAAAAAAGGGAGCCATAGAGCTGGAACACAACATGGGGCATCGCAGAAGAAGTGTGTGTGTGTGTGTGTGTGTGTGTGTGTGTGTGTGTGTGTGTGTACGTAAGGGGTGCAGTTTGGGTATTTGCACTTTTTGTGCATGTGTGTTCAGTGTCATCAGACAAGCGTGGAAGGATTTATTTATTTGTGATATGTGAGGTTCCACACAGTAGCTGCGGGTCATTCAGGTCACTTGAGAGAGGCTGGAGAGGAGGAGAGAGACACTATATGGAAGACAGTCATAGTCTTGTTTACTCGTCCTTTAATCAGATAGTTACTGATTTTAATCATAATTCTGCTACTCCCAGACTGTTGTTTTTATAGAAAAATTGTTAATATCCCTCAGGAGTACTGAACCTGGGGTGCTGAATATTTAAAATACCGAGCCCTGCTCCATCATATCTGGGTGTGTTAAACTGTGTTTTTCACATGGTAGAGTTTCCTAGTTTGTGTGGATGTTTATCACCCCTGCAGCATAGACTTTTAGTTCAAGCTATTTGTAATAGTTTTAAAAGTTAGAGGTTGCATATAAGTGCTAAAAACGATGGATCATTTGTAACTGAAGTAGGGTCAATTTTCTCACAGTCTTTTTTTATACTGTGCTGCCAGAAAGTTTGTTAGATTGACATAGGGCTGAGTGATACGAAGAAAATCAAATATTATTTTAATATTTACCAAACACCTTGATATTGATATTGCGACAATATTGTGGGGTTGACTATTGGTGCTTTCATAAAATATTTACAGAATAAGATTTTGATTAAAAAAAAAATCATCAGCAAGTGGATATAATGACTAAGTGAGTGAAGGCAAATAATAAAACATCTAGAGCAGCCTGGAAAGTTCAGAGAATGACAACAATTTATTATAATGCAGCCTTTAAAACCAGGAAAAGACAGCAAGTGTTATATCCCAAATCTAAGACGATATCTACTCTAATATCACTATATCAGTTTATTAGTGATATATTTCCCAGTCCTGGATTGAAAATATGTTAGCCAACCTTAGCAAGTTTTACACAGATATTTATGTGTGAATCACATTGCTGACTTCTCAGTTCTTCTTCTGCCAGTGCGACGCTGTGTTTTGGCATTTACCATATAGCCAGGGAATTTGCTGCTATAGTCGTATGTGGTCTGATATCACCAGTATGGTGGCTAATATTAGCAAAGCTCAGTAAACTTTAATACATATTGCTCTGTTTGTGACATTACTTTGTCAGTTTGCTGACTTTATGACTCTTGAGTATAAAAGTTCAATCATGGCTGTGGAAATGGTCATTTGACCAGATGTGTTTAACTTACTGTCTGCTCACAGTATGGAACCGCATTTCATGGTCTTCATCAGCGGCTGGATTTTGCTCAGTTGTCAGTTTCAGTTTCAGGCACAGGAGAAACCTAGTGTGAGGGCGTTGAGTCAAGATCTGTTGTCAGCTAATGACTCTCTACTTGAGCTTTCAATAAATTTTGAAATGAATCATCAGCTTGTTATTGATGTCAGAGTGTTAAAGTTAAAGAGGCTTTCTGCAAGGGCTAAAATTGTACAGAGGAAGACATGAAATGAATGGCAACAGTTTATTTTATTTATTACCAAAAACAACAAGCATGAAACACACACAACACCAAAGTTACTCTGAAACAGACCAACATACCAAATCCAACTGATACATAATAAACGTAAACACTGCATATCATCACAACATTTATCAGCAGGTTTAACAACATAAATAAATAACAAATATTAGTGCATTTAATATCCTTTCAGAATAAAGTTCACGGAAAGTTGAGATACATTTTCAACTGACTGACTCTCCCAGAATCCACACAAAGAAAATAAATAATTTTCTCTAACAAAATCATCAGATTGATAACATAACTGTCTCTCTGTCACAGAGAAAAATTCTGGTTGAAACACAGCTTTACAGCATCACACATTTTTCAATCTCCCTCCGAAAGCCAGAAACAACATGACAGAATCAGACAGAAATCATATCGTCAAGCCCACAGAAATTGTGTGGACCCTGAAAAGGTGCAGCCTCCTCAGATCTGTCTTAGGGGCTGTACACATGTTTAACTGTCTGGAAAATGCTAGGTTGGCGCTGGGCGCTACTCTTGTGCCTACTCTGTGCCACTTTTTAATGGCGTGGAGGCAGGTTGCATCTGAGGTTGCTAAGCGATTATAACTAGCACCGTATCATAGCCTTCTTACCAGAAATCCTGAGGGCAGAGGTGATCTTCTTCTAAGTGCTGTTTTTTAAGTGTGTATTGGGTCTAAATTATTGTCTATGGTAGAGATGTAAAGCTCTGGGTAGCCCTGCACTGAAATGAATGAATGAATTTCTTCTCTGTATTTAGCATGGACTGATATTTATGGGAGAAGGGAAAGATATCTGCCAGCTGTGATTGGTTGGTCCTTGTCACATGACGTGCAACCGTAGCCCTGAAAAATATGTGCTTGGTAATGAATGCATGCTGCAACATCATCATTGTTGCGTTTTAGCATGCTTGCCGCGCACTAACTTTGAAAACAAAGAATATGAGGGTGCAAAAAACGTGTATGTGTACGGCCTCTCACTCATACCGATGCATGTATGTGGCTTATCTCCAAGTATATTTTAATAAATATTTCAGGTCATGTGGCAGGTCTCCTGGCCGTGGTGCCTTGTTTTTCCCCGCAATTGTTACGTACAAAAAAACATATCCTCCAGCGACCGGGCCTCAGAAAGCTTTCTCCCTTATGGGCGGCCCTGATATCAGAAAAAATGTACTCTGATTCCATAAAGTGAAAATGACAGTCATCTGACTCAGCAGCTCTTTAATACCACAAAGGCAACTGTTTTTGATTCCAACTTTTACATGGAAGATTAACACTGTACTGTTTTATAAAACACACTCATGTACATTTTCACATCATTATTTCACATTAAATTAACAGGGTTTTGAGTTGGGATAAAGTCTATGGTGGGCAAAAGCAAGCACAAACATCACTCTTTAGACTCTTCATAGTAAGCACAGCACTACATACATTTACGACATATAGCTGGCAGCCGTGACAGAGAGAAGAATGATGCTTTGCTGTGTAATAGACTGATTGAAAACAGGCATATGAACGTGCAGTGCAGCATACACACAGATATTTACAAGGCTAATTAAAGTTAAAAAAATAACCCTCACATTTTCATTTTTATTATGCATCGGCACAAAGTTAATAATACAGGCACACATGCTCTCATTTACTCACACTCTCTCAGAGGCTTTTTGGACCGGCGCACATTCTGACGGGTCCTGCAGTATGCCGGTCAGAAATAGTAAGAGGATGCTAGATGCTTGAACCACATACTGCCACTTTTCCTTGTGGATCCTTTTCTAGGAAGAGCGGGGCAGCTGTGGCTTTTCAGAACCTAGATCCATCCATCAACCAGCACCCATGGTTTACACCACACAACACACACACACACACACACACACACACACACACACACACACACACACACACACACACACACCCTCTTTTCCCTCCCTCCCCTCCTCCTTCCCAGCTCCGTTTCCATGTATCTTAATTTCTTTCCGTCCTCTCTTTTCTTCTCTCTTTCTTCATCCCCCTTTTCGCTCTCGCACTCTGTCCACCCATCCCTCTCTGTTTCGCCCTTCATCCATCCTTCTGTCCCAGACTGAGTTTACAGCCCCTAGGCCACTTCCGCCAGGCTGTCTGCAACAGATTTATTAATAGGCTTTTCTCTCTCTGCAGTAAACACAGCGTTGGTTTAGGGGGTCGTCTCTCAGACACTGATAGACTTGTACTTAACCTTAGGCACTGACTGACTTGGGAATAGAGGGAAGCCTGTTGGTTTCAAAGATGATCCACTGCAGATTAACTCACTGAGGGACTACTGCAAATGAACACCAGCAGGAAACAAAAACAACTTCGATAAATTTGGTGATATTTTTACAGTATTTTGGATTTTTTGGGTTGAGTTTAGTGAGGTGAGAAGACAGGGGGGCAGAAGGGTTGTCATGTCAGAAAGGTCACGTGGAGGATTTAATTACATGTGTTGCAAACGTGCAGCATACACCTCAGCCTGCTGATGCACTGTAATATACCTCAGCAAGTGACAAAACAGTCTCACTGTGACGCAAGGTCCATTTGATGGCTGTTGTAGAGCTTTTCAGCATTTCACACTATGGAGTTTACTCAGCTGTCATGGAATTGTAGGTGTTGGTATTTCTCTGAGCAAGACCTCTGGTTCATCTTGGTTTAAGAGTTAAGATTGGAAGTGCATTCTTGACCAAAGAAACATCTCGAAGGAGCATTCACTAAATCGTGTTCCCCTTTAGTTACCAGAACATTGTCAGGTAGTCTGTTTGTTATTGCACGGCACATATGCAGTTCATTTTGATAACAGTGGCAGAATTACACTCTTAATGTTATGAGTTTTGATTTTACATCGTGGTAAACAAAATCTGGCCTCTTATTTCTAGCTGGCTGAGGTGACAACTGTCACTGGCAGATTTTATCAGCACAAAAAAGCCACCAACACCGGCTAACATCTGGCTTTTTAATGGAATGGGAAAGGTTACAATCGGCATTCATACTCGGGTCAAATTACTCTGCAGTAGTCACGGGCATTTCTCAGCTCCAGCTCTGATCGGCATTGATGGAAAGACAACACCTGGGCGAACACACTAATTTTAACCCCTTAACCTGCGAGATGGAATGACACGCTGCCACAAAATACCGTCTGCTCCAGTAAGAGATATATAATAAGTTGTAATGACCGAAAAGTTTTGACAGGCCTCCATGCTGTTTTTTACTATTTACTAACCTATTTTCTAGCCTGACGGTGGTCAAATGTGACACACACACACACACACACACACACACACACACACACACACACACACACACACACACACACACACATAAAAAGGTATACTCATCTGCTGCAGATCCGTGTACAGAGCTGTGGTCTACTGGCAATGGGAAAGGAGCCTGTCACCTGTTTTTAATGGGTTCACCTGTGTTTTAAAAACCTGTGTACATGCACAAATTTTGTTGGGAAAGGAAAATATGATAAGCACTGCTGATGGCATGGGGGACATTAGGGGGAATGCCTGGCCAAATGAGCTTTTGTGGCCTCTGAAATTCTCAAAATTCATTATATTATAATTAACATTCGATAAAATAAACATGTATCGACACATAATTAAAACTATAAATTTTCAAAAAAATTCACAAGTAAAAATACCTAGAATAAAATGATGGTCCCTAAAAAGGCTTGTTATCGTCTGTTATATTTAGAATTGTCAGATGGCCCTTTCTGATGCGAAACTGAGGCCATTATATGCAGATATCCTCTCTTTGCCACCAGACGTCAAAATAGTCATTTTACCTCACAGCACATGGGAGTTGCTGGTCTGCAGCAGCCTTGATCACTTTGTTTGTTTGTGTTATTGAGTGTGAATCTACTCTTAACCGAGGGTTCTCCATTTTCATAGTCACACTTTCATTTATTTATGGCAATATCAACATTGCCAGCCACATATTGATTTTGAAATGTCTGTGAATAAGTATGTTTATCTTACATACTTAGACAAGAAGACAGGAGTTAGATTTTCACTTTTAGCATTAAAGCAAAAAGGGCTCTTAGGATGAAGATGCATGTGTGTGTGACAAACATAACACTATCTTTGGTAAAGAGCAGGACAGAATCACTAACTTTACCCTAAACTCTGATATAGTGGCATCCTTGACACAGTGGGGAAACACCAGCTGTTACACAGTAGCTGTGCTAGTCCTTTCTTTTAACGTAATCTGTAATCCTACAATAACAAAAAAACAAAAACGACCACCCTCCAAAGTTTGTGTATATGCTGTATCCCTCTTACTACAGCCCCATGCACCCTGCTTCAACATGTGGAGGGATCCCTCAGCTCAACAGGACTGAGGTGAATTCCATGACAAGTGGGCAAACAACATTTGTTGATTGTGTTATTAGATTGAGAGCTCCATCTACCACTAAATGGACTGTGTTTAGATTATTTTGTCAAGTGAAGAATGTTCAGTCTGTGCCTCAGTAATAGTTACACACTAAAGAACAGAGTAGAGCAATTTGCAGACTTACTGCAGTGGTATAGAAAGTCAATTTGATAAAGTTCAATGTAAAACAATATATCCTGCTTTTATGAGTTTTATGTATATATATATATATATGTATATATATGTATAGCTAGAAACTCTGTCAATTACTGGACTGTGTTTGTTTGTGTTTGTTATTGTCATATCGACCTCCTCCTGTCCACATAAATCACTCTGAACAATGGAGATCCTTCAAATGAACTTGTTTTAAAGGTGGGATAAATTTAGACATTTTGAAATGGACTTTCTGCTTGAATTGACCGTCAGAGCTGTTTGGCATGTTAAATTTACCCAAGCCATTTAAGGATTAGTATAGAGGAGCACTGTTCTAGCTGGTTGGCCGCTATCTGCAGACCCACCAAATAAAACATGACCTGCTGCTTTGCTGGCCTGCCTGGATTGAATACATACCTTGACCAATAGGCGACATCCTCAGGGCTATTACAGATGTAGCATTTAAAGACTCCTCATCTCACAGCATGTGCTGCTGTGCATGTTTGATGGATCTGTCCAGAGAAGGAGCATTAAAATATTGTTGCTGATGACTGATGTTGCAGTCTGTTGAACAGAGGTTTTTTTTTCTATCAGCGTGGATTGATATTAATTTTTTAAATCAGTTGAAGGCAGTAAATCCTCACAATGTTACAGCTGGAGCCAGCTTAATAGGCACTAACTTGACACTGTCTGACATTATGATATCGGCACACAAAAATATTAATATCAATATCAATATTAATATCAATTATTTTACCCTCACCGCTGCTATTTACTGATCTGGGTGGTGAGTGGCTGCATAACTGCATACTCTTACAGTGAGATGTATTCCTTATGTGAAGAAAATGCTCATACTTCGTCATAAACAGAATTCCTTTTATCAAAGAGCATTTTGTAGTGTACTTTTATTATTATTAAAATTGTGGATGGGTATTTTGATGCCACTGCTTTTTGTAGGAGTTTAAGAAGCAACCAATGAGGAGCCTGTCATACAGAGACTTTGACTGACTCAAATGAAACATGGTCAGAGCGACTTCATGGTGGCTGCGGTTGTGACCAACAATTGTTTTCGTTCTTAATTAATCTGCTAATTATTTTCCTTAATTACTGATAAAGGGTATATTCATGCAATGTCAGAAAATAGCAAAAAACACACTTCACAAGTTTCCCAGAGTTAAGTTGAAATATTCAAATTATTATTTTTTGTCTGAACAAAGCCCACAGTTTATTATTATAAAACATGAAATCACTTAAGACACTGCAACTAGTGAGTTTTGGTGTGTTTTTTTAACGAACGATTAATTTTCTGACAACGGATGAATCAACAATTTTAGCTCTAATGGTGTTATGCAAAGGGAAAACTTTGTGACAATACCAAAGAGTGTTTGTCACTGTTATATGTAATTATTTGGACTGAAAAAAAAAAAAATCAACAGAATAGGAGAAAATTACTTTTTGAAAAAAAAAAAAATCAATTAATTGCTGAATACAGTCATCCAAATACCAAATAAGATAAGCCTTGGCCATTTGGTGGTTACAACTTCTCAAATATGAGGATTTACTTTTCCATCATTTAATTGCTATTTAAATAAAATAAAAATGTTTTTGCAGTTGCCAAAATGAAATTTATGCTTTATTAGTATGTAAACAAAATGTGTCATTATGCATTTTATACACTTGAAAAAAACAAGACACCTGTAGGTAAGTCTTATGGCATTTGGACCTGAGCAGGTGACAATTTATCGACTTTTCTTCTAATCAGTACTCACCAGTGGACAGAGCTGTATTCATAGATAAAGGCAGAACCTCATCCATAGAGATAACCTATTGCTTCAATTCAAATCTTTTCAGTTTGTCCAAAATATGTTCAATTCTAATTTTTGGCAGCAGTGTTATGATTTCATATTTAGAAGAAATTTACCAAAACTCGGCAGGAAAATATCTAAAGCAGACCCAATCTGAAAAAATAACTATTAGCATTCTTATTATCATTATTATCTGTTGACATGGTAAGCTGCCATCAGAGCCAGAGCGGAAGTTTTGTGGTGCACTGGTATCATGCGCTGTAACCGAGGAATGCACCAATACTAGACAGTCTAGTATGCACATGCAGAGAAGGGACAGATGCATGCCAAAGTGTTGTTGAGATTCAACACGTGACTCAGCACAGAGTTATGTGTGTGTGTGTGTGTGTGTGTGTGTGTGTGTAAGTGTAAGCAGTACAGTAATATCTGGAATATGGACCTGGTTTGTTCAGCCCAGTCGAGAGATGCCGATTAGTGAGTCAGCGAATGGGACGAAACCCGATACGTGCAGAGAGCGAGAGGGCGAGAGAATAACTCCTGACTCACGCACTTGCTCTCACACACCCATATAGCTACAGTAGTAGTGACAGATGATTGCTGCTCCTGATTCATACTCAGGAGCGAGTTAACAAAGGAGCAGGGAAAAAGTGGGAGAAAGTAGAATGTAGCCACAGTGTCTGATGACACATCCCCTCTTCCTTCCTCTGAAGTGATTTTTAATAACGGCTCCACCACCCCGCCCTGCTCAACAATCCCCTACTCACTAAATAATGCCAAGCTAAACCTCCAACTCCCCTGGTAGACAAAAGAAATTTCTCCACAACTCCAGTGAGTGTTCAAGGACTGAGATGTATCTAGAAAGATGGGGAGTTACTCATAATATATCAGCATGAGCTGAAAGAAATGTTACCTAAATGGTCTGTGTGCTTTCCAGTTGAAGTGTAAAGAACAATTTCATTCACACTGATGACTTGTAGGACTCAGCCTCTACATGCAAATCCATGCAGAGGCAACCAATCGCCAGAATAATTGTTGCCATTGTACGTTTCTTCAAATTATGCATATGTAACATCTTTATGATACATATGCACATGTTACGTTTGTCAGCAGGTATCTTGTAACTTTACATTTTTATTTTTCAGCAATGCTGTGGTTAACATGTGGTTATGGTTAGGAGAAGATCCTGTATGGGCTTAAAATACCCAATTTTTGCGGTGCCCACTAGCTCACCCAGTGGAGCGAATGTACAGAGGCCCTGTCCTTGCTGCAACTTATGGTCCTTTGCTGCTCTGCTATGTCTTGTTTAAAAAAAACCCAACTGTTTTGATGGCACAATCACAGCTGGAAATGCCGCTGATGTCTTGCTGTCTCATGTTAATGTTCAAAAGTCTTGACAGTGGTCTGAAGGTTGCTATCCCCTCTACCTCCACATGACAAAGTCATGTCAAGTCAACTATATGTGTAATCAGAATGAGGTCACTTTAGAAACATTGATATGAAAGATATGAAACATACAAATGTAAAGTATCTGTATTTTGCAGAAATGTACAATGCCAATAATTGATTGTGGCAACTGGTTTGGAAGAGATTCCAACATTCATGTCTGCATGGTTGGTTAACCAGTAGATTCTCTCCAGTGGATGCACTTGTGCAAAAACTATTCAGATGCTTTAAAGGTCTGGTGTGCAGGATTTAGAGGCATCTAGCAGGGAAATCTTTTACTGTGTGCCAATCAAGTAGGGCAACTACAGAGGCAGACGCAAAAACACAGAAACGTGAATGGCCCTAGAACCAGTGTTTGGTTTGTCCATTGAGGCTGCTGTAGAAACATCACAGCGGACTGCGTGAAAGAGGACCTGCTCCGTATGTAGATATAAATGGCTCATTCCAAGGTAAGAAAAACTAATGAAAACATAAGTGTAAATATTATATACCATTTCTGACCCATGCCCCTAAATCCTGTACACTGAACTTTTAATTGATTAAAAGTAGCAGTGCTACAGTGTACAAATATTTCATTAAAAATAAAAGTCCTGCATTTAAAATATTACATCCATATTTACATAAAAAGTAAAGTGCAGAAGTGAAAGTAATAATACAGAACTATCAGCAAAATGCATTTAAGTATTGAAATTATTACGTTCTCAGTCAGTGTCAGTGTCATTTATTTGTTAAAAGCAGCATCATAATCTTGTTACAGGCCAAGGTGGGTGTTAACTACTCATTACATAGTTTATCAGTAATAATGCATCACATTTTGTAAACTGATCATGTTTGATATGTAACATCATGATTTGGAAAGTACATAGTAACTATAGCTTGTAAATAATGTAATGAAGAAAAAAGTACAATATTTCCCAGCAGCAGAAGATGGAAATGCTCAAGTAAAGTGCAAGTACCTTACATTATCTTAGGTATAGTACGTATAGTAAAAGTGCACATGATACGTTCCGACACTGCATGGATGTAAGATGGACTAAGAAAAGGCTCATTAAGTTAAATTACTCTTGCAGTTAACACTTTGATGTATACTAGTGGTTCAAATGTGATGACATTACAGTTTGGTTTTGTTCATGCTTAGTAATGATTGTTTGGTGAAGTAGAAGACTCTTAGGAGACTGTTATTTGACAAAAGTCTGTCTTGATCCCTGCTTATTAAAACATACAGTAAAAATGCGCACAATTACTATTAACAATCATGACTTTAGATCTTATTACCCTTTTGTGAGTGTACAGACAGGCTATGTTCCCAGTGTGCATATATTATTATTTAGGGTTAGTATACATGAAATGTCCTTTTTTTAAAAAACTGTTTATACGATATCTAATGTATTAGCGCCACTACTGATATCAAATACTTGACACAAAGTTAGGTACTTAATGTTAAGTTACCTATCTTGGTATAGGCAAGAAAAGTTACTGTGGTTAGGTGACGACATACCTTACAGTGACTCACAGTTCACTTGGTATCACGTGGATCCAAGCACTGGCCTCCTGGGGGAAAGTCCTGTGCTTTGTGACGTATTAACCACCCCAACTTGCCTCCTTTCATGGACGACTTGTTTCTTTACTCATGTCAGTGCATTGGTCACGTGATTGCAGGTTATTCGCAAATTACTGGCTCATGATTATGTGGGTTACGTATGAGTTGTGGTGCATCACTATTCATAGGAAACATATGGAAAGCGCAGGAGAGCAGCCTGTTTCAAGTCATGCTGGACAGCTCAGGTTGGATTTACCTGGATTTTAATTCAGATGTCTGAAAATAACAAACGATGAAAACAGAATTACATATGGAGTCTCAGCAGATATGATTTAGTATGTGTGATAAGCCGATTTAATATTACTATAGATGTCTTTAAAGGATTTTTGATTCAAACCCCACCCTTAAAGAATCTGTTACTGGTGTTTATACTGAATGATCGACAGCACAGTAGCTGATAACAAAAAGGAACAATTGATCAGTGTGTTATAAAAGATTTATTTACTGTGTATACACATGAATACACATAGCCTACAATAATACAAGTATCTACAGTCTGTGCCTTTTTATGTGGCTGACTGTCAAATAATGCACTACATCACAGGCTGTTAATTTTGACAGCTAAAAAAAAAAAGATTTGAGTCATTTTTATCCTTCATAGTTTTTGTCTAGTTGTAGTCATTACTTTTAATTAATGTGTTGTGTGTATGTTCTTTTTAATCTTTAAACTAATCCAGTGAGGCTAATTCATGTATCAGACGGTAGAATCAAGGTGACATGTTGTGTAAACATTCTATTTAGACAATTTTTTTCTACAACTACAAATAATTTTTACACATTTACAAACTGTCATTTCTCCAGCAAGTTTCTGACAAGTTTAAACCGTGATTTATGAGTACACAGTTAGTAATCATCATTTGTAAAGCTCAACATCTCTCTATTTATGCTCTCAAAAACTTTGACACCACAAACAACTAATCTGGGACAACTAGGATTTGTACCGAGGTTCATTGTAAACTCTGCCGTATTGATCTCACTGTTAAGAAGCAGAAAAATAACTTCTGTAACATGTTAGTCTGTAGGGCTGTAGTCAACCAAAGAAAATCTTGGTCGACTAAACTCGTACATAATCTTCAACTAATCGATTAGTTGTAGGGAAAAAAATCTGCACGTTATTTTTACGTCTGAGCAGGTGTGTCTGTCACTCTGCAGTTACACCTCCAAAACGCTAGTCGGCGGTGGAGGACTCTGTTGTGTCCTGTGCTGTAAAGTTTAGATGATTCAAAACACACATTAAATATGCCTTAAGACAATTTCAAACACAAGTACATAAATTGGCTTCACTATAAATCGCAGAATTGACAAACACTTTCCCCCATCAATACAACATGCTAACGTTATTAGCACAAGTCTATGGCATTTTACATTGTATAAATTAGCCTAGCGATCTTTTCTTTCCCTTGTTTCACATAAAACCAGGGACAACAGCAACATGTAACAAAGGTACCGGCGCATAATTTGGCTCTATTACAACTCACAACATTCACTGACAAATCAAGTGTCTTAAACTGAACACGTTTTCCAAACAAATACATTTCCTCTGCTCATATGAAGCCAGGATAAATCCTGTAGTATAAATCCCTGAAGGATAGATCACAAACAAGACTTAAAATGCTATTTTAGTGGAGGCTCTACTGTCTTCACAATTTATTGTTTCTTATCTGTGAAATAGCCTACAAGCAAATACAAGCTGCGTTTCCACTAAAGGAAATGGTGTCAGTATACAGAAACTGACAGGAGGTCTGCGTCACCACCAGGTCACCACGATGCTGAGCATGAGGGTGGGTGAGTTCAACTTTCTGTCAACAACGGGGGTGTTTTGAAAACACCCCCATTTTCACAGGTAATTTAGCCTGTCCCCACCACCGCAGGAAATAATGGATTAATCCTGGAAAGCTGTTGATGTAGCACTGTTCTCCTTATGAAAGTAACACAGCGATAGTTCGACCAATGAGAATTTGGTCGGACCATATCGACCAAATAATCGACCAGTCGACCAGGAGACTACAGCCCTATTAGTCTGGAGGTTTAAACTTGTGTCCTCTCACAGAGTAGATGATTAAAACTAAACTTATATCTCTGTCAGAGAAAACTGATCTGAGTTCAGACTGTTAACTTACAGCACAGCTACACTCACAGATAAGTGAGCCTCCTACCTGCCTGTCAAACAGCATCAAACCATAAAGCTTCTTGAGACAGTCTGGATCTAATTTGAGTTGAGTCCTGGAGAAATAAGCTGTGAAGTCCAGCAGCCATTGACTGCTTGCTCTGCTGCCGTTCAGCGGCTAACTAGCGGAGCTAAGTGCTAACAGCTACCGAAACAATCCAGCATCCAGCATCCATCCAGCAGCTCCACCATCCTCAGTCAGACACACACACCTGATTATTTACCACTGAAGTACAGTTCACAACTTGCACAAACAGCTGGCGCTGCTCCGGTGTGAGCGGTTTTGCTGGCAAGCGAAACATTCTGGTGCAGACTATTTACTGGAGGTTACCAGCCTGTCGCTCATGTGGCATTTAAAGATAATTCCAAGCATGGTCGCTCAGCTTTTAATGTTCGATAGTCTACCACCAACATTTTCATCTTGCCAACGAAAATGAAGCATAGATTTCAGTTAAGTTAAGTTATTTTTAACTTGTCATCGTCTTGTTTTTGTCATGGAAAAAAGGTCATTGACGAAAACTATGGTGAAAAGTTTTCATCAATGACCTTTTTTAACGAAATTAACACTGATCACAGGTAAATGTACCGGTTAGCTTCTCTGCTTTTCCTCCTCCTCAAACCTGTTTATCAACCTGCTCCTCACTGCTTCTCACTCTCAGTGCTGTGTTTTGATCAGTTGCTGAGCCCCCTCCTCCCCAACCCTCCCTCACAGCGCATTTCCCCATCTCCCCTCTTTTCTCAAGCGTACTTCTCCTTCTCATTATTTCCTTCAAGTATACTCCTCTGTGCCATTCTCTTCTTGGAGCTTTGAATTTTCCCCCTTCTCCTCACTCTCTCCCTCTTTTTCTTTCCCCCGCGACCACTTACCAAATTAAACCCCTCACCCACTCAAATGCATTCCATCAGCTTCATAAACACACACGTTGTACCAAACATGTAATGGTACTCAGAGGGACTTCCTCCTCTCTCCTCCTCACATCTCCCCATCTATTCTCTCCCCCTCTTTCTCTCTCTGTCCTCTGTCTTTCCTTCTTTTTCCGCTGAAAGTCTCGGTGAACAACAACAAGTTGGAAAAATGAAAGTGGGGTGACAACTGCGAGTCCCCTTTCTGCGTCCCCTCCAGGGCCAGTGTGAAGTTTTCAGTTTGATTGAAGGCCTCTTTTCGGTGGTGTGCGGTGTGAAAGCTGTCCTAATTGAATGATAAAGTGCCCCGAGATGGAGTCCAGTGAATAGCCAACAATGGCCAGCCTGTGTGTGGTAGAGGGATTTTGGTTCACATCCAGCCTCTGCCTCTCTACTCCGAGAGGGGGCCTATTATAACACTCTCTGCTGGACTCGGTCACGTGATGCTGCCTCAACTACTCAACCCCCTCTCTCCTCCCTATTCGTCCCCCATCCTCCCTCCCTCCCCCTCTCCCGTCTCCCCTGCCTCAGTGTGGCCTGGCCAATCCGGTCGCATCATCGGCCTCCTCTTCACTCTGCCGCTTTGGTTGGATGGTCTCATTTTGCCAGCGAGTGACTTTCAGTAGCAGCTATCTGTGTGTGCGTTGTGTGTGTGTGTATGTCTGTTTGTGTCTGTACATATCTGTTAAGTCAAACTGCCCTCCGCTCTGTGAGTCCATCCACTGCGCTCAGGACACCAAGGTGACATGAAACATGGGAAAAACTCAAAGAAATATAGTTTTCTGAAGTTTAGAAGTTTAAGAAATAAAATTTGAACTCACCAAATTAAATTTCTGGTTGCATTTTTGGCTTGTGACCCATAAAAAGTAACAACTAACAGTTGTTACTTTTCTAGCCTATGGCCTTTGTGTGAACTGGACTTTTTAGCAGTTTGCCCAAAGAGTGTTTCAGTTTCCTAGATTGTTTGAACAGATTTTGTGCTCTGAAAAAGGTAAACAAATTGATATTTCCCAAGAAAAAAAGAACAATATTTAGAAAAAAAGAATATAGAACATCAGCTGATATTTATTTAGGACTTGCGTCCCTTTCACAGCTGTTAAACACTCCAATTGCATTTGTCCTTATTTATTAAAGGGCCTGCACAGAGGTTATGTGCAGGTAAAAAGCACACGACTGACCACTGTGAGCTTGGTCTAATGCAATATGTATTTTAATTTCTGTTTAGAGGTGCAAACTATGTGAGGAGTAGGGAATAGAGGTACATAGAAATACCCTCTGCACATAGGTGTCACTTACTCAGGAGCAGGGGTGTAAATATAAGCTCAGCAGAAAATGGGCCCTTGTAAGTAATTTAGATTGCCACCTTAGAATATGCCTGTGTTCAAAGAAAAAATCACATTTAATAAAAAATGGTGCCATTTGCTTTATATGCCCATCTCAATCTCTGTCATGTTTTTCCCTTTCTTTTTGTAAAATAGCCAGTAGCAATTTATGACAAAATATTATATAATATAAATATATATAATATAAGATATATGCTTACTCCATTACATAAACTATAAATTAGGTATAAAAACTATTCCAATAAATGTATAATTCCTTACTCCTTTGGTGTTTTTGTCCTACACAAATAAAGATGATTTCTGGGTGATATGAATATTGATGTTATTCAGTGTCAAGTCCCTGTTTGATAATATTACTTTAAGATTATACTGTAGCTAGTTTAGGCGCATAACAAGTAATGATTGGCCTTAGGGCAAGTCGTAAAGTGTTGTGAAAAATAGCTTGCACCAAGAAATTTTGACTAACAGATGAGAGGGCTTTGATAAAGGTTTATTTGCACAATAGGAAAACACACAATGCATCGTGAATATAGAAGAAAACAAATGTGCATTGGTCAAAAAAAGCAAGCTGAACGGCATACAAAAACATGCACTCATCAGTAACTCATGCAAATTCTTGACACAGTTTCTTCTTCCAAGTTATCCTTTCTGTCTCTGTGAACATGAACAACACACACAAGCTATTAAAGTCCAGGAGTTTATTAATGAATTAAAACAAATGAATGTGTCATTGACTTTGTGATGTAGGTGCCACATGCACATGTTCAGAGGTTACTTCCCCAAACAAAAGAGGACTGAAGAATAAACCATGAGTACATGTGTGTTGACTTAACAGAGATATCATAAAAGGTCTAGTGTGTGGGATTTAGGGGGATATATTGGCAGAAATGCAATGGACACAAATTTGTACATATTCCAGGCTGCAATCATGTGACCAATATGCTGACAGCAGTTAACTAGGAACCAGTCCTGAGTGCTTGTAAGGAAGCAGGTTGGTGAAGTGGAGGCGTCACAAAAAAACTGACTTTCGCATGGGACTTTCCCGTGGCGTCACATATTCAAATGTGTTTAAGTCCTTTTAAGGTACATCCTCACCATGTTTCTTTTCCTTAACCTAACCTCTGTAACTTTATGTTTATTATGTAACTGTATGTTAAGGATGTAACACAAAGCACAAAGTGATGCCCCTGCCTTTTCACCTGTTTTATCAGACCACTGCAACAGGAAACTGTCTGAAATTGTACATACGGCAAAGGCAGTTTTAAAATCTGCTGCACTGTCTATTAGACACACAGACGGAGGGACTATAGCAAGAAGGGACAGTGAGTGAACGAGAGGATCAGGGGCATAGCACCAAAATCTGGGCCCTATCCATAAGCAGTCTCTGTTGGCCCCCATCCTTCCTTATTTGACCCATGTCTCTCTCACGCACCTTTTGGTTTTTTATTTATTTAGTTATTTGTACTGTCGGTTTCCTTTCTTTCTTTTTGCTTACCTTAATTCTTTTCTTTTCGGAACCCCGATTTCCATTTCTCGGGGAAAGACATGACAGTGTAGTTGGTGCTCCATCAGCATAAGCAGTCACACACTCGGCTCTAGTTGCGTTAAGAGATGAATCCTAGTGCAGGTGTGGACTAAACCATTATGTGCCTTTAAGGGGCACTCAATTTAGAAATAAAAAATTGCAACCAAAACAAAAGCAAACTTTTCATACCAGGCTTTTTGAGGGCCCTCCTTTCGTCAGGGCCCTGGGTAATCAGTCCCACTTTTCCCACCACTACGACGCCCCTGTGCAGGATGACGAAACGCTTGTTCCAAAATTCCTACAACCAGCGTTAAGCAGCAGTAAAACTGATTTGCGCTCTGTTACTATCTAGACATGAACAACACGTGTCAGACAGCATCAGATTTTAATTAGCAGCACTTTATGCAAATGACGATGCACTGTGGCTGGGCTCATTTACGTCTGTAATAGTAAATACATCAGTGATGCAAAACGACGCCATTGCCTGCATAATAAATATGCATGGTATTAACAGATGTATATTTTTCTTTCTTATTCTTTCCTTGGCTGAGAACCACTGTATAACAGATATGTTAACTTCACAAAAATTATTTAGTGGGCTCAGTGTTTGAGTGTAATCATGTTGCCATTTTTCACTTGTCCTGATGCTGCTTATGTAGATATTAATAAATGTTTAATGTAAAACTGAACCAGTTTCTTAAAGCCAGGCACCACCACTGCACAGATAAACAAGACAATTCAGTAGATTAGTATCTTTCACTCAGTCAGCCCTGGATTGAAGTTGTTCCCCTGCTGCTTGGTTGCTGTTGTGAGACTGTGAAGATGGCTGCTTGATCTCCCTTCACTCTCAGCTAGATGGCAGCATGGCCACCAAGAATCCAATCAATACTTATACCGATTTATCAATGCTTCATCTGAGATGTAGTGCTCCTGTGGCTTGCGGGGGAGTCCTCCCTGCATGTGGAGTGGCTGAGTTGGTGTGTTTTGTCCTGACAGGATGGTGTCAGTCAGCAAAGAGGGGCCGAGGGTGGGTGTGTAGTAAGGAGCTGTGGTACGGATGCTGGGCAATCTGTTAACTATTTTACCCTCCTACTGAAACCCAAACCTTTCTTTGAGAAACACAGAGCTTCCACCAGAGCTTCTCGCATTCCCCCCACACTCATACACGCACCACATACACACACACTGTCATTACATACGCATATTTAAAGTGTTGGAGAGGTAGTGAGGTGGAAGACCACCCTCTGGCATCCCAGTCATTCAAATGAGAGTGTGTTTTTATCTCTGGGGGCTGGAAGAAAGGAGGAGGAAAGTGCTGTGTTAAAATGTGTTAATGAATAACTCCTGAGCTCAACAGTCTTTCTGCAGACTCCCTGTCAATTCTTTCTTTACTCCCTCCCAACAAAACCCGACTTTCTGTCTTTCTTGATCTCTTCTTTCTGTCTCTGTACAGTAGATGTTACACTTTTCTTTTAGCTTGCAATGGACCTTCATATTAATCTGAAGAACAGTGTAGATCAGACTGATAAAATTCGAGAATACAAAGTGTGTCACTGTGAATTTGTGATGGCGTTATCATTTTCAAAAAAATATTGTCCCATCTTATAACTTTATAAAAGTATGGATTTGACGCTCCAGTTTGAGAATGGTATGATGGTCCCATAAGTCGATTCTTTATTGTATGTTATTATTATATTACCAATTAGCTAAAAACCCTGTTTATACAGATATTTCAGCTACAGTCCCTTCTTTAGAGCCTTTGTATTTTTACACAGAACCAAACAGCGGCAGCATCATTTCACTCCCGAATGTGATTTTAGACCTCATGTCAGCATCATGGAATCAAAAGAGGTGTGACAGGCATGACATGTAACATAATAGCGTCAGCCTCTAGTGTGACATATAACTTAGCCATTGGCTGCACTTTATAAACAATATAACAATAATTTACCGTCCCTGTTATATGATGGCTGATCTCGTCCTCTGCTTGGACAGTAAGGAGCTCCCGAACCACATTTTCATATTCTTCCTCTTTAAGTTAGCTGCTAACAGCAATCAGCTGTTTTAGAAATCTCCCACAGTAGGTTGCATGCTGTCAAAATGTCACACCTGTGACGACTATGATCCCATCCTGCCAGCTGTCTCGCTTACACAGACCTCATTTCGGCGCTGGGTGAGACAACTCTGTCACCCCATTCTGCAGTCATACCTTTTATACAGACTGTCAAGGCCTGCTGAGACCTTTTCATAATAATCACTTTGAAAAATGGGAGATAATTTTATATAGTATCAGGGTAACACCAAATGGGGGCCTGTTGTAACTGAAGGATCCACTATGTAAACAAGTCTGAAAAAATCTTCATGCATAATTTGTAGTTCACATAACCAAAGTTAAACTGGTTGAATTAATCTCAGCTTACTTTAATATGATGTAATGCACTGTTCATACATATACCTGTGAAAAGAAATGCACCACACTTATACACTATATATATATATATATATATATACTATAAAACCCATGTAATCATGAGCCAGTAGTTGGTGTATAGCCCATGTAATCTGGAGGGCTGCAGTCATATTACCAATGTACTGATGAGCATATAAAAGGAAGTAGTCCATGTAAGGAGAGAGGCTGGGGTGGTGGATGGGTCACAAAACACAGGACTTCCTCCCAGGAGACTGGTGTTTGGACGCATGTGCGAAGTTGAGTTTTTTAAAGGTACGCTGACACCATGTTTCTATTCTATATGCAATTTTTTGTGTAATCTCTTAAAAAAATGCTAACTGGAAATAGAAAGAAAAATCATGCCATGATCCTTGTTTCATCTCAGCTGACATCTAACACTATGTCCAGAGGTCTACAGGTTGATACGAGTACTGTTTTGCAAACTGGCCCTTTTTCTTCTGCTTGAGGCGTATCATTCTTCAGGTTTGCTTATTGTGGTGAAACCTCACTGGTTGTACTGGTCTTTTATGGTCAGGTTGTTCACCAGTTGTTATTTCACACTGTACCAAGCAGCTGAGATTGATTTGAATGTCCCTTCTTTAGTCAACCTGTTGTTTAAGTGTCAACAGGCTGCAGTATTTGGTGCCACAGCAGCACTGGCCTCATGTGACGATGACTTTCAGACAGTGTGATTTTAAATTTCAGAAAACACTCCAGAATTTCTATCCAAAGTTACTCACAGTTGAAGTATCAGAATAGTCGAGTCTAGTTTCAGCTCTAGTATCTATTAACGAGTTGTAGACAGGAGCGTAAATGTAGCGGCCCGTAGAGAGTAGCCCGTGCAAGTGATTCAGATTGCCACTGTGGAAATATACCTGAATGATAAAAAAGAATATAATTAATTAAAAACCGGTGCCATTTGCTATATATGTCCTCAAAAAGGCAAACACATCTGCGCCATGGTTTTCTCTTAAGTTTTGAAATAGTCAGTAACTATCTAAAACAAACTTATATGCTTTTTCTATGTAAGCTATTAATGAATGTAGCAGGAGGCAGAATCACAGAAGTCACTGACATAGAGAGTGGATTTAATGTGTATTGGACCTGATGAGGTGAGTGTCAAGGTGCATCTGTAGGATTTGCTGCTTTACTTTGACATATACAGTGTTGAGCTCATTACTCAAAAAATTATATTTACAAGACCTAATTATGACTTGTTACTCTTTTAAAAAAGGTAATATTTCTTTACCTATTACTCCCTGCCAAGTAGGGATAATAACGATTAATCAACGGTCGATTATTTGGTCATTAAGAATTTGACTGAACATGTGACATTTGATAGATAAATCAATATGTGAGGCAGTGCTGTTGGATTATATGCAATGTGTTGCTATGAGCTTTGATTAAAAAAAAGCATGTGGTATTGTTGAGTGGAAGCAAAGTTTTTATGTTTTTTGTTAAATAATGCCCTCCTCTACAGACTCTCTGTCTGAAAGTCTGTAGAGAAGGAAGGCACTCTCTGTCTGAAAGACAGAGAGTCTGTAGAGGAGGAAGGCATCATTTCATCCACCACGTATCCAGCCACAACCTTCATTAGTTCTTTGTCATTTGTAGCTTGCAGCTGTCTAAGATTGAAATTCAGTTTTGGTTGTTTAGCAAGTGTAGGGCTACAACCATCCTCCGCGGCTGCAGAGGGCTCACATTTGGTGAGATTTATTTTGGAGAGCTTCACATTGTTGTGCTGTCACTGTTAGTAGGAGTTTCAGGAGGCTTGAGGTCGTGGTTTTTGCAGTGGAAAGAGTCTTATGCTGTGTTCACACTACGAGCAACAATGCGTGACAAGCTACATTATTGCTAGGTCGACATCAAAGTATTCAAGCACGTAGTTGCATCTTCACAGGCTTGTGTGTATCTGCTACTGGCCACAAAGCACCTCAACTGAACGTCATATTTGGTCATAAAAAATATGTATGCTTTTGATCAATGTCTGAACCTCATTTTAACATTTTGCCGCCCCATTGCATCCTTGTGTACACCACATTACTCATAAAGTCCCAAATTTTATGACCCATCCACCACCTACCTTCTTAATTGACTGCTTGGGACCCTCCCTTTTTAATGACCACATACATCCAAATTTGTGGGTTATGCACATATTTCTGGCTCATGATTACATATATATGAATTTTTGTGCATTACTTTTTGTAGGAAAATGTATTAATAGTGCATGAGATCAGTTTGAATCAGAAGGGTGTTAACAATAAAGGTAAGGTTGTAGTGATGTATTCGGCTTTGGGGTAACTGTAATAGTAATACTGTAATTTTATTAGTAATTGTATTACTGTACCGAATTACCAGTAATGCTTTACTCACCAACACTGGTCATATTCTATATAATATTTAACTTAATATATTTTGGTGTCAACTGTTGGTCGAACAAAACAAACAAATTAGATTTATTTTTTAATTTATTTGTAACCCTCAGCTGTGCACTGTACAATATTATTGTATTTATATATTAGGTAATATATATATGCTCACATTTTATAGAAGAAACATTTAATCAAGAAAATAGCTGACATATTAAAATTGTTAAAATAAATCCTTATGTTGACTTGACACAAAAACTCACCCCTTGTGAGCTTGACATTTTTTTGTGTTACCTCAACAATTTTTGAGCTTTAAATTAATTTAAATAAAATGCATAAAGCTGATTTTGCCTAATATGTTTCAGGCCAGTTAACAACACTATCATTGTTTGCTAAACATATATTTTTATAGTTTTGTGAAATTTGTGAAATAGCTGTAAAAGTGTGTACTCAATGTTTTAATGTTCATATGATATAGAAGAAAATGCTCAAACAACAAAAAAGTTATGTTAAACTGACACAAAATCCCTGTCAGACAGGGGTCACATTTATTTTGTGTCTGATGTACTCAAAACGTTTATGTAACATATTGTACTTAACTAAAAGTTTTGAGTGCAAGTTGTTTACAACAAATTTTTAAGTTGAGTGAGCAAATTGGGGTTTACATTGCAATTGCTTCACCAGTTTGTATTGTACACCTACTGTAGGTCATACTGTAGTTTTGTAGCTTCTCCCTCCCCTGTGTCCCAGACTGAGCGGCCCACCTCTGATCTGTTACCCAATAGTTTCTGTTCTGCCTCAGTACAAAGACTCATCTGTGAGCTCTGACACTAGAGAGAGGAGACTTGCTCCATGCAATTACAGAACAAGAATGGGTTAAGCTGACATGGGTGAAGCTTGTTTGAATATGACTGAGTCAGGCCCTGATGTCTAAAGTCATTTTTTTGCAGTACACTGTAAGTTTCTCTTGTTAATTTTTCTCTCTGATGCACAAACAGTCACACTGCTGTTCTGAACTGAAATACCCCCACATGTTCATCAGTGGCTGTTGTTTTGAACATCTGTGTTATCTGCCGTTCTCAGTCTTTTTCTCTTTTGCTCTGTTCCTGTCAGCTGGTTGCTTTCTCTTCTCTTTTCACCTCATTTTTGTTATGTTCTCTCTCTCCTTCCCCTCTGCTTGCTTGTCACACGGCTGTCATCTGCCTGACGGTGCCTGCAGCCTCCGATTCTCAGAACGTGATCAAGTTTCAAAAAAATTCAAGGAATGCAAGCTGCCCACTGCCCATTTTTCAAGGCCCTGTTTATGCAAGAATGTTATTTTTACAAGTCTCTACCTTTAACCCCCCCTTCCTGCAAACCCACACACTACTTTCCTCCTTTTCCCTTCCATTACCCTGAACATTGTTTAAAAATACACATGGAGAACGGATAAAGAGGGAGTGGGGTTGGGTGTGGGGGCATTCGGCAAACAAGAAACAAAACAGAGGAAAATTAGCAGTACAATTTAGAGGGGTAAGGAAAGAAAAAATGTGGAAAAGGCAGTTGGATCTATTGAAACCTGTAGATTTCTGTAAACAAAAGCCCGTTTAACAATGCCTGTTGTTTTAAGCTGAGCTGACGTTGCCAAACTTAGAGATTGTTTGTTGCTGACCCCATCTGAATCAGAGAGAGCCAGTGGCAGCCTAGGGAAACAAAAGTGTCAGAGTCCCAGCGGCTGGATGGACTGGCTCAGACCACAGGCTGCATGTGTTTCAATCAGAACAACTAAATAATCACTGTGTGTGGGGGGGTGTGTGTGCGCATATTAATCGATTAATTGTTAAAAAGATGTAAAACTCTCAGTGAGTAGCACACAGCCAAGTCTCATAGAAATATGTTAAGTGGACACAAAGTCTTAACAACGCATTATACGATGGTGATAAAATTACATGCTGGCAGTACAAAAACAATGAAAATGCAGTCGATGAGGACCTTTTGTTGTGGTTGACATATGAATTAGATGAAAAATGAGAGAAGGTCCACATAGGATGTGTGGAAGTGGTGGTGAATGGGTCAAATAAACACGATCTTTCAGCCAGACACAAGCTGTTCTCATGCACTTTTCACATGTTTTCTTATTAACAGTAATACATCAAAACTTGTACATATCCTATGTAATTATGAGCCTTTAATTCATACATAACTCAGGTATTTTGGAAGGCCATGATCGTGTGACCGATCCACTGATAGGAGTTAAAAACGGTACTGAATGGAGGGATGGGTCATAAAACACAGGACTATACCCCAGGAGACTGGTGTTTGAGTAAACTTAACGTTATTTTATGTCGTTGACATGTTTATTTTTCTAAACCTAACTACATTGACTTTGCTTACCTAAACCCAGCCTTTGTAATTTTATGTTAATTATGTAGCTTTACGTCAAGGATGCAAAGTCATTCATGGGGCGCTTATTCGTAGGATATCATGTAATATCATATGAACCGTTGTGTGAGGATATGTTGCCAGGAGACTGCTGTTCCTCTTTAGTGTGAAAAACAAACCCAACATAGTTAAGTGACTTTACGGACCTTACATACCTAAGCAAAGAAATTTAGAGAGGTCCGTCCATCCACCCATTTTCAATTTCAGTATTCCAGACACCCTTCTCCCAAGCAATGCTTTCCAGCTCCACAAATTTTGTGCCCACCATCATGTGATGCACTGTTAAGAGGTTGTGTCCATTTCACGCATTTCTGTAAGACTGTTTTTCAGCACATACCAGACATTGGTCGTAATGGACATTTTGTTTGCATTCAGCAGTCTAATGGCTTCAAAAAATAAGACAATTACAGTGTAAAAAGACCTTTTCAGACATTGTGTAAATCCGAAGAAGCAACCTGGCCATTCTTGTGTAGCAGTCACAATGGCAGTCATAGCTAGAAGGACACTCGGAGAACGCAGACCTCTATGTGCTATCTCTCAATGTTAACAAAAGGGTGAAAAAAAATGTATCCGCCACTTCATTCAGAACCACTTCACACAGGTTAATGGATGGGTTCCTTCTTGGCCCAAGCTACACCCTTTCACCAAATTTCATGAAAACTGGGCCAGTGTTTTTACAGAAAACCTGCAAACAAACAGAACCAAAAATATAACCTTCTTGGCTGAGATATTACTTTTGATATTACTTTCAACCCGACACAAGTCTGGACACTGTCAGATTTACATAAAGATAAACCACGCACAGAAAGAAATGATATTCACCTTTTGTTCCTCCATCCATAATCACAACATAATCATGTCTTATGCCCAAAGAAAGTGAAATCATTTTTGTAAACCACAAACAGTAAATGAAAAAATGTACATAGTTGATGAGATTCTTCTAAGATCAGAACCACATGGATAAAATAATGAGTATTCGGCAAAACATACAACATATGAATTGAACAAGTTGTCTTGCTATACATTTGCACACAAAATAATAGGCTGATTGGTCCAGTAGTTTGTGACATTAGCCGCAGACAGACAAATACATGCACACACATGCTTAAAGATACAACCATAAAATCTATCTTTATTGTCTATTCCACAGTAATCTCCATATAAATCAGATGTGGGTAGCAATTAGAAGTCTGAAACCAGACTACAAATGTACATACGGTTTAGTTAACACCAAAAAAGTGCAAGTAGAACAGTCGCAATTAACTGAGGATTAAAGGTGCATTAACCCAGACAGATTACTGATTACCAGACAAAAATACTTAAAACTCAATGAAAACACAGCCAGTGGAATGAGTTGATTTAACTTGAGAACACTGCAGTTTGACCTGCATCTTTATTTTGGGAAGTGGGGAATAACTCTACTATAGTGTCAAGATAATGGGGTTTATGCACATGAATTCTTGGAAAATAACAAAATATATTTTTTATGTGAAAAGTGAATCAAATGACTTTGTGACATGTGAAATATTGAACCCACAGATGATTATCACTCTGCATTTCCCCTCAAATCTACAAAGAGTGGTAGTGTTTTTGAGCTTGCTGTTTTTGGTTCCATAACCCACATCTTTACTGTTAGGATTCAGTCTCGCAGCTCTCATCAGTGTAGTTTTCAACAGCAGCGGGCAGCTGTTTCCAGTAATTGTTCTGGTAAACCCACCAAAGTGGAGCATTTAGCAGCTAAAGGGCCAAATATTTCCTTCGGGAGTTGGTAGAGACCAAATACAGAGCTAAAAGAGAGCGAATGTTGGATGTGGATTCATCAGGGGGAAACAAACTTGACTCAGAATGAATGCTAATGTTGCTCTGTGTCTGCTTCATATGTATTACCTGTATCAACTTAATAAGGTGGTAATATCATTATACTATATAACATACTAATGTATAATAGTATTTAGGTGTCAAAGTTATTTTTTTGATCGTATCAGTTGTCTAGTTAATAGATGAAATATATTTTGTATTTGTATTGTGACTTCTGACACAATATTGCAGTGAACAGTAAATATCGTATGTTAATGAATGTTTGCAAGTGAGGAGGCCAGTGGCTGTAAAAGTGTGCATGTTTGTTGTGTCCGCAAAAGCTCTGCTCTTTAAACATGTCGGAGAGAGGAAGAGAGCGAGGGGGGTGGGGGGGTGGGGATTGGCGTGACGCCCACTGGCACTGTGCCCACATCTCCGGCTGCTGTGCAGCTCCGTGTCACAGCCAGGACTCCCTGCCAGAAGGGCTTTCCCCAGAATCACCTCTGCACACACACACACACACACACACAACACACACACACACACACACACACACACACACTGACTCCTTCATGCACACACACAAAAAACCCCACATGCACACACATGCCTCACACTCAGTCATGCTGCCCATGTGTTTAGTGTCAACATTTTGATAAAGCTCTGGCAGGCAAACAGTACATCCTGCTAATGGTCTGACTTGGCAGATTTTTTTAACTGCTTACCAATAAAGAGAATGAAGTGTGATTTAACTAGTGTTAATGTAAACATCATAAATATCCTCTGTTGTGTACATGGAAATGCTGAAGGCCTATAGATTTTCTAAAGTACTCCACTTACGTAAGTACAATTTTGAGGTACTTGAGTATTTCTATTTTAAACTACACAACATTACAGGGACAAACATTGTACTTTTGCTCCTTTGCAATTATCTGACAGTTATACTCATTATTTACAGATTCAAATGATAAATAGTAAAGATGGCTTTATAATTCTTTGACATATAATAGATGAGCTGACAGATAATTGAATTTCCCCCCTCTTATTCTTATTCTTATATATGATCAGTAGGGCCGTCCCCTACTAGTTGATCAAACGTCATTAGTAGGCAAGATTTCATTGGTCGCTTAGACACAGAAAACAACAACAACAAAACCGATGAAACTCTATTAGGAGCTGCGTCTTGTTAAAACAAATGAAAACCTATATGACTGGATCAAGTTAAAGATGCGGCATGTGTACGGCCTCTGATTTACAGGGCTTTCATCTGCAGTTATTACACAGGCTATTAACATGTCAGATCATTTTGAGAAAGTGAAGGACGAATGGTGATATATAAACTCTGCAGGCAAAAATGTGCCTATTATTCGTCGACTACAAACATGACGTATCATGCCCATTAGCCACTTAAAGCAATCATTACTGCTTTGCCGACAGCTAATTAACAGGTGGCTCACTCAGTGTGTGAGGTGCACACTCGGCCTATATTAATGAAGGTTCATTAGTACCGTTTTGTATTTTTCTGTAATGTAGCAAAGTGTCAACAGTGTTACCTAGTTTATTTAATAGTAAGATTAAGATTAAAATGAGCTCTACTTCGACCAGCTACAACAAACTCAAATGCTGCTAATAATACTTAGCCTATTTAGGACTTTTACATTTTTGTGGTATTACTTCTTAAGCTTAAAGTAAAATATCTTCCCATTAATGTCCACCCTTAAAAAGATAATAACACACATAGACTGAAACATATGATGTGATGTGTGTCTTAAACTTAACCTGTGATACAGATGATTAGAAAATGTAAAAAAAAAAGATTTAAATCTGCTCAGCTAAAGCCTGGAGGGGACTGTACCTTTGGTTCTGTGTCTGCATGTGTTTATCTGTCTGCAGCCAATCTCACAAACTACTGGATCAATCAGCCTAATATTTTGTGTGCACATATATGACTGTATGCTCAACTACATCTTGTGAAATCTGGTTTACTGACAGTTTTACACCATCATTTATTGCTGACTCCTCACTTCTCTTAACCAGCTGGTGAGGGGCACAAGTGAGCAATAAAATCAGGTAGCAAAAGCAAAAAGCATTTCTGGCAGTTGGCTTGGCTAAAAACAAGCCTTACCTAGTCATTTTTGGCTGTAGTTGTGACTGAAAAACTCACCTACATTGAAAAGTTTGGTCTCATAGTTCACCAGAGCATTTGAAGATTGATTCCATACCCAATATATGATGTTCCAGAAAGGCGTGATACAAAACGAACTGGTCCAAGTTTTTGTTGTCTTTGCCGTCATCTTGACTGTAAGGGAGCTGGGATGGACAATTTAATTTGCAATGGGGGCTGAATTCATTTTCTAGAGTGGTTGCGATCAGCGTTGTAGCTGGACTTTGTCTGTCTGGTGGAGATCACTTTCTTTATATTCTTCTTATGTGAGGAAAAGCCTGTTTTAAGTTTGTGAAGGTTTCTGTAAAAAAAGATAAATGCACACTGTATGTCACGATAGAAAATGGAAGCATGTCTACTAAAATTGCAAAAATATTGCATTTTTAATTTGGCTGAAAATTTAGTGTATGATTATACAATATTTAGAGTGCTAACACTGAAGTGTTTATCTTTTAGGACTGCTCTGACTCACACTTGCACACACATCCGTCATCCTATCATTTTTCAGAGAATGCCTAAGCCAACATGTTAATGATGAGAGGAGGTCGGTGAGAGAGATTTTTCTAAATACAACCACCCCCAACTGTTTTCTTTGCAAATTAGTGCAGAAAGAGAGAAAGAGATGCCCTGTTTGTCTTTGTTTGTGGAGCAAGCTAATTTTCTAATTAGTCTCCACCAAACCCCAATCATCGTTAAAGCAAGGATGTGTGTTACCCAGATGTCTCTCGATGGTACCAGCCTGCACTTGAAGTGAGACCGACAGAGAGAAATACAATGAGAAGTGAGGCTGATATCTGATAATAAAGACAGTTGTGGCGATGATGATAATGATGATGATACAATTTAGCGTCTCTACTAACATGACATTACACTCTGATGTGGTTTGTGTTTGTGATGTCTCAAAGGCTGTGCCAGCTTTTACACACACATATACACACACTGGAAGACTTGAAGCTAGACTGCTTATTTTGATAGGTGCCTCCCAAACGGTCTGTGGTGACCACAGCAGGAGACGAAGGAAAGGAAATGACTAGAGAAAAGAGGAGAAGATGAGGCTCCTAATGAGCGCAGGCTGATTTCAGGGTGTTTGAATTGGCATGCAGGACACACAGAAGTAAAGGAGTGAGGGATGAAGGGTTGAAGAGATGAAGGAGGAGCAGAAACACTGGCAGGGAGGAGGAAGATGATGAGAGGAAGCAGTGGAGGAGGAGGTCAAAACAAATGCCAGATGAAAGGGGAGAATGAGTCGGATAAGCTAAAAGGAATTGGTGTGTTTACTATAAGGTAGTTGTGCATCTTTAGTATTTGTTTAATGTATTATGGGCTAATTGTCAATGTTAGGAATCAATGTGGTTTGGAGCTGTTAGTCACTGTTTCCTCTCTGACGAGTTTATCCTCTATTAATTTCAAAGTGAAAATGGAATTATCCTCACTAGACTGATTCTGCAGTAAAATTTTCCATTTTTCAAAAGAGGATAAAGTCAGACATTTGTGGAAACAGTGTCTAGACTTAAAAGCACAGGCAGATTGTAAGACAATGGGCCCCACCACCTCTCCTACATAGGAGCAAGGCACACAGACTTTATTGTGTTTTTGCATCTCTTTGTAGTCATTTAATGTCTCTTTGGGGGAACTTTTTTGGTTATTTTTTGTCTCATTTCAGTTTCTTTGTGTCTCCTTGTGGTCTTTTTGTGCCTCTTTGTGGATATTTTGAGTCTCTTCCTGGGTTGTACGTGTTAATTTGAGTGAAATTTTGCAAGTGAAGGCCAAAGGGACCCTCTGACATTTTGAGCCCCTGGGCTTGTGCCCAGTGGGCCCATTTAGTAATCCATTCGTGCTTAAAGGGACAGTTCACCAAGGGCATAGAATTGGATAGGGACAGTAGGGGCATATCCTTACCTATATCCAGTGACTCCTGAACTGTCCCTATCAAAAACACAGTTGTCCATCAGTGTCTAGTCAATGTATTTGGTACATGTAACTTTACCAAGCTCAGTAGTGCTAGGTAAGCTAGCCGTAGGTGCACGCCTTCTTCTGTGTGGTGAGCCAGTTACTGAAGATAATCTACAGACCTTGTTGTGAGTAGATTACGTAAACTAAAATAAAAAAAATAGTTCCTACATGAAACTGCTTACAGTAAGGTCCGTGGATTATCTTCAGTAACCGGGTCATGATTTCTGTCAAGAGATATTGCTATTCAGTTTTTTTAATGTATTTTTTATGGTACTCTGAGTAACACAAGCTGAGTGCCATCTAGTTCCATTATATTGGAGAGAAGGCAGACATCTCTATGGCCAATATCTCCAACACTCTGCAACTCACTGCAAGACAATCTAGATTGATAAATAGCATTGCAGGTAATAAGAAAAATATGTATTTTTGATTTTGGTTTGAACTGTGCCTTTCAAGGCTCTGGGTTGGGGTTTCCCTTAGCTGGAGTTGACTGACATTTAGAGTTTAATGTCATATTTGTTTGCTAGCTCTGTCACACGAGCTTCTCTAAGTCAATTCAGTCTCTCATTGAGCAGTTGTTTTTTTGTCTTTCTGAAAAAATGAATTGTGTTTCATATTCTCAGACAAATTGGATCTACTTTAGTATCCATTGTCAGAAGTTGACATCTTTGTTATTGTAACAAAGTTAAGCAACAGTTCATTTATTAGTATCTAAAAACTACAGCTCATGAATATTTCCCGTTAGTTAGAATGTCTTCTGCTTCATGTGTGCATGTTTTTAAAGGTTTCATTGGACTGACATTTGCCGCCCTGTGCATTCATGTAGGAAGTATAGGCAAGAACTTGTTCATGCATCTGTGTGTGTGTGTGTGTGTGTGTGTGTGTGTGTGTGTCTGAGAGTGTGTGGCCTGCGGTCTCACTAACAAACACATTCCCAGTGTCAAATAGGCAGCGTGGACTCAGTGTCACCCCCGACAACCTGGCTGACCCCTGCATCCTCCTCACCAGCTCAACACAGCACACACACGCGTGCGCGTGCACACGCACGCACACACACACACACACACACACACACACGCACACACGCACGCACACACACACACACACACACACACACACACACACACACACACACCGGATGGATATATTAGTTGTTGAACAAGTAATGCTAGTTAATGGATGTCTAACATCCGTGTGTTACTTGTTCTGCTACCATCACACTGTGCTTTGTAGTATGGTCTGCTGATGTTTTTGTGTCCCACAGTACAAACAAGTGTGTTGGAGACAGTCTTGCAAGATTAATAAATGATACCATGGCCTGTGGTTACACAATTAATGTGTTCCTGTGTTGTGGCGCAGATGGATGATTGATGCTTACTGGCTGTGACAGTATCTCAGTAGATTATCTGTTAAGATAAGAGGCGTTTGCAGTTCCCCCCTGAAGCATGTTCCGCAAGTTTGTCTCCTTCATTCTTGTAATGTTTAAGGTCCAGTGTGTAGCATTTAGGGGCATCTATTGGCAAGAAATGGTATAAAACATACATAATTATGTTTTTATTAGTTTCTATTCACTGGAAAAAAATAATCTTTTTTTTTTTTTGTTACCTTAGAATGCGCTTATATCTACATACAGAGCAGGTCCTCTTCTGCAGAGTCTGCCATGTTGTTTATACAGTAGCCCAGAACGAACACACCAAACACACGCTCTAGGCAGGGCCATACATGTTTTCATGTTTTTGCATCGGCCACCATAGGCCTTTCTAGCCCATTTTTGGGGGTGAAGCACCCCTAAATTGAATGCCAGCACCCCTAAAATTTGAGGGGTTTTTTTATTTTATTTTTTTTACTGTATGTCCCCTTTTAACAAGCTAGAAAAGTAAAAGTGTCAAAATCTTACAGTACTTGGTTGTATGTTGTTAGGTAGGAGTTAGCTGACATTTTTTCTAGCTGGAATGAGAGAAGCTAGCTGTTGTGTCATGTGCATGTGTTAATATTAAAGCCAAGGTGCTACTGACTAGCTAACTGACTAGATGCCCATTAACATTATAACTCCTATTGTGTGTATTTAGTATTATTATTTTGTAGATTTCAAGCACTTTTCTTTTTTGAAGTGTATTTTTGTTTATGTATTTGTATTATATAACACAGACAAAAAGGCAGACAAACATTGAAAAAGTCAATTACTGTTAATGTGTTAATGTTACATGTTGTGGACTACATTTCAAATAAAAGTCCAAAAAATAAGTCCAAGGTCCATTTTTGGTATTTTTGGTACTCACTATAGGGGGCTGGTTTACTCCAGAAACATACATACTGTTTATGTGTATGTTGAGGAGCTGCTGTATCAAAATGAGTTGTCTTCCCCCAGAAATTAGGGTTACGACATGTTTCTTTTATGATTCCAATCCATTCCTCTTTTGCTGTGGCTCAGCATTTAAACAACCTTTATCAGATTTTATGGTTTAGTCACAGATTTTCCCAAAAAGTGTTGTTGCTTTTCTTTAACAAATGTGTGAATGAAATTGAGTTAAAATGTACAAAACAGTACAATTTATCTTGCCTGGCCAGGCAGCTCTCTGGGTGCTCAGCACCCCTAAACCTCTGATCCTAGAATCGCCCCTGAAGTTTCACTTGGTTGCAATCTGCAATCTCACCACTAGTCCTTTAATGCATTTCTTTGCTGTCTTCGGTTAAGCGCTTACTGAGTTTGGAGTACAGAGTGCTTTTTGTATGATTTTATATATCCAGCTGCTATCTCTGCTCATGTCAACCACCTCATTATTATTAGCTGGGTATGTTATTTATTGTGTCGTGCATATACAGGTGCTCGGTCCACATGCATTTATCAGGCACCCAGAAATACTTTGGAGTAGTGAAACATTGGTCAGACAAGAACATAATTGCTTACACATAACATTACAATGCAAACAAAGAACTTGTTTCCCCTTCTAGGCTCTACAAATAAATTCTGCCACAAAAATGTTTCCTTCCTTAAACAGGACTCGGTCAGTCTGTTTGGCCCTTTGACCCAGACTGAAACACCTCAACAACCACTAGATTTTATTGAAGTGTTTAAATTTTGTACAGACGTTCTTGGTCCCCAGTGGATGAATTCTACTGACTTTGGTTATCCCCTAAGATGTCATGTAGTGCCACATCTGCTCGAAATTTTAATGTGTTCAAAAATAATCACATTTCCATCATCTTGAGTTGTAGATTGTGTATGGTGCTAATTGAGTGGTGCAGAAACGTGTCCTAAAACCGAGAAACGAGTTAGCATTTTAGATCTCCTGGTTCCCGTGTTTTGAAGTCAGTGGGATTTTTGAATGGGTTTTTAATTAAATGCCTGAAAAGGAATCTGTGGTTAACACAAGCTTAAGAGACTTTCATGTTTAGCTAAGTAAATAGCCCATTTGTGAATTTTGAAGCTTTTATGTGTCTTTAAAAGGGGCTAAAAAGTGGTTAAATGAGACAACAGAAAATCATCCGGCCAAACATTATTGTCGTAGTGACTATAAGTCACATGACCGTGCTTTAGTTTGTTTAAAGTCTATCATTAGCTTTTTACAAATGGGGATTGCATTTATGCTCCAGAAATGTGGTTGTCATTTGTGAAGATTATCATGCTGAACAAAATTTATCACAGTATCACAAACCTTTTTCTGTCACAGAGCTTATTTTCTGCAGTAATCCAAAATCTAATCAAAAAATCCCACAGACTTTTTGTCGAGGGAACCAGGACAATGCTGACTTTTGTGTCAGCCTATTAAAAATCATAATCCCTGCAACACTTTATTGGCAACTGTTAGTACGCTAACAGGCCAAACTAAGATGATGAAGTAACACTAAACTTGTTTGATATGTTAGAAATTTTGGTTCACACTAAACATAAGCAGTACATCTTTCCCTATATATTAGGAACAATTTGCACTGAGTGTCATGAATATTGGACTCTAATCTATTGGTCCAAAGGCCAGTGGCATCCCCAGAAATTTTTCATAGGGGTGGCCACTGATAATCATGGTGTGACCCACCAAAACCAAAAGCCACAACTGAATTTCTGGAATTCTGTTTTGCTGTTGTGGTATATAGGCTTGCTGCAAACTATGTCACTATGGGAGATAAGAATCGCATATTGATGTACTTTGGTTAATAGTTTATATCACTGATTATCTGATTTGCATAGACTATTTCCAGCACAGTTAACATCTGTTCCACAACAATAATGTTTTTAATGTGTTATTAATTTAAATGACATTTACTGGGAACAAGCCTACTTAACAGTAAGGGCTCTAGTTTCCCGGCGCAGCACAGGGTGGCGAACCCCGCGCAGAGCTAGTTTCAAGCAGCGCAACCCGAGGCGCGCTCAGTTTGGTAGTTTGGCAGACCAAGGTGCGCTGAGATGGGTGTGGCGGCGCAGCAGGGGGAGGTGTTGACAGATCCAGCTTGGTGCAGTGACAGCTTCGTGCCAAAAGGCTTCGCCGAAGGTGTACTAAAAGCTCACCAGCTGAAACCAGGTCTACTGTCAGCGCAGGTGGAGCACAGCCGGTGTAAGTGGAAGTTTGGCTGACTAGCGGACAGTGCGCACACGTCACCAAAACCTCACAGGCAGGTTTACAGAATGTCAGGCACATTAACGATGCAATAAACACCCAAATAAACACTATTCAATGCAACTATCTGCAATCAGCACATAAATGTGTCTCTATATGGACTGTCCCATCACATCTGATGTCAGATCAAAGGGGATTGGCACCGTTTGGCACGTTTGGCATGTTTGGCACGCGTAATGGAAACCCAGCCTGACTTGAGTTCACATCCCTCTCAGCCAACCACAAACAGCCACAGCATCAGATAGGGAGTATATATTCAGCATCTGTCATCTTAGAAAAGTAAAAAAAAAAAAAGAAACAGAGTGAGACTGCGAGAGAGAAAGAGAGAGCGCGCGCATGAGAGAAACGCAACATTGATTTACAATTGTGGTGACCTCCTCCCAGGCTACCTTTGCATCATCAGCCCGTGGAGGTCTGCTCACAGTTCTGTATATTCGGACACTGCGAGCTTGGACCTCCCGGACCAAAACATCAGTTTCCTCCTGGGAGAAATTTGTCCGTCTGACGCTGCTGCTTTCTTCTGTAAACTCCCATTACGCCTTCACGCAGCACATTTAAGGGCGAGGAGAGGGGCTCATTTGATTGGTGTGATGTGTGTAAAACCCACTCCACGCCTTCTCTCCTCCCTCTTTCCGACTTGTGCAGGTCGGAGGGACGGAGGTTGGAAAGCGGAGTGGCTGCACCAGGGCACACGGTGTGCCAAACTTACAAAATCCGCCTGGCCACACACAGTTGGCGAAGCGCAGGTGCGCTGCGCCTCTGCTGCGCCCGGTCTGCGAAACTAGAGCCCTAAAAGTTAAGAGCTTATATCAGGATGGCTGTGCCCCCCCGGCCACCCCTTGGTGGCACCACTGCTATAGTCATGTGTTCCCATCCCATATCCCCACTGATGACCAAAACTGGTATGTGTTAACTTTCAGAATGGCTCTGTAATGAACCATTAGAAATTACAAATTTACAGAACCACCTTATCCTATTTATTTATTTATGTATTCTAAAGAAATGTCAATGTGTGCTCATATCAATAACCTGTGGTTAGCTGGTTGTTGGTTGAATCACTATTGTGTTTAATCAGCAGGAAATATACATTCAGATGGAGTTGAAAACCTCAGATGGTAACAGTACCAGTTAAGGGAAATGCATGTCTTTTTTTCACTGTCACATAACAGCGTTGTAAAGTCAGGAGAAGAAGGCAGTGTAGTCATGAAGGTGTTCTTTGGTGACAGTTAGATGAGCCCTGCCTTCTTCCCCCCAGCCAGACCACAGCCTGGGCTATCTTTAGCCAGGACAGGGCAGCGCTGCTGTTTTTATGGCCACATCCCGGCTCAATGTGGCCGGGACTAACTGTCGGGATGGGTGAGGGTTTGGCAGATTTGGTTTGGGGGGGGAAGACTCTTCCTCTTACCCTCCACCCTTGTGTTCCTCCTTCCTCCATGTGTAGAGCTTCACCCTGGCTCGCAAGCAGGAGAGGAACTGAAACCTGGGGGAGGAGGGGGGAGGAGGGAGGGAGGGTGGGGAGAGAGAGACAGAGTAACACTGTTGATAGAGAAAGTCCTCTATAAGAAATAGAACACTCTGTATTTATGTGTGCATCCTCTCCATGTTTAATAATAGTTTCCTGCTAAGTCAATTTAAAATGTTTAATCACATATTAATGACAGAGCCTTCATTCATTCACTATTATTCCTCTTTACATAGATTTCAGGAGTCTACAGCTACAAGATTATAGTCAAATGGAAATGACTTTGCTCATTTCTTATGATTTTTCATCCATCTCTAGAAAAAAATTAATTTCTTTGCACTTGAATATTTTGTATTGTATTCGACCTGTAAAGAACACCTGCTTTAACAAATAACATTTTAAGTAAAACGGACAAATGAATAACATTAACCGTTTTGCATTTAAATATGTGCGGAGTGGCTTTTTATATCACGAATGAATGAATGACTGAATGAATGAATATTTTGTATTTTGGTTACATCCATCTTAACAAACAATGTTTATTTCACACTTTTCTCAAAGTCAGTAACTAAAAAAGGAATAGGCCTCAGCCCAAGACTTATTTCTGTCTATACCATATCAACCAAAGGATAACTCAGAATATCAGCAATACCAAAGAAAAAGTAAAATCCTCAATTATTTTACATTTAATCTTTATATATTTTTTTTTCATTATGATCTGTAATTATTTAACATTCTCAGGCTTTTTTTGAAACTCATAGTAATAAAAGTAATATCTTAGTAGAACAGAACAAGCAATATGAAAATGTTAACGATGGCTCTGGGAAATTTTGATGTTCTTTTTTTCTATTTTCTGACATTCTGAGTATTTTTTTCTGTAAAGTATTTTTCAATAAAATAATCACTAACAGATTGTTTGCAGATTGTAAATGATAACAACAACAAGCAACTCCTTTCATAGAAAATCATATTATTTTACAGGGTTGTCATGGGTCCTTGAAACCTGGAAAGTTTGTGAATTTGACTACAAAATGAAGGTCTTGGAAAATACAAAAAAATAGACAGAATAGAATAGAGATAGAGATAGAATAGTGCTTGAATTTATGTATTTTGTGCAAAAATAGAAATTGAATGAATGAATGTAAATTTCTTTTGATGTTTTAGTGTTTTGATGTTTTAGTGTTTGATGTTTTAGTGACTCTAAGTTTTAGTGAAACCTGCTTGTTCTCATTATTGAAATTTTGAGCATTGTAGCAGTAATTCGGTCCTTGAATTTGAGTACTGGGAAGTCCCTGAATTTCACATTTTAGAAGCTGGTGGAACCCTGATTTTAAATTGCACATGGTTCTTTCCTGCAGTTACAGCTGTGTTTGGGTGTGCAGGAAACATATGCCTTTTTTCCTATTTGATGCACCAGAGCTGATCTTAAAATTATGACTGCAATTACCAATAATCTTTGGATTTCTTTTTAGTTTAGATATACTGATTAATCACTCATTCTGTAAAACTAACCCAAACTAAGATATAAATGTGTATAAAAAAGTGTAAGTGAAAAGCAGCACATCCTCACGTTTGAGAAGCTGGAAACAGAAAAAGTTTGACATGTTTGGTCGATAGTTGACCTGAACAACAAACAACAATTTTCTTTCATTTTAGTTATTTTCTAAATGCTTTTCACCCAATAATACAAACACAATGAATATTTATGCCTTCACACTGGCAGCAAGCGTGGCCGGAGGCAATATGTTTGTTGGTTGTCTGTCCGTCTGTACATCTGTCCGTTCCATTCTCATGAATGTGATATCTCAAGAATGCCTCGAGGTACTTTCTTCAAAAATGTTAACTTGACCTCAACAATGAACTGGTGACATTTTAGTAGTCAAAGATCAACTTCACTGTGACATCATAATTTTCTGCATCAAACACTTCTGGCCATTATTCAGTGTCGTATCTCAGGAACAGAAGGGAAGACATTCAGAAATTCAATTTATGACACTAATCTTGAAACTATGCTGATTAGATCGATTTTCTGTGCTGTCGGAGGGAAGATGTGTGTAATGCATTCATGCTTTCACAGACAGGGATGTAAATTTTAACTGTAACTTGACCGGTGCATGGAGGCATACAACTGCGAGGCAGTAATTTTATTTATTTATTTATTGCTTCATTTTTTAAACTGTTTTAAGTAGTTGTGTTATCCATTTCTGTATGTTCTTTCTGCTGCCATAAACATCAAAAGTATAGTTTATAGTAAAGTCATTTTTTAAAAATTGCTGTAAAGTTTTCTGACATAACTGAAGTGAGCTGATGGCAGCCATGCTGCCTTCATCCTCCTTGGCTTCCAGGCTCGGTCAAAGTGGTTAGTAAAGCATGACCTGTCCCCCACCACCACCACCACCACCCGCCCTCATTGCTCTCTGGAGTCACTTGACTGCTGCAGGGACCCCTGACTTCAACACTGCAAGTGACTCCAGTTTTTCCCTCCCTTTTTTGTCATCCTTTATCCCTCCCTCGTTCACCTCGCTTTCCCCCCTCCCACTCTGCTCCCCGTTTCTCGCAGCCTAACTGTGCTGGGCCTTTATCTGTTACTTGGTTTACTGAAACTTTCTCCCACACTCTCGCAATCCTTATCAGGCTGCTTCTATCACGTCTTATTTCCTCTTGAAAACTCCCTCCTTTGGCACACTCCCTCTCCAGGTCCGTCTAAATTTTGCAGATCTTGTTCACATTTAACATGCTTGTGATGGGGGTCTTGTGATGCTGTGTTAGATACTCTTAAAAAATCATGAGAATGCTTTCCTCTACATTGTGCCATACATTTTTTTTTTTAAGATCAAAAAATGAGATAATTTTGTCATGTTTTAAACTGACAATTGATTTCATCTTTATTATTATTATAATTATGATTGTCTTAGTAAAAATTTATTTCTAGTATTATTAGATTTAGTTTAATTTAACCTGGATTAAAACTCTTCTATCGCTCTAGCCAAGATATGCAGCAATAACAACGACTTCCAGAAACAGACCTTAAGACATATTACACAAAATATGCCACAGAAACAGAAGTGAGACTGTAAAATATTGAATCACATTTCTTATTAAAAATTTCCTACTAAAAACAACGTAAATGGCAACCTAAAACAACTCAAGAGCTGTCAGAAACTATAAAAAACAACACGCCACCTCTGAAAAATGAGATTTGAGTACTCGATAAAAAAGTTTTAAAACTGAGAAATAATCACCAGGTGTGAAGCACTGGTCATTTTGTTTTATAACATGTGTAATATGGACAGTTTCATATGCAGGTTTCAAATTAAGCATCAATTTAACATCACAACTTTAAAAACTGTAAAAACACACAAACACACACACACTTCACCACCCCCCTCTCCACTCAAGTGCGGCTGTTGTCACCTAAGCTCCGAACGGTGAACTCACTTTCTATATTTAGTTTGTTTGTACTGTATAGTTTAGTCAGGCTGCTTCTGTAGCCACGGTGTCCTGCTATGTGGATCACGGTTCTGCAGAGGCAACCAGCCCGCTCTAGTCTGGCCTGGTTTGGCCCGGCTTGGTGCCATCAACACCACAAAGAATCGGACGAACCCTGAAACCCTCCTCACATGTTGCTCAGTATGGCTGCGGCAGGCAGTGAAGGGGTTAATACCAGTCACTCAGCATGCGGGAGCCGTGGCGGGCGGGCAGGCAGGCAGTGCAGAGGCTGACCTCTGACCCCTCAGGAAAGGAATGTGGAAGCTCTTTCATCCAGGACAGAAACCAAAGACACCCAGGCAGTTGGAAAGTGGCGGTTCAATTCTTGCCTTCAGCGTTTTTGATTAGGAGAAGTAAGCAGAGGTTCCATGTGAATGTGCTGTGGAGTGTTTGTCGCAGCGGCATCTGCCATTTTGGAATGAAGTTCCATCCTGCAGCGGTGTGTTTCTTACTTTGTGATCACAGTGACGGTGAAGGGTGATAAGTGGTTTGAAATGGCTGCAGTTGTGCTGGCGGAAAACCCTCATTATAAAGCACTGTGTGCTCTGACCTTTAACCTCCTACCTATACAGTGTGATTGTACAAACGGGGATTTTTTCAATTGGACTGGAGTATTGCAGAAAACAAGCTCTTTGGTAAACAAATGTTTATGGTACTTGCACGTTTTGTTCAGCAACATAATCCTCACAAATGAACACAACTTTTATCATTTTTGATGCATAAATGATATCGCCAGAAGTACAAAGCTAATGTCAGGCTATAAATGAACTACACCACGGCCATATAGCTTAACATCCCTACCTCAACAAGGCTGTAAAGCTGTGTTTGGTGTGATGATGCTCCGTAGCTTCGAAATTCACGTGTGGAGTATTTACTGACATGTTTCATGTCATAGAACAAATCATGGAAGTTTCTTAAGCTTGTGTTAACCACAGATCCGATTTCATGCATCTAACCAAAATCATTCAAAAAAATTCAGACGAGGTGCTGAAGTACTAACTCATTTTCAGGTTTTAGGACTCATTCCCAGAGCACTCTTATGGAACCTAGCTCCATGTTATCGTTGGTCTGGTTTTTATGTAATCTAGAGATGAAGCAGGGTCAGTGTGGGCATTGTTTGTCTGGGCAGGACCAGTTAAGTAGAAGCCTGTAATCTAATTGGATATGCTGCTACTTTGATGATGATGAATAGATGGTAGTTTACACATCTGTCTTGTTTTCGGCTCACAGAAAATTAATTTTGTCCTATCCTTGTATCTTCTTGAGACTGAGTGCTCAAGGACCAGCAAACTAAACCTGGGGGTTTGTACCTTAGCTTTTTATCCATTAGATTTGAGCAAAGCATCACTGAAACAAAAAGCAAGTATTTGTCATGGATCACCTGATTTAGACAGAAAGTCCAAATGTGTTCTAAGCATCCAATCCATCTCGCTTCAAAACATTGAAGAGAAGAACGTGCCTTGTTATGCTGAGCACTAGGACGCTCTCAGTAAATGAAGAGAGTTAATTTTCACTTTTGATGTGCTTAAACAAGAGTTCTAGTGAATGTACTAGATAATCTCTACATTGAAGTTGGGAAAATATTTGAATCATACAGAAGTACTAATTTCTGTTGTTATAGATATATATGCAAACTTATATAAGTACAGCAATTGAAGAAAAAGGTTAACACACAGATAAAAAGTTTAAATGACACAGCTTTGGTGTGTGTTCTTATAAGCTATTGGAATTTCTACTGATATCTATCTAATCTACAATATAATACATTGTAATATATGATTTAAAATTGTTTAACTACACCAAATTTAGTATTATGGTGGAGTCAAAAGCTGTGAGGGTTTTTACCATTACTCTACTGAGCTAGGCTAATAGAAGTTAGCTTTTAGCAGGACTAGTGTAGCTGTATTTTTCTCCATGTTGACTCGATTTAGCTGCTGCCATCTTTAATTATGTTGTAAACAACTGAATTACAGAGATGCCTGTTCAACTAAATTGAAATTTTTAAATTATGATGAGAGCTAGGGAGAAAGAAAGGATAAGCACATTTTGGTTTAGCTAAGGCTAGCTTTGGCAATCTAACTTGCTTTGGTATAGCTTTCTTAAATTAAATTAGCTGTCTTTTATATATGCAGTTACTTCTTTTGTGACAGAGAGTGCTACAGGAATGAGTCTTTAAAACCCATAAATAAGTTAGCATTTTCGCACTTCTGATTTCCTTGTCTCGAAGTCAATAAATGCCATAAATTGCCATAAAGTGCCATAAATTAAGTTTGTGGTAGGAATGTATGTTATTGGATTTTTTGCCAGTATCCAACATTATATAATATATAACAACTAATTTGACTGATAACCAGTACCAATGTCAATATATCCACTTTTTTCCTCACCTAATTTTAGTGATAATCAGGTCTCTTCTGTTGTGTAATTAACATCATATTATGTGTGCATACTCTTATCATGATGACCCACCAGCAGATAGAGGCATGAAATATAATACTTTTTCAATGTATGTAATATTCATTCATTGTGTAAAATAAGAAAAGGCATGTTGGGTGATTCCATTTTAAACCTGATATTAAGTTCATTATCGGCTAATACTAATCGACTGATACCGATGATGTGCCGATATTATTTTGCATGCCAAGTTAGACTTTCATGTTTACATAAACATAAAAACAGTAAATACTACAATCATAAGTTTTGTAGGTTTATTGTGTATTAAAAAACACAGTTGCTAACAAGTTGCTAAATGAGCCTACAAGAACGTCATCACGGCAAACACAGCTTTATATCCTCGTTGTGGTGGCGGCGATGTGGTGGTGTAGTTCCTTTATACGTAAGCTTTTTATTTCCAGCAATTGTTTTTACACTTCAGAACCCATAAAAGTGGTGTTGGTTTGTGAAGATTATCTTACTGGACAAAATGTATAAATTTATTTTCTGCAGTAATCCAAAATCCAATTGAAAATTCACATTTTTGATGTTGTGGGAACCAGGCTGATGTTAATTATGCATTCCATTTACCATCTGAAGTTGAGGGTCGGAGCTGGGAATGACATCAGATAGACCATATTTTAGTACAGCAAGTCAGAAAACCACATACCAGTTCTAGCCAGGTTAGCCACTGTAAGCAATATCAGTTGATAACGATAGCTCATGCTCTATTTTGCCCATACAAACACTGTAGCACTTCACAGATAGACATTAGCCAGGACTGTGTTAGTGAGACAGTCATCTTGCTACCAGACAATCAGAGATCTCCACCTTCTGATAGTCTGGGGACACTCCTTTCTAAAGTGTGTTTAACACACCGGAGAAAACGGCCGGCAACAAAGCAATGCCTCCTGCATTTTTTAAAATGACACGCCCTCCCGGAAATGTGCGCTCCCCCTTTTCTCGTCCGCAAGGAAACAAACACACAGTGAACTAGAAAATAGATACAGAGAAATTTAACTCTGTTTTATCAAACATGTGCTCAGTCCACAAGATTGTCTATTGGCTCTGCAACATAGGTAGTTTTTTAAACTCTGAAATTGTATCCACCCATCTAAACACAAAATCAGGGAGAAAGACATCAGTCTTTAGTTAAGCAGTGTCTAAAGACTGACTTGTGAGTCTAGTGAGACACAAATAAGACAGAAGTGCTAATGAACAGCATTACCACAGTTCTGACTACTGTTGATGCACAGACCAGCCATCTTGGATTTTGAGGTTGGGGTTGGTGAGATCCATGTGACTTTATGAGTCGGATGTCTGACTTCACGGGGATTTCCAGTTGATATTTTTCACAGTGCAATTGGAATGCACCATAATTTCTGGTTGGCCTACAAAAACAACGTTACCTCTGCAGCGTTCCATTACAGTAATTGGAGAAAAATTATGCTTTTATTCATGTTAAAGTAAAAACAACAAAAAAGTTAATTCATGCCTATTGCACTGTAGTGTATAGGCATTTTCCACAGAAGACATTTTGACATGTCACAGTAGGAAAAGCACAGGTGTAAATAATCAGATTAATGATGGTTGAATTCCATTTAGCTGCTTCAGTTTCAGGTTCCTGTTACTGTGTGTGCTGGCTCACTGTCACACTGTCATGGCTTACTGGGGCACTTGAATAGAACAGAGCCACCATTAATGGTATAATTAGCAACACCTGTGCTGTTTCTGCTGTGACAAGTCAAAATGTCTGCTATGAAAAAGGTCACATTTTAAAACTAAAAATGTTTTAGGAAACATGGACATTTATTCTTTAATTAATCAAAAAATGTAATAAATGTGTCTGTGATTCTAGTGTGTGTTTGCTTTTTCTGATCAAAGTAAGCACTTTTTTTTTTGTTATGAAATATCCGTATTTTCTCCCAATAAAATTCAAGTACATGACTATTTATGTCATTCTCATGGAAAACCTGGAAAAGTCATGGAATTCCACTAGTTAATTTTCCAGTACTGGAAAAGTCATGACATTAGTAAAATCTTTGAAGGTCTCAGAAATATCATGGAATTTTGTTGTGTGCATGAATTAATTTGTTACAGTTATCTTCTATAAATAGCCTTCCATTCAGTGTACTGTAATGACATATTTAATTTCTATGGCCTCTGACGTAACGTTCCTCTTTTCTGTGTCGATATGTGACAGTTTCTTTATTTTCTCCATGAGTTTTGTCCCTCCCTCCATGTATGTCTGCTAGCCATAATGACTGACTGAGGTAGTATTGATGGTCAAATTGAATGATCAGTAGTTTGGAGAGTAGTTTTTTACAGAGTTTGAATGTGATGTATACATAATGCAAGCATAATGCTGTTGTTGCATAGGTCGGTCATTTGGGCTTGTTCAAACCTGAGGGCATCCATGTGTGAAGTTAGCGCTCCACATGGCCTGTCATGGTGTGCCCTTTGTGTTTAAGCTCTATTTGGTTTATTTCTATAACTTGATGGTGTGGACTCTCTTCATTGTACTGAATCTGCCTGTCTGTGTGCGCGCCTTTGTGAGTGCGTTTGAGCATGCCGGCTTGTGGGGGTGGGGGAGAGGGTGTGTACATGATGTTGCATTCGGCGTGACCAGAACTCTGTGTGTTGCATGTGCTGTTGTGTGCGGAGGAGAGAGGCAGGGAGACACGGCATGGTTCAGGCCAGGAATGTGCGATGTGGGTAGGCCTTACAATAGAGCCGGGCTCCCTGAGGGTGGTCAATGGGACGGGTGTCACCCCCCTGCACCCTCCCCGCTGGGTGATGACCACCACACAACGCTACAGCTGTCAGGTCCTCTTAACCACCGCTGTAAACACACATACATTACGAGGACAACTGCACATGTATGGACGCACTGAGACATACGTGAGCACACAGGCACGCATGTGCTAAAGTGCAGAAGAAATTACATGAACACTCACACAGCTCTCGCGCAGTGTGTACATGTGTTAGCCACATGCACCAACCTGTGGATACATGTTTGTGCATTGTATGTAAACATGTAAATATAAACATCTGCAAAAGCACTCAGAGCAGATTCCAACATATTTGCTGTGTTTCAGTGACCTCTCACACAGAAAGGATGCCTTTACATGTGGAGCTGTGTATGTATGTGTAGACACTGTGCATGTGTGTGTGCATTCTGTCACACATGCCCACATGTGTTTACGGTACTTATATGCACTCTCGATTCACGTGACTGGCACTCGGAGCATTGTGATTTGCGTCATGTCCGCTCAACCTTGGACTTAGCTGGTGTGTTAGCGAGCAGGGGTCACTGAGGTCACTGAGGGTAAATAAGGGAATGCAGAGATGACAGGGAGAGAGAGCTCAGTGGTCTCTCGGGAGTTAATATAGTTTGTGGTTTATTTTAATAAACAGCTGCAGGTCGGTAGCTGTTTCGGTGCAGTTTTCATTTAAGCTGCCCACTTTTTCACCTCAAAGTTTGCCGCTGTTTTCACTGGTGTCAGGAATTTGTTGAATTCAGGTTAATAGGTAGTGCTCGTTCTAGGAAGTTTGTGGCATGCCCACCCCCTATCCTTCTCCAACCGCCGCAGCCCACCCTACCTAGGGGGCTGTGTGTATTTCTCTGTTTCCCCAAGGATTACAGGAGCCTTATCCAGTTTCATAACAAGTACATACATGTACACACATAAACACACACTAAGCTGGCTTTATGCACTTGTCATCTGAAGACACACAAAACAAGGGGAAAGGCTGTGATATTTCATATCTTCACATTTGGTTACACAAGTAAAGGTATTACAGTATGCTGTGTGTGTGTGTGATTGAGAGTCATCATTCTATAAACAGCCTTTTTTTTTTGCTAAACCTTTACAGATTGTGTCAAGTCAGTCAGACTTGTCATTCAGCTCCCCCTAGTGAGCTCAGAGGAAAGTGGAATTTTGCAAATGACAGATTATGATTCAAGCCAAACCTGTTGATTTGGGGCCTTGAGAGGTTTCATTTTCATTTTAGGTTTCTGAGGTTTTGAGTTGTTGTCAACATGACTGCATTTTGTTACATTTATTTTCAGAGCTTTAAAGGAATACTTTACCCACAAATCTATCGTGTGTATCAGTCATGCCGTGTTTCCTTGAATTTGTTGAGAAAACTTTGTTTTTCTTGCATGCAAAAAAATGGAGAACATAAATTTCTCGATTGGGGACCAAATTTAACAACAACAAAACTAAAACAAAACATCCTTTTACAATCTCTGACGCTACCTATGCAGTAAAATTAAAGTATCATTTATCTAGTCCAGGGATCAGCAACCATAATAAAAAAAAAAGAAAAAAAAGTTTTTGGCCAAAAAGAAAGAAAATCTGCCTCCAGCTGCAAAACATATTTAAGCCTGATAATGAAGGAAACACAGCTGTTGAAGGCTTAATTATCCTGTCAACATAACTAAGAGGTCTGAATGAGCATTCGTTAATATGTTTTCCCACAAAGTGGCTCTACACTGGGCTATTTATTATTATTCGGTACTTTTAACTTATGGCGTTGTCGATAAAAGCGAACAAATCTGTCCATACATCATTAATTCTCAATTTTTCTCAGAGACTTTTCATTTTTTGGATTTGGAAGCCATACCAAGCCTATCTGGGGAAACTCGAGACTAGACAACACTACGGAGGTTCATCAAAATTTAGAGGAACGAGGTGCCAGATCACAGACATGTGACGCACATTTTAGTTTACGAGATGTTAAATCATTTTGTTTTTAGTGTGTAAGCTACAAAGTTTTACAAATGGAGAATGTGAGAGTCACTTTAGGCCTGCAACAGTGATAAAATATAAGAGTCAGAGCCGCAGTTTGACCCCTGATCTAGTCATTTGCTCAGTACTTCCCAAACACATCCTCATTTTTTTTCAAAAATCCTTAGTGTTGGAGTCTGGCTTTGAAGAAAGCACAGATAAGTTTCACCTTCAGTTCAGTTTAGTTTTGAATAATGAGGTTTTATCGAAAATGGATGTGTCTGGGAAGCAGTGAGCATACGACTGGATAAATTCGACTGGATTATACTGCAGGACTTGTGTTAGAAATTGTAAACTGATGTTTTTATATAGTTTTGCTGTTAAACTTGGTCCCAAATCAATCAAACAATCAATATGTTTGCCATATTCCCTGGAGCCATGCAGCAAAGTTTTCTTAACCAATTCAAGGTAACATGGCATGACTAAGTGATACACAAATTGTCATTTTGTGAGCGAAGTATTACTTAAAAACAAAATAAAATGACGCTGACACTTTGTCAACTTATTGTTGTGTTTGTCATGTTTGCTCTCTCCTTGCAGGACAGTAAAAATGCAGAGCAGTGTTTCCCACTCACCGCCAACCATAGCTGTTGGGACTGGGTGAGGAGGAGAGATCAAGAGATTGAAGTAGAGGAGCGACTAAAGTAGAGAGAGAAGGAAAGTGCAGAGACAAAAGAAGGACAAGTTCAACAGGTAAACAGTTGATTTTATAAGGAAAATATGTTTAATGTTGCCACAAACTTGGAAACAGTAAACTTTAAAGTATGTATTTTCTATCTTACCCCAGATTTTGTTTTACCTCAATGTTTCCGTTGGATCATTGGCCCTTCCTGTGAGCTCTTGAGTGCCTTCTTTTTCGACAACCCTTCCCTACCCAGAACTTCCCACGTTGAGCCTGCAAGGCAGGGGAGCCACAAGTGAATTTTCATGGCAGCGGCACTCTAGGGCTGCCATGGCAGCTGCTGCCGCCGATGCCTCACAACGTATTACCGCACTGACGCCGGAGGAAGAGGGACGACGGACTGCCGCCAAGCTGTTTGGGAACGCAGCCCCGCTGCCACGGACAGAGAGAGAGCGAGAGAGGGGGAAAGAGAGAGAGAGGGAGAGGGAAGAAGGAGAAGAGGTAGGGAAAGCGAGTGGGAACGAGTGTTTGGTGTGCGGGGCCCTGTTTGCCTCACAGGAGAAGCTCCGGCTCCACGCCTTGAGTCATACAGGAGAGAAACCCTTCCACTGCTCACAGCCACACTGTCCGAAGGCCTTCAGCTCCAAATACAAGCTCTTCAGGTACTGAGAATTGATCACATTCACATCCTTTTGAAAACAGTATGATGCATGGCGTATTTAGCTTTCTTAGACTCTCCAATGAGCAACTTGAGAAAGGCTTTAATTTTTACATTGACTTAACGTGTAAACCTGAAAAAGTAAACACTTGATCATCAGAGAGCAGAACTGAATTATCTTTTCTATCAGTAGTTCTAGCTTGACTATTTATAAGTTAAAGGCATTGCCAATAATAGCAAACCCACTCAGAATTATCACCTGACTCCACACTTCCCCTCAGCTCTACAAAGAGTTTTAGCATCTTTCAGCTCATTGTTTTGGTTTCACAGCCTGCAACATTAGTGTTTTGATTCATTAGTGTCATTTTTAGAGACAGTGGGCAGGTGTTACTACTTACCCTGCTCCAAACAGCAGACAGACAATGTTAGCAACTAGCAGATGAACGTTGGGGAGTATCAATCAGCAAGCTAAAGAGCCAGATATTTCCCTCAGTTGGTGGAGACCAAAGTGAATTCAAATGAATGATGCTGTTGCTCTGTAATGGCTGGAGGTGCAAATAATCACCTGTTTGCCGTATCAGCTTTATTAGTTTTCCCACAGTGTCAAAAAAAAAAGCCAATGAAGGGGTGCAGGAATTAGTCCTCAGTTAGCGTTTTTGCACTCCTGGTTCCGTCATCTCAAAGTCAGTGGGTTTTTTGAATGAGTTTTTGGTTTGATAGCTATGGTTAACACAAGCGTAAAATATTTTATTGTTTTGTTCTATGACATAAAATTATAACAATTCTTAAAGAAAAAGAAGTAGCTAAATGAGACTACGGAACATCATCACACTGAACAGGGCTTTACAGCCTTGTTGTGGTGGTGACATGAAGTCATGTGACTGTTTATAGTCAAACGTTAGCTTTTTACTTCTGGCGATTGCATTTAGGCTTCAAAAATCATAAAAGTGTTCATTAGTGAAGGTTATCTTGCTGAACAAAATGTGTAAGTATCACAAACTTTTGTTTGCCACAGAGCTCGTTTTATGCAGTAATCCAAAATCCATTGGAAAAATCCCATTGGTTTTTTGATGAAGGAATTCGGGCGATGCTAACTTCTGCTTCAGCTTACAAAAAACCCTCGCAGGTTTATTCAACTTAATTTGATCTTACACCCAGCGCAACTGTCACTGGTAGTTACAGACCAACGCAGTTGACATTTTCACAGCCAGTACCCCATGGACATGCACCCCTTTTGTGTGCACATGGTCATGTATGGCTTGAAAATGAGGTGTGGTCATATGCATTGTTGACAGATTGCTATTCAGGTCAGCAGAGAGCAATCGTACAATTGATCAACAAAAACCTGGTTTTAAGTCAGAATGGTGCAGTATTTTCCAACTATTTAAAGTGTGCATTACAACATGTGTGCGCTTGTTACACACACAAGGATGTTAGCGGATGAGTTACAGGTGGGTTAAATGGTATATTGTTAAAGAGGAAAAGATAAATGACATTCTCTAAAATGTGAACATAGCAGATACAAAGCATAGCTGCTGTCTCACTATATTTGCTGCATGGAAGATACTGCTCTTACTGCATCTCAGCAGAAGGCCACTCACTTCTCGAATTTACTGAATTTACCATGTAAAGACAACTTATTCTTTTTATACCCAAAACACACCTATGGTTAATTTAGGGACTAAGTATAACCTCCTTGCCCCTTGAGTCTTACTTTGCTCCCCCATGCAACTGTCAAAAGTGGAGTCTAACACGCCCTAAATGCACTTCAGTCCATGCACTATAGATTGTTTAAATAGGGCCCTTCGTCTCAAACTCATCAACATACTAGGATGGAATCTGATGAATCACAGGAAGTGGTTTCAAACCCCATTTTGGGTCCTGGCTGCAAACCACTGTGACTCATTTATGTATATATGGACACAAGGGGTTTGACTGAAGGGAATTCATGCCTCACTTTAGCCTACACACCACTCACAGACTGCATAACAAATGTGACAACAAGACAAGGAATGTGTAACTAAAACAACCCAACAACTTACAATCTTTCTTTTTCTTGTAGGCATATGGCCACACACTCTCCACAGAAGACCCATCAGTGCTCGTATTGTGAGAAAATGTTCCACCGCAAAGACCACCTAAAGAACCACCTGCAGACCCATGACCCCAACAAGGAGGCCTTCAAGTGTGAGGAGTGTGGCAAGCACTACAACACAAAGCTGGGATATAAGCGGCATGTGGCCATGCACTCTGCCACGGCGGGAGATCTCACCTGTAAAGTGTGCATGCAGAGCTACGAGAGCACACCCGTGCTCTTGGAGCACCTCAAGAGCCACTCTGGGAAGTCTTCTGGTGGTGCCAAGGAGAAAAACACCCGTGCGACCACTGTGACCGTCGTTTCTACACGCGGAAGGATGTGAGACGGCACATGGTGGTCCACACAGGTCGAAAGGACTTCCTGTGCCAGTATTGTGCCCAGCGCTTCGGCAGGAAGGACCATCTGACACGCCACGTGAAGAAGAGCCACTCGCAGGAGCTACTGAAGATCAAGACGGAGCCTCCTGATATGTTAGGTCTTTTAGCATCTGGGTCACCACCTTGCTCTGTGAAGGAGGAGCTCAGCCCCATGATGTGCGGCATGGGTCCCAATAAAGACCCCATGATGGGCAAACCGTTCCCAAGTGGGGCCCCTTTTCCAATGGGCATGTACAACCCCCACCATCTCCAGGCCATGTCTAATTCTGGGGTGGGTCACCCACACCCGTCCCTGATGCCCAGTCCCTTGTCTGCAGCTATGGGCATGGGCTGTCACATGGAATCCCCTGGACCTCTTCACCCACACTCCCATCACCACCACCATCATCACCACCATCACCACCACCACCATTCCCCTCCGTTGCCCCCACACCACCAGCCTCCGGCTCCCCAGCAGCAGCACCAGCCCCAGCCAGCCCCCAAATACCAGCTGGGATCTACCTCATACCTGCTGGACAAGCCCTTGAAAGTGGAGATGGAGAGCTTCCTCATGGATCTGCAGAGTGGCTCGCCAGGCCCGGTTCCCTCTGCAGAGCCACATGCTGCTGCCTCACCCCCCAAGGACGGACTGGAGCCCACCTCGGGCCTGGTGGATGAGCTTTGTGGGGATCACCTCCTGTCCAAGAGCCCTGCGGTGATCGCTGAGTCTCTGTGTGCTGCTAACATGGACTTCTCCCACCTGCTGGGGTTTCTGCCCCTCAACCTGCCTCCCTACAGTGCCCCTATGAGCACGGGAGGGCTGGTGATGGGTTACACCTCATCCGCGACCCCCTCCTCTTCTTCTTCCTCCTCTTCCTCATCTCTGCACGCTGCCGAGCCCCATGCTGCAGCAGTCGCCGCGGCAGCAGCTGCCGTCGCTACGGCACCTCTTACCTCTTTGCAACCGCAACCTCAGGAGCAGCAGAGCTCCAGCGGGGGTCTGGGCCTCGGACCCCTGCACCCCCTCCCACCAGTGTTCAGCTCCAGCCTTAGTACCACCACGCTGCCTCGCTTCCACCAGGCCTTCCAGTGAGAGTGCCAGCCCTCTGCCCAGCCCAGCCCAGCCCCACCCAGCCAAGATGGTCCCCATACCAGCCTCAGTGTGCATATTTGGGGTTGTGGCTCTTGAAACGGCCTGGTGATGAAGTTGGAGAATTAGAATAAGTAAATACATGAAAATGAACACTTAGAAGCCTTAAATGAAAGTGCAAAAAAGCTTTTGATTGAGCCTTACAAGGAAGTTAAACCCCTTTTAACAAAAAGGAAAAGGTGAGAAAAGAAGTTGAAGCAGCTTTTATTTGGGCTTCCCCCCCTTATCCTATAGTTATAACAATGTATTAACCCATCCTTTTTATTTCCATTTACTTCCCCTTTTTATCCCCCTTCCATCCCCTATTTAGTAGTATAGAGGGCAGGATCAGTAGGCCAAAAGGCGTGGTACTGCATACTTTAAGTAATAATATAAAAAAAAAAATCAAAGATAATTTTTAGTGAAAATTATCTGTCTTGTTGTGACCCAGAAAAAAAATAGTTTGAAGTGGATATTTTGTTTTACTTTATTTTTCTTTTCCATATGTAAAAACATGGTAGAATGTGTATCATCTTGAGTTTTGAACCACCCACTCTAATAACCTAAACGTCACGATCAGTACAGAGAGTCTCTCCTCTCTCTCTCTCCCAGTGAAGGAATGAAGAGATACAGACATTGAGTCGAACAATTGAAACCTTAACTCTAAAATTATCCTCTAGGTGATTAGACGAGAGCCACAAAAGCCCCCTCTGCGTCTGAAAAAGTGCTCTTTAAACAAGGAAAAAAATTAGATGGATGTCCCCGTTATTTTCTTTTAACTGTAACTAATGTGCTCCTAGAGTCAGGTCAGTTTGAATGAAAATAGCTCACTAAATGAAAATAGACTCTTATCATGTGATTGATAAGAAACCTGTTTGCTTCCAGACGGCACACACTTTTAAGAAAAGGAGGAAAAAAGAAAAATGAGTGAAAGTGTGTGGAAATGATGTCATATCACGCTGGCTTTTTTACTGTTCCCCCAAGAGAAGCACTTTTTTTTTGAAGGCACGACCTTTAGGAATCTCCTCGGGAAACCTTTTTGTCTCCTTTCTTCGTGACTCCTAGGGGTTTCCACTGCTTGAGACTTTCTCCTCACTCTCCTTCCTTCACCTGTCTCCCTTCTAACAGTTACCTTTAAAAGCTCCCATCATAATCGCATAACGAGAATTGCAGCTGCTTCTCGGCTGCGCAGCATACCTAAAATATCTATTTTTTTGGAACAAACACATCTTTAGGCAGTCTTTAAAAAAAGATGCATCATCATTGTGATGATGAACCCTGACATATGTGAATGGCAAAAAAAACAAAAGAACTTCAGTGACAGATGAGTAAAAATGTGTTGAAAGAATGTTATTGCAGTGTACGAAATATCTCAAAAATGAATATTATTATTGCTTTTATCTCAGTAAGGTGTATTTTAGGTAGACGTATTAAAACTAAGTGATGTTTTTGATGTCTGGCAGGTTTACATTTGTGTGTATCTTGCATTTTTTTTTTTTTTGATCAAACAAATGGATGAAGTATTAGCTTTTTCCCTTAAGCTTTCTCTGTCATATCCAATCTTTACCTTTACATGTACTTGAGTTAGTATAGCAGAATCAGAACTGTGGATGGGAAGTATCTATAGAAGGCTGTTAGTGGCTTAATAATCAATTAGGATTTGAGCTAGATAGATTGTTGGGATGCTGACATGGATGACCTATGAAGCTATGACTGTAGGTCTTTATCCAGTGGAATACATAAGCCCCTGTGCTGTGGCGAAATCCCAGCCGATCTCACCACCAGCTCAGTGGATGTCTCAGAGTTTAGATCCTTTCTAACCATTCACCACCAGCCTATAAAAACATGAGCCCAAAGTAAACCTAAGCTTCAAAGTGAAATAGGTGCTCTTTATCTAGCGCTGTCTGTGGCATGACCAACACATCTGGCATATCCATGACTTCACACAGAGCTGAGCTCCTGCATCATCTGTGATAGTTCATTTTGTGCAGAAATGTCATTCCAGTCGTAGAGGAAGAAGACCCTTTCACTTTGCTGATAGCAGTCGTAATGCCACAGGCGGGCCCCGATCACCATTAAATGTTGTGTAAAAAAGAAAAAACAAAGAAAAAAACAGGAAAAACTTAGCACATAGAAATGAAACATAAAATACATATTGCTGCTTTTAGCTACGGTTGCTGATGGACGACAACTGTAGACCACTAGAACATTTCAATTATTATTTTTTTTTAATTTTTGTTATTTTTTGCAAGATGGACAGCAAGCTGAAAACATGCACAAAACCGAACCGACAAAGTGTTCATCATCCCCGGGCCCCATCCCCTCTGTACTCCTCCTCCTCCTCCTTTCTCAGCTGCTTTGTAGAGTCAAAGGTAAAGGGTCTGAATATATCCAGAAGAACGCAGTTACTCAGTTCCCAGGCTTTGACATTCAAAGCACAGGGGGACACACGACTGACTGCACGATTTGGGGTATTGCTCATAGTCATATATTTGTTTTGTTTGTTGTCCTATGATATATTATTTTCTGTTTGTATAAAACAGGACCTCGAAAAACAACACAACACATCACCTCATTTTTATTTGTTTTATTTTTCTTACCAAAACCTGGGGAGAAGAAACTACATTTTTGCACAATTGCTTGTTACAAAATGCTACAAGTGTTATCAGATTTTTTGATACTGTAGGATAAAAAACCCAGTAAATGAGCAGCTGACGGCCCCTGCTTGTTAGACAGGTGAATATTTCCCTGGGGGGTTGGAACAGCTGAAAATTCAGAATCAGCAAGCACTGATGTAGGATAAGCTTCCCTGCAGTCTGACTGTTAAATCACAACTTCGTCGCTAAAATCATAGATTTTATAATCCAAGTTCTGAACTCATTTGAAACTTATTTTATTAGTCTCCCCCCCTGGAAAGTCATTATTTTGATAATGACTCTTGTAAAATGATCAAACTTTTTATTGATCCTAATTAATTAGCTGTCAGCACCTTTCTAAGAATTTACATGATCTATTAAAAAAAGGCAAGATTCAAATTTGATCTTATTAATGCGCTTAGAAAAGGGTCATTTTTAAGAAAAACCCTCTTGGCTTAAGCCAAATTTGTAGCAATCAAATTGAGCATTTATATTTTTGCAACAAATAAGAATTTAGTCCTTAAAAAATTTAAAGAAAAGCTTTTGGCATGTATTAAGTTTGTCCTCCCTGGGTTTCTGTGAGCTAATCTGAATTCTAGCACTTTCAACCTTTAAAAAAAGAGTATTTTTTCTTTTAAATTTTCAGCTTATATGTTCATATGTTTTTAATTTTGTATTGATCCTGTATATGTATGTGCCATTAGTTTGATGTGTAGACTTTATCAACCTTTGTGTATTTCTCTTCTCCAAAAGAATAACAGTATTTTTGATAGACTTTTCACTAATATCCCTCTAAATAAGAGCCCCCTGCCCCTTCTCCTTTAAAACTTTTTTGTTTTTGGGTAACCAGCTTTGCCTTCTCTCTCTCATAAATTTATCTAATCAAACTCTGCAGCCAAGTGCTTCAAGAGAACAGCAACATCATCTGTTATTCTGCGGCGGTGGGAAACGGGACCGTTGTCAGAAGAGTGTCAAAGCCACAACCTGACCACAACCTGCCATTGAAACGTTGTTGCAACAGAGACCCATCTGCATTCCACTTTTAGACCATGTAACTGGCAAAAAGTGAAGTTGAGAGTGACCCCAAAACTTAGCACTTAAAGAGAACAACATGCAGATAATGAGTCATATGAATAGTGTCATAACAATTGGAGTGACTGTTTTCAAATGTTGCTTTAAATCAATGTTACTAAACATAAAGTCATGAAGTGGTTCAAAAAGAGTGTAACTGTTGGATAGTTTAAGACAGAAGTGAAAAAGTTGTGGTCAGGCCGTACTTGTAGCTGTGAAATGCTGACAGCAACAGATCTCACACCTATCGTGCCACATGAGCTCACACTGGTGACTTTTTTCAGAGGTGTTTATAGAGTGATTCACCCAGGACTGGGTCCCTCATTCTTCATAATGGGATCGTTCTGGAAAAAATTGGCCCTGTCTCTGGACTAATACCTTGATCTATATGGAAGCCCATTTCATCCAAGAAAGAAAGAAAAATAGAAAAAATAACTAAAAGTTAGGCAAGATAAAATAAAAATACTGGGGATGCATGAAATTGGATTTTTTGCTGATATTCGATATATAGTGATATAACAACTCATTTGACTGATAACCGATACTGACATCATATCATACATGCATACTCTTATTGTGATGGCCCACCAGCAGACTGAGACATGGAATACAATACTTTTCAATGTATGTAATATTCATTTAATAATATCGATTCCAATATTTAATTTTTCAGCGAATATCAACTGATACCGATGATGTTCCGATATTGTCATGCAACAACAACAAAAAAACCCCGACATGGATCATTTAAGTAATAATTCTCAAGAGGCCGTGTTGCCACACGGACACAGAGTGGATACCTTAAATTGTAATGTTTTTGTCTTTTACAAAGGCTTTGAAGGCAGCTCAGCCAATCATAATCAAGGAGTGGATCTATCCGTTTTATAAAAACAACCTGACCTAGAAGGATTATGAGGTACTAAATCAAGTCAAAATTGTAAGACAGCAAGTCAAAATTTTGTCATACTATATTAAAATTTGACTTATGATCTAATAATTCTTAGCCCGTACATTTGAATTAGTTGTAATTTTGACTTAGACTTCTACTTCTTTATAACTTCTAGAATAGGCATACATTTAAAATTGTGAACTATGACTATGAACATTTTCATTTACAATCATCATTTTTATCGTGACTTAGCATCTCACGATTTTAACTCATGATTCATGTTTTCCATAAATATTCATCTTTTTTTTTTTTTTTTTTTTTTTTTCCTTTGCATCAATGGGCTTCCGTAGCGTGAGTTAACAGTTGAGACAGTTGATATAAAATGGATCCATTCCCGACCTCTGACGGTGATGTTATGTTGTTCCTTGGCTTGGCTGTAGCTCCATTACCTCGACCTGCACCTACTAGGGATGCACTTATCCTCACCTCCTCCTCTTTACTACTAGGTGCAGAACACAAACATTTTAAGGGAATTTGTTCTTCAGTTTAAGAAACTGATTTGATTTTAATAATGCTGTCTTCTTTCTCGCCCTCTCTCTCTCTCTCTCTCTCTCTCTCTCTCTCTCTCTCTCTTTTCGCTTTTAGTAAGAAACTGGGTACTGTCTGAAGCAGGCAACATCCACATGTAGTTTTATATATTTCTAGCTTAATGTAAGTCTTGCATTCCAACCTCTTTGTGTATCTCGTTTAGTGACATAGCCCATTTTATTTTTATCACTTGCTATTACAGCCACCTCTGGAATAAAAAGGGTGAAAAAAGGTGAACGAAAATAGAATATTTGCATTCACTTACACTATTTTATATAGCATGGAGTTTATCAACTACAGGGAGAATTATATAAATGATGTGCTTCGGAGAAAGAAAGAAAGAAAGAAAGAAAATGAGAAGTTTTGCTTTTTGTTACATATCTCACATGCAATCAGTTGCTGCAATGTAGAAGTGACAGATTTGTATATTGGTTGATCCAAAGAGATGATGAACACAACAACAGAACTATTGACTTATTGTACAGTACAGTGTATCTTTGAGTTGTCATGTGTTATGTTGAAATGATTAAAAGACAAACCAGCGGTTTCATACCCTCTTTGCATTCTATTTTTTTATTTTGAAGAGTGTCCTTTCCATTGTCTATTGTAAAATGTGAAAATCTACTACAAAAGCACAGTATAGCAAAAGTCATATTATCTTAACGGTTAGATAGCCCAAGCCCTTAAAAATGACCAGAAGTACCATACAGGACACTGGTCATGTCTATTATATTGTTTTCTTTAGAAAATATGGCTCAAATTTACTACAGTTAAAAACTTAAAAAAAATTAAGTTGATTCGAGAATGGTCTCTAATATTCCATCAATTTCCACTATTATGAGTTATGAAAAAGGTATTTTAGTTATAGCTAAGTAAACTGTGTTGGGTTTATAAGTAGCTGTTTAATTTTAGGTGATTTTTTTCTTGAATTCCTGCCAAATTGAAACAAAATGAATCAACTTGTCATTTCTGTGTGCCAAAGACTTGAGCAAAAGGTAGAGCCTGCACACTTACTCCATGCCACAATCTTTAATAAACAATGTTTCGATCCTAGAGGGATCTTCGTCAGGTCTGAATGTTGGAAAGAGAAAAACCACACCTCTATTTATAATGTTGTGTGCAACAGGTGTGGTTAATCAATCAATTTCAGAAGAAACAAACATCAAATTCAATCCAAGGTAACAATTCAGTCCAATACATCAAAGACACTCTGAGAATATATATATATTATAAAATTCCATCAGAATAAAGGCAGGTACCTCTGATTTTTATCGTTTATCGTTTATCGTCGGACCACCCGATAACTGGAAAAACGATAAAAATCAGAGGTACCATTTCCTGCTCAACAAAAAATGTTATTTACCTCATAAAATGCCCTTGTGGTTTAGCATACGTAGGCAAAACTCAGAGACCTTTGAAAACTAGGATAGCTGAACACAGGAGCTGTATTCGAACTCAGGACCAGCGTAGCCCGGTGGCGGTGCATTTCAGGGAGGCAAATCATTCAGTTGCCTCCTTGAGATACATTGGCATCGAGCACGTAAAACCCCCAAGAAGAGGAGGGGACCTGAACACCCTCCTATTGAAAAGAGAGAGTTTTTATATTTTCACCCTTCAGACTCTGTCCCCTAGTGGTTTGAATCAAGAATATGAAATCAAACACTTCCTCTGAAACCATTAGGTTTTGAAGTAACATAATTTTCTTATTATATATTCCTATATTGTGCTGCATGGTTTCGTCAGTGTACCTGTCCCAGTCGACCACTTAGTCATGACTGTGAACACTATTATTTTTTGGTATTCAGGATCTGTGAGTTTAATCATTGGATTATTTTCCATTGATGAGGTCTATTTAAACACATGAGATGATATTTTTGATGATTTACTTAACTGTGATGATTTGCCAATTTTAATGTTATTCTGTTGAAGAGACTATTAGCCCACATTGAGTAATTGAGTAATTGAGTATAATCCACTTTATATGATCGCTGCTCATGATATATTATTGGATGTTTTGTTTAATTGTAGGTCCCCCCCCTCCTTTATTCTGATGGAATTTTATAATATATATATATTCTCAGAGTGTCTTTGATGTATTTGCACTGAATTGTTACCTTGGATTGAATTTGATGTTTGTTTCTTCTGGTCGATGTTTTTTTCAAAATAACCCAAGATGATATTTGGCTGATTAACCACACCTGTTGCACACAACGTTATAAATAGAGGTGTGGTTTTTCTCTTTCCAACATTCAGACCTGACGAAGATCCCTCTAGGATCGAAATGCTGTTTATTAAAGATTGTGGCATGGAGTAAGTGTGCAGGCTCTACCTTTTTTTCATTCATGTTTTGTGCCGGCCTTGCACCTTTTTCGATGTGCGTATAACTACCCTTTGGCACCAAAGACTTGAGCACCCAATAACACGTCCTTCAAAATGTCTATTTTATTACATCAGGAAAAGTACAATGTGCAGAGCCCACTTGAATTGCTCTTTGTAAAGCTTCTTGAGACAGTCTGGATCTGATTTGAGTTGAGTCCTGCAGAAATCGGATGTGAAGTCCAGTGGCCATTGACTGCTTGCTCTGCTGCTGTTCAGCGGCTAACAAGTGGAAGTAACTGCTAACAGCCACCACTGTAACAAATGAATTCGACAAATCCATTCAACAGCCCCACAATCCACAGTCAGACACACACGGCTGCCAACTTACTGCTGAATTACAGCTCATAACTTGCACCAATGGCTGATGATGCGCCAGTCTTTTTGCCGACCAGCGAAACATTCTGGTGCTGACTATTTACTGGAGTTTACCAGCCTGTTGCTCTTGCAGCATTTGAAGATAATTGCAAGCACGGCTGTTCTCGGCTTTCAGTGTCGATTAGTCCACCGATAACATTTTCGTCTCAACGAAAATGAAGCATAGATTTCTTCTTAGTTTTCATTATCAAGATCTATTTTTAGCATTCATTTTTGTCATGGAAAGAAGGTTGCTGACGAAACATTTTCATCCAAGAAATTAGCACTAGTGGAAACTACATTTAGATGGAAATAGGCCTATATGTAGTTTACCTCACTTCTAGCTACTTTACAATGACAAGGCGTTAAACTACATCTTAACTACCCTCAAAAATGTTTAGCTTGTCAGAGTTAAACTAGTTTCAAAAAGTAGTTCAACAACATTTACATAAAAGGAAATAATCACAATCTGAGTCTGGAATTTCATATTGTTAGACAAGAGTACAAATGAACAGACACTATAGGTGTGTTTGATTTAGGGACTAGAGCAGGCCATCCTCACCAAGGCACCCTGAGACTGTGTTTTAAGGAGAGGGCGTGAAGCAAATTTTTGGGGTGGAATCAGGAAAACGATAAATTTTGAAAGGAAATTAACATTATTTGATCACAGACAACTTGGTGGATGAGGGGACTTAAGTCAAAAAGCAGGTGATTGTCAACCGTGGCTAATGAGCTGTGGCATTGTGTCATGGCAAAAAAAATTGTCATGAGAATACTATGAATATGTAGCTTGTAATTACATAACCCAAAGTAGGTGACTACTGGAAAAGCTACTGAGATTTGATTGTAGTTAAACTGCCACTCAACTCTTGCAAGTTGTAATTAAACTAATCATTGAACTACATGTAGGTAACTACTCCTTAAAATTGACTATTGGTACTAAACACAAAGTACAGCTGAGGCTATGACATTGCTATAGTTAATAGTCAAGTTATTACACTTCATCCTGAAGGGAACATGAATGTCTGTACAAAAATATCATAGTAATCCATCAAATAGTTGTCAATGTGACAAAAAAAAAAGTGTGTGTTTTTAAAACATGGAACAACCTTTTAAAATAACCCAATACTGCTATGCAGTACATAGATTTCTTTGGGAATGGTATCTGAGCTGGTAGGAACAGTCTGTCATTTCTTTCATCCATCACATTCAGTTTAGGAAATTTCTATTTTTCTGGGAACTCTGATTGACTGTTTTAAACAGAGCCAGAATGGTTTGACCAGACTCCACAGCTGTAGTATTCATATTCTTTCTCTATAGGCAGTCACCACATGACAGGACACATGATTAGACCATGCTCAGAATAAGACTGAGTAGTAAAACCTGTACTATACTATATGTCGGATACAGAGGGGTAGATTACCATGAGTAAATGACAAAAACTTTATGATTCACATGAAGTTTAGATTTGGTTTTAAAGGTCCAGTGTGTAGGATGCAGGTGGATACACTGGCAGAAATAAAATATAATATGTATATTTTCTTTAGTGTTTGATCACCTAAAAATAAGAGTCATGTTTTTGTTACATTAACACTTCCTCCTAAACAGTGTCCGTCATGTTATGTTGCACAGTCATGTTAAGCCTAGAATGGGCAAACCAAACACTGGCTTTAGATAGCACAATTTAAGCTTTGGTGTCAGAAAAACAATGATGCCTTTTAAAGTAAAAGTGCTATATTCAGTATTTTTACTGGTTTAAATCGTCGGATCTGTTTGTTATGGAGAGGAAGAAACCTCTGGTATTTGGCTCCTGGTAAAAAATCACTCAACATCTGGGGCTGGTTGCACAAAATTCCTTAATTTAAGATTTTCCTACAAGTCCTAGTTAAGGTTTCCTCAACAAAAAATTGGCTGCACAAAACACCTGTACATCTTCTCCTTAAGGTTTCCTTAAAATGTTCACTTAGGTATTTATGGTTTTCTCCTTGTCTTGGTCTTAAGGAATCCAGACCGTTTCATGGAAGACCTTAGCAACCAAAGCAAGGTTAAAAAAAAACAACTTAAGGTACCTCTGACTCTATTTTAACTGCAACATGACCAAGGTTATGGTGATAAATGAAAAAAGCTAACACACCCCGAGAAGAGTGTTCTGTGACCAGGAGAACCCAATAAAACACCTTTGATTTTACACTATAGATTTGACTGAAATAATTTTTGTTGCAATTTCTATCTACAGTCGTTTTCTGTTTTCTGGTATTTGGTGCTTTCTATAATTGCATTCCTCCAGAAGTATAATGTTTTCCTCCTCTGACCAATATGTTTTGCCTGTCTTTTTTCTTCTGCCATTTTTTCAACTAGCTACCTATAAGCTAACTTTGTGAGACAATAGGAAATCACATGAGAATTCAAGCAAGCAAACAAACAATCTCTCCAAGGAAACCTCGTAAGGGATTCATTGCAACTGTGTAAGTCTCTCAGCTAAGGAGAAAGTGCCCCTAAGGAGAAAACCTATGGTGTTTAGTGCAACTGGTCCCTGAATCTTAAGTTATCAGAGAAAAAAGTAAGCACATATGGTGGGTGAGTTGGCCGTGTTGGCCGTGTCTGACAAGCCAAACAGCATCGGAGAAACACTGATCTGTTGATTGATTGATTGTTTCAGTGGGAATTCTAACCAGGAGTTTCAGCTGGTTGCACCATGCAATCCTCACCACTAGATGCCACTAAATCTTACACTAAATCTAATTACTCCTTTAAATGAAGAAATATAAAAAGCAATACATTTTAAAGTGAATCGCCATATGACAAAATAGTAAAAATACCATCCTAGAATATCTCAGGGCTATGTGACTATTGGCTTGTGTCCCACAGTGTGTCTATCCCTCATATTGGACCAGGGTCTGGATTATGTCTCAGAGAGCTGCTCCAGTAAGCCTGCACGCATAGCTGAGTGTGAAGACTACCCTAATTATAGTACTACGGAGCTAACCTATACTTACATCAACTGAGCTGACTCTCACACATACACTTACGGGATGCCAACTGTGCCATAATTCAAAAATAGAAACTCTTGGTTTTGTTGAATTTTCTTAGGAGCTTGTAAAAAAGGATTTGAGAGGAGTGAGACACCACAACACAGACTGTGATCATAGCCTCCTAGTCACTGAACATTTGGAGACACGGAGGGACAAACTGGGAATTAACACCTTGACAGGCACACACACAACAGACATCTTACTTAAAGGGATACTCAGATGATTTAATGCTGCACATTCATACATTTTGGAGGCGATGAATCAATAAAAGAATGGTCAAAATGCAACTCAACAGCATCTTTCACTAAACTTAAATGGACAACTCACTCCCAAAATAAAAATAGGAACTATTTTCTTTTTTATCAAACTATACCCACCAACCTTATCACAACACAGAAAGAAGCATGCATTTGCCATAATACTTTAATTAATAACTTGGGCTATTATTTGCTTAAAACACTGAACTCAGCAGGCCTATATTTGGAACAGGAATCTTTATGGGATGGGACAAGCCATTCATTCCCTTTAATGAAAACTGTTTATCAGCACAGATGGGAAACACAATCAAATTGTTAATTTGAACATTATGTCTGTAAAAATCAGGCTTCGAATCCCCCATCAGTTATGAATCACTGATTTGATCTAGCTCTGACATCAGAGAGAGAGAGTGTTATGACACTCTTTTTACAGCACCTGGCAAACCGACACAACACCACGATCCTGTTAAAACAATATGCATAATTTGATAATTTTTTATGATAAACCCTTTTCATTCTTTTGATATGCGGACCCTTACGGACTAAAGGAATATGAATAACTTACTGGGTAATCAAAGAATGGACGCATACTGACAGCTTAAGAGGTAGGGAGTCACAACTTGTTTTTTCATCATGCTGGTGAATCTGAATGAATTACGGTCTTCTCTGGTGCTCATGGCTTCTGTAAAATGAACTGAATGATTGAATTGTAGAGAATCTAACTAAGCTAACAATATGTGTAGCATCTCCATATTGACCAAAGTTTAAACAAATATTTGTATGTGCGATTTAAATGGCTAACTAATGTTAGTGCAAGTGGGAAGCCAACAACCTGATTTTATACATCCAAAGAACTTCTATAATAATGAACTGCTTGGTGACCAGACCAGGCAACCAATTTAGACGGGCCTTTATTTGTCAAAATGCAACCACACGAGGCTAGTAAATGGGACTGGGCTTTTCACTTAAGTATTATGACACTCATGAACAATAGGCTTATGCTCGTGATAGTACGACATTAATGGCATCCTCCTTGGCTGAGCTGTAACCTTGGCTAGCTTGGTGTTAGAGCTAGCAGTAGATGATCTATTTTCTTTCTGCTACAGCCCACAACCATATCACCACACATTCAGTTCAAATAAACACGTTTGTGCTCTAGAAATGAATCAGCACTCAGTGAATAATCTCTAAACCCTATGATAAGCTATTATGGCAAGACTTAACTATACAGACCAGTGAGCAGTGATAACTAACATGTCTTTGGGGTCATCAGGTGGGAGCCTCCTTTCACCAGTGTTTGGTTTAGTTGGTCCCACGACACCTCCAGGAGGCTAGACAGTGATCTCTGGCATCCCAGAGACACCCCCCTAATGCCAGGTCTCACTGCTCCCCGCACTGACCCAACAACCTCCTTTACCTTACTTACACATGGCTTTCTCAGCCCAAACAGCACTGCCACCTTCAACAAACCCAGGCTCCGTTTATGCATGCTCCAGGTAGAGACAGTGCCGATACTACCTTTCCTAGCACATTCACTGTACTCTGTTTCACACGCTACATAGCATAACTCCAATATAAATTATGTGTTAAGGAGATAGAGAAGATAAACTCACAGGCTTTCTCAGCCCAAACAACACTGCCACCTAAAACAAACCAAGGCTGCGTTTATGCGAGCTCCAGGTAATGACCGTGCTGATACTACCGTTCTTAGCACATCCACCATATTCTATTTCACACGCTACATAACATAACTCCAGTATAATCCAATCCAATCCAATCCAGGGTAGGGGCCATTTTGACATGGGAGGGTAGCTCATCCCATAATTTCAGAGCTACCACAGCCGCCCCTAGTTTTTTGTCTCGATTTGGGACAACGAGCTGCAAAAGATCAGTGGACCTCAATGCTCTGGAAGGGGTGTAGATGTGAATGAGGTTCGCAATATACTCAGGCGCCAGCCCATTTAACGACTTAAAAACGAACAAGAAGATCTTAAAATTAATTCTAAAATGGACAGGGAGCCAGTGGAGGGAGGCGAGAACGGGGGTAATGTGGTCATACTTTCAGGTTCCTGTTAAACGCCATGCTGCCATGTTTTGGACTAACTGTAAGCGTGCAAGGGAGGCCTGGTTAATACCAGTATAGAGAGCATTACAGGAGTCCAAACGGGTTGAGACAAAAGCATGAATCAAGCGCTCAAAGTCATCAAAAGATACTACACTTTTAATTTTAGATAAAAGCCTCAGATGATGAAAACTGGTCTTCACTACAAATTAATCTGTTTATCAAGTTTAAAACCACTGTCCATTTAAACACCGAGGTTGGTGACTATGGGTTTTAGATAGGGCTGGAGTGGACCCAGGTCTATAGGAGGGACATCACGGACCCAACTGGGTCCAAACACCATAACCTCAGTTTTGTCCTTATTCAAGTTTAAAAACTTAAAAGCCATCCATGCCTTGACATCTTTTACACATTCTAGTAGAGATATCAGGGAACTGTTATTATTTCTTTTGAGCGGGAGGTAGATTTGGGAGTTGTCTGTGTAAAAGTGGTAAGTGATGTCGTGTTTTTAAAAAGTCAATCCAAGGGGGACCATGTATAAAGAAAAAAGGATGGGCCCGAGAATTGAGCCTTGGGGAACTCCACAAGACAGGGGGGCAGAAGATGACGTAGCATCGCCTAGTCTCACAGAGAAGCATCACCCAGACAGATATGACCTAAACCACTCTAAGGCAGCATCCCTGATACCCACACAGTGTTCCAGACGAGAAATAAGATTTGTGTGGTTAACTGTGTCGAACGCAGCAGAAAGGTCAAAAAGCATAAGAATGGCAGAATCATCAAAGTCAGTAATTAATAAAAGATCATTAAAAACCCTTAAAAGCTTTGAAACCAGACTGAAAAATCTCAAGGATGCTGTTTACCCCCAAAAACGACTGCAGTGATAAGAGTACAGTTTTTTCAAGGATTTTTGAAATAAAAGGAAGCTTTGAGATAGGCCTGTAATTAGACAGGACCGAAGTGCCCAGATTAGGTTTCTTTATGAGGGGTTCCACAACAGCTTCTTTAAAATATGTGGGTACAACACCTGTAGCAAGACTGCTATTTATGATTCTTTTGGCATTAAGTCCAATAGCCTTACAGACCTCTTTAAAGAGGTGGGGAGGAATGATGTCTGTGGGACAAAAAGAGGGTTTGAGTTGAGTGACAATTTTAGTGAGAGAAGAAAGTGACACAGGCTCAAACTGGAATAAGGTAGCTGAGCAAGTGACAACTATGGAGGGGTCAAAAGAGGGCAGTGAGATATGGGCTCTGATACTGGCAACCTTGTCAATAAAATAACAGAGAAAATCCTCACAGACTTTAGAAGAAGCTTCCAGACAGGTGGATTGGGGAGCATTTAAAATAGAATCAATAGTTTTAAAAAGAACACGTGATTTATTAAGATTTTGGGAAATTATATCAGAAAAATAGGCAGTTTTTTCTGTTTCAACAGTTTTCTGATATGTTCTCCAGCTTTCTTTAAGAATTTCATAAGACACATGAAGGTTACCTTTCTTCCGCCTACGCTCAGCTCTGCTGCACTCGCGTCTGGCCGCACGAGTAGTGTCATTGAGCCATGGTTCAGATTTGAGAGGAGCGACAGAGTCAAGAGTGCCAGCACAGATGGAAAGAAAAGTTAATGTAAATTGCTCAGTGTCAAAAACAGCAGATGGCCTTGTGTCAGACTGATTTTCATTCATATAAGCTAAAGTTAAAGGAGATAGAGAAGATAAACTCACAGGATCAGCAAACACACTTACCTTGCAGCATGGTCTCAAACAAAAGGGATTCAAATAGGCTACTCCCACACTTAAATAACCTTCCTCTTCCTGGATTTTGTCCTGACGCTGGAATTCCACTGGATGCGTGTCTGTTGCGGAATGGCTGTGCTGGTTATCCGCTGTGTGCTCCGCCGTCCGTCAGCACCCAGTGGCTGCGTTTGCTGTGCGGAGCGATGCAGCACTGCCAGACAGTGGAAGTCGCGAGGACCCACGAGATCTCACGAATTCACGCATAATCGCTATATAACAAGATGTAGTTTCTATAAACAGAACCACAAAACCAGAGGAGTAGCAGGAAGACATGTCGGGGAACCTCCATGATTAACATCTCCTCATCCATGGTGTCAACGGGGAGAAATGATGTCTGATAACCTCTGACCTGTTGACTTCAGGCCTGCCTCCGCCCATTATGACGTTTTCAAGGTGTAGTGCAGGAAAATATGATCCGCCGTGAAAACTGTATATTTTATCCTACTAGTAAAGCTATAGTTGGTAATGTTGGAGAGCTAGCAAGATTTGAAAGTGGCACGTCCTCTAAGCTCCGCCCCCTCCTCCCCCTCCTGTCAGTGCTCTGTCCAAAGCCATGGCCCCACACAAGCTTGAACAAGCATCCTGCAGTCAGCAGGGCAGAGGAGAGCCGAGTAAAATAACAAATCCCCAAAGCAAACAGATAATTACCTGTCCAACAGAAAGACAGCAACCTCTGCATCACTTTTCAGGCCCTTCAGCTCCCTCAGTTGTCTCCACCGTTCAAAAGCTGCACGGATGTTGATGTCTGGTTTGTCCTCTCGCTTTATCCAAAGCCTTTTTCATCGCAGCGTTTTCTGCCTCTGACTTTCTTTTCTCAGCCTGTTTACAGGGCGAGCCGTTACAAGTAACGCTGCATTTTCTCTGCCATTGTTCAGTAAACTCCTGCTAACTTGTTTTTCTGCTGAGGAGTGTGCTGAATATTTCTGGCAATGGTGACACGTGATGAGTGCATGCAGGGAGGAGGGAGGCTCGGGCAGGACGAGACATAAAGGCATCTGATTGGTTCTTTTCATTCGCACCGAATGGCAGGGATTGGTCAGAGTTTTTACAGGCCTGCAGCTGCCACAGAGGTCCTTTTTCTGAACACATTATGTATTAACTACTCTCAGGTGGAAGGACCATTTCCCTCAGTATAACAAGAAGTGTTTCTGAACAGGATTACCAACTATAACTTTAAATGGAGAGATCTCGGTCCCTCCCTTGGTCCATCCGTCTGTCATCATTCATTTTCCTCCTCACTGCTTTGACCTGCTTCTCTTAACTTGCACATAGGCTTTGATCTTGGTCATGTGCAGACAGCCACGATGCCGTTTCTGCATTTTTCCCACATTTCTACTGTTTATATTCACATTTTTGTCCACTACCCATTCATTCTGTGAGCACCATTAGCAGCGTGAGCGCTGGGACCACAGTTTGGCTGGGAAGCCTTTATCTCCAACACTCCAACACAGTTTTTGATTTCTTATTCCTCTATACATAATACATCCCCGGGTATGGACTAGTTTTGAAAATGAACCAGATGTTTTATTTTGTTTCTGTGCACGACTTCCTGCCCCGCACGATCTGCTCTGTGCTGAATTGCTGTGTTGTGCTCCGGCATCTGGCAAGAATATAAGTCCTGCCTATCTGTTGCGGAGGGCTCTGGAGCGCCGCAGCTGTGACGGAGCCGCAACGCAGAACAGCCGCAGCCGGTGGAAGCACACACATTGATTAGAATTGAAACGTATTGGCTCTGCTGCCATTCCGGAGCGCAGACGCAACGAACACACATCTGGTGGAATTTGGGGGTGAGAGGACTGATTGGTGGATCTCTCTACCTGATCTCAAGGAGTAATGTACCCTGCTTAGTAGTTCCCCCTGCTGGCCCCCAACTGACATTATTCCTCCTCATCCAAATCCACTGACTAGCTCTAGCTGCTTCATCTCACATTTCCTTCACTGTCTTCTTCAAACTCTGTCCCCGCACTCCGAGTTCCCCCAGGAGCGAGACAGCTGATCTTGCAATGAATCCCCTACACCCCACTTCCACTGGGCAAATCCTAGTCTTCCATCCTCGCTGCTCAGCTTCTGCTCCTAAGTCTGCATATCTAAGCTTTTTTCTTTCATAGGCTTCTTCCACTGAGTCTTCCCAAGGAACTGTCAGCTCAATGAAATAAACTATCCGTTGACTCACTGACCACAACACTATGTCAGGCCTCTGCTTGGTACAAACTATTTACTGAGGAACAACAAGCTTTCCCCCTAAATCTACTTGCATTTCCCAATCGCAAGCACCTACTAGGCGGCCACACCCCTGCCTCCTTACTAACTTATCCCTTCTGTATTTCTCTCCCTCACGGACAAACTGAATTGCTAAACTCCTATTCTTAAAGCCTTCTGAATTCACCTGTCGTTTCCCTTCGGCCTTGCGACAAGCTAACTTTACAGCCTGACAAAATATGCAATCAGGTTGTGGTACCTGAACACAATGGGCATGATGGGTCCTCATTTACCCACAGTTTTAGGTTCTGGGGGGTTGGTAAAACATCATATTTAGCCCCTACCAGGAATATAATACGATTCTCCTCCATACTCCACAGGTCCCTCCAACTAAGCTTCCTCTTCTCTACACTTTCCCAATTCAACCACTGTCCCTGTTTAGCCTGGGCCACTACCTTTGCACTCCTTAATATGTCCTCCTGTCTACGAATCTGTTCCACAACCAGCTTTAATCTTTGAGACCTGCGTTATTCCATACTGGTTTGCCTGAGCCAAGCCCCAGGCCTCCCCGGCCAAACTGAACATTACCTACGATCTCCGCATGCCTTAGAGCTGCCTCTGCCTCCTGAACTGCCGATCTTGGGTTCCACTTCCTCCCCTTGGTTGGATTTGGAACCACACTCCTAACTACCACGTCCTTACTCCCAGATAACAAGAGCTCTGTCCTGACCTTGGTACATTTAAATTCCTCTGTTAAACTAGATATTGGCAGCTGAAGTATCCCTTTTCCATACAATGCAACACTACCTAGGCACCTAGGAACACCCAACCACTTCCTAATATAGGAGCTAACTGACCTTTCAATTCTCTCCACAATGGATATTGGAATTTCATAAACTGTGGCCACATTAACCTAGGATATAGCCCAAATTCCAAACATCACACCTTCAACTTTCCTGGAAGTTCTGATTTATCTATTCTATTCAAGCCTTCAGCCACATCTTCTCTAAATTTCACCTCCTGTTCCTCATCATTCAACTCCACATTGGACCACCTACCTACGCTCTTTACTCTTTACACAGAAGGAAGCGTGAATCTACTGCTAGTTCACCTAGCACTTCTAAGCTAACCAACAGCTTCCAACAGAGGAAGCCATTAATGTGTACATCTTGCTCTGTCACAAGAACAGACCTCTTGTCCATGAGTAGATGCACACTTCTTGTTGCTCTGTGATACTGTGATGATTTTTTTTGTGCTTTTTTTCCACAAACCAAGTGCAAATATACAGTAGTTCCATTATATTAGAGAGACGGCAAACATCTGATATCTGATATCTGATATCTACAACACTCTGCAACTCACATAAAAAAACCTAGATTGATAAATAGCACTACAAGTACAAGGAAAAATGTGTATTTTCGGTTTGGGGGTGAACTGTCTTTTTTATCTTGCCCGTTTAATGCCCATGCTGTTTAAGCCTAAAGTTTCCATTAGTCTAAAGGTGCTTCAAACAGCAAGTGAACACTGTTGTGTTAAGCCCGAAACTGAACTACAAGTGTAAAAACAGGTCAAGGACACATTGGAAGCTGATTTTCATATTCAACTTGTCATCACTTTATTGTCTTTGTCATTGTACATTTTGTAATTGGACATTCTGTAAAAGAAACAAAGAGAAAAGTAACAGAAACAAGTTCCTTTGAGTCATCATGAGCGTCATGCTTTTGGCTAAAACGATGACAGGATCATTACAGAGAGCGCCACAAACAGCGAAACGCAACAAATACAAAGCCGTTTTCTGTTATTTACATTGTAAACCCCTCGATCATACATACGCACGCATGACCCGGGCCTTTTAAAAGTCTATGTGTAAAAAATCTCCCCCAGCATGTGCACTTCAACAGCAGGAGAGTGTCTGTCTGCCTTTACGTAAGACGGCAGCCAAGTGTCAGAGCTCAGTTACTCCGTGACATAATACAGAGGGCAGAGGGGTGCAGTAAATAGGAGATGGTATCCGAGTGTCTGATGGAGCGGGGGGAAAAAAATTAAAGAGTAATGGTCAATACATGTGTTCACTTGTTTGAACTGAGGAAACTTCTGGGGCTTGCTGAGCAGTCACGTCCTGTAGCAGGTGGAAGGGGTAACTTAATCTTGGCTCATGTTGCTCTCTCCAAGCAGCTCATTCATAGCTTAACATTGTTGGGTTGGCTTGATTATAATGAAGGAGGAAGAGGGCACAGGAGGATGAGTCATTTGTTCATTCAAATACTTTGCCATTGGAGAATCAGGGTTGATCTCGACACCTATCCCACTTCAATTCTTCACTAAAACCAGTTTGATGGTAACTATTAAGACTGTGGTAGACTACAATAAATATTCACCCTGCATGCTGTATGAGTTTAGTTTCTATCTTTGAAGATTTGTGCCTCGTTTCCACACAGTTTTTTGTGTCTATATTTCTGTAAAACATAAGGAGTAGGCCTTAGTGTTCAATGAAAAGAAATGCATTTCTTTATGGATAAATAAAAACCCCATTGCAGAAATGGCAGAACTGTGAGTGTTTTTTGCCGTCCAATCTTGTGGAATATGCATTTGGAGCCATACAGAGACACAAACAGGACCAAAATTGCATGCTGACGAATAAGTGAGGAGGTTAGTCCGTCAAGTGTGGAGCAGTTTTGTCAAATAGTTTGCTAAAAGACGTAACAATGATAAATCAGCCTATTCATACAAACAAACATTTAATTTACAGTATGCAATATTAATGATAAGTGGACTGTTACTCATGAATCCTTGTGCGATCATGTTAGCTAGCTAATGCTTAATCACTGTGCAGCAGTTATCCATAACGGCAAAGTAAACTAGTTAGCCAACACTAGTTAGCTTTATGTATCTTAAAACATATCGGCCACTTGCTGTATTATTATTATCCCAGATATACGGAAATTCCGACTGCCAGAGGGTGAGGCTAATGCTCCTAGCCATGCTACAGCTGACTCAAGAGCTACAGGCAAGCACAATGAGAGAAGTCCTAGAAAATATTTAGTTATCTCAGTACAGCTCAATTTTATACATAATATGTAGTATGGAGTCTCTGCTCAGTCTCTCTTTAAACTAAAGTTTCCTTGGCCTCCAAAAACACTAAAGACCCCTGCTATGTTACACAGCTAGCATGCTATTTAAGCTAAAGCTAGCTTAACGTGCTGTCAAACTTTTCAATTACAAAAAATGCATAAATACAGCTGTACTATACTCATTAGTCGGTTAGCTTTTTCAATTGTACGCTAACTTCATGTGGCACAGGACAAGCCCACCAGCCTCGCAGCCAATTTTTCCCAGTGGCCACTCATGATATTGCAGTGAAAAATCCCCCTGCAGACGGAAGGCATTTTCCCAAGTTCAACAAGTTCAATTAAAAATCTTTCTATTCTGAGGTTTTGAGCCATGGAGGTTGTATATTTGTAAAACTTTCCTAATGCTACAAAAGGCAATTTAAAAATCTGTGACACCATAACAATGTAAAGTCCATGGGCCGAGCTGAAACTTGCGGGTGGGGCCAACGGGACGAGCACTACCGCACATATTTAGTGGATGGCATACTGCGGAAGGAAACCCAGTGGCTACAATTTTTTTTGGTGTATGTGACTGAAATGAATAGACACCACCTTGGGGTTTGGTATATTGAATCTATGCACTACATACGTTCGGACTGAAATCTGCCGCAATGGGTCAGTTTTTTTCAACGCAACAGAGACAAATTCAGGACAAAAAAAATTGGAAGGACGAGTTTCTCAAACACCACCAGAGATCATGGAGATTCTCTTCAGAATGAATGGACTCCCAATTGACTTGCATGTAAACAAAACTATGTGGAAACGAGGCGTCATTTGTTCAGGAGCTTGTGAGGCTTGATGTAAATGTATCTTTTCTGCTTGTCTAACCTGGCTGCTAACATCAACCACTGACTATACTCTAATTATATACCAGTGTTTTAATGGACTCGTGTTAGGGCAGCAGAGAGCAATATCTGTGCTGTGCTTGAGATATATAGTAAGGTTAGAACGATGATGATCTGCCTGTGTTATCTCCCACAGAATAATTTGCCATTTTGGGATATACACTCAGTCTTCAAACCCTTGGCAAGAAAGACAAGACGTGTATTTCACAAAATGTCAAGCTGTTCCTTTAATCTCATGATTATGATGTAATGTAATTAATATATATTGTGTAATTTAGCTACAGCAACATACACTGGTTGTCTTTGGGAAGCCCTTAGCTTGAATTGCTTGCCAAACTAATTTTGTAATAAGGTTCCACCCAGGCTCTAAATGCAATTTTTAAGTTTTCTGCTGATGAAACACAGAAAAAATAACTACATTTTTGAAACCCCCAAAAACATTCTTTGAAAAGAAGGGAAAAAAACATGAGCTGTAATTTAAGAATACATTATTACTATACAGATCTATTAAGAACACTGGATTACATTTCAATGCTCTGCAACCCATGAGACCCAAGCACTGTCAAAATGATACAGTATCTACCACTATAGGTAGAAACACAGAGGTGATCCTGCTGGCTTTCAGAGTTTTTTTTCATATTATACACAAAAATGTATCATACATTTGATTCAAACTTAAAGAAATGAGGCATCATTTCTCAACAAAAAAAAAATATGGTCCTTTGAAAAAACCATCACAAACAGCAATTTCGCACTTCTTTCTTTCCATTACTGCATAGTTCAGCAGGCGTCCAGCACTGCTAAGGCTACACTGACGGCACAGTTAATGAGCGGAAACAGTTGTACTTTTTTTTTGTACGTTTCTACTGGAAAAGCTTCAAACACATATTTGTGTTGTAGACTTCCAAATACACAAGGTTACTGGTCCTTGTCATTTTTGGGTAGACTGTAGCCTTTAATTTTTCTCCAACTCCAGTAGCTTCACCCCACAGTCCACTGCTTTAGGGCATCAGGTTCATAGTCCCATTCAGAGCTGTTCTGCATCATTTAGAGTGAATGGACCAATATTTTGACATTTATAAGAGACCCATTGTTTTGGAAGGAGAAGCGAATATCTTGATTACAGTTGTGGTTAACATGGTCACACCAGGACATGGAAACTGGAGTAAAAATAACAGAACATTTAATTTATCCTTTCTTGTGTTACAATGTAGAACTTCCCAGCATAATTTCCATCTATATTAGTTCAACACAACAACACCATAACCACAGTTAGACTCCCCGATCCTTCCCTGTCGTCCAAAGTCTCTGAAATAAAACCAAAGTGACATTTGAAAACAGAGACGATGTACAGACAGAATTAATGTAAAGAAATCAGATGAGACATTAAGATGATTGGAAGAAATAAGGTCAAAGACAAATCCTGTGACGACAAAAAACCTGGATAAGTTAGACTTATAACACAAATGAATAAACAAAACAAAAATGTGCAGAAACCATCCTTTGACAAGCTTTGGCCCACTTTGTTGTGTGCAAGGTGAAACAGCAGGAGACATTAACCGTCCCATCAGAGAATAATTCCCTCGGAGTCTCTGTCCTGGAAAGAGGAGGGGGGGTAGAAGCGAGAGGGAGAGAGAGACAGGGAGAGGGACAGCCGGTTTAGCTCTGCCACCTTGCTGTTCTTCCCCATGAGGCCAGTGGGTGGGGCTGTTGCGCCATAAAAAGCACCCCTCTCATTCCCTCTACACACAAGTCAGTGCTTGTTGGACATGAAGAATAAAAAATATATACATTAAAAAAACAGAATGCGACCAAAAAAAACAACAACAAAGAAAATCAAAAAACCAAAAACGAGAACAGCAGCGACAGTGACGACTCAGTCGATCTTGACTGCAGCATAGATTTTCCTGATGAACATGTAGGCTGCGTAGAAGCCAATTGTGCCTGTTAGCAGCCAGAACGACAGGACCATCAGGGCTGTATAACCGAAGTACAAGAGGGAGGGGATGAACTCCACAATGTCCAGCTGGGGAAAAATGAAAACAAGAGGAAACATTTCAAATATGCAGTACATTTCCAATCTTATTTTATTGCTTGCTTTTGATTCTACTAAAGAGGGACTCCCACAATTTAGTATTCTCTTCCATAATGTCGGCAGAATTGCAAAAAAAAAAAAAAAAAAAAAAAAAAGATAAAAGAAAAACAGTAAATATCAAATCAGCACAAGTCGAAATATTCTGACTTTTAGTTCCCACATAGACCGCTTTTCAGTCATGGAACACGATACACTGCAGACTTCATCAACCTACCAAACTAATTATTTTGTGTCATTCAGACAGTGTGGTTTCACTTAAGCCCTGTACATACTTCGCAAGAACAGAGAAATGTGTTCTTCTTCTCGAGGTGGCAAGAACAGGAACAAAGTTTTTTCTGCCCAGGACATTTCATACTTCATGAGAAACTCAAGTGAAGAACTCCTGGCAAGTCCTCATAGGCCCCTCCCACTGCCGCATACCTCACATGCACTGTTCTGCATTAACCACGCCCACTTCAAATTTCTGACCAATCACACAACAGTTCTTAGACACCACAGAGAAAAAAAGTTCTGCCCAGATGATGTGTCGAGAACAAGCTGCAAGAACTCCCAGACCAGGGCTGCAAGATTAAATGACATCATTCTTTTCTTGCAGCCCATCATTTCTTTTCTTTTTTTTTTTTTTTACGAAAACTGACTAAAACTAGACTAAAACGTTTTTGAGTTTTCGTCGACTAGAACTGGACTAAAACTATCACATATAGAAATGACTAAAATTTGACTAAAACTAATAAGCATTTTAGTCCAAAAGACTAAGACTAAGACTAAATCTTAAATGCCTGCCAAAAACAACATTGCCGTTAACAGAGTCTGGAGCCGCTTTCCTCCTGGTCAGTTCAACATCTGCTTGGTTACCACAAGCTAGAATAACACAACAACTGATATCCAACACCGAGCCGTTTACTGGTCCCAACAAAATCTCACTGACACAGAAATGGCTTGTCTCTGTTGTTATAGACAGTCTACTCACTGTGATATACACTGTAATACACTGCAAGTGGCTCTACATTGAGATAAGATTTTACCAATTTAAATAGCCCCCCAGAAAAGAAAGAAAACGCTATAAAAGTAATGGGAGGCTGAGTGACGGGAACTCTATAAGTTAAACAATTACTGACATCCAACAATTACTGACATTCAAATTGAGCACTCCCATCTGTTCTATGTAATGTGTTAACATGTGGACTGCACTTAAACTCAGCCTTGGCCATTTTCACACAATAGTACTTCTAGCATCAAAGCTTGCGCAAGGCATTTTACAAGTTGCTTTCTTTATCTACTACTACTTTTGCAATCTGTAAATTGCGTTCTACTATATCTGCAATGTTGGTTCAAATGCAATCGTTCAGCCCTACCTATGGCTCAAGCTTTAAAAATAGTTTCACATTTCCCATAAAGCAACTTGATAGCACCGCGTCTGCCTATTAAATGCCCTTATCATTTAAACTCATTGACCCAGTTTATAATGCAGGTTTTCTGTCAAAGATTTGAAATCATAGGCCTGATTCAAAATTACCCTGATGACATCATCAATGATACTAATTGTGTCATTAAGTCAGGCTCTTCACACTGCTCTTAACCCCAGGCTAAGAAAGCTGTTAGCCTTGGGCTAAGAAAGCGTTAACACTGGAACAATCCTGACACATTTCAAGTGGTTAACCCTGACTTTAGCCTGGGGCTTGCCGGCTCTGCTCTGCAGCAGTTTGCAGGGTTATCCCCTGAAAATGGACTTTACCTGGGGCTAAAAGTAAACAACAGAATTACAGAATGGTAATGTAAGGTACATGTTCGGACAGACATTTACCCCTGGGCTAGTATAAGTGCAGTGTGAATCATACAGCCCCAGGCTGACTGACGGGGGCTAAATTAGCCCAGGGCTAAGAGAATGCAGTCTGAAATGCCTGTGTCATCATTCCAATGACTGCTACCAGTGATTACGTAGTCTCGCCACCAGACAATCAGAGATCTCTGGCTTCTGATAGTCTGGGACACTCCTTTCTAAAGTGTGTTTAATACACCGGCGAAAACGTCCAGCAACAAAGCAACACATTGCATTTTTGAAAAGGACACACACACGGAAATGTGCTCCCCCTTTTCTCGTCCACAAGGAAACAAAAACAGCTTGAAAATGGATGCCGAGAGATTTAACTCTTAACGTTTTATCAAACGTGTGCTCAGTCCACAAGATTGTGGAAATGAAGGACTTACAGCGAGTTGAGCCATTTTGCACCGCTACACGTGTTTCTTGTCGGACTATGTTTATGAGCACAAGAGTTCAGCGAGCCACCAAAGGACCGCCCTGCGGATTTACTATTGGTTCTGCAACGTAGGGAGTTTTTTTAAACTCTGAAATTGTGTCCGCCCATCCAAACACAAAATCAGGGAGAAAGTCATCAGTCTTTAGTTAAGCAAAGCCTCTAAAGACTGCCTTGTGAGTCTAGTGATTACAGTACATCAAATTAAAAACCCTAATTTCTTCAGCTACAGTAAAATGAAAGAGGTTATCATTATCTGAAATGTCTGAATCAGCCTCTGGGCTTTTACCTTGTTGACAAAGTAGAAGATGGCGTAAATGAGGACGTAGAACGCTGAGCCTCCCGAAACCAGGAAAGTTCTCCACCACCACCGGTAGTCCTGACAGTGAGGAAACAGAGAGAAAACACAGCACAGGGGTGTGTGAACAGATGATGCAGATAACGTTCAGACAGAAGCAGTGGGCATGTTAACTGTTGGATAATATAGGCAACACACACTGTTGCATCCACAACCCATCAATTTCAAAGCAAGTTGTACTGCACTGATGTACTGTATGCTTTTATGGGATTTTTAAAAAAAAACCCCCAACATAGTATTAATACAAGAACTTCCATTATTTTAATGGAGTTTGTGACACTTACTGTTTTTCTTTTAACCTCTATTTAGGATACACATATTCTCAATTTTGGAATTACTGGTCCTAGAATACATTGGGGAATGCAAGCAAGGAAAATATAAAAGACGGAATGGTCAGGACAACAGTGACAGTGTTGCAGGAGCCAGACTTTGGCATCAGTTCTATTGGAGTAGATGGGGCGGGCACAGCAAATCTATACCATACTATAGATAATCATATCTTTGCTGTTCAACTTTGACCGAAAAATCCTTCCACAAGATTGAAAAACACACATTACGTGATGCTTACTGACATTTTTTTAATCTAAATATTCATGTTTGTTTTTCCTTTTTATTGGTCTCCGAAAAAGATCATGGCTGTGTCCATGAGCTGCATCTCAGCCTCTGCTGGACAGAGCCATGATCCGTTGGAAGCCCAATACAAAGGAAAACTGTCATGCATATTTAGAGAAAAAATTGCCAGTCAACATCATGTAATGTGTGGTTTTTAATCTGGTTGAAAGGTTTTTCAGTCAAAGTTGAAACAACAAAGATGTGATGGGTTATAGTGTGATTTGCTGTGCCCACCCCATTGACTCCAATAGAACTGACACCAAAGTCTGGCTCCCTGAACACTGTCACTATCTTCTTGACCGTTTCTTCTTTTATCATTTGTGTATGATGTCTGTGAGTACCAGGATCCCTCCCATGCTCAGTCTAACCATCCATCCACTGGGGAAGAGTTGCAGAGCATTCACACGAAATTATGATGGCAGTGTTTTTAAATTACATTTTAAATTCTTGCCATCCAATTAAAAGATTACAATCAAAAATTAAAAAATGACAGTCTACAGTACTTATGTGAATTCACGCCTAGCCTAAATGAACTTACCTCTGCGCAGAGCTGGAAATAAACCATTACAATGCTGATCTGAGAGCAGGAGACCACCAAGATGATGAAGACCAGAAACAGGAAGCCAAAGAGGTAATAGAACTGATTTTCCCAGATGGCCTGTAGGTGGTGACACAAACACATTAGCCCATTTTCCATCAACATTTCCGGGAACTTTTATTACTGTGAATTTATTTACATGGGTAAAGGAATTCCTGGTAATTTGTATGGTTTGTGTTTCCACTGCACCTCAAAGTTCCGGAAAACGTATTCAAATTGGTTTGATGACGTAGATGATTCAGCTTGTGCCCTTTTTGTCTCCTTCCGCTTGGCTGGTTACATAGTGGTGGTATAGAGAGTTGGGACTGTTTGTCTCAGCCAGCAGCTAAGTTTAAAAGTATTTTAAGACAAGTGTCAAACTTAATTAGTCTACACGCAGACAGCTGTCATTTGAGCTTATTAGTAACAATTCACTATCAGCTGAACTAGCGTGCTGTCCTTGTGTAAGACATAACGTTAGTGTCGGTGGATGAGAGACTGTGGATGGAGCATATTGAATATCGCTGTCTACATGTTTATATGTTCATGCTTGCTGAACACATATATTGATAAAGTATTGGCTTCTTATTCACTAAGGGTTAATGTCACTCACAGTAACAAGTGTAGCTGCCATCAACTTGAGTCATTTTCGAGTTATCTTCACTTTGTTTAGCCCTTGTGTGTGGAGTTTGCATGTTCTCCCCATGTCAGTGTGGGTTCTCTCCGGGCACTCCAGCTTCCTCCCACAGTCCAAATACATGCAGTTTGGGGACTAGGTTAATTGATAACTCTAAATTGTCCGTAGGTGTGAATGTGAGTGTGAATGGTTGTCTGTCTCTATGTGTCAGCCCTGTGATAGTCTGGTGACCTGTCCAGGGTGTACCCTGCCTCTCGCCCAGTGTCAGCTGGGATAGGCTCCAGCCCCCCCGCGACCCTCACGAGGATGGAGTGGTTAGAAGATGAATGAATAAAGTCAAAATATCAATTACAGAGCGATTTAACAGACGATCACTGCTGCCCGACCCACAGATCCATTTGCGGGTCCCGTGGGTTATGGGTTGACCCGCGCATCACTACTCAGCTCAGTCTATAAGGCTGTACACAACAGTAAGGCTATAGACAATATATTCTATTCAGGCTGGCAGAACCAGCAGCACATCGGCTCTACAGAGCACGGCACTGATTAACCATTTTATTGCAGCACAGAGTGTCTGCCAGCAACCAATTACTTGCAGAGGCTTCCTACAACTTGTTTCAACGGTTATGATTTAATCAGAAGACAAATTAAACAGGATGACTAGCCAATGTGAAAATTAAAAGAAAGCACAGAATAATGTACTGAAGGAGACTGTTGTGCCACCACATTTTTTGTGGTTTGAGAGCAAAGATCCGGTCACCACTGTAGCAAAACAGGAGTGCTTCGCAAGGAGTCTTTGAAAGGAGCCGAATCTGGCGTAAAACCAGAGAGAGCAGCACGGCCACAGCATGCAGGGAAAGTTTGGGGTTGAGGGAAAGTTTTTTACCCGGGTAAACGCGCCATGGTTTTTCAAAATGGGGGTAAACGGGGGTAAATGAGAAAAGTTCTTCTTTTTCAGGAAATTTCTATCTGTATTAAGTTACAGCTTATGCACAAACACAAACAATTGGACATACAAGACAATATATTTAGAGCAGAGCAGTTGTACTCACGCTGAAAATGAAGAAGAGCTCGATGAACATTGCACCAAATGGCAGGATCCCAGCCATTAGGATTCTGAAAAAAAAAAAAATAAAAATGCTTTGATTAAAAAAGGAAAGCATGCAACTTATAAGTACACAATAAAACATCAGCCATTCCAGTGACTGGTTTTAGATCAAAAACAGAAAGTCTGATTGGTTAAACACTTACCCGACAAACTTGTTCATGTACCAGCGCTGCTCTGGGACCTGCCGAGGGATCTGATTGGTGCGTACTGGATTATCATATGGCTGTTTGCGGAAGCCAAAGTAGTAGCCTAGGTAGACCAAGGGCATGGAGATGCCAAACCACATACATAGCAGGGCCAGCATTGTAGTGAAGGGAACCTGAAGTGATGAGAGAAAAGACCAGGGATAGAGGAGGAATTATCTAGAGATGACCAATCCATGTGAATGTACTGATAATCCTAAATTATACATTAAACTGCACACCTACAAAACACGTCACGATACCAGAAATCTAGTTGTCAATACCAATATTGGTGAAATTCCATAATTTTACAATTAGTAACAGCACTGAAACACTGTATAAGTAAAACAGCCGGCAAGACCGGTGTGTGTGTTTTTGATGACACGTTATGTGTGTGAATTCACACGGGAGATTTAAAAAGTAGCTGTTAACAGTTAACAACAAACTTGAAGAAGAATAGAGGCCAAAAGTGTCCACAAACTGGGAAAACAATGAAGTCCAGGAACTCCTTATCTCCAAGCAGAGGATGCGTTCAATGCTACATAACAGGGACAGTAAATGATTGTTATTGCCATGTTATGGTTTACCAAGTGTTGCCACCACATGTCATGTGTTACACTAAAGGCCGATGCTGTGGTGTCACATGTCACACCCATCATCTCTCTTGCTGTCGACTGGATTTGTGTAAAAATGCAAAGGCACCATAAGAAGGGACTTTGAAGCAGCCTCATAGCGCAATCTGTGTAAAAAAGGTTAGAGACAAGTGCAGCATTTTTCAACTCTTGGCAACCAGAAAAGTAAAACAAAAACAAACCTCCACCGAACTTGCAGCGCTCAACGCAGATTAGACGCTCAGTGCCTCATCATACTGCTGGCGTTTGCAGCAAAGTGTTAATACGCAGCGCTCCCATTGCAAAGAATTAACAAAATACCCTAGCCTCAGAAAAAAAAGGCTTTTCTTTTGACAAGTTGAAGCGAAGCTGTCACTGCAGCTGCAGTTGTCGCTATCTTCCATGTTTTTTTGATCTAAGTCATGATACTCACTGCCCCAGAGGAGTGCTCTCCCCAGATGAAACAGTTGAGGATGAAGCAGATTCCAAAAACCACGGCAGGATACAAAGTCGCCGTCTACAGGGGAGAAAAAACAAACACAACATAAGACTCAGTTCACAGAACTCAATTCAATTAACAAGAACACTTCTTAATTTACACATAAAAGGCAGGTAGGCTTGCTTACAGAACTCCAAACGAACACTGGGTATGCAGCATTGAAAAATAAGCACACATACTAACTCAAAAGTGATGAGGGGCAATGTTATTAGAGTCCGGGCAGCTAAGCTGCCAGGACACCGTTGTAATTCTAGGTATTCTTATTCTTCTTTCATATACATGCAAATTCTTGCTAAATAAAGCTTAAAAGTTCATGAAAAAATGACAAAATTCTAGAGTCATGGTAGATGATGTTTAGCAAATTTCAGAATTATATCTCAAAACTGAATTTTTGACAGCATTTTGAATTTTGCTCTAATGTGAACAATTGTAGTCAATGTAAAAATGGCAATTTTAAACATCAGTTTTTCACTTGCGGAGCAAATCAATCATTGTTACAAACAAATTACCAACATCTCCATGCTGTCTAGATGTATTTTCAGATTTTTGTCTTAATAACTGAATTTTTTTTTTTTTTAACAGTGGTTTCAAATCTGCCTTTCCATGCACAGATGGCTGCTTTCCTACACAACAGTGAATGGCTTACTCACTTTGTGAAGCCACTGTTGAGTTGCTACTTGCCAATTAGCTCAGTGTGGTAGATGACCATCTTAGGTTCCAAAGGTTTCAGGTTTGTGCCTCAACTGATTGTAATGTAAACATCTTCTTGTGCTCCAGCTTATTGCTTAAAATTGCCTCAGCGTGACTGATCACTGTGCAGCATCTTCAAGTATTTTTTCTGCTAGAAAATCTGCCTTCACATGCTTGAAAATAAACCAAACTTTGCACAAAGATCCAGTGTCAATACTTCAGTGTGAAACCAACTGAGGCTTCTCACTTTGCACATAGCTAAACTAGTTAAACATCAGTTATCACTTATGGAGCAAATCAATCATTGTTAAAATAAATTACCAACATCTCCATGCTGTCTAGATGCAATATGTGTATTTTCAGATTTTTGTTTCGATAACTGAATTTTTTACAGTGGTTTGAAATCTGCTTTTCCATGCATGGACGGCTGCTAAATGTGCACGTCTGGCTTAGTCAATTTGTGAAGCTACACATGAATTGTCACTGACTAATTAGCTCATTGAGATAGAAATTGAATCTTAGCCTCAGAGGTTGTGAGTTAAAGCCTCAGCTGATGCAAAAGGCAGATTGTGTTGCTAAATTCCTAAATGTCTTCCAATTCTTCTGCTTGTTGCTCAGAATTGCCTAAAAATGCCCAGACCTCAATACATGAAGAAGGTAAATCTATACTACTACTATACAAGCTGTACACTGACTACTTTAAATTATATCAAAGTGTCATTTCTATAGTGTTATCCCATGACAAGATATAATAAAATATTTCCAAAAATGGGAGGGGTGTACTCACTTATGTGAGATACTGTAAAAATGAGAAGAAGTTTTAAACTATAAGTGAAGTGAACTTCAAGTAAAATTTAAGTGTTTTAAACCTACTTGTTGTGTTGTTTTTATTGTGTTGTCTGTGTTTTTGTATGTATCTTATATAGACTTGAGTCTGGAATAAAGTTTATCATAACGCTGTACAATATAAACATAAAGCAGAATAAAATAATAACATGCAATGTAGGGGCAGAATCTGAATTATCCTGAAGAATCCTGTTATTAGTTGATATCATGGACTGTGATGACTAGCAGCTTATCACTGACAGCATGCCAGACTATTTCTCTGTGTTTGCTACACTGTGTTTGTAATTTATAAAAAGATAAATCACTTTTCTATAATACATCAATGATATTTCAGTGGAATACATTTCCTATCGACTTATTCATACTTCACAACAGGGAAATGATACGTTATATATGAACAGAAATTAACTGGTATGTGTGTGGCTGATGCCAGTCATGTAAATTATTATGAGTTGTAACTAGGTTAATCTGTCTGTTTTTCCTTCTCTTTTTGTTGTTTTTGTTTTGGTGTGTATCTAAAAATGGTTTGTTTTTTGTATTGTTATGTGTGCGTAAATAAAATGTTTAAAAAAACAAACAAAAAAACCCTCTTAACAATTATGATTCAGGTTATTATTGACTTACGCAAAATGCTCCTTTCCTCCACCGATGGCCCTTCAGTGTACGGTACAGTCTGCCAGCAAAGTAACCACCAAATACACTGGAGGACAAACAGCCGAAGGAAAAAGCAATGTAAAATCAAATTGAAAATTTGAAAATAGGGTATCTCTTAATTATATGGGATTTATTTTTATAAATGAGGACAGACAGATGAATATGGCTCTTACCCCATGAACATGAAGAGGAAGCAAGCAGTGGTCATCAAGGCTCCCCTACTGGATGGAGACAGCATGCCCAGCATGGCAACAACTATGACAGACACACAGGGGCATGTGGTGATTAGAACATCTTATTGATAACAACGGCAATCCACAACTGTGTTATATAAATTTCAGCAATCTATACATTTCCAGTTTTCTGCTCTAAGCTTATTTTAAAAGATCCCATGTAAAGAAGAAACACTGCTGGAACTGTTTTCTGTCCGGGTCAGTGAATTCCTGGAGTCTCCTCTGGTTGTTCAGAAACCTCACTGTGATGACAAGACTCCAGAAAGTCACTGCGCTGGCCAAGAAATACTGTATTTAGCTAAATCATCGAAGTTATAAATAAACACCAACAAAGTTATTTTGGCAATCACATTTTTCTGAACAGTAAATCATAACTAATTTCAAACAACATGAGGTAACTGGGGTAGTCTGGTTTATGTAAACCATGGAGCGCCTGAATTAAACAATTATATATTGCAATAGCAAGCAAATATATTTGTGTGCTTGCTAAGATTAGGGCCTTTGCACTCCATCAGACAAAGCACATCAAGTTGTTGTCTGTGTGCTGCAGACACATTTCAGTTTGTATTCTGGCTTTGCACACACTTATCATTGCTGCTTCATATTTGTAAGAACATGAATGAGAACCAACCCTAGCACCATGGCAACATTCTTGACTCAATTTTACGTGATGTTTTAGCCATGTGAATAAATGACAGGAAAAGAACCTTGTGGTCTAATTAGAGATATACACTGTCAAGATCTTCAGGGAACTGATAACAGCGAAAACAAACTCACAGATGACAATGAGGATCATGCAAAAGAGCTGGATCCCTGAACCCAGCAGAGAGCTGAGGATCATGGGATACTGAGGCGGCCTGAAGACATCACCATGGACATTCTTCCACCCTGACTCCTCCATGGTGTCCTCCTGGTTAGATAGGATAAAAATGTGGTCAAGTGCCTAGGATTTGCTGATGTAACAACCATCAAGAATCCGAAGATGATGTCAGTAACACTAGAATTAGTTACTCTAAAATCAAATCATTCTGATCTACACAGTTTCTTAGACATATGTGTTCTTCCTCCAAACACTTGCTAAAACCTGGCAAACTGTCTTTTGTCAGGTGTGTATTTTCTTACTATGTCATCCTCTCTGTTGTAGTTAGCAATGTCCTTCCTCAAGGTCCTGATAATGATCATACTCAGAATACCTGAAAGAGAAAAACGCAGGGAATGTGAAGGACAAATATCTTAACACTTTCCATGCTGTCATTAAAGGAATAATTCACCCCACAGGTGACCACTTGAATATCAGTTGCTCACCCCATGTTACATTGAATTCATGAAAAAAAAAAAAAAAAGGTTTTTCTCACATGCTTTCGAGGTAAACAAAGAATCCAAAAATAGAGAAAATTCTTAATGAACTGAAGTCATAGGTGTCCACATCTAACAACAGCAAAACCATATCAAAACATCAGTTTACAAACTCACAGAATTTGTGCAGAGTAATCCAAGTCTCATTTATCCAGTCACATGCTCAGTACTTCCCAAAAAGACAGACCTTTCAGATGGGGAACTAAACTAAACACATTAACACAAACCACTGATCGAGGCGGTGGGAGACCAGCTGCTCCAATGTTCCTGTGAGGTAAAATTACAGTTTTTGTCAATGGAGTCTGGATTTGAAGAGAGCCATAATTTTAATAATAAATAAGTATAATTTTAAGTACAGTTACCCTTCAGAAGGGGCTGTCTAAATGCTCGTGCTGAAGGCAGACATAATGTGAAGTCATCCTTTTGACACAATGGCAGCTGGCTGGTAACAAACGATCCTGTGCTACAGCTAAATGATCAGCTCCAACATGCTCCTGAAAACAACTGAAGCGAGAAATAGGCAACGCAGTGGTGACGTCACTACTTTCTGAGTCAAATAGCTTTTCCGTAGTGAAGTTAATTGATTGACCGAGTAGGGAGGTAGAATTCATAAAAGTTACAAACTCTTTTCCCCACAACCACTGTTAGCCTGCTCACTGACCCGGTGGCTGCTTGAAAAAGTTATCTGAAGGTCCCTTTTGCCCAGATATTAAACTTATGGAGCTTAAGGATTCATAAAGCCTCACGTGCACTTATATCTCAGTCATTGCAGAGCTGGGTGCACATGCACGAGCTTTGTTTACTCACACACAGTGAGACACAAATCGATGCAGAAACACCCTTCAATCAGTTTGTGTATCGATATCTGTGCCCACTTCACCATACATTAGATCTGTCAGTTAAAAATACGTCAGAAAAGAAGTGCAGTTTTACAGACTGTCTCGCACCAACGTGGTTCTCCAACAGAACAGTTTTCATGACGTGCGACCATTACGCACAGCTGCGGCTATTACTAGTGCCCGTGCCACTAATTCATCACATGTAGCCCTACCTGCAAACCATCATGGCAGTGATAATTTCAATCTTCATTATAACAGATCAGACAAATTACTGACAATTAATTTACAGCTCTACAGCAGAAGTAACGTAAGCCGCTAAACATTTATGAGAAACTCAGAGCACTATTTCGTTGTACTGAATTACTTTTTAGGTTTACCGTAGTTCATTTACACATACTACCCACGTTGTTTTGATACAAAGCAGGTTGAAAATCGGCGAAGTATCCATTTAAAAGAGGACCTTTATGACCTCATTCATCAAAACTTCTGTTTTTGGATTCTTCGTTCGACGTAGAGGTATGTGAAAAAAACAATGTTTTCTACACAAATTAAGCACAAATGGTCAATTGCGGGGCGAAGCATTATTTTAAAATACAGATTCTGTATCTATGACATATCAATTTAATAGATGTACATCACATTCAAATGCTTTAAATGTTTCTAGAGTCCAGAGAAGAGTAAACAAAGCACAAGGTAAATGATATGTGTTACAATTTCAACTTTATAAGACAATTTTTGACATTGCATGTGTTTATTCCATGTAGTTTCTGCCATGAGCCTAACAACTAATAGTACTTTATTGTGAGGATATAGACATTTAAGAGATGACAGTTACGCTAGGCAGGATTTGTCAAAAATTAGACATACCAGACAGGAAGAAGACAACCACCACAGAGTTAACAATGGAGAACCAGTGAATTTGGACATCGCTCATGGTCAGGTACGTGTCCCATCGAGACGCCCACTTCACCTCACTCTCCTGCACAGGGGAGGAAGGAGAAAACTGAAACAGCTTGAAAAGAACATCTGAATTTTATCATCTGACCTTGTTGCTTTGCAATTAATTTTGCACTTAATGAGCCAGACAATTTCCCACCACAGTCTGTAAGTATCTGGCCAGTCACACATTTTCTAACATTTTGACTTTGTAGCACTCCAGCACACTGGATTTTTTTTATGTACAAGGGGTCGACAGACAATTAAAGGGGGCCAGCCCTAACATAATCAAGAAGATACAAACTAATCAACACACTTCAAACTAATCCTTGGTTAAATAGAAATTTGGGTGGTTTTGTGAAGGATTGAGACTGGTTTGAGTCCTGGTTAAGAGACGCTTGAAGTCACTGAGAATCCATGTAGCAGTCACTGACCTCCCAGTGGACAGAGTAGGTGAAGAGGACCTCGTTGTCCTTAGTAGGGTCAATCTCTTGTGGGGCAGAGCCACTGGCCTCAGGCAAGGTGCAAGTTTTGTCATTTTCCACAGGCTTCAGATCTGAGAATAAATGTATACAGAGTGAGTATTACAAGAATTAAGGGATAGCAATTTTTACTTTAGAGGCCACTTTGGATGCTTTGCACACTTGTGTTTCCTCCTTCTGATAGACTACTTTTTAATCACCATAGATTAGATACATTACACATCCTTAGGCTATTCAAAAAGAATGTGTTGACACCTACCATCGACTTTTACACTTTGGGGTACAACCTCAAATCGCACCACTCTGTAGTCGTGAACATCTCCTTGCTCCAGCTTCTCCCTGTGGAAGTACAGGATGAAGGACAGGTGGTTGTGCAGATAAAACTATGAAAGAGAAGAGAAGGGGCAAGAGAGAAATTAGTGTCCTTCAAAAGTACCAGCAGATTTGTCATATTAGTCTATATATATATATATATATATACACACATATATATTTATACACACACATATATATCTATCTATCTATCTATCTATCTATCTATATATATATATATATCTATATATATACATACATATACATATACATACATATATATATATATATATATATATATATATACACACACACACACACACACACACACACACATATATATATATATATATACACAAACACCATATACATACAATGTATCAGGATAGAGACAGATATGATTTAATATCTACCTTGTTGTTGTCGACAAAGCCCAGTCTGTAGCCATGTTCAAACTGGATATCTTTCACCACATCCTTCTTCTGCTCCTCCTCCCCTCCTGCCTCTCTGTTGGGGTAAAACTCTAACCTGGTGGCCACTGGCAGATTATCTGCAATACTGAAACGAAAAGAAGGTTTCTGATTAGTTTTGTTTTGTATTTTGGACATTTAAACAAATCTTAATACTATAAAACCAGAAAGAAAAAATATCTTCCAACTACACTGTGCTACAAAGCACTAAAGATGAAGCAGATGATCAGTATAGACATTTAGAATCTGGAGACACTAAACAAAGTTTTTACTTAATTAAAAAATAAAGTAATGCAAGGTATTCTTCATGGAAATAGGTCAACATTAGCATTCTGGGAGCTTTCCCAAGGAACAACAATGAAGAAGGGATGCTCACAGGTGAACATAATACTCCTCCCGGATTCGCTCAGCAACCAGCTTGCTTTCATCTATGCTGAGCTTTTTCTTGTTGCATACCATCTCACATTTCTTATCCCTGTTCATCTCCACATTGTAGAGGGTATTCACAATACGGTCCCCACGCAATACCTCACCTACAAAAATAATTAGAAAAACAACAAAATTTAAATGATACACACCAAAAATCACAATTCTTTACAAGAGCAAAGTATAAGATAACATTGCTTTTCCTGAACAGGATGAAGTCAAATTAAATGGATAGTTTGGATTTTCTGAAGAAGGGTTGTATGAGGTAGTTAAGCCCCTTTTCCATCCAACACTTTCAGTATGGTACCTTTAGAACCAAATGTAACTAACGTAACCAAACATAACCCTTCAGACGTGGTACCTAGACCCTTGGTCTGTTTAACGTTTCCATCGCAAACAGTACTCTTAAATGTGGGCGGGTTTGTTGTCACTCACTGCTCTGTCCAGCATTCGCTGTATTTCCTAATCACTGATTACACAGATGAAAAACTGTACCTTGTTAATCGTCCACAGAACGACGCTGCATGCTGACATTTTCAGAACAAAATACAACACACTGGAGTGAGAATCTGTCTCCATGGGATATTTAAAAAAAGCAGGTTTGTGCATTTAGTCCTTCTCAGGCAAGCGTAGGGGTTTAGTGTTGCCAGAAAGCACAGGAACGACACTCCTTGGCACTTTTTTTCCCTCCAAGTCAGGATTAGAATATATGCAGTTCACATAGTCCGATCAAAAAATGCTTTAAGATCCACTCATTACTTAAAGTGTATGTCATCCAATAGAGACAATAATGGAATGGAAATTTAAGTTGATGGATTCATGTCTTCAACTCGCGCATTGAGTAACATCACGAGTAAACGCTTTACCTTAAAAGTTGCCAGCAGTCGGCCCAGTGAATTAATTATTTTTTATGTTGTGCCAATAAAAGGACAGGTCTGTCTGGTGGCAAGAAAAAGTGGTGGAAATATTCTCAATATAGTGGACACTTAAAGTGATGTAGAATCTTTTTAGCAGGCTAAAACTCGTATCGCTGCTGCCCCATCCACAACAGCACATTGCTTTGCTTCCATGGCAGTGTTCCTGTTTGCGTCTCCAAACTGGGAGTGTAACGACTGCCATCTACTGTAGGTAATACACTGACTATGGATAAGTGACTCAAACAGCCCAACTTCAATAAAGCCAAACTACACCTTTAAGGAAGACATTTAAAAAAAAATTCCAGACCACAATTGCACATGTCAGCAGCTGTCCACTTACCCAGGTTCTCTCCCTTGTAGACAACAGAGTCTGGCTTACAGAAAGGCAGGGAGTAGTATTCATAAGGAAGCTGGGTGCGGGAGCTGGTCAGCTTTACTGCCTGAAAAACAAATGATCTGACTGACTGAATGGGTCACAGGTATAGTGTAGGGCTGCCACTAATGATTATTTTCATTGTCGACTAATCTGTCCATTATTTCTTCGATTAGTCGACTAATCATTTCATCGAAAACTGTGTTAAAATGTTGGAAAATGTCGGTCTGTCTCGTCCAAACCGCAAAATTATGTCATCTAATGTCTTGCTTCGTACTCACGCCAAAGGGTTTTAGTTCACTGTCATGGGAGAGTGTGTAAAACTAAAATCTGAACGTAAGAAGCTGGAGTAAGAGTATTTTGGGGTACTTTTATAGTACTTTTAATTGAAAAATGACTAAAACCGATTAGTCGACTACTAAAATAGTCACCGATTATTTTAATAGTTGATTAGTCATCAATTAGTCGACTAATCGTGGCAGCCCTAGTATAGTGATATGTAGAACTTCAAGCACAACAACTTGGTCTTGGCCTGTTACTCATCTTAAACAAACTACGGAATTTCCCATTTAGTGCTGACTGTTGGGCACCTGGAATGGGAATTAACTGTCTTCATGTGTGAACGTCTTTATGCAAATTTATAATCTTTTTTAACTGTGCAAACAAGTGAAGAAAAAAAACAGAGAATCACCGATACATCCCAAAGTATTAAGTCCAAGGCTTGACCCATGGCTGGCATTAATCAGAAGAAGTATAACGCCATTTTTTGGCAAATACTCAAAAGCAATAGCAAGGTGAAAGTCTCTAGAGTTCTGTCTCACCTAACCAGTAATCAAGTGGCAGCCTCCAGGGCTGAATAATGGAGCCAACACAAATGGGACAAAACCTGCAGTTCCTCTAATGTGCCACTCGAGGCCAGCTCCAATAGCAAGTCAATCCCCCCAGACCCCCATGTTAAGCCCTGTTCAGACCAAAGATTCACACTGAGATGAGTTGAAAAAGACAAATACTTGCAATAAGCTGTTCTGCAACGTTCTGAAAACCTGCAGGTTCAGACCACTGCAACTAGATGAGATGGTGTATAATCTCTATGCAACAACTCTCTGTACCTCTGTTACAATTTCCAGCTTTTCAGGCTAATTTTGTGGTTGAATATAATTTGTAGCTTCTTAAAATATGAATAAGGATAGTGATAGTGAGATACTGGTGATAGTTACATTTGAAGCAGTGATGAAACGGTTAGGAAAAAAAAAAAAAATCAAACAAGCATCAGATGGACTGTATTTATAATTAATACGCCACAATAATATAAATAACCAGCCTCAATTAATCAGTCAATGAGAATGTGTGTGTGGGCAGGCCATAAGCACATACAGTAAGCAGCAAGCGACAACGCCATCTGCCATCATTTTGACTTGACCAGCAGACTTCACTACAAGCTGATTGGATATTGAAACAGGTGACATGCTTTACACTCTAAAACCATCCACCAGTGATTTGACCTGCTGAGTTGCAGGTGACACCATCAGCCGGCTTGAGTCGAGCTGAGACCAGCCAGTTCAAACTGCTGCAAGTTTTCTCTGCAATGTTCTTTAACGGTTTTATCATGTCGTGAATCTTTGGTCTGAACTGGGCTTTAAAATACAGTTTACAGCCTTGTACAAAAAGTGTTTTTGGTCTCTGTATCTTATTTCCCCATTCATAACAAATCCTTATACCTTATACCTAATTAGGAATGTGGCTGCTTTGAGTGACAAGCTATGTGCAAGGTGTCACTACAGACCATGAGTCAGATTCACCCTTCGCTTCTCCAAAGCTCCTCCCCCTTGTCTAAATATGGTCACTTCCAGCTAAAACAACAACAACAACAACAACAACAAAAAAAAACAACCAAAACAACAACAAAACAAAACAAAACAAACAGGATGGTGGTGGCCAAAATCCAAAACTCAAGGCTTAAAAATGCAAGCCCACACACCAATGGGTGACAGCACCGTGGCTACATGCATTATCTTTATACAATCTATGGGCCACACAAACGTAGGTGCACTTAGACAATTAGTTTGGTTTGTTTAGGTGTGAAAGCTATCAATCAAACTTAGGTGTAACCTGAGCCTGATTAATAACACAAAATCATTTGGTAGTCATGGTAACACACTATGCAGATAAGCATGGGAGTGGAAGGAGGAAGTAAACAAACATATCACATTGTTTTGGCTAATTCATAAAACTTTCAAATGAAATCTAGTCTTACCTTAAGATCTACTACGTCACCCTCATGAAAGTCCCGGGGAGCGACTCCGGGTACATAGAAAGGCCGAACAACAGGCAACGAGGACAAAAGCAGCAAGGCCCACCACGTCTCCTGCAACACAGACACCACCAAATTTGTCACCACACAGGAACAACCACTTTATTATGTGATTTGACAGAAATTATTGAGTGTGGAAGACAATATCACATCAAAATGCATTACTAAGTCTGGCAGTTAAGGGTGATTGGCTGTCCCCTAACATTTAAAAAAAAAAATCAGCAATTCTTCAGGTTTACCCAGAAACATAATCAGGGGTTTTATGGGATCTTTTTTGCCTGGCAAAATGAATGAATATATAGCACAATATTAACACTAAGGTTGTAACAGTGTGAGGTTTTCTGATATGATTACATCTCAGAAAATATCAGTTTCACACATACATGTTATACAATTATTATTATCAATTACAGGGACTCTTAAAGGACTGAAAACAGTAGGGTTTAATTGGCTGAACAAATACTTCGTTATAAATTAAACTTGAAACATTTTTTTAAATTAACGTATGTGTAAAATGTATGACAGGCAATGTAGAAGGAGAGGAGATGTGTGAGGTAAGGTTCTCCGTCTGGTTTCCTTTTTTTTTTCCTCAGTACAGTGGATAAGCAAATGTACACTTATCCACTTAAGGATAGCCAATTTTCATACCATGGTATACGGTTTCACGGTACCATTACAACCCTTAAGTTCAGTTATTGAGGGGGATCCCTCCAAATCAATAAACATCAGCTATCTTATATCAAAAATGCTAAAAATAAAAATAAAAAAAATATTAACTACATCATTGAGTCAAAGCAAGATTTCAAACAAATCCCAGACTTAAAAAGTAACAACCAGGAAAAGATCTGAATATTTCAGAGTCACTTTAAATTGTCCAGAATAGAGTATGATAGATTTATTTTATGAAAAAACTATGGCACAGCTGTAAATCTGGTGGGAGGAGAAATCTGTTTACATTCTCAGTCATACAGGCCATAAAAGCCTGAGGACACTGTTGAAAATACAGGATTCCAAAGCTGAGATGAGATTGGGACACTGTGCATACATCTGTTGCCTACTGTAAGTGATTCAGCAGTGGCAGCTTTATGGCACAGAACCAAAGAGAAAAACCTTGTGACATCTAAGCTGGCGTTTCTCAAAAGGTGTGCAGTAAATGGTAAATGGGCCTACACTTGTATAATGACTTTCTAGCCTTCCGATTGCTCAAAGTGCTTTAACACTATATTCACCCATTCACACACTTTAGGCCAAGGTTATGGTACAAGGTGGTATCTGCAACACAGCATAAATGCACTCAAGCACTGATGGAACAACCATTGGGAGCAACTCAGGGTCCAGTATCTTGCCCAAGGATACTTTGACATGCAGAATGAAGGAGCTGGGGATCAAACCGCTGATCAGAGTTCTCGCTATGCCTTCTGAACTGGTTGTATGAATCACAAAAACTGTTACTGGGGACAATATTTACTTTTCAACAAGACATCGATCCTAAACACAAAGCCATAGCAACCCAAAAATTGCTTAACAATAAGACTGTTAATGAGGGTGAATCCACACTTAATCCAATCTAAATGTTAATTGGATCTATATATCGCTTTGATAAAAATTGCTTTAGAATTTACTTCTGACTGACTCTTTCAGACATGCCAATGGCAGTAAGCTACCATGTTACGCACTGGCCTAGCCAGAGGTAGAAACGTGGGGTTCTGAGATTTACTCAATGATACCTTGACATGTGGGCTGGAGGAGTCTGGTAACAATATGAGCGGAGGAACCCTTGCTGAGCCACAGTCGCCCAAATTTATGGCAGGGCTCACGTAACTTAATGGAGCTTTAACAGTCGTGCGAAGATGAATGATGGGGAGAAAACGGCAATGCCCTAATATGCAAAGCAGATACAGACCGGCCTATCTATATAGACTTAAGGCTGTGGTTGCTGCAAGGAGTGTTTTTACCCCAGTTAGTTTGTTGTTACTGTACATGCTTTAATTTTTTCACATTCTGATGAACTTTATTATCCCATACAGGAACACTTGCTAAGTCCGGTGCTCCACTCATAAGAAACCATGAAATCAAAACTAAAAGCAATACATTAGCATAGCATACACAACAGTACAACATAGTCATAATAGACACATTTGATCACACTGAGACATTATAAACAATAAGGCCCAAATAAAAACAGTCAATTCAAAATCAGAAAAATCAAATTTGGATTCATGACACTACTACACAATATTTTGACACCACAGGATCAATTTTTTTTATTTTTCAGCGTAAAAGAAGCCGAATTATGATTGTGTGATTCAATACTGAAAAGCATCAAAGTACGTTTCTGAACAAGTCCATTGGAAGCACATGTATTTTATGGGGATTGTGAGTTACGATATGACAGCGAAAGGAAGTTAGCAAGCGTGGCTTCTTCTAAACGACATTTATGTTATCAGACAGTACCAGCACAGTTAAATAACATCGACAGTCTTAGCGGACGTTGTCTTTGTCTTCTGTAACTAATCTACTGCTGTCATCTTGACGCCTTTCAGTACTGTTTTAACTACACCGACAACAACCTCAAACTGACGCTGGCTGGTAGAGCTGCTAACAGCTAACGTTAAGCCAAAGTTCTGCTAGCTGATTTCTCTTGGCTGCAAAGCAAATGACAGTCTAACAACCAAGTATGTGGCCATTTATACTCTGTCAGCACAGTTTAACATTCCAGACAAATGATTCAAATCAGTTTTAAGAGCCACCGCTCACTGACAGTCAAGCTAGGTAATTACAGCTAGCTAACTCCACCAAGCAGTTAGCAAAATGTCCAACATTCAAACAGCAGCGAACTCCAATAAACCCGCACCCCATTAACGTTGAAATGTAATTTATCGACCATGGCCGAAATCTACTCCGTCACAAGTACAACACTGTGCCCAGTTTCATTTGAGAAGACAGTATATGCGACGTATAGTTTGAAGAGAAAGAGTTCGCTTTTCCACTTACCATAGCCGCGGCCGCCATTTTGAATACGTGTCATTAGTGACGTTGCGGAAGTAGTCAGGTTTTTGATTAATTAATTTCTTTTTTATTTGACACACCCAAAAAGCAGTTTTACTTGATAGAAGTTTAATGTATTTTTTTCATCTTCATTTGAAATAATGTGGAAAAACATTTTTGTTAGCTATCATAGCTGATGGGCCTATGATTTCAAATATGCTCCACCTTTATTAATACAATGCACACAAAACAAGCACATTAACTGTGTAAGTAAGTGTGTAAACAATATATGAAATGTTGCTTGCTGCTATATAACTGAACATTTGGGCAGATAGTTGTTTCTAAACCAGTTTATTTGGAAATTGTCACTACAGTTGCATTGAACCAAGCATCCAACAAAATATGCAGAGCTTTATATGGATAAAGAAAAACACAAAAACATTTGTAACCCTATGCATAGGCTACATGTACAGTGCTAGGCATTGATTCAGTATAATCACATATCATTTCTCTATACAAGTTTTCTTTAGAAAACCTCCCTCAGGTATTCTTCATTACACTTGTCTTTAAATGAATAACAAACACATCAAATGACAAACTCTTAAATACCTGAAAATATTCCCCTTGAAGATTTCAGATTTTAGTCCAGACAAAATATTGCTATTGTCAACAATACAAGAATCACATGGTCTAAAACAGAGTTGAAAAACAGCAGAGTAATGAATCTTTCACTAAAAAATGATAGACAAGGCATTCAGTTTTGGAAAGATCACTGATACAGTAATGTTCAGAGCAGTGATGTTTGCACAAATAAATTATTTAGTTTTTTTTCACACAGGAACAAAAGAGAAGGCCAAAAGATGTGAACATCTGTCTGCACTGCTTTTTCATCTAGTTCCCAAATACAGAACAAACGTTCAGTGGGTCCAAAGGATAAACAAGCATTATCAGTTAATATGTCTTTATATTAAAGACCCTATTCCTAAATAATTGTATTTATTTGTGTACACCTGTTTATATGTACAGAGGGTATGGAATATATTATATATAAATGTTACGACTGACAGAAAAAAACACTTAAAAAGGCACAATGAAGGAGTAATGCTAAAACAAGCCACAGCATACTGGAAAAATATCTATAGAATATAAATATTAGATTTAAGCATATATCAGCTGTACAGTATATCTTGAATTTTGTAAAGTCCACAGTCTCCTTTCACAATGCCAAACAATTTTAACAGGAAGGCAGTGGACACCGACAGCTTTGCTTGCTGAATCACTGACATCAACATGGTAGGCTATCATCAGAGCTGAACACTTCACATATTTCCCTTTTAACATCTGTGTTGTGGTTATACCATTCTTTGATGGATGCACAATGTGCGCCGGAGCATACCAACTAAATCTAGTATGTTCCATATGACTGCTTTCAGGTGGCCTTGTTTGTTTGTGAATATGTATCTTTGTACTTTACTGTACAATATGGCCTCCTACTTGCAGGCTGTACATGTTATTATAAAAAGAAAACTTTGAAGCTGTTCAAATGTTAGGGACTGTACAAACATTATAGGAGTATTGAGGGCAGAAAAGTAGGACGGCTATTTATCTTTTCTTTTTGTTTAGGAAAAAGTAGTCAGAATTTTTTACAGCCCTGTATAGGGCCTGTTTCTTTTCTCAGATTTTATTCATTCAAGCCTTCCCTTTTTTAAAAAGGAGTACCCAGTACTTTAAAAGAAGTACCCAGTCTTTCTGTCCTTGCCTGTGCACCAGCAGGGCTCATCTACCACACTTGCTATGTTCACCTTTTTATGTAAAGTCCTGCATGGCTCCAGTTTTGCAACCTTCCCCTCACCTGCAAATCTGAGTAATGAAACTGACCCATTATGTACAAGTATCTCTTTAAAGATATATGTATCAAATATAAAGTCACATGTTTGTGTCATGTCTGTGCATACTGACCTGCAATGACCCTGCAATGTAGCAATCCTAATCTTCAGTAAGATTAACTTTAAAACACATAACTATCTGCACATATCAAAAACTGATCACTACTGCATGTGACTCACAAGCCTCCTGCTGGTGTGCATCTAGATAATTTATGGCTGATTTTGTGCAGATACATATTTAGTACAGCTGATGTGGCTGTGGTCATGTAAGCCTACAACTAACTAAGCTCTCAGACAGCGTCTGTTGCGCTGTGCCCCTGACCCAAGTATGAGGTAGGATTGTGTTGTCCTAATATTGTAATAGTAATAATAATAATAATAATAATAGTCTAATAATAACTGTATATAATTTTTCAGTGGTGGTTGTATTACTTTAAAATGTTCTCATTCAAATTTCCAATTGATTTATTTAAAATGTGAGAAACAGTGATGCCTAGCTTCCTAAACAATATATTTAATAAAGCTTTAAACTTCTCTCCCTTGTAATTTTTGTACAGTCCCTTCTTAAATTTACAATGTGTGAATGAGAAAAACAAAAAGAGACGGAAAGACAACGGTAAAGTGAGAATGTGTGTGTGAGCGCTCTGAATTGCACTGCTGCATGTAGAAACTGGATTTGCTGAAAAGTATGAATGGAACAGTACTATTAGAGAAAACATGTCTGTGGATGTCAAGTCTCATGGCTGCTGCTGATACTGGCTCTCTGTGGCTGTGTAGAAATCCTCCAGGACACTCTGCAGGTAATCGAAGGTGGGGCGGTCCTCAGGCTTGTTCTTCCAGCACTCCAGCATGATTTCATATAGTTCGGTGGGACAACTGTCCAGGCGCTGCATTCGGTAGCCCTTCTCCAGTGAACGGATCACTTCTGGGTTGGTCATCCCTGAAAACAAGAGCATGTGATTGGGTTAAGAGAGGTTGCAGAGCCACAGCCACATAAAAAAAAGAAATACCTCAGGGGCTGACATTTGTTTACTTCAGCTGGAACACTAGTTTCATGGCTCAGTGGATGGCAATATCAGTCAGCTGGTCAGTTACTATAATATCTTTAAAACTATTGGATAGATTGCCATGAAACTGTGTGCTGATAGTCATAGTCCCCTGAGGATGAATCCCTCTGACTTGGTTGACTTTACCTCTAGTGCTACAATATAATTGACATTTATGGTTTTGAGTTAAAATATTTAAACAACTATTGGATGCCCTGCCATGCAATTTGGTTCATGTCGCTCTTGACATAAGTTAGGTGATAGGTGATCCTCTGACATCCTCATCAGCTTCAGCTGTACTATGTATTTACTGTGTGAGTTTGGACCACATTAATATGTATGTTAAAAAGTATAAGAAAACATATATGTGTACAGACTTTTTTATATGTTGTTTTCATAAATTAAACATCTATTGTTACCATATATAGTAGCAACATATAATATCAGAAAAAAATGCAACATATAGATATTTTTAATTTATGTACATATATCATATACACTTAAATTGTAGCTGCATATTCTATGCACATACAGTATATATCCATCTGAAAGCACATCAATATATGTTGATATTACAGCAATACCCCCAGAGTCTCCTGAGAGGGGGCGAGGATGAGAGACTCAATGGGACGGACACAACGGTTTTGGCCAGGGCAGGAACAAGGACACAGAGAAGGCTCACCCAAACCACCTTAACTGGAAAGGCACTAGAGGTTAAATGCCCCTGAGGCAAGATCTGCAAAAACTTAAAGGACCTCAAGATACACCAGGCCAAGTCAAAGTGTGGGAAAGGGAAGGCACAGGTGCAGCACACAGACTTAGAGTCCAGTGAGACGCAGGAAAGTCCCAGTCAGGAAGCACCCCACAGTACTGGAGATTTCTTGGCACCCTCGTCACCCACAACCCAGAGGAGTACCCTCAGTGATGCCATAAAGGAGAGGATTAATTGGCTGAAAATGTCCGAGGCAAAGAGTGGGTGACCTTCGATGAGGACTTGAATAGAGTCCTCGAAGTTACGCTAGCGGGAACAGGTGAATTCTCTCACTGAGATCACGTACAACCTAGGGAAAGAAAGATTTGGAGCAATCGAGAGAAAGGTCAACACCAAGGTAACAAAACAACCAAACCTGGCGAGAGAGGGAGATCCATAACCTGAGGAAAGAGATCAAGAGCGTTACCAGAACGTACAAAACAAGCAGTTCTTAGGAAAGAGAAGAGTTAAAGGAGCTCACAAACAGTCTTCGGGAGCGCCTCGCTAGACTAAGAAAGGCAGAAAGGACAAGGAAACTGAGCAAGGAGAAGGAGAAAAGGAGGGCCCAGTTCATTAAGGACCCCTATAACTTCACCAGGACCTTACTGGGAGAAGCAAAATCTGGGAGTCTGAGTAGCCCTAAAGAGGATGTGGATGCTTTCCTCAAGGAGACGCATAGTGACCCTGATAAGAGCTTACCCCTGGGTGAAAATCCAGAAATTGGCAGAGTTGAACTACCCACCATCATGCTCGACACCAACGAACCAGCCTGGAAGGAAATACAGGAAGTGGTTAAAAAGGCATGAGCTGCTTCAGCCCCATGTCCCAGTGGCATACCTTACAAAGTGTATAAAAAATGCCCAAAGCTCCTCCAGCGGTTATGGAAGCTGTTACGGAGAATCTGGAAAAAAGGCACCGTACCATCACACTGGCAGAGGGCAGAAGGATGCTTTGTCCCTAAAGAGGAAGCCTCAGCGAGCCTTAGCCAGATTCGAACAATCTCTCTACTCAGCGTTGAATGTAAAATCTTCTTCTCAGTGCTGGCAAAAAGGTTGACCACATACATGATCGGAAATGGATATCTGAACACCTCTATCCAAAAGGGAGGGATCCCGGGTTTCACAGGATGCCTGGAACATACAGGTGTCCTGAGCCAGATGATCCACAAGGCCAGGTCGAAGAAAGGCAACCTGACAGTAGTCTGGCTGGACCTGGCGAATGCCTTGGATCCATTCCCCACGGTCTAATCAGAACAGCTTTGAAGCACTACCACATCCCAGACCACATCAAGGGGATGATCAGCACACACTTGGGAGGGATCAAGCTTTGTTTCAAGACTGGAGACTACATCACACAGTGGCAGCACCTTTAGAAAGGGATTGTCACCGGATGTAAAGTCTCGCCCATCCTGTTTATCATGGGTATGAACCTTATCTTTACAGCAGCGGAGAAGGTAACCAGAGGCCCAACTATGGACTCTGGTGCCCGACAACTGGCGATAAGGGGCTTCATGGATGATCTCACAATCACAACATTCTCCCATGTGCAGGCAAGATGGGTTCTAACCAAGCTTGATGAGGTGGCAACCTGGGCTAGGATGACATTCAAGCCAAGAAAGTCAAGGAGCATGATTATCAGGAAAGGCAACATCACAGACAAGTATAATCTGCTCATACAAGGTGAGGTCATTCCATCCATCAAGGATAATCCCATCAAGTGTCTGGGGAAGTGGTATGACGAGTCACTGAAGGACAGAAACAATGTCCACAGCACTGAGAAGCAAGTGGAGGGATGGCTGAAGAACATCGAGAAATCCGGACTCCCTGGAAAGTTTAAGTCATGGCTATACCAACACGGCCTGCTCCCCAGATTGATGAGGCTGATGACGGTGTACGAAATCCCATTAACAGCAGTGAAAGGAGTGGAACAAAAGATCAACAAGCACCTTAGGAGGTGGCTTGGAGTCCCTCCAAATTTCACATCAGTCGGGCTGTACATCAGATCTGGGCAACTACAACTACCTCTGTCATCCCTTGATGAGGAATTCAGGGTGGAAAAGTGCAGGGTTGCCATGACCTTCAGGGACTCAAGAGACAACAAGGTCTGGGAAGCGGGGGTAAAGACCAAGTGTGGGAGCTAAGGGTAGACCTGAAGAGAAGGCTCCAGTTCCCGGATGTCATCCACACAACCTTACGTCCAGACGCAGTCCTGTTCTCCACTGAAGGAAAAAAGATCATCCTTATTGTGCCATGGGAGGAGGGGCGTGAAGAGACATTCGAGAGGAAATCTGAGCGCTATAGAGATCTGGTGCACGACTGCAGGGACAAAGGATGGCAGATGTGGTTGTACCCGATTGAGGTAGGGTGCAGAGGCTTCCCAGTCCAATCAGCCTGGAAGTTGTTGACAGCGGTGGGGCTGACAGGAAATGAGAGGAAGAAGGCAATATGAAGACTGGGGGAGGCGGCAGAGAGAGCCTCCTGTTGGATATGGAGCAGGAGGGAAGAGGCAAGCTGGCAGCCAGGAGGGAGTGAGTAGTGGCTGGCCACCACTGCTGACCCGCCAGCAGGAGGGTGTTACAGTTAAGGGTTGAAACACCCAGTGAGTGCTGGTAACCATCTGACGACACAATCTCCTGGCTAAAGGCTGCAGTCATTATGTAATGACGAAAAGGAGAGGCATCACAAGATGTACATAAACACATGTAAATATAAAAGATAGCTGTATCTCAAAAATGAAAAAAAAATAAATATGAGCATACAGAATTTTTGTATATTTGTTGTTTTGATAAAAATATATAAATTAAATATATATCATCAACATATATAGTAGCGATATTTAATGCCATATACAAATTGGTCATATAGATGTTTTAAATACATGTACATATACACATTTTACTATGGGGTTTCCCTATATGTTATACTTATATTTTCATATATCCAGAGAATGCATGTATATGATGATAATATATTGGTAACATAAATGGAAAAATGAGTGTTGATATAGGGACATATATGTCATATAGTATATTTCCACACGGAAAATCTTTGGGCTGAGTGGGAACTTGCAGGCGGTAGCAATGGGAGAAATGCTACAGCACATATTCGGTGGTCCGCAAACACCAAAGTAAACGCAGAAGCTAGAATTTTTTTTGGCATATGTACCAGGCAAGAAATTCTCGTTGGACTGAATTTTGGTGTCAGGTATCCAGATCTAACAATACATCCACGGTGGAAATAGGACAAAAACTTTGTGAACTAACTGCAAGTGCCCTGCTCTTTGAGGCGTTCTGGCAAATACTACATCAAAGGTGAAATCAGTGATCCACTTACCTGGGTATGGTGTGCGTCCATAGCTGATAATCTCAGTCAGCAAGATGCCAAAGGACCAGACGTCAGATTTGATGGTGAAAGAGCCGTAGTTGATGGCCTCAGGGGCTGTCCATTTGATGGGGAATTTGGCTCCTGATTAAGAGGGAAATTGCAAACAGGTCTTATATTGATACTGTGCATTAGCTTGCTCCTAATGACATTGCTGAGAAGTTTCATGCTGGTTACACATCCTGTCAAACTCTAACATCCTCTGCTCGTTCCGTAAGCCACACAGCAAGTCACTCTCATCTTGGCTCCCTACTATTTTTGTCACTAATGTTGTAATCCGACATCTCGCTGACAGAAAGTAATTTCCCCTGAACTGATGAAACCGTGACTGCTCCCATTTCATCAGTTCTGGGGAATCAGTTCCCCACTTTCTTAATCACTTCTGCTGACCAAACGTAGCTACACAACACATGACAGTGAATACTGCGTCATACCTTCCCTGGCCGTGTACTCGTTGTCTTCAATGATACGAGCCAGGCCGAAGTCAGCAATTTTGCACACTAAAGCCTTGTTGACCAGGATGTTGGCAGCTCTCAGGTCTCTGTGGATGTAGTTCCTCTGCTCAATGTAGGCCATGCCCTCTGCGGTCTACAGATGAATAAGTCAGTTTAAAAGAATCAAAACATAGTTCCCAGTAGTAACTGTGTCTGGCAATCAAATTGCACAAATTATGCTGGAACAGGATACGTCACACACTTCCATGCTCTCAAACATACTGTACATATCATAGACTTTGTATAAGCTGCTTTTTTTTCTTCCAGTATTGCTAATGATAACAGCAAGAGACATTTACTATGTGTGAGGATGTACAGCCCCTTTGTGTTAGCCGTAGATAAAACCAATCTCTGACTATTGATGAATAATTCAACATGACAAAACCAGTCATGGTGGAATTCAATCAAAAAGGCAGATCTAACCTTCATTTTATTTGAGCCTTTGCATCCTGGGTTTTATCTTACTTTGAATAAATAAAATGTGGTTAGGACCCGCTCCTTCCCTCTCAGTTATTGGAGAACACACTCTGAGGTGTTTTAACTCTTACTTTTCAAGGGTTTAAAATTCTCTAACCAGGACTGTTACAGTGTCCACGTGTGAAACATAAACAAACTGTAGGTACACATGGGTGTGTACTCTCTAAGAGGAAGTGCAGGTCAGACTGGAACTGCAGGTCTCAAAGCATAGGCACTATAGCTCTGCAGCTGAGTTATATTGGCTGGGTGTAGTTTAATGTGCTTCACACAAATGACAGAGAATTTCTTTCTTAGTGATCAATCAATGTTTCAGCGTTATTCACCCTGGATGAAGTGTCAGTTTTTTCCTTGCAATCACTACTGTTTATTATCCTCTGAGGCATCACACAAACAAAGAATTCAACTCTGCTTTACTTACTTGTGTAGACTGTCAGGTATGCAAGAATAAAATGATTGTCTCACTAATAGCCCATTGTTAAAAAACTGTATACTGTGTTGCAGGATTACACAAATCTTGTTTTTAAATGTCCCAGATGCTGAATAATATAATTTACTTTCAACCCACTCCCTATGATCAGAGCAATAGACTACTGACCTCAACAAATTATGTAAACATTCTTATGCCAACAGCGTCCCGCATGTTGCAGACAAACAAAGGATGCACTGATATGAAACAACCAAACAAACAGAGGAACTGGTTTGGCAAGCTGTCGTGTGAGTGATTCAGACTGACCTGGGCAGAGAAGTCGATGAGCTTGGGGAGCTGGACACGGTTGCCCTCATCACTCTTTAAGAAGTCTAATAAACTACCTGTGGGCACACACACACACACACACACACACACACACACACACACGAATAAACATATGCTACATGTGTCTACATCTAGACACATCTTCAACATGGGCAAAATATCTGCGAACTAGAAATGCAAATACAAACAATGCTTTACAAACATATTGACAAAGGTTTATTTTTTTAATCTTAAATAAAGTTCATGTCCACTGCTAACATAAAGGAGCTTCAACTATTGTACATGCTCTTTGCAAATGTCTACTCTGCCTACTCCTCTTCTAGGGCAGCGGTGGTTCAGCCCATAGGGATGACTTGGCTCCACCAGTCACCACTTCAAGTCCCCATCTAGACCAAGTGTGGAGTGTGGACTGGTAGCCAGAGAGGTGCTAGTTCACTTCCTGGACACTGCCGAGGTGCCCTTGAGCAATGCACTGATCCCCAAATTATGTATTTCGGGCCTGTGTGTGAATGACAACAGAGTGGAATTCCCTTGGGAATTGATTAAATTTATCTTCTCCTTAAAAAATGTTTATTCATAACATTTATCTATTTTAACCATTTAGCAATTTCTTTTAGCTAAGTATTTATTATTTTTGAACTATTTCAACCCTTCAGCCATAAATTTTAGCTAACTGTTAAGACTGACTGCTTCCCACCGACTTTTAATGCACTGACTTGTGGATCCAAAAAAAGAAAAAAAGAAAAAGTGATTTCAGTCATTCCAGTCAATTAGTTGAGCTCCACAGTCTTTCAACGTACCTTCTGGCAACTACAAAAGTACCCTCCAAGGTATTTCTGCTCCTGGTTGGAAATAAACTGATCTGTGATCTGCCTGAGTTTCCCATTAAGTTAAACTAGGCCTTGGTGTAATATCATGTAGATGTTTATAGGCTGTCTGGACTGACACTTTAGATGCACTTCACCCTACAGGCCTCAATAAGGATTTTGATGCGAGTGTTATGCTGTAATCCAGATTGTTTTCCATTCTTCATAGAATCTGGGGTCTATGATTGACCCTTCAAAGCCCTTTGCTCTGCTTCTGTATTGAGATGTGTGTTTTATAGATTTGGGGATCTCTGATTAATGATGGTTTTAACCTGATTAATCCCAAAGCTCCATTTACTATGTGATATAATTGTTTGATACTGTTATAAGGTGCTTTGTGATTTTATATGTTTTTTTCTGTATTCACTGTGTTCCACTTTTTTGTATTTTGGTATTGTATGACAAGACAATGGCTTCCATTTGTATGCCTCACAGTATGCCATTCAGTACTTACAAATTACAACTTCCAGGAAGTAAGGCTTCTACCACCAGGGTTGTGCACAGGTGTTTCACATGCTGCCAGTGATGAGACTGATTGGTTACTTTTACCTGCCTGTCCACTGTTGCCTCATTTATGCTCTGATAGATCAGAAGTGTGTGTCCAGGTTCCCTCGCCTCAATAGAGTTTGAATGAAATGAAATTTCTCATTTTGTTTTATAACATAAAATGTTTCAGTAAATACTCCACCTGTAAAATTTGAAGCCTTTATTTGTTTTTTTTAAAAAGGCAGCTGCTAGCTAGTGGCTAAAAAAGACTACAGATTGTTATCACACCTCGTTGTGGTGATGCTGAAGTCATGCAAATGTGGTGTTGTTTGTTTATAGCCTAGTGTTAGCATTTTACTTCTGGCGACTTTATTTACACACACACACTCATACGCACCTTTCTCCATAAACTCAGTAATGATATAGATAGGCTCCTCCTTAGTAACCACAGCATTGAGTCGAACCAGTTTGTCATGCTGTAGAGTCTTCATCAGGTTGGCCTCGGCCATGAAGGCTTCAACTGACATGCTGCCAGGCTTCATGGTCTTCACTGCTACTTTGGTGTGTTTATTGTATGTAGCTTAAAGAAAAACAATTATCACAATTAGAAAATGAATTGCTATTTTCCCATCTCCATCAATAACTGGACTGTATAATGACTCAGGTCTATCTTACCCATCCAGACTTCTCCAAACTGCCCTGCACCAAGCCTCTTTTCCAGTTTGAGGGATGATCTTGGGATTTCCCAGGCGTCTTTCTCCCATGGTTTCTCAGGTTTGGGGCTCAAGCATGGATTGGTCAGGGTTTGGCAGAGGCCATCTCCCTGCTCTGGAATAAACAGAAAATTCAAGATTTGACTTTGTTATATATTTATGTCGAATGGTCAGAGTATAGATTTTTTTTTTCATTTTATGCAATTTTTTTTGAAACCATGAAAATCATCACTATGTTTTTCTTATTGAACTGACATATTTTATTAAATTGACAATTTCACAAAGCATGCAAACGTTCCAGTAAGTTCAGCAAAAATAAAAACATTCCCATGCTGATGCTTCTACTAATTGAATTAAAGCAATGCAATCTATCACTTTGGTAATGACTCTGATGTTTCACATCAACAGTTTTAAAGTCGGCCAGTAGAGTGTGCTGTATATCACTGTAGGCGCCACTTTCAATGGGACACAGACAAGTAGAGTTACTCCTGTCTGAGACCATTAAATGAGAAACATTTTGAAAAAAATTCACCCTTTAGGATTACTAAGGATTCCTCATTCGCTCCTTACATCATCATTTTAATGACAGGCAATTAGTCAACAAGACTATTAAAACACAGCTGTGAGGAGGTAAAAATAACTCAGTGACAAACTGTCTAAATTCTAACAGTGGTGAACTCACTCTTGTAATGGGTGACCAGCTCCTGCAGTGTGCCGAAGGTGTTGCGGGGAGAGATGTAGAATCCTCCATTGTCCAGTGTTCGGATCTTATAATGTTTGACTGTGTCACTGCTGTGACCATCACTGTCTCTGACAGACAGGGAGTAGCTGCCTGTGGTGAAACAGAAAGAAAACAGTAGTTACCATGTGACCCATAGGGGATTTTTAAATGCTGATGCCAGTATTTTTTTCACTGATACAAACTTATATTTTTAGATGATTCAACTTGTTAAGATCTATTTTTGTATGTATTGTGTAATTGTGTTTGTATTCCAGAGATGTTTAATTTTTAGAGGGATTGACTGCAGACCAATCTTCATAAGGCCAATGATGTCATTGGTTAGCCATTGGCCAGAAAATTTTTTTTGCAGAACATTATGATGTCACAGTGAGATTAAGCTTTGACTTTTTAGATATAAAATGTCACCACTTCATCATTTAACCCTTTTTGTGACAGCTGTGTAAAATTTTATATATATTATATATTATAAATTCTTGAGTTACGGCCAAAAGCAGTGACCTTTTGACCTTTGAGCACCAAATTCTACTCAGTTCATCCTTACATACAAGTGTTTGTGCCAAATTTGAGGAAATTCCCTTAAAGCCTTCTTGAGATGTTGCATTCATAAAATGAGACAGACACAAGGTCATAGTGACCTTGACCCTTGTCCTCTGATCACCCAAATCTAATCAGTTCATTGTTGAGTCCAAGTGGATGTTTGCGCCAACTTTGAAAGACTTTCTTCAAGGTGTTTTTGAGATATCGCATTATTGAGAAGGGGATGTCCATATGTAAGTCTGTACATACATACAGGTGTACGTATGGAGGAGCGTAAAACCCCAAGATGTAATTCCTTATGGTTTTGGTGGCTATTGATGGATATTGGTGGCTATTGCCGGTGCGGAGGCATAAAGAGAGTGATCAAAATTGAAGCAACAGAGGCCATGATAACCTGACTTTTTGTCTCTCTTGTGCGTCAAATTCTAAAAACACTGGATCCTACATTTTCCATGATGAAATTCAGTAGTATCTTTTATTCCTCTAAATGTTCACTTATTTTGAACTTCACACCTCCAAATCCATAATGCAGGCTTTTCGTTAGAAAGTTGCAAGTCCAAAGCTAGTACAACCCCGATGACATAATCATCATTATGTTTTCAGACTTAAAAGTCTCCCTCCAAAATAATTTTATCACTTTATCTGTTTTAAAACATCATGTCAAAGGGCTGCAGTTGAAAATTAACCAGCAGGCCAACACTGGCACATTTACAAAGATGTTGATGAATGCGTTGTCCTTACAAATAAAATAAACTACATGAAATGAAGTCTGTTAAAATCAAATTGCCTGATGTGTTAGTTGGGATCTTTTCTGTCAATAATGTCTCATTATTATTATTTTGACTGCTCCATTACAGCAGTGGTTTCCAACTGGTCCAGCCAGCTGCCTTTCTCCTTGGTCCAAACATTTTAAAATATTCAGCATCATACTTGTATTTGGCCATGTCATCGAGCTAATTTGCTGTCTCTGTTAAGTAGTTGTCTGTGTGTCACTCACTCTATAGCAAGAGACGGCACGTCATAATGAAAGCTCTGGACCGGAAATTCACTGTACTTAAAAATAAAATGTGTTTTTCACAAACTTGACACGTGTGCAGGTCACTTGCGGTCCATTCAGAACGGACCCACAACCCACTTTTGGAACATGACCCACCAGTTGGAAACCACTGCATTAAGGGACAAATAATCTGTTTTAGAATGTCTTTTACTCACCCTGTGTGGTCTCGCTGTCTCGGATCATGAATGATCCCACTCTGTTCCCAGGGGCCAACAGCTGCCTCTCAGCATCTTTCCTGCTAACGCCCTTAAAGAACCACCTTAACAACAGGAAACAGATCAGTTAGCACAGAAACCTCCTAACGGCTCTTCCTGTGCAAGCCTTCATTTTCCATTCCTGTGTGTTCTTTGTTTCCTTGTTCATTTCCACTTTGTGACAGCAAAAACTGCCATTTAAATAGGCCCACGGCACTAGCATTTATTTGGAAGGTTAATTATATTTTCATCATTACATTATCATCACTACTTCTACTGAAAATAATAATAAATAATAAGGATGAAAAAAATCATAGTAATATTGACTAAAAAAACCAAACAGTTTTACCAGTGATATACTGATAATGCCGATAAATGTGTTGTCAGTTTGAGTGCACTTACTCCTCTGCCTCCAGAGTATCTTTGGCCACATAATTACTGGGGATGAAGCCTTCTTGACCTGTACTGAGTAACATTGCTCTCCACCACTCCCCTGATCTACAGAGAGAAAGACAGTGTGAAAACTTCTCATCAACAAAGACATGACAGTGTACTTTACAAGTCCAAAATCATTTGAACACAATTAACTTATTATTATTATTTTATATAGATATTCTTCTATCTGCAGCAAGAAAGAATAAATGAGGTTTTTTTTTACTGTTGATACTTACTCCTCTAAGATTTTGAGCTTATCTCCCTTCTTGAAGCCAAGGTCACCATCATGAATGGCCTCATAGTCGTACAGAGCCATGGCAATACTCTCTCCTACAGCAGCAGGGCCAGGAAAAGAAGAAAAGCAGATGGTTTCATTTTACATTGTGGTCTTGCAATGCAGTGTAAAATATGTCCCTTTTGCGCTGTCATGTGGAAGCTGCATGCATGTTTACTCTCTGAAGAATTTAAATTATGGCCAGAGAAAACATCTTTGGGCTTGTAAAACAAAACAAAAAACACTTGAGGAACATAAAGATGACTGGAGCTGAAACCAAGCCTAGTTTTCTTGTGAAAAGTTGTCATTTTTAAGGAAGTTTTTCATGAGGTTTTCACCCAGCATTGCTGACATGTAGTGCTGTAGTGTGTATGTGAAAGTGAGGGGAGTGCAGTGTCTGTGTATGTTGTTTTTTTACTGGACACACTGCATTTAAGTCTGAACCACAGCTATCTTTGTTACTAACGCTGGACTCCCCGTACTTTGACTATGTAACTGACTTCCGTGTACACTTGATAATAATAGCTGGTCTTCAGTGTATTGGAGGGCTGTGTGGTGAGGCGGTGAGAGGGGCTATCGCTCTGCGCCGACACACTCACTCTCCTTCCTCTCTCTCACATGTTGTTTTGAGCTTCATTAGTTACTTTTTTTTTTTGCATCAAACCAGCACTGAACTAGATGTTAGAGGTTAGAAATAAAACTGATCTTATTGGTTCATTAGTGGTTGGCTTAAAAAAAAGATTTAGTAACAAGAGCAAGGTTGCAATTGCGTAAGTGGGGCTACAGCAGTATGTAAATAGGAATTGTGACTCACCGTCTGAAGCATGAGCATTGGATGGCATTTTGCTCTGTTGAGAGAAAGACAGAGAGACTTATGTTGATGTGAAGGCTTAAGGAAGAGTTCAAGTTTGTCAGATATTAATTCCCCCCCTTTTTGTTGATTTAAAGTGAGAAAAAAACTTTCTTGAAGCTGCAGTATACTTTCTATATTAGTTAGTGGTTAACTTGGTGTGTCTAATGTACAGTGGATTTTTAGAGCTTTCTCACAAGACGTGTGACTGCTGCTGGTATTGACACTGATGACAGTTGTGAGTCAACCAAAACATTAAAGTTACAGGCCAAAAAAACAAAATAATGAGCTAAGAGATGCTGAAAAGCGTGTAAGGCCCTGATCAGACAGAGTGAATTTAAGCAGCCATAGGCATCTTTTTGGAATGGGTTTGAATTAAAGTGAAGGGTTTCACTTGCTGCCTTTGCAAGTGCCTCATGTTTTTCCGCTCTATGTTTTTGTGCAAGTACATGAATGCTTCATGTTAAAGAAACTTCATTTCAGAGCAGAAAAAGCACCTGACTTCATTGGCCACTGTCCAATGTGATGAGTTGAGAGGCAGGAATTTTGTGGTAGCAATGACAGCAAGTAACGGTTAGTAGCATACATGGTTCGAGTGAAGCTAATGCTACAGTAGCTGAATTGCAGCGTCGCCCTTGGCAAGCTGTGGGACATATCTAAACAAACTGTAGCTGCAGCTTCTTTCTAATGTCTAACTGTCCCTGACTCATCCTAAAATAAGCCTTGAAGTGATCATCTTGCTAGCTTGCAACATAACAATTGAAACGACATGTAATCAGCAAATTGAAATAAAGATGCAGCAATATTATATTCAAATTTTGAAAGAGCACATCTCAAGTAGCCTATAGACCAAAAGCATACAGCATACAGCATACAGCCATTGCACAGAAAAAAATGTGTGAACGGAAGAGGGGAAGGAAGAACTTTATCTTATCAACTTTAAAAATCAAGATGTTGCTGGCAGTTATATTTGCTTTTGGTTTTTTGATTTGTAGTGGGTTTATCAGACACACTTTGTTTTCAACACAGTGCAATGTTAGCACAAATACGAGCTGAGCTGAGTGGAGACCAGATAGCCAGACAGACTGTAAATTTAGACATCTGAGATAATACAATACAGTATGTGTGGTGCGAGGGAAGTCTTAGGTGTTGCTTAATGCTTAAATTTTGATCATACGTCTCCTGCCTGAGTGCTCTGGTTCTGCTTCTGTTACTTCCTCTTTCTTCATTGAGGGTGAACGAGATGTTACAGTCAGCACACAGGAAGCAGTGGCCAGAGGAACCATGCTTACACGCAACAGCACTGCTGTTTTACCAATGGCACGGATCAGTCTGGCCAGTATGCAAACAAGCCTGAGAACATGTTCGGACTATATCTATCTTCTCTGAAAAGAACACAGTCTCCTGTCACTTGTGGGAGTAAACTATGAAAGTGTGATGTTTTCTTTTCATATTTCATTTCATACTTTCACTGCTTCTGCAGCTGACACCATTAACCTTCCTCATTCTTTATTTATAGCAGAGGCGCTTCTGCAGGTGTGGCTTCTCATTTTTATAAGCAAAATGTTTATCAACACTTTTTGGTCAGATATAATGTGACTAAAGACTTAAATTCATGTTCAATGGGGGGAAGTAACTAAATATATTTACTCAAGTACTGTACCTAAGTATAATGTTTCCATTTGATGCTATTTTATACTTGTCTCCCGTAAGAAACCAAAAGTCAATCCAGTTATTCTAGTGCTTGTATGTGAAGCACATTACGCTAGTGACATATATCACGTGGCATTACATTACGCTTTTTAAGTGTTATGTTGTATCTTGCTGTGACATGAACACCAACCAGATACCTTTCTCAGATTTTGTTCTGTCAAAACATTACTACTTACAGCTTTGTTTCCAAAGTTTCCTGCTGTGGGGTCTTTGACATAATGGGCGGTCTGTGTACGGTTTTGCAGGTCGTCGTTACCCGTCCCTTTGCTGAAAGGCTCCTGCTCCTTCTTTGAGCCCACACAGCCCATGGTGCCTTCTGCAGGAAGACAAGAGAGGAAAAACAGCAAGACATGAGAAATGTTATATGCAATAGTCTGGCCTAGTTCTCTCAGCCTTAGAGTGACTTCATATGTATCTACACTATTAAGAACAGTGGAATTTTATTGGGTTACACCATTTAGTAGTGAACATGTACTGATCATTAAGTAGAAGAATAAGGGATTTTATATAAAACGACTAGCTTCCATGATTTTTTTCTTGCGATACTATTTATCATTTTCAAGCTTTTGTTCCACAAACAATTTTCAGCACACATCCTGAACTGGGATGGTAAGATGCACAGCACCACAAAAAACACAAACAGGTTAATAAAAGAACAATTAACGTATTAAATAATCTTTCAATTCTACATGGGGCACTATGCTAGTCAAATATGTGATAAACACTAATAGGAGTAAATATAAACCTTTCTTACTTCAGATATAAATAATCATTAATACACCATTTAACAATCACGAATGAAGCTCAGGTTAACCTTAGCCTCAAGGATGTTGATTTACAGGACTGGCATGAGGAAGTTTATGATAACAGTGTAATAACCAAAGATCAAAGTCTTTTTGCTAAGCCCTATGTACAGTCCTAATCTGTGTACATTAAGTTGTAGTTATATATGAAAGAAGAGATGTTTATGTGATTATAAAGTAAAAACACAGCACCAAGAATACTGCAAGATAATAACTTGTGCACACATGATAAAAACAATATTGCCTTTCGGGACTCTTGGGGCTCCGTATCACAGATTTAAACTGTCTGACTAAGTTTTAATGAGGAGTATCTTTAAGTAACTATTACACATTTAACATGGTGTGCCTTATTTACATATTTTATTATTTATTATTATTATTTTTCTTTGGAATTTTATTGTATTTACAAATGATTTGGCAACATATTTTTATGTCTTATTTTTTCTTTCTTTTTTTCCTAAATATACATGTATGTTCATGTAACTCCTTGAGGTCATTGTGAAATATAGAAAAGCAGTCAAAATTGATAAATCACATGAAATACTATGTGTGTGTACACACACACACACACACACACACACACACACACACACACACACTGTATATAGATATATATACATTCTCTTAATTATGTGTGTATATACATATATATATATATATATATATATATATATATATATACACACACACATATATATACACACATAATTATTATTAATACATATATATATATATATATATATACACACACACATAATTAAGAGAATAGAATTACTGAAGGGTAGCTGGCAAATTAACTCTTGATAAAGTAGTATAAAGTTTTGTTTATTCATTTATTTATTTTCTAAATTAAAACATGTCTGGAAATAAACATTTACATGAACCCAACATAATATTAGTGAAGATGAATTGGCCTATGCTTAAAACCTATTTAGTTCACAGTACATAGCATTAATGATAGGCAAACTGTTCCCCATGAATCCTTGTGCAATAATCTGAACGAGCTAACACTAAATTACTTTGTAGCACCTTTTTTCCCCCCAAATATGTCCAATTAGCTGTATTTAGATGTGAGGAGTACGGACATTCTTGTGAGCCACAATGGAATATTTTTGTAACTATGTATTTTCAAGCAAGACAGTCTGACACACCGTCCACCTCAGACACCTCCGGCTAAAGTGCAGAGGTGTTGCCAACGCACCTAGCCATGCTACAGCTGCTGCTGACTAAACAGCTACTTGCAAAAAAGGGAGGTCTCAAAAACACTCAGAGAATTATTCCAAATGCAACAAGTTTTATACGACAGGGGGTCCCTGCTCCATCAGTCTTTCAGCTACAAGGTCCCTGGCCTGAAAACATTGAAGAACCCTGGTTTATTGCAGTACAACAGTTAGCGTGGTCAAATGTAACCAGAAATGTCCTCCTTTATTATTGGAAACCCCCCTGGTTTTCATCTCTGAAATCTGCACAACTTACGCTAATGCTAATTTCCTCTAGCAAAAAACCCATAAAAAACAAAGTGGCCTTAGCAGAAAAGCGAAATATCCAACTCCTTAGAGTCTTTCAGTACAACCAAACACATATCAAGTTGCACCCTGTTGACTTGGGCATCGTCTTGAGAAAACTCCTGTGCTTATTTGCAATGTGAGTAATATGAGGAGTTAAAAACCTGCAGTCTGGACTGAGAAACAGTTTGCAAACTGTGACACATGATAAGAAAGCTTCGACATTATCTCTCTCAGCTGGCTGTTAATGTAAACGTATTTCACAGTGTCCATGATCTGTGAAGATGGATTCACATGATGTTGTTAGATATTGTTCACTACAGGGGGAAGACTGAGGAGACAGGGCTGCCTTGTAACTGACATAGTCAGTCATCTCACTGGATGACCATGACTGTATGCTGTGTGCTCCTGCAGTCTCTACATTATTGGTGCTTGTTCTGACTTAATAGTTTTTACAGATGTTGGCCACCTGAAATATTGTTTTGGTTCTTATAGATCTGTTAAGAGCATCTGGGAATGATCACTACAACGTCTTTCTATCCACTGTGGCAATAAACATGTATCCATACATACCCCCTCATTCATCTGTAACATCTAGGAAATACTTTGTTTTCCCTTCGCATCATACTGTATCTGCATGTGCGTATCTACATGCAAATGTGAATGCAGTTATCTGGAACATGGTTTAACAAAGAGGGAGTGTGTGCTGGGAGACAGAAGCTGTGTTTTACAGCACATGTTAGCTCACAAACACAGATGGGGAGGACAGAGTAGATGAGAGTTATTCTGTGTAACCCATCTACAGCTCAGAGAGGCAGATTATTGCACTGAGTGAAGGAAGTTTATCAAGAGCACTAAACAGCAGCGCCCTGTTACTATGCAAACAGATCTTCAATGATTGTGGAGGTCACATGTTGTGAATAATAGAAGTGTGCACAGCTCTAAATCTTGAACACTGTATTATGGAGCTTTATCCCTATCTTTATTCAAGAGAGTGGTCTATCAGTTTGAGAGCATTATTTATTGATTTCACGTTCAAAAACCCTGCCCTCGCACTCAAATAGCCTCTGCTTGTGCTTGGACCTACTCTGTTTCTGCTCAAACTGTGTGCTCGCACTCAGATACCATGTTGCTCGCACTCAGATACCATGTTGCTTGCACAGATGTCTTAGTCGAGCTTCGGCTTTTTGCCTCGCGCTCAAACTGTTTCTGTGCGCTCGTGGAATTTCTGCTCTCAGATTTCTGCCTTGCGCTTGGATTTTTTTTGTGTAACAACCCTGTCAAAATCCCCCAACCAATAGAACGCCAGATTTACTGTTGACCAATGAAATGATCCCTGCCTCCTTTCGGTGCGTTCGCTTTAGTTTTAGAGCATCTCATCTGGGCAGGTACTCTTTAACCGGGTCCACTCCCACCCTCCAGGGCTTTATTGAATGTTCTTCCCTTGCTTTCTTTACCACTTTTGGCATAAAGGGACTGTTATTTTACACACGTGCGCCATACATATATGTATGTATATATATACATATATATATATATATGTACATACATAGTTCCAACCGAGTAATTTGTAATTTGATTGGACGAGAGGCATTCCATGAGTGCTGATATAGAGTATAACATCACTGGGACATGTAACAGTAAAATCACTCTGCTCACAGGTGTTATAAATATAAATACAACCATTAATTAACCAGCTGTCACACTCGCTACATTGATGCAAACTGACACTGTAGCGTTACACCAAGAAGATGGATATTTTCCCCAAAATTACATTTGAATTAAATCATGAGGACGAGGAAAAGGAAAGCCAGGACTCTTCTGTGCAGACCTCCAGGTGTGTTTGTGTAACATCAGTTGACCGCAACAAACTTGAGAGGAGCAAAAATGAAGCGAACACGGTCAGGAATTATCAATGATCATCTGATGAGGTACTGATGAAGATGAGGGAGAGTGGAAGCTGAATCCGGCTGTGCCAACATCCAGGTTTGCCAACGTTTCATCAGCCGAACTGGACGAAGTTACACAGCTGCAGATCAATGTAAATACACAGTAACTTGTGAGTTCCTGGTGTGTGCGCTGCATTGCCTGGCAACAGACCGGGGGAACTTTTTTTTTTTGCAGAGCAACATAAAATACTTAAATAATTTATTTCATCACCTTTTGTTAACATTATCTTACTCAGCATTGCTGTTTAAGCTGTTGTTGAACTGTTGTATAAAAGCAATATCACACTCGTGGTCGTGACGAAGCTCGAGCAGGAAATCTGTGCGAGCAACATGGTATCTGAGTGCGAGCGCACAGTTTGAGCAGACACAGAGTAGATCCAAGTGCAAGCAGAGGCTATTTGAGTGCAAGAGCAGGGTTTTTGAACGTGAAGTCAATAAATAATGCTCTCAAACTGATAGACCACTCTCTTGAATAAAGATAGGGATAAAGCTCTACACTGTATGGGGTGCATGGCTGTGGCAAGGAGTAAAACAAACAGAACACTGGCACTCACAGATAATTAGTCTTCTTATTTACTGTGGGCAGAAACGTTTGTTTCAGCTGGGAGCTGTCATCAGCATTTGTTCAGAGGTCAAATGTCACAATGGAGTGACCAAAACTACCACAAAGGAAGACAGTGATATCTTCACTTTCAAATCACAAGTGACAAAGAACACCAACACTGACAAAACTTAAAATGTTTCTGTAAGCATATTGATCTGTTCTTCAATAAATATCTACAGTCTAAATTATCAGCGTACTGCCCTGCTGTCACTCACCGCCTCACTGTACACTGATAAACAATGGAAAATGTTTCATCTCAGACACAGGAAGTTCTGGTGATCTTGATGTCAAAATTAGTGACGTTAACGTATTTGCTTCCTTTTTTCTCTGTTTTAAACCTGGTTCCTCTTTAGATATCTAATTGCAGAAAGGTCTGGTTCACAAGTGTTGAACTGTCATGCCTCCCTGTCATATTTGTACTGGTATAAAATGGAGGTCAGCATTAGGCTGGTGGTAACACATTGCCCTAGTTTGGCTTTGTAGAAATTCAGCTGGCATTGATTCGTCTCAGTCTGTCAGCAAAGCACCTACGTCAAAGGAAATCCACACTTCCACATAGCCTGACTAAAAATCTAAGTCCACTCTACTGGCAGCTCTTAGTGAACTGGACCACAATGTTATATCAAACTTTCAGTGTCAGTGAGATCCACTGGGACTCAATCATAGCAACTAGCCACCCAAAGAAAAAAGATATGAAGGCAGATGGAAATGTCATGAAGCTCTAGACTGGGATGGTTAGCATTGCTATGTCTTTTTAGAAGTTTCCACTGGTGCCCCCTTTCCACCAAATCAGTACTGGTTCTTGAACTGGTTCTCTAAAGCATTCTTGAAATCTTGGTGCTATTAAGCAAACCGCCCTGCATTTCCACCTGTTTTAAGAGGAACCATTGTAATCAAGGATGCGTCATCAGCAGAGGGCGTTGCACAATGTACATTGGAAGTATTTAGTAGTAACAAGATGGTAGATTGCATCAGTTACCTGTGGGCAGTTGTTCGTAACGGTTCAAAATTACGAGCAGAAACCAGAGCAGAATCCTTCCATGTTGGTGGAAAAAGGTGTATAGGGGAGCTTACTTTTAAATTCTACTCAAAGTCATTTTAATTGCAAATTAAAGTTTGTTTTCAAAGATTTATGCATAAAATATTATGTACATGAAAATCAGCAATTCCTGTTTTTCAAATATCTCCATAAATGGCAAGATACACAAAACACCATACTAACTATTTATTTCAAACCACCATATATTAATATTTACATAACACACATTTATTACACAAATTGCCCAAATGGAAAGGCTGGGCGATATGAAATATATATAAATAAATAAATATATATATATATATATATAAAATAAAATATCACAATATTTTTAAACAATACCTCCGTATCGATATTGCAACAATATGGTTGGGTAAATTATTAGTGCTTTCTCAAAATATTTACATAATGACATTTTTGATAAATAATCATCACTAATGTGGATATAATGACTAAGTGGGTAAAGGCAAATAATAAAACAACTAGAACAGTCTGGTAAGTTCAGAAAATTACAACACTTTAACATCTAAGACATCTCATCAGTCTCATGTCATTATGTTGATATCGATACCATATTAATATCTTGCCCAAACCTAGCTTATCGGACTCCATGTTTATCCACACATCTTTGCATGTATGTGCTTGAGCAAAGGTCCAGACCACATCAATATAGCAGCTGATATTGGCTTATTGCAGATATTTTGGTATCAGTGTATATGTCCAACAACAATTTGCAATGCAGAAAAGCTAAACCAGTTCACAGTTCTTTGAAAAATCAAATAGAATATTGTTATATACTATTTAAAATTTAGATTTATATGAGTACTTACCTCAAACTTCTTGTATCAGTCAGGCTGTAATATCTGATAATCTGTGCTTAGACACAACTGCAGACCTTGACTTTATATATTAACTCTACTCCTAAGCCATCATAATGGATTGCAGGGGATGATTCACTAGATTTCAGGCCCCACATGCTAACTGGACTCTACAGGTTTAAGGGGGACAAACCCAGTAGCTCAACACCTGCTGTGTCACTGTTAAGAAAACATAATGTTAAAGGAAGTGGTGAAGCAGGGGGAAACAGCTAGCCTGGCTCTGTCCAAAGGTTAAAACAATCAAACTGGCAGCTTTCCTAAAGCTCACTAATTAACATATCTCATTTTGTCAATACTCCAGGAAATCACTGCTCCCAGAGAGAAACAGTTTCAGCATGTAGCTCCCAGTAACTAATCACCTTTACACTTGTGTTTGTGTGGTTTAAACAAATGACATATAATGAGTCAATTAGTGAATTTTAGAGGTCCTGGTGGACTGATTTTTTTAGCCTTTGAACAGAGCCTGCCTAGCTTTCTTCCTGTGCTGCACCACTTCATGCTAAACTAATCACCGCCTGACTCTGGCTTTATATCAACCTGGTCTCATGGGAAGATGTGGAATGACTAAGACCTCTAAACACTGCACTTATGGGATGTGGCATCAAGTAGCAACCTCCGTAGCTGAAAAATGAAGCCAACGTGGGAGTCCAAAAACTTGCCTCTAATGGCCACTTGAAGCTGGCTCCAAAAAGGAATCAATCCCTGTACACCCCCATGCTGAAAAATGTTTAACTTTACTGCAGAAATAAATATGTTTACAGCCTAGTATGAAAAACAGTTTTGGTCTTTATGGATAATTTCAACACTCGTGACAACTGTAGAGGGGGTTAATGTTTATATAACTCACCCGTTTACATATTATTAAAGCTTAGGTTACACATACTTAAGGGCAGGGCTGTCTGCAAGGCATACCAGTCAGATCCACCCTTGCACTTCCACAGCTTCACCTTCTCACCCAAATATGGTTACTTCTGGCTCCAAAAATCCAAGATGGCAACAGCTGAAATGCCAAACTCAAAGCTATAAAACAGGAGTCCACAAACCAATAGATGATGACATGGAAACTAAGTCCATTATGTCTATGAGGGGCACATACTGTGTGCCCACAGAAAAGTGCCTATGGAAAGCCAGTTGGTATATTTTCTTGTAGTGGACATTTAAAATCCCTCATTCAAAACATCAAGCGATGGGAGACGGTTAATGTTATGTCCTCATGTGGGGCTGATCTAAATGCTTCCAAGCTTCAATCTTTGCCATGGTAATCAATGTCTTAATTTGTACTTGCATACCTTGTTTACTTTTTTTATGTTTTTCACCAACAAACTGGTGGAGGACACCGAAAAGAGGGAGCAGGTGTAAGATGAGGATGAGGCGCAGTCATTGACCCTCCCTTCAAGCAATTAAATTGGCTGTCTGACGAGAAAAAGGAACAGGTGAGGTGAATTGCGGGTGGTTATTCACTGGCAACTGTGGAGGTTTGCTTTGCATCTAGTGATGTGGCTGGACCTGCAGCATTCTGATTTATTGATAATTTACTGAAAGCACTAAGTGCCAACTTTGCAAAGAATATTTTTATGCTAACTTCAGCCCCTTGTTGGGGATATGAAACATAAATCTATGAGAAACTGCTTATGCTTTGACCATGATGACAGTTTCAGTTCTGTGCTTCTGTTCCTTCTCATAGTTACTTGTGTGCAACTGTCCAAAACTAGACCTTTCATCTTGACTAAAGATGAACTGAGTAAACGTTTAAACGAATTACTTTCCACTGCTTTCCACAGGATTTGTTGCTTCTTGCTCCATACCACAGGTCTGTGGAAATCAGATCCGAGTTAGTTTGACAAGAATGTTGAAAGGAAGATCATGTGTAATGGTGGAAATCCCAAATCTATATAATCACTGACTCAGTTGCTCTTCAGTTAAAAGAAAGTCTGAAAATCTGGATTCTATCAACAGATGAACTATCCATCAAACTCTCTGAGCAGTCAGAAAGAACCCATTCCAAGCAGTAATGTGTATTTAGTAACTTTTTTCAGAAAGCATGAATGATGACATGACTTCCCATCACCTCCCAGGTCACATGGCAGCATGAGCTTCAACATGACCAAAGATGTCTAATGTAGAAATCTAGCATTAAAAACAATTACATTTAATCACTGTTCTTGCAGAGAGTTAAATTAGATTGTTAGCACCCTCATGTTTGTCTGCTAAATATAAGGCTATGGCCAGGAGTCACGACATGACCAAAACTCGGAAGCCCTGTTAGTTCAGAAAATGTCCCAGTGGACAGAAAGCCCATTTCCCTGACAGCCTGTTATCTTAAAACAAAGTCCTGTTTCTCTGAAAATACATTCTCCTTTCAATTAGTTTCATTTTTCTAGCAGCGTTTCAGCCACTGATCACGAACTGTCCCTGCCTTTGCAGCGACATTGTGCCACCAAACATGGGTGTTTTAAGACAAAACATGATCCTAACCCTACATTCACCACATAATTTTTGACAAACGTAGCATACTGTATCCATGTTTTACAGAAACATACAATGCGAACATTTTTTCAGTTTCCTCTAACTGCACGGATCGTGTATTTTTTTTAATATGCTATTCAAGAGCACTGTTAACATCTAAAAGTGGACAGCATGCAGCTCTAATTAACCACATCATGCAGAACGTGGCAGGAGAGCAGTATTACCTCTCAGCCTCGGTCTCTATATTGGATCAAAGTGACAGTTACCGTTAGACCTATATTAAGTAACTTATTTTTATAATACAGAACTGTGAGAACGGGAAGAAGAGTCGTGGAAAGTTCCCAGATTCCTTTAATGATCACAAGCTCAAATTGCAATCAATCACGTTATAAAATATGCTGAGTTTAGTTTCAATTGAAGAACAGAATTTAAATGATATTAGGATTGTTTAGCTCAAAAATGTACATCCTGACTGCTCAGAAACACCAAGCAAAATATAACACTACTGTCCCTTCTATCATACTGTAACTGTACGGTTAGACTTTGTATAAAGGCCCAATTCATAATTATTATATTATGTCATACCATGCAAATAACCATTGCAAGCATCATGCTGTGTAGCCATAAATCTACAAGACAAGCAACCACATTCAGCACAAGCTTTCAGGATGTGTGGATCACAAGTGGGCACTGACGCTTTCTTAATTTGAAAGCACAAAAATGCACAAACATGCACTTTAATTTTGTAGATTTGCATGTGTTATCTTTATTCAAGTTATAAAAGTTGCACACATCTTAACTGTGTACCTGTCCAAGCAGTGAGCAGCCAGTTCACTACTTGACTGGCACTTCAGATGACTGCCACAATTACACCCATGAAGGATCCCGGGTATTATACTAGTGAGCCACAGTAACACATAAGAGCCAAGACTCCCAACAGACTGAACACAGCAATAATTCATGTACATTCTGTTATGAGGAGCTATTTTGTATGCAGATGTAAATGTTGTGGGATGTGAAACGCTGCCAGATTGTGTGTACCTGTTTGGGACTGCCTCAGGCCATAACAACATGATTTGTCAGCCTGGCACGCAACCAAGAGGACTTTAGACACAAAGAAAGAAAGAAAGAAAGGATAGAAGGAAGGAAGGAAGGAAGAATATCTTCTCATAGCGCCGATGCTCAACTTGTTACTTGCATTGTTATTAAGTTACTTATCAACAAGAAAACTGTTGACAAAAGACTCAGGACTGCAGGACGTCTCCATCTCAGCATGCTCAGATGTCTCACTTTTTACCACTACATGACATGATTACATTAAACTTCATGGACAGTTCTGTTGGACTGAATCTGAGCCTTTAAGCTTCCATTTGTGCATCTATAGCCTGTACTTCTGCATGCTGGCTGTTGCCACCATCAACAAGATCCGGTTTACTTGACAATATGGACCAAATTACCTAGTAGGTTTACATGCACAGTTGAGTTGGGCTACTATTATAGCTCAACTAGGCCATTTAATTGGACTACTGTCCTTGTCCCAGTATACAAGCATGGGAGGGGAATCAATTTATTGACCAAGGTATAATATTTATAATAATAATATTTAATATTTATATAGCACCTTTTAAAACAGTCTTTACAAAGTGCTTTGACAAACAAAGCAACAACAACAATAATTAAAAAAAAATAGAAGAAGACAAAAATAGCAGCAGCATTCAAAGAAAACATAGCAGCCAGTACAGCAACGACAGCAAAATAGCAAAGGCAGACAGAGTGGCAACAGCAGGGAAAACAACAACAGTAAATGCCAATGAAACCATAAAAACAATTAAATAAATAAAAACAAGAATAAAAATAAATAATAAAAGAAGAGAGACAACATCACATAAAAATTTCTTCTATTACGCATTTAATGCTATTCAACTTCCGGGTCAAAGCCCGGGGTGGAAACTGTGGAGTATGTGCAGAGCGCCTAGTCCAGTTTAGGTCTGATTGACTCCCAATCGCATTTTCTGGGTGAGTTAGTCTGACTTTGAGAAGTTCGATTTTGTACAATTTCAGTTGGACTAACATGTTTACATGTATTTTAAAAGTCCGGTTTTAGTCAGACTAACGCAATGAATCGATTTCCATGTCATGTAAATGTACTGTGTGTGACGTCATGCTAACAACAACAATCACTTCCAGGTAGACAACTGGTCCTTGATTTTAATCGCGGTGATATATGAATTTGGCCGAGTTATTTACTTCTGCTGTTATTTCAGCTGTAATTGTAATGTTTAAAGGTGTATAATTAAACATGGTGGTCCGACCTATCTGAAATTTCTGCTGCGCTTTCCAGCTGGCACTGGATGTCAATATGAAGTCAGAAAGACATGGGACTCTAATGTTGGACAGACATTGCATTTTGTTTGAAATAAAAATTGGGTTGATGATGTGACGTTCACAGGAATGTCACATGGGCACAGTCATCTGCTGGTGCCACAGGAAGGCTGGTCAGTACGTTAGTTAGTTAGTCAGCAAGACAGTGATTACTGTTACGGAAAATGAATGAAAATGACACATACACTTGTTTATTGTACATACTGGACCATATACTGCTATCTTTATGGTTTTGTTTTTCATAAAGGAAGTTAGTTTTGCTTTCTGTCAAAGCAAGACACAGTCAAGCAACCCTCCATGGATGCTGTGACATTTGCAGTAACCCTTTACTTTTCTATTTGCATCATTTGGGGAAAAAGCAGATGAATATGGCTGCTACAGGGTAATGCAAGGTAGATGCTGGATGGGGGATTTAACTGTGATCACCAGTATGATGTAATACTGGCATTTCTGCAATGTACACAACACACTAATGTTTCATGCACAAAGAGCATCCCTGTAAGATTCACTAGAATTAAATCATTTTCCTTTAAGGGGTGTACAGGGGTGTCACACTGGGGGGAAAAGTGGGACTGATTATCCAGGGCCCTAATGGAGGGGAGGCCCTTGAAAAGCCTGGCACGAAAGGTTTTGTTTGCAGTTTCTTATTTCTATTAGTGCCATGATTAAATTAAAATTGGCTGAATGTATCAGTATAAAAAAGGGAACCTTTTATTCTCTAAACATAGCTACCCCCCCCCCAAAAAAAGGGAAATCAGGGTTCCAAAAAAAGAAAATAAAGAAAGGAAAGCGAAACAAAGTAAACTGACTTTGAGTGCTTTATCTCCTCTCTTTTCTCCTTTTCTGTTTTTCTCTATTGTGTTATTTGTTTTTATGAATTCTAAAAGAGAACAGTGTCTGTGTCAGTTTTGTAAACGCACTAAATAACTTCATATTGCATTTGTATATTTACCATATGCATTTGTATATTTACCAATAATTTCTTTATATTTCTTTAACTAGAAAGTAACCTGCGTAAAAAACGAATAATAATAATACTAATAAAAAAAATTGATAAAAAATCAAAAGGTGCATGAGGGGGCCCACAAAGACAGACTTTGTTGCTACGCCCCTGGGGATGCACCACCAATAGCAAATACACAGACTTTCATACATAATAATACATAATACATGTACTTGTGGTGGGCTTTCTATAACTTTGAGCCCATTAACATCTGACATTAAAGTTAATGTGCGGACACTAAACGCAGCACAGAGCAGAACAGAAACTAGTCTAGTTTCTGGTTTCTGGTTTAGTCTAGATGGACAGTCTAAAAATAACTCTCTCTCTTGCTCACAAACACACACACACACACACGCACGCACGCACGCACACACAGTTGAACAAAGGTGAAGCACTGAGACTCGTCACTTCTTAGAATGCTAAAGAAAGTGGTGGGCAGCAGCACTGAAATAAACGTGTGTTTGTCAATTTGTTAACATCAGTTTTAACCACTTTCACGTCCCTCTACAGGACTTGTGTAGCCTACAGTGACTTCTGTAGGCGGTGGTTGTTTTAACTCAGAGAGATTGAAGTTCCTCTTTTTAGAACTGAGCATCCTTGTTGTAAAACTACATTTACCTTAAATTTGTGGATCATCAAAACATAACTTTCATATTCCCCCCTATATTTTTGAAGACATTTACTCCATTTTTCACTTTGTCATCTTTCTGACAGTTCGGCTACTCCCTGTCCACACAAGCAAAGACAGATCAAGGACACACTTACCGCGCTTCAAACAATCACTTCGACTGTTACTTCTGCGGTCGTGTATGATCTTCTAGATTCGGACGACAGTGTGAAGAATATTCCTCATTTCTTTTTCGTAGGTTCCATCCCGTTACAATACTTTTTTCTTTGGGTTAGGTGGAAGATGCGGACAGGGCGGCAGAGCGCAGCGCACTGGGCTTGTACAAGGAAGTTTGAGCCGTGCGCATCTGACTGAGTTGGTGAAAGAGGAACAAGCACACACCGAGTGTGCTCTTGGTTTCACTGACTTTTTTCAGCTGCTTCTGTGGTGGTACTTTGATAGACTTGTGAGAAAGCGGCTACCTTGTGCGTCAAAACGCAGCATAAAAAAATAAACGCTAAAGATGTGGGTGGTTAAGTTACTTAACTGTCTTTTTAAATATCTTTTAAACTTATTCATTTGTTATTTGTTATGTAATAGATAAAGTTGTCTGGAGGCCATAGTTCAGCCACTTTATGGCAGTATGTCTCCTGTTGTATTAAATCATTAGACATGTGTAACAGTGAAGCCTAATAATATCAATGCTACTATCATGTTATGTGGAGGAGTGAATGGACAGAGGGAAGAATGGATAAATGGTGGATGCCATGGATGGATGGACAGATGCGAGGACATTTGCATGATGTGCAGCAGCAGCAGGACAGCTCTAACATGTATCCAAATGAGTTTGACAGCTATCATGCTCAGTGCATCCTCTGGGTGGAGGCAGGCAGGCAGCAGGGGGGGAGGCGTGGGCGGTTCAGCCCCCAGGGCCACAACAGCAGCTCAGCAATAACAAACCAGAGACAGCTCCCAGCTCTTCAGCTATAATCCTTAATCAACAGTTAGGATTAGAAACCGAGTTCTCTCTGAAACTGCAGTGATGGAGAGAGGGGAGGGAGGGTGGGTCATGAGAAGATAAAGATGAGAATGAAATGAATGAGATCAGAAAAAAACAGAGAGAGGTAGGAGTTTAAAAATTGGTAAAGGATAATAGAAGATAAAACAAATCCCAGCATGAGGGATAAAGAGAAAGAAGTGGTGTTTAGCAGCTGCTCACAGCTGCAGATGACCTGACGTTGCCTGTGTGGGTGAAGGCACAATGAGCCCTCTGACATACAGGCCTGGGTTTGTGGTTCTCTATATTCAAACTTTATGGGAAATGAGTTCCTCATTTACCAGGTTGAAGATCCACAGATAGTTTAATTATTACACAAGAAATAACTGTACGTGTGGCTTATGGACCACATACAAATCCACTGACAGCTGTGTTTTATCCAACCCAATAGCCGGAATTTGGGGGCAAATTCCACCCTGGAAAGGCAGTCATGTCTGTAAAAAAAACCAATTGCATTTCATGCTACTATCCTGGCGAGAAACGCAGCCACGTCTCAATAAAAAGGAGCACTTTTCATGCATCTATCCCCGCAGGAAACACAACAATGTCTCAGCAGCAATTGCAGCAGTGTCTAGCTTAGAACACATTTTCCCCTCTGAAAAACAGCAACAGGTCGCTACACAACATTGGTACCTAAAAAGGTGATAGAAACACAGCCACAACTCGATAAAAACACACTGTTTTTTTAGTTTGTTGGTCTTAAGTGGTCTGCAGCTTGGCAGGTCTCGCCTAGGTGACAACATCCCCTCCAACTCCCAGTGACAAAGTCAGCTCAAATATGTCACTTTAGAAACACTGATATAATCTGTATGTACTGTATTTGTGGTTTGCATAAATTTTCAATGCTAATATTTTCCTCTGGCGACTGGGTTGGTGATTTGCACAATATTCTCTGACCTGCTCAGTCTGTCACACTTTATGAAAACAACAACAGACAAGACTTGAGAGACAACTGATCAAACATTGGTTAGACCAGGTCTCTCTGGATGGAGCACTGCTCACTCCTGTCTGACACTCAGTTTTATATTCCACTCTTTAAACGCAGTTCAAGCGTGATTTTTCCCCCCTCATCACCTGCATCTTGGTACTGTTTTATATAATTGTAAATCATTACCTAGGTCTTTGATCTTGTTATAGTTCCTTCTTGTATGAGTGATTTTTCATGTGTTTAAAAAAACCCCACAAAAGTAAAAACCTAGTGACTAAGTGATCACTATTTACATTAAGTCAAGATTTTACCGAAATTTTCCCATTTCTGTTTTCTTTATGCAATCCTATGGAAAATATGTTAGCTGCCAGCGGAGGGGTGGGCTCATGCAACTTAGACTTGAGTCAGACTCAGGTCAGAAATTTGATGAAGTCAAAACAGACATTTGATAATTAACTTGGAATGACTTGATATCTTCCCCAAACCCAAAGTTAAAAAGGACTGAAAGTCTACAGGTTTGTGTGCAGCTCCGTGAGGTGATATTACAGGCACACCAGTGCTTTTTGCTAAATGCTAACATCAGCTTGTTAATATGCTCACAACGACGATGCCAATAATTGCTGATTTTTAGTATGATGTGGCATCTACAGCATTTGAAAGTAGAGAGCAAGTGTCACACACTCTGGCTCCATATGTGTTTCTCTTTTACTCAGATGAAGTTTCAGCCCTCAGGCCTTCTTCTAGATCAGCAATCTTGTTGAAGGCCTGAGGCCTAATGGCCAAATGTCATCTGAATAAGAGAAAATGCATATGCTGCCAGGGTGTGTGACTCTTGTTTTTCACTCTCAAGTGCCCTGCCAGTGATCAGCACCTCACTACAACCAAAGATGCGCGTTACTTTTCTATATTAAGTATTATGTTTACCATCTTCAACATCATAGTTTGGCGTGTTTAGCATTTTGACCTGATGGTGCAAGATGGTTGCCATGCTATTGATCTGACAGCTCATTCTGAAGCTCTGTTAGTCTGAAAAAGATCCCAAAGATTCCAAAATCCATTTCCCCCAACAACCTGTTATCCCAAAAAACAAGACCATTGCTCCAAAGTCCAGTTTCTCCAAAAATGCACACTCACTGCAACTGGTTAAAGTGTCCCAGTGGTGTTTGAGCCAGGGTTAGAGCTGCAAATCCCAGGTGTTTTTACCAACCCATTGCAACATTTCTCAGCTGCGTTTAAGCCACTGAACCCGAGAGACAGGACTTTGGGACAATGTGCGATTGCTTCTGGAATAACAGGCTGTTGGAGAAACTGTCCAGTGCGACATTTTTTGGACACACAGGGCTTCAGAATTTTGGGCGGTGGGAACAATGGGCAGTCCCCACTAGATGAAAGATTACTAGCCTACATTCATCATGAGGGGAACATCAGTGTCTGTTAAAAGTTTCATGGCAATGCGACCAGTAGTTGCTGAGATACTGTATTTCAGTCTGGCCCAAAGTAGTGGATTAACTTACTAGCAAACCGACATTGCTGCTCCTGGTAAAAAGACTTGCAGCTCCACTTTGACTTTAACGCCAGTGACTTGCAAATATGCTTTTTTCCACCCATCACTTCCTGCGAGTGTATGTGATCACACAACCAAATTTAATCGGAACAAGCGCAACAAATCTACAACATCTTGAAAAGGGTTGATGATGTACGCTTTTGTTATTGTTAGATTGAAGCTTTACCTAAAAATTCCATCCTAGTGTAATGTGACCTGTTCATAGAATATTTTTTACAGGATGCTGACCACTGAGCTGATTTCCTGTAACAGTAAAGTTGCATCACACCACACCACTACATGAAGAACCTTTGAAGGTTGTCACTGGTTTCTACATCGCTGATTATAACACCGCAACTGCTTTGCATAATATTCTAAAAAAAGTCACACAATGTTACTTCTATTTCCCAGAACACTTATGATTATTCAGAAGGGTTAGTCACCATACGGTGTCTGTAAAAGTGGTCTGGTAAGCGTGTTACAAAGTATAAGAGCTGAACATTTAAGAACAGAAATTTATTTCAGCATTTTAAGTAGTGCATTCAGATAACAGTTTCTAAGAGTATACATTGTTTCATTCTAAAACCACAATATCTTTTAAGACCACACAATAACATAGCATTTAGCTTGATGGATTAACATTACTGTAAAAGTCAAAGTATAATAGTAAACTTACAGCAGCACAGTGAAATCACACTTTAATTAACAGAGAGAGGTGAATGGCAGGAAATGACAGAGAGAGCTATTTTGTCCACTGACCTTTCACCAAGTATGATACTTAATGGACTCTAATGGCATTAGAGAGACATAATAGACACAGTAGAAATCAATATAACAGCATTAGAACTGCACAGGTTTTCACACACAGGATCATAAAAAGTGCACACTTTTGAAAAAATAATCTCATATTAAGGGTAAGTATTGGCTCATGCTGCTTATTGATTACCATCTCCATTTTGAAAATGTTTTATATATTTACACAAAATAGACCCACTGACTTTGCAGGGCGTATCACAAAAGTATAGGTTGGCTCCGTCACTGCGCTTTTATCTCCTCCATCCACCCGCCTAACCACAGGCTGTCACAGCTGTAAACGGAAAGTTAATACTTGCAAAATGTGTGAATTCTGAAAATGAAAAAGAGGAAGAGGAACATGTTTCTGTGTTCTTTCTTTTTTTGTTGGTCACTTAAGATGGGTTGAGATGAAGGGAGGTAGAGTGGTAAAATATCCCGGCAGTGACAGAAGTGCCAGCAAAGTAAAATAATTATAAACATCTTACATTAAATCAGAATAGTGTGTGATGAATGTTGAAGAAGAGAATGGAAGTTTTAGGTTTGCCTTGGTTGGCAGTAAGACCAAAAAAAAAAGATGCGATTTTGATTTAAAACAGTATAGTACATTTAATTAGAAATGTATAATTAAAGATCAAAAGTTAGTTTATGACCTTGACATTTTTCAGTATTTCAGAAAAGGGGACGGATAGTGTTGTTAACTGTGGAGGGATGACACTAGTGGTGATGATGGTGGTACTAGGGGTGGCTTTGGCTAGGAAGGTAGAGCTGTTGTCTGATTACTGATGGTTCGATCCATGGCCCCTGCAGCCTACATGTCTAACTGTCCTTGGGCAAGATACTGAGCCCCCAAATTGTGAAAATGTGTGTTCAAGTTTGACCTGATGACCTTTCATGGTAGCCTCAGCCACCAGTGTGTAAATGTGTGTTTGAATGTGTGAATGGGGCTGGTGTTGAAAAGCGCTTTGAGTGGTTGCCAGGACTGTAAAAACTCCATATAAATTGAGTTCATTCTACTGCAATATGGTGATCAATTGACAAACCACCAGCTTAGAGGAGACTGAACAGAGGTAATTTAAATCTGACCATTTATTTCTCAACTTTCCACAGGAAGACTTTCAGTTACTGCACTCGTCTTCAGTTGGTCATATTCTGGATGGCTGTTTGAGTTGTGCCTTGTGACAGTGGGCTGGTAAGTGTAAAAATATGTGTGACTTCCCAAGGCGGTGTTGCCTCAGTCATCCACCATACCGCTATAAGCTGCTAAACAGAATGCTAATGTGCAAAATACTTAAAATTATATGCTTTATTCAGATAAAGATAATCTAATGTCAGATAGTTTTCTTCATATACTCATTTTGTTTTTGTTATTTGGATTTAGTGACTTCATGAAAATGTTATTTGTTTTATTTTCCAGTCCCAATAATCAATAGACTGTGATGCTGACATAAAACACTGGTTAATATTGGAATGCCTCAGTTTGCATTTTCAGCAGGTTTGGGGGGTATCACAGTATTATGGTATACCAGGGTATTTAAAAATCCTGATGGTAGAATTTTTTATACCGTTAAAAATACAGACACTCATCTTTCTATAAACCCTCACACTGGAGAGGCTGTACTGAGGATTTTTTTTGCATGTACTGGACTGAGCTGACTGCGAGTGGTGGAGATAAATATAACAGGACTGCCTCTTCTCACCTAATTTGGCAAATTAAGGGTTTATTTCGACCAAACCAGAGTTGGTGATTGTTGAAACATTGGACTGACTATCTAAAGGACTAACAAGACTAATCATGACTGTTTCGTTGAGTTTCATTTTGTTTCTGTTGAGTTTGAATGAAGAGTGTTTTACCATGACTAAACGAAGCAGTTAAGCCTAGCATAGTTCAGTGAAAGAGAAAAACTTGAATTCAAAAAGTACTCGACCATATTTTACTGTTTAAAAGAGAAAATAGATAAAGACAAAAGGTTTTTTTTTTTGCATTTGACTTTCTTTTGTGTATTTATTACGCTGGAAAATTTGAGACAGCTTGTGTAATGTATCAAATTTGCTGGTCGCGGGGGTGGGCCATAGTGCCTCACACAAATACACACTACTGTTTGACTGTTGTGATTCACCTTTGTCTGTCTGATCAGCATCGTCTACAGTCACAGCAAACCACTTAGTTTAAACACTTGCTGCTCAGCACCAAACAGCAGGTAGAAAAAATTAGCCTCTTGCTAACTCCAGGGGCATTTTTCTCAAGAGCTGCTGGAGACTCCAAATGAACACTAATGTTGCTCTGTTTCTGTTGGATGTGTAGACAGGCATCTGTTTGCTTTTACCACCCGTGTTAACTTTGACAGCTATTTTGGATTAAGTCTTTAAGCTTGAGATGAAAATACTGATTAGTTTTAGTCACATTTTAGTCAATTCTATCCTCATTAATTTAGTTGATGACATTTTAGTCAACTTTAAGTCATTATGTTTTCTATATGTTGTTTTTTTCTTTCTTTAAACTGATCCAGTTAAGGCTAATTCAAGTATCAGAAATTAGAATCAAGGTGACAGGTTGTATAAAAATTTCATTTGGACAATTTTTTTCTTCAACTACAAATAATGTCTACACACTTACAAAAAGGTTGGACAGACTAGAGTTCAACAGATGCGAAGTCCGGCAGCTGGTAGCTGCTTGCTCCACTGCCATTCTGCTGCTAACAAGCAGAGCTAACTGCTAACAGCCACCTCTGTAAATAACAAACTCAACAAATCCATTCAGCAGCTCCACCATCCACAACGGTTGACACTTCTGTAGTGGGAGCATATTTGCTGGCTAGCGAAACATCCTGCTGCTGACTATTTACTGGAGTTTACCAGCCTGTCGCTCATGTGACATAAGAAGATAATTGCAAGCATGGCCATTGTCGGCTTTCAATGTCCGATAGTCCACCACTGACATTTCTGTCATGTCTTGTCTCGTCAATAAAAATGAAACATAGATTTCATCTTAGTTTTTATTATCAAGATCTATTTTTAGCTCGTCACTGTCTCGTCTTTGTCGTAAAAAAATTTTTGTCATAGCTTTCGCCTACAAAATTAACACTGTTTGCCACAGCAACTTTATAAGGTGATAAAACATCATTGTTCCTTTTACACCTTGATTATGCTGCCCCAAGAGGCCAAAACCAAGTTAATGGGTCAAAGACGTGGCATGTCAATTCTGGTGTCCGAGGCATGTTTATAATGTTAAAAATATATAGAAAATTTAAAACACTACATTTTGTTACTCAACTCTGGTCACTTTACTTACTCATATGAGTATTTACTATAAGAAATGAAAATTTAAGGAGCTATTTAGCTCAAAAGTACAAAACTGTCCTTCCCGGATAACGTCCGGGCTAAAAATCTAAGCACAAAAATATGCTAAAAATGTCAAAAATCTTAATAAAAGCATAAATGATGTACTGGGGCATAATTGTGTTGATGTTTGTCATGACACCTACAAATATAGTAACAATACTAAGGTCATTTACATTTTTATTAAAGAAATACTTTTGTCCCCATTTTTGGATTCTCAAATGTCCTTCCTGGGTAACAGACATAAAGTGGCTATACATAACCATATTTGGATTTGGATAGTCATGTGACAGGGTGTTGCATCAGCCAACAGATTCTGAAGGACCCCGAAAATATACCACAAGATCACTAAGTCTCTTAAAATGTTGATAATTTGACCTTTTCGCTCAGTGGTACATGATGTACCACCATGATGTGTCTTTCCGGATAACGCTAAAAAAACATTCATAATTTTTTTACATTTTAAAATGACCTATTTCATGTGAAATATGACATTAATGTGTTAAAGATTAAGCTAATATTTTACACAGTAGACCCAGTTAGTGCCTGATAATAAAGGAAAAATAGTTATTTTGTCCTTCCTGGATAACAATATGTCCTTCCTGGATAACAAAGATATTCTGGGAGAAATCACATGATTCACTGAAAAATGTTAATTGCATTCTTACAACAAATTCCTGTTGTTGAGTGGTATACAGAACACTCTAATAAAGACAGAAAGTAACTTAATAGGCATTTTTAGCCAATTTGATTTTTTTTCATTTTTTAAATCCTTATTCGTCTTTGACCCATATACAGGTTTAGGGCTATTTTAAAAAAGTTTTACAAATTCATGGGGGATCCACCCCTTATATAAAAGACTGCCTTAGGATAAAGCACTGTATTGATAAAAACTTCATATCTGTTGTGTTCTATTACGGTGTGGCTGAGCCGTCTCAAATGTACTGCATCAAAAACGCTTTGCAAAGTTCAAAAATGCAAGCAAATGTACGGAGAACCCAAATGCAGTGGCCACAACGGAAGTGAGTGTCAACGTATATTGATAATGACACAGGCTGCCTATTTTTGCCAGTGGACAATTACTGCATTAATATTATTCATATTAATTGTAGGTTATTAGGAAGCTAGTTATGCAATAGCCTACTGTTAGCAGGATGTCATTTAACTAACATCAGATGAATGTAACCTAAGCGGTACCATAAAGCTGTATGAAGACAGCAATAGTAAGGCTGCTATATGACAACAGTAAATCACCCAACACTCAAGTGTCTCTCGACAGAAATCAGTCATGTGTTGTTTTCAATAAATGCTTTAGCAAAAGGTTTTACATTTTTAAGACAGAAACAACATCACTCATTTGTGACAGTCGCATAGCGGCATCATAGTTAGCTAGCAAACAGCGTTTCACTAAGACTACCTCTCAAACAGTCATTAACTTTCCTCTTCCACATGTATGGGCAATAAAAGTCTCCTGGCAATAGCAGATTGCTTTTGCATTTTTGCTTGTGTTTTTCAAATTCTTAAAGTATTTTGGACATGCAGTTCATTCAAAACGTCTTAGCCACCATATTAAACAGATGTGACACAAGTCACTGTAAAACAAGGTGAAAACACATCCAATGAGGACGTTGTAAAGATTTTACAACTGTTCAGCTGACACAAAAACTTGCGGCTCTGCTTTATCATTTTATGCACAATGTGGAAATTATTATGGGAAAAAAATTTACAGGTTGAATGTTAACTTCCCAAGTAGTTTCCAGAAAAAACAAACAAACAAACAAACAAATAAAAAACATCATTTAGATTTTATGGCCTGTAATTGATGACTCTTATCAGTTTCATTTCAGCCACAGCAGGTAGCTGTTCCAGCCAAAAGGGTCTTAAAACCCACTCTACCTGCCCAGCACCAACAGAGCCAGGTAGTTTCCTGAGGAGAAGGTGCAGAGCAAAGAGAAAGAGCTAAAAGGAGAGTGAATATTGGACTTCCATTCATCTGGTGGCCAGAAACACACAATTCCAAATGAATGCAAATTAATGAAAGTTGCTCCAGGTCTGCTGGTGTAAATACTCCAATGTTTGCCAATTCATTATCAACTTCATAAGGTATATGTAGGCTAAGTGTTGTATGTACAGGTCGATGTACTGCTCCCAGGTGGCCATAACTATCAGTTGATGCATGTTTGAGTGAGATCACCAAGTCATGCTGTTTAGCAAGGGCTCTTCTCTTCACTTCTCACTGTGATCTTGATCTTCCTCTCCTGCTGGACATCTGTGAGGGGAAAAAAGGAGATTGTTCCAGACAGTGAGGGAAAACAAGCAGCCAGCAAAAGTAAAATTTTTATGATGACAACTTTTGCACAGGTTTACATAGAATTACAACGAAGAAAGTAAATGGGCAATAATTAAGACCACATCAGTTGAGCAGAAGTCAAAGTTGAAATGAAATAATTTTACCCTTCAAAGTTCATCTCACACAGGATTTTGGCTGAGCAGTTCTCAGATGGTTTAAACCATCTAAAATAATAATTTCAAATTTGGGGAAATGCGCCTTTTTTACTTTCTTGACCATTGTTAGATGACATGAATAATACCAGTCTCTTTACACTAAGTATAAATGCTGTATTTATGTCAAGGGCTAAGGTTTCATGTCAGCACTGGGGTGACATATTAAGTAGGGGGGTTCTGGGGGTCCTTCATTCTGTTTTTTTTTTTGCACCGATTTATGGTGAAACTGTCTTTACGTAAAGGAGAACACAGAATTCAGGCATGAGGTGACAATACAAAATATAAAATTATTTTGAAATATAATGCAGTAAGCTTCTCGGGCATTCTGTGTTACTGTTATTTAGTACATTTATTACTTTCATTCTTTGTCACTTTTCCAGCACTCATGTTGGCATGATTTACTCTCTTCACTCTTTTGAGTCTTTTGGTTGGGGAAGTAATATGCATGCGGCACCTATTCACATCAATGACCCACTGATTCAAATGAATTCATTTATAAACCCCTGGACTTATAGCTCATATGTGTTGCAGCAAGATTTCTGCTCACATTCAAAACTTTTTGCACATTCAAAACCTGTCCAACATATCCATGTTCTCTGAGAGGTCAAGAATACAGTTGTAATATTTTGAGAGAAAGTTGTAATATGACAAGAATACATTTGTAATCTAATGAGAATAAAGCCATTGTATTTCCTCGAGTCCTATAGTCTACTGTAAATTACGTTATTTCTTTGCTGATGATTCCTTAACTTTCCATTTTGACAGTTTTCAACTAGCCTATATAATATGACTTTTGGTTTTGAAGTCCTTCCCCAAAGTTTTCAGTGGCACCATCTGCACCCCTATGAAACATTTCAGGGGGCATCAGTGGTGATGGGACTCATATTAGCAAATAAGATCTGTTAACTGATTGTGTACCATTGACTAGACGTTGACAGACAATAGTGATTACATTTATTATTTAAAAAAAAAAAATCAAAATTAGCATTATAGACAATTCACTACTCTGTTGTGGGATGTGTCTCTACCGTCCCAACTAAATCCTATGTATTTGGTTCATGTTCTTTGGGTTGAATGGTAGAGATGTGACTTGTGAGCGTTTACATCATTATGATGGTTGTATGATCAGAGTTGGTTGTGTGGATTAAAATACTGTGCATTCACAATAAAACACCTGATCAATTAAATTTGAGTTTAATTACACTGAAGGACAGAATTTGGCTGATGTGTGGCTTCTATGCATGGTTCTAGGGCACCTCTGTGGATGATATTTGAAGGATGTTGAACTATCCCTTAAATATTGTAAGTGTTTCCACAGAACCAGAAATTAAATTAATATGGACCACAAGTGTGTTAAACTTTGGTTGATGAAGCTTTAAAAATGTGATTGGACTTGAAGACCACACCCAAGGGGGGAAAAAGGAAGGAAGAAGTAAATAAAGACACACAAGGACTTGAAAAGTGAACTTATGCCTACTGTCTGTGTCTGAGTCTCTGTCGGTTTCTGTCTCCACTGATGCCCGCTTCCTCTTGTGGCCCTGGTTGCTTTCTTGTCCTGACGCACTGTCCTCATTGTCCTGGTCATCTGAGCTGCCTCCTGGCTCAACTGCTGTTGACGTCGACTGTGATGAGGCAGATCAAGCACAAAGGTTCACAAAAGAAAGACGCCTTTATCTCAAGTAAAATCAAATTAGAGACAATATTTTCATGTGGACATTTTGATAGTAAAAAAATAGCCTCAACTGTGTCGGCTTTGTTGACTTAATTGACCTTACTTTGGCATTTGATGATAAAGATTCTTGCATAGCCGGATTCAGAGTCTCCAACACCACTACTGCTACAGAAACACGACACCATGAGTATTATTCATCTAAGCACAGTAAATATATGGATGAACACACAGAGACCCATTTGAATCTAAGCGCTTCACCTGGACGTAATGATATGGTGAGGACAGGCACTTTCTTCCCATTGCTTTGGTCCGTCTTTTCATTCACCTCCTCTTCCTGCTCCTGCTCATTCATTACCTGCTGTAACGAGACCATCATACCCTGAGTCTTGTTTGTCCCCTCTTAAGCATCACCCCAATGTCTTTAGATCTTACTGCTAAGTAAAAGTACCTTGTGGTTATGGTCACTGGCAGACTCTTCCTCTTGTTTGACTGGTGGGGTAGAAGATGGAGGGACGACAGGAGAGGTGATGATACTGGTATGTATGCAGATGGATTTGTCTTCTCATCCTTGTCAGGGCTCCTCTGTGCATTCTCTCCATGTTGTAATGCAAGGGGTGAATCATTTCTTGGCGTTTGGCTGGATTTGGATTTTCCTCGATCCGATAGATCCAGCGGCCCCTCACACACCTCTTTAAGCCCTTCTCCTGAGACCCTCTCAGTCTTGGGTGGTGGGATTTCCTTTTTCTCCTGAGGCTTAATTTGACTCTCCACCTCTGACAGATCTCTCAACCTAAACACCACTGTTGGCTCCTTGGCAGGGGGCTGAGGGGGGCTCTGCTTGTGCCAGGGAGAACCAAAAACCTGCCTTCTGGAGATGGCATGTTGGCTAGATGGGATTAGGTTGGGAAAGCGCAGCATGTTTGCTTTGGGAGAACGTTGCACTACCAGGCCTGTCCCTGAAGCAGCCGCAGACACCCAGTCAGAGGACTCAGATAAGGGCCAGGGAAGAGTAACATGGCTCGGGACTGGTTGAGGACGGCAAGGGACAGGAGCATGGAGCACATGTCTGCTGGGGTTCACTTCTCCACTGGTTGAGGAAGAGGAGTTTCTGAGAAGGAGAGTTTGAGGAGGGATGGTGGATCGCTGGTCCAGTCCTTCAATGCTCTGAGCTCTAATTCATGAGAAACAAATCAGGCAGATAGGGAGAGGTTAAAATATCCATGCAGGTTACTGGGCCATGTGTTGGCAGTACTTAGTAACAGTAATACAATTACTTTTTTCTGTAACAAATAATTTAAGGGAATACTTCCTAATGTTAGTTTTAGAGGTACTGAGCAACAACCCAAGTTGTCAAATGCTATGGCTTTGTCACATGGACGTCAGCACCAGACAAGGATGCACAGAGGCATCCTTCACTACTGTATGATACACACAGAGTGGCGGCAGTTTATTACGCTGCCGCCAACTACCAGAATATAAAGAGTGAGATATTCCGTATCGGGTGGGTGGAAGAGGTGGTGGATGGGTCTGACAATCTTCAGATTTTTACCCAGGAGCATTTTGTTTCCCATATGAATTCTATTTTTTTCTACACCAACCACATGCTTTTTGTTGCCTAAACCTAACCTAGGACTTTTGTTGCCTTAACCTAAGGAGGTAAACCTAAAAAGTAAAAAAAAAAAGAAAAAAAAAAAAAAGAATGTATGCATCTAACAAGCAGAAACTGTACATTTACTGTGAAAATCAAAGTGCCTTTTATAAGCGTAAATTGGCACAGCCTCCCTGAATGTCCAAAACAGATGCAGGAGGGTATCTGGTGTGTCATATTTCGATGTGTAGGTCTGCCGACAAAGTGGCAGTGTTTGACGAAATAGAATGAGAATATGTTGGTCTCACCTCCTCTCTCCAGCACGGGTAACACTATGTTCTGTCTTCCAGGCCAGAGGCTTGTATGACTCCTGTGTAAGTGAAGAAGGGCAGAAAAGCAAATGAAATGATCACACTATCCATTATCACATACAATAAATTATTAGTTTGACAATCTGAAAATAAACAGACGCTCTCTTTCTGAATGAGAAGACTGATACCACTCTTATCTGTGTACTCTAAGTTTAGTTTATCATTAAGACCTGAAACAGGAAACAAAGCTAGCCTGGTTATTTCTGAATGAACTTTTATTGTCTTTACACTTCTTTAAACTAAACGAAAATGAGATATTACTTGTTCATTGGTGAGTTTTAGAAGTGCCAGTAAGTCGATGGTTGTTGTAGAGAGACAGGCTAGCTGTTTCCCAGGTTTCCATTCTTTATGGTAAGCTAAGCTAACTCTCTCCTGGCTTCAGCTTTATAGCTAATAAAATGGTATAGAGATGCAAAGTTACCCTGAGTCCTAAAACCCAGAAATGAATTAGCACTTCCGGTACTTTTGTCTTAAAGTCAGTAGTTTTTTTAATGTGTTTTTGGTTAACACAAGCTTAAGAGACTTTCATCATGTTTTGCTTTGCTTCTGGTAACTGCATTTAGGCTTTAAAAATTATGAAAGAGGTGTGCAAAAATGTCTAAGTATCATAATGCCACAGAGCTGATTTTCTGAAATAATCCAAAATCCAATGGAAAAGTCCCATAGGCTATTTAAAGAAGGAACCTGGGCGATGCCAGTTACCGAAACACGTAATCCTTGGAGATCTCTATTTCAGGAAAACCATGTATGGTGGTTAATCATTTTTTGACCCTGTTTAAATTGTGCCTTTAGTTACACATGGCCTATGATGTTTGCTGATTTAAAGAATAATTTTGCAAGTCAAGAATGTTGCAGTTTGTTCTAAAATTGTAAAAGCACAAGACTGTGAAAATATATAATTAGGGAGACTACACAAGTTGTGTTACTGATGTCACAGCTTTTTCTCTTGCTGAAGCATGTGTTTCATATCAGAATTCTCACAAGAGCAGCAAGTCTTGGTCATTTTTTTGCGTCCTGGCTGAGAAAAGGTCAAGAGATGCTGGATAAACATATCAGTTAAGATAATGTTACATTTGTGCTATGAATATAGCTATGTTACTGGGCTGGCAAGCTTGCTGGTGTTGGTGAGGTATATTATGCGAGGCGAGAGATGTAGTTCACACAAAACTGAATGGTACTACAACAACTGACTTGTTGACTTGCAAGATTATCTTTAAAATTAACAAACAAATTCATGGCACAAATCAAACAGGATCAACAAAACATTTTACTTTTGCCGTTGGCTACTGTACATACAGTATTTTTTTAAAAACAGGGTCCTGTGGGGTACACTGCAGGGGAAGGGACTTTGCCCTTTCTATTAGAGTGGTGTTGATGGTATTATGTAATTCTCAGAGACAAAACAAATATTAGAATTTTCCAGAATGATCAATTTCCTTGACATGCTGCAGGAAAAACTCTTAAAAAAATTTAGTAGTTATGCTTCTGAGAGTGAGCTGATTTAGAAACTTACAAAGTGGCTCCGGTTCATCACTCTCAGTTGTCTGTGTTCAGTGTCTGTTTGATCAGAAACACAAACATGAACTTATGTCAAAAACGAGAGCATGACAATCAACACACAAACAAGCAAAAACGTTTCCTCCTCCTGACTTGGCTTCATCCTCACCTTCGGGTCTTGGCTCTGCCTCAGTTTTTACTGCAACATTGCCATCTGCTGGATGGTTAGCGGCCCTGCTGGTTGTTGAAGTGATGAGGGCCACAGGTCCAGAGGGGGGTGAAAGGTCAGGGGAGCTGTTTGCTTTGACCTCTGCGATGCTGTTGCTATTGGAGGAGAGGTCACTGTGACCTCTGCTACACACACACACACACACACATGCACACAGACACAGAAATTGCTTTCAGGCAGATTGGTCATACATGCAAAACGTTTTGATATATGTAATATCAAACTATTTGCCATACAAACAAAAAACAAATAGTGGTCACATGTTTGCTGCACTGGCTACAGCTGTTGAGAAATACTAAATGTAACAACAGAAATGACAATGAAAATTGAGAATAACTTATTTGAAGCCTCTTCTAGATCAACTAAAGAGGCTTCATCTTAAAACCTTATAATCAAACACCATATACTCACTCAATTGCTGCTCTTAAATTTCTGAGTTCATCTCTAAGTTTCTTGTTTTCCTTTTTCAGGTTGTTCATCTCTCCAGCTACAACAAAGACCACAAGACATGATCAGAACACTGAACACCAAAGTTATAAGGGACTCTATGCGAAATTCATAATGTATGAGTTTTCTGCACATGGCTCTCAACATGTACCCTTTTTTGACAGTCTTGGGCTGGCTTGACTTGGCTTGGTTTTCAGCCCAGGATGGCAGGAATTTGCATTTCCAATACAACAGGGCCACCTTCTTAAAGGTGTGTCTTTAACTGATGATGCTTGTCCCGAGTGATGACGTTTAAAAGCAGTGGGCTGATCCACAGTTAAAGCGCCCTGTTATTTTTGCTGCTTTATGAGCTGTGTACAGAGGTGCAGTAAGAGCCTGTTGTCTGCAGCTCTTCATCTACTTCACTGTGGCTGTCTCTGCTTTTACTCTTCATCCCTGCAGTAATATTAGACCTGTCTTTATTGAAGAAAAGCTGCCAACAAAGTTAACTCGGTAATAAACACATTTCTTTGCCTATGGTTCCTTCACAATAAATGTCCCCTCTTATTTTGCTGTGTAAAAACTTTTATTGTGAAACAACAAAATAAGGAAATGTCAAGTTATCGAGCAGCAACCTCACACAGCATCTAATACGGCTGATAGTGAACATAAAACACTAAAATAAAGCAGATATATACAGTAAAATCTGGACGCAGGAGAAAAACTAAACTTAAAAACGTCCTCTTCCCGGTCTCCTGCAGACAGATAGGTGAGTTGACCCTTGCAACACACATGGCTTGTTTGAGGGGGAGAGGTGGGGGTCATAGGGAGTTGGCTGAGGGTGGTGAGACTTCACTGCTACCCACTATAGGGTGGGCTGCCAGGCTTTTGGACCTACTCCAGAAAAGGTCCATCTCTGGCGCAGCTTGGCGTGGCACGGCACATCTAAACTGCTAATGGAAATGCAGTTCGGTACAGCATGGCTTGACTCAGTGCTGCTAAAAGTGTGCCCAGTGATGCCCATGCCCATGGAGTTGGCGGCTAGCAGCTAGTGGTGCTAACTCCATAAACAACAGTGCTGCCAGAGCAAACAGTGTTAACCAGGGGGTGATCAGAGGATGAGTGCTCGAAGGCGAACAAAAGACAGGAAATGAAGGAAACTAATTTTTATTTAGTTGTGATACAGGACTGATAGGAATGGTGACACAAGAGACAAGTGATGGATGACAAATGGATGTAAGGTTGGACCACTGATGTGAAAGGCAGACATAAACAGCATACCTAGTAGGGAGATGTGCTGGAGGCTCTGCATCTGCGAGGCTTCAAATTCTTGTTGTCTTCTCTTGGCTACTTCCTGAGTTACTGTACATCTGTCACACAGCCCCGCTCTCAGCCTACACAAGCAGCAGAAAAACACAACATCATAAACACATATGAGTGATTTGAAAACACTCTATACTACTCACAACCGTAATGTTCCTCATCCTAAATTAAACACACACATTTAATGATACATTAAGGTGTGACTATGTAACTTTTGGAAGAAGAGAAAACACAGTCTTTTTTAATTTATAAACATTAAAATGCCTTGTGCTTAAAGGCGCAATGTGTAATACCTGCCTTCGTGTTCCAAACCAACAGGGGGCAGCATTTCACCCAAAGGCCAACTACTAACTAACAGCAGGGCAAGAATAGGCAAAAGTTGCCCAAGCTACTAAAACTCTGACAGCTGGTCAATTTTTTTTAATAATCTTTAAGTGTGGCAGTTCCAGCAAGACTATAGTAGCAAGAAAGCAGCCACATCAAAAATAAATATCAATGCCATTTGGAATGTTTTTCGGTACAATTTGTGTTGTCATTATTTGCACTGTCTGTGCTGCGTGTGTCTTTTGGCTTTTCGACAGATTTGGGATGTTGCACTATGTATTATCTGGCTCTGGAGATATTTTGGCTTTGACCAACGCCTGGATAGAGACGTCAGTGAAGATCACGGACTTGAATGAGTGACGAAGGATAAGCCTGCAAGCTACCTTAGCCTTACTAGCTTAGCTTAACTGTGTACCAGCCTGAGGGGACTGACCTCACCACATTACTATGTTTCATATATTTCAGACCTTGGATTGCTTGATTGTCCGATTGTCCAAAATAGAAGAGCATGTCAGTGACATAAAAAGATTGCTCAGCTGTGTTGGGAGGGATCACAGGTATCTCAAAACAAGGAAAACTATACTGGACTTGACTTGGTCCTCTCATGTTGGACTGAGGGTAGGCTGGATGCCACAGTGACTTGCTATCGCCTCTCAAAGGTACAAGTGGCATTACAAGGCAGGATAAGCTGGCTGGTTAGCAAGCTGATTTCAGTGGATGTCTCTGCAGCACAATGGATTTTTTGGGGCCAACGTCACAATGATGTCATTTTATTACCTGAAGGCAAAACATGACTTGCTGCCACAGGGCTGAAGGCTACATAGGAGTGTTAAAATGTCATCTTGTTGTCTTATTGGGTGCCAGAAGGAGTCGTGGCTCAGAACTTTTATTTTATTGCATACCAGCCACCACAGCCCGTCAACAAATTGAAGACAACTATGGTTAAATGCAATGAGAGGAAAGGGCTGGGCGAAGGCGATCATCAAAAATGCTCGCATGTGCAGCACGCACTTCATATCAGGTTAGGGGAAAAGTATTTACTGTTGTTGGGATGAATACCAGCTGAGTTATCATGTCCACCTTTCAGACATTGGGGAGGTATTAAGAGGAATATTGATTTTCTCCGTAACCCTTACTCCAAGAGTGCGGTGCTCTGGATAACTAAATGGTACATTCAAACAGTGCTCTGAAAGTATGAAAAAGGTCCAGTTTGTGCCGAATGCACCACTTGCATCATCTTCCTCCACTGGCTAAAACAAGCCAACAGAATTTGCTGACATTACTGTGTTGGCAGATTTGTCTACTTGTACTACTGTTCTACTATGTTTTAGTATTTATTTTACCATTATCTAATTTTAAGTTTATTTGCAGTGACACATTTCAAAGTTCAATACACTCAGATGTTTTGCATTTTTTTGGTCTAGTATTATCACTAGTTTATGGTAATATAAACTGTATGTATACACACTCATATGCTCACACACACAAACATGTTGTAATCCAAATACAGAACAAAAGCTTAATGTAACCTCAGTACCTGTTTTCCAGTGTCTTGATGTTCTCGGTGAGAAGTCGCTGCTGTTCTTTCATCTGCTGGTTTTTGGTGAACAGTTCCTCCATTCGCTTTGTATCACTGTGCACATGCACACACGCGCGCACACACACACACACACACACACACACACACACACACACACACGAATTACTGTCAAAATGTAATGCCAATCACATAACATGTCTGTCTCTCTACAGTCAGTGAGATACAGAATAATATGTCTCCTCTGGAACATTCATTAAAGAACAGGCAGGCAGGCAATACTTCCAAAGGCTGCTTCGCATATATTCTATTTCTATTTCCTTAGTTTTATGGTTGTTGCTGCATTTCCATATCAGCTTTCAATATTTCCCTCCTTTTTTCCATTGGCAGGTAATCAGATCATTTAGATACGTAAAAGTATCAAGAGCACAGTATAAAATTGTAACTACATTCAAAAGGAAATGATAGACAATATAGCCAACATCAAGTAGGTCATTATTACCAGAAAATTTCTGCTCCAGTTTGCGGTTCAGGTTCGGGTCATTGACAGGGGCGGACTGGCCATCTGGAGGTTCTGGAGAATCACAGAACGGCCGGTACTGCAGGACGCAGTCATCACTGTTTTCTCTTTTTTTTTTTGTCTTTTTTCTTTTTCTCCCTGATAATCTACTGTTCCACGTCCAGTCCGCTAGGTGGCAGCCTTTAAATTGGATGCCAGCCGGCCCATAGATATCTATGAGCTGGCCGGCCGCCAATCAAATTGAAGAAGAAGGAAGCGCATATGTCACGCAAATCAAGCGGCCGTGTGCAGCAGGTGCAGATGGGAGGGACCGCGTGCAAGATAACAATATGGATACTGGTAATCCAAAAAAACGGAAAGAAAAGGGTGGGGCTGAGAAGGTGAGGGAAAAAACAAAGGCGATTAGAGAGTGAAGCCTCTATGAGGTATGATAAATCACAGTGTTAAGAGGCTGTAATTATACAGTTTAACTTGAATACTCGCTGAGAAATAAACAACAGTCCAGATGTCTCTCTGCTGAACAATACAATGCAGGTGACTGCCTGAAACACAACAAGACATGGTATGAGACTCATACCATGTCTTGTTGTGTTTATTTCTCAGTGAGTATTCTACACTCTGCTCCTAACACAACATCTTGCCAACATCGGTGCTATTGCTATAATTTGGAAGGTATGGTATCGTGTTAAGATTTAAATATTTTGACACCCGTGTTTGGGGCTGATGAGTTTCCGCGCACCGGTTGTTGTGGGCTGGGCCGAGTCAAAGTCCAGGGCTGTTTTTTAGTCCCAGTCCGCCCCTGATCATTGACGAATATGTATGTTTACCAGAGGGTGGAGCAGTTTGGTACTCATAATGGCTGGCTTGGTGCGGGCTTTAAAAAACTCTGACCCTCAACCCACTAGTTTGTATGTTGAGTATTGTAAACACAAAAATGGCAAAAAACAAACTGCCGCTTTGTGTGATGCCACGACACCCCAATAACAACAAACAAACAAACAAAAAAAAAAACGGTATGACCCTGGGGGAGCTCCATAGTGACCCCACTTGATAAAAGACTCCATGTAGGATACACTGGTATTTCCTCACTCTGAGCTTCCCCAGTGTACTCCTCTCTCCTCCAGGTGTATTTAAGGGATTGGAAGATCCTTATGATGGTGGAGGGAAAACAATTTCTGGGTCACAGGAATCATAAATTAGCGTAATGAAGAAGACCCTGTGTCTGCTGTGGAAACCTTCACGTTCCTTTGATCCACCAGCTCCCAGGACCTTAAGTGGATCCCTCCCACTGACACCACCAGGTAAAAGGCCCAGCAGAGGACAAACTTCCTGCACCAGCTCAGTATTTTTCCCAGCACTCTTTGCACCCTTTTTGGAACAGCGGTTAGGCGCAGTGCCTGCAGTGATCAGTTGAGGTGGTTTGGATGCCTCCTGGCGCCTCCCGTTAGAGGTGTTCTGGGCATGTCCAACTGGTAGGAGGCCCCAGGGCAGACCTACAACACTTCTGGCCTGGGATCACCGCAGGACCCCCTAGGAGGAGCTAGAAAGTGTTGGTGGGGAGAGGGGTGTCTGGAATACTTTGCTCAGCCTGTTGCTCCAGCGACCCAGCTTCAGATAAACAGTTGAAAATGGGCCAGGGTGGATGGATGCATGACACAGCTTAGAGATTACCTACTTGACCCACAATTTGTACACATAGACAAGGACTGTTCATCTTATTAAGTAAATTAATCAGGTTGAGTCAGAGTAAAGGTCTCATGTGTTCGATTTAGTGGCATCTAGCCATCTAACCTGAAACTTACACTGTGTGCAAAGTGTGTAGAACTATGGTGGCTGATAAGAAAATGTGACTGGTCCTGTCTACAGCTACTGTAGACATAACATGGTGGACTTAGTGGAAGAGGACCCGCTCTGTATGTAGATAGAAATGACTTACACTTAGGTATCAAAAACACAGCAATTCTTATTTTCAGGTGAATATACACCTATGAAAACATAGGTATGGATATTACATAAAATTTCTGCCAATAGATGCTGCTCAATCCTGCACACTGGATTCCACTTTCTTTTACAGTATTTGAAATGGACTAAAAGACTTTGTTGTTTTAACTCCCAGTTGTATCTAGATTCCAGGTTAACACCTTTCCTTTGACAGTAGTTTGTTTACTAGTTCCAAGGAGAAACATAACAAAGATTATGTGACTCAGTAACAGTCTGAATGACTTGTTGCAACATGAGCTCTTTTCCAAGCTTAACATGACATGGCCGAACACAGGGCCCAGTGCAGCGCCAGCATGAAAGTCTGTGTGGTCCACCAAGACAAAAGCTCCCACTGCGTATAGCTAAACTTGATTAACTTGTCAGCATTGTCTAAACATGATCACGTAGAGACCTCAGTGAGGGGGAGAGTCACTCACCAGCCCTTCTTGTTGGACAGCTCTTGGATTTTCACCTGCCACCCTGGAAAAACAAAATACACCTGGTTATAATTTGTGCAAATGATATGAGATATCTCTTCTTCTACAGCAGCATCACAACTTTTCTCTTGTTTTTCACCCTTGTTGTCAATGGCTGCTTTTGTTGTGATTTACAGTCGTGACAACGTCGCAACAGCTGGTATTGTGTTCACTTTGTGAGTCTGTGTGTATGTCATTATGGCAAAATGTGATCCTGGTATCACCTATTGAAACAGAAACTACCAAATAAGTAATTTTGGTTATTTTACCAGGTGTTTTTATGTCTGTCTTTCTGTCTGTGGATAGATTTTGTCAATAATACCACAACCATGCAAGATGCAGTCATGAAACCTTACAGGTGTGTTGTTGAGATCAAAATGAAGGCTGAGTTCAAAAATGGGCATGGTCTGAGCAAGAGGGCCCCCCACTTTACACCCCTGGTGCACATTTGTTTTAAACAGCATGCACTGTATCGTGGTTGGAGTGATTCTATTGCAAGATGGTCTCCAGTTTCCACTTACCCTCCAACTCTCGCTCGTGGACCTCCCTCAGTTTGAGGAGTAGGCTGTTGAAGCACTCCATTGGGGATCTCCTTTGACCTTGAGCCTGACTGTACAACAAAAGAGACATACAAATTTTTTTCCATACTTTTAATGAATTTAATGGAATTGTATTGCATGCTTTTAAAATTCCTTTTGGATGTATGAGACTAAATATTATGACCCTTCACACACCTTAAATCCAGCAGTTTAATGAAGTATTAACACTTCAAACTGCTAATAGAGTGAAAACATTGTAAATCAGGTACAGTTATCAAGGGCTGAGGCGTTACAGCCTGAGGACTGTGTTGTGTTAAGGACGTACAGCCCTGCACACTTTGCTAACACTGCACTTTCATGAGCCGTTCCTGTTACACAAATGTGGGAGAAAATTTGGTTGTTATATTGAGGGTGATTGAAACTAGTTAGACTGGTCCTGTAAGTTCTGGGACTTAACTCTGCAGTTTGTGTTTCAAGTACATGAAACACAGCTTTTACAGTTTGTGTATATGTGTACATGTGCACCACATGGTGACAGTGTATCACTTTTTGCAAAGATTATTACATAATAAGATAATTTGTTGATTGAAAGTCTCAATGCAAACAGGTGACCTGTTTTGCCTGCAAACTGAAATCCTTACTGAAATCCACTACTTAGCTGTGTTTCACTCACTCATTCACTCATTCATTCAACAAATGAACATGATCACATATTAGCCCAAATACATGTATTGTATACTATCTAGCATGTTGATCAGTGTGGATCAGGCTCTCTCGACATGTCAGGATACGTCAGGAAAGTGGCTGTTTGGATCACCTCAGCAGAGCAAGAAAAGACCTGTCTGCCTTTATGTGCCCGCTCTGCTGTCTCTAGATCATTACTCACACACACACACACTCACACACGCAAAACACAAACTAGTAGCTTAAGTGTTTTCCTGACTTTTCCTCTACTGTCGACAGAAAGTCAAAGTTTTTACTTATGAAGTGAGGTATATCAATATCTACAAGATGAATTTGCACAAACCTAACACACATTCATGGTTCCCAGAGGATCTGGTGCTTACAAACGATTAGCATTTATGGTTTTGAGTGAAATGTTGGGACAACTAATTTTTTTTGGACTTGGTACACATATTCATGCTCCCTACAAGATGGCCTGTATTCATGGTGCCCAGAGGATGACTCCTAATGACTAAGTGATTTCTTAACGTTTTCTGTAATGTCAACAGACCGCACAACACCAAGTATATCAACATCTACGAGAAAGATTTGCACAAACCTTTGTACAGACTTTCATGGTTCCCAGAGGATGAATCCTACTACCTCTAGTGCCAACATGAAATAGACATTTATGGTTTATGGTATCCTAACATTTCATTTAGCACCATAATCAGGTCAAAATATAATTTGTCTAGCACACTGACTTATCACCAAATACCTTTAAAATGAATAACATTCGCATCAACATCAGCTGTACTTTGTGTTCTGTAGCATGCTGCTACTATTAGCATGCTAATGCAGTAAACTAAGAGGGTGAACATGGTAAACATATGTACCTGCACACACACATACACATACATATGCACACCAGCATATTATGAAGTTAAAAAGTAGTCCTGGATGCTACACACCCACAGAGAGATACAGACTGTGTAGATAACGTGGCTGTATAATCTCACGGCTGCAGCTTAATATAAGCCTTTCTCAAACACCTCCCATCCACTGGGAGGTTTGTTGTTTGATCGAAACCAAGCTTGAGTTTTGAGAGAAAGTTTTGCTGTTCAGACTTCATTCACTGCTGTCACACAATATCTGCTGATGCTGTTCAAAACAAAAAATGATGCAGTCAGGGTCTAAAAAATGTCATTGAAGGCTATTGTCTGAGCTGCTTTGCTTTCAAAACACCCATTGCTTCTCATTGTCAGCTTGTGTGATTAATAATGTGACTGGAATAACTGCCAGTGGAGAGCGACGCTGAGTGAACTTGTCACTCATTTATTTTAGCTGACAACCACAGAAAAATGTGTACTGAGAGAATATAGCTTTTATGCAAATAACGATAAATGAGGAACGACAGTCTGTTACACTTGTGTATGAGCTCCACCCTACACACACACACACACACACACACACAAACACACACACGCATGCGTGCACTCTCTCTCTCTCTCTCTCTCTCTCTCTCTCTCTCTCACACACACACACACACACACACACACACACACACACACACACACGCTTATAATGACATATCTTGCCTCTAATGCCCTCACTATGACCCCCGACCATATGTAAAACTGCACATTGTGTCTGCTTAATTAATTTTTTTATCTTATCATTGACAAGGAGCTTTATATTTATTTATTTAGACGTCATTCTATTTATATTTGAATACATTTTAAAACCACATGGTGTGAAGAAAGTGTGGTAAACTGACCTCAAGATACCAACACCAACCCACACACATACACTCTATAGTGACCACGAAAGGCCTGATAAGGCCATGATCATTTCCTGTATGTCTGCTCAGTTCATACCCTGACTCCCAGCTGCACATACCTGTGCCTACTCTACCCACCTGTTAGCCAATCTATTCTGGCCCTCGGGCAACAGCTCAGAGCTTAATCAAAGGTAACTCACCTCATACAGCAGAGGACTCCTTCAGTTGTTCCCTTGTTCAGAATTCAGAGATGGACGGAGTGATACAGAGGCAGAAGGAGTGAACGCATGATAATGAAGAGAAAGAAAGGAGAATAAGGCTAGGGAGAACGCCCCACACCCTCCCCTCTCTCATCTCTCCACCCCAGAAAACCGGTCGGAGCTGTCGTCCCCTTAAGGAACACAAACAGTGACGCCTGGGCAAGTTCTCCCTTGATATTCCTGTTCTGCTGAAATCCCACATAACCGGCTAAACCGGCCCCATAAAGCCCTGTGGTGATAGAGGGACAAAACCGATTGGGAAACACAAACGCTGAATGTAGAAGCCTGCAATGGCACATTTAAATCACAAGTTAGGGAGACATGGTGATAAAATGATGATTAGATAATTCATATTTATAAATTAACTGAAAACAATGGCATGATGCATGACCCTCAGAGTGTGGAAATGTAATAAACAGTACAAAGGACCTACTGTATCCCAAACTTTAACAACGCCACTAGAGAAATGTACGGATGCTCGACCCAGAGGTTGTGATCAAACAATCATTATAGACTATTGCTTTAATTTGCAATAAAATATCATATCTTGAATTCTGTTTTTGTACATAGGCTATAGCACATACAGTACAGTACATATAAATGGCCGTGTGTGTGTGTGTCTGTGTGTGTGTGTATGAAATGGACCATAACGCAGGGTGCGGCGTACCCGATGACAGTGGCACTGGTATGTAAATTCGATGAAAAAGACCAGACAATAGCGATGGCACGTGTGTTGTCTCTGAAACCAGACATGATGCATGCTTAATGTGAAAAACGCCATTTCCTGATTCCTGAACCAGATTCCTTATAACCGGCCTGACGGGGCTGACGCATCATCATCATCAGCTTAATCGTCATCCTCTTTCTCCTCCTTCAAACTGCCACTCCCTGCTGTCACAAGCTAATATCTACACCAATGAATACAATAGGTGCCTTTATAGACATAAACCATAATAATAGATCTACAATGTGGAGACATTGTATGGACATAAGAAGAAGCCGGCAAACTTCCAGGTGCGGTCACACAGATGGGACCTGGGTCACATGACTTCCTCTCCACCTGAGGACCCGGAAAGTGAACAAACTACACAAACATGCGTCGCTCAAGCACACCAGTCACACAGAGGAAGGAGGTAAGAGGTAAGGCTGAATCTGAACCTTGGAGGTCCAGATCAGACTAGACCAGATCAGATCCAGATCCAAGAATTCTGGAGGGAAGCCAGACGGAGAGAGGTCCCAGGCCAGCAGATGGTACTGAAAAGAGAGAACAAAGAAAGTGAAAACACAGAGAGAGAAAGAGATATGGACTTACAGCATGGACACGTGTGCCTGTGGTTGTTGGATGATAAACAAACAGAGGATTAGAGAGATGTAGTGTTAACAATATTCTTGTCAACAGGAAGACATCTACTTTAATTACTACGGCTTAATAGATACACTGAGACCATGGATTGATTACTGAATTGGACATACCGGACACCAGGGCCTTATGCCCAAACTCCTGTCTGAACTGGCAACATGTAATGTCCAGTATGAATGACAAGACTACCACAAAGAAAAGCAACACAACCACAGAGACACAACACAACCACAAAGACACGCAAAACAACCACAAAGAGATGCAAAATGACTACTACGAGATACTAAATTACCTAAAAGACATGCAAAACAGCTACAAAGAGACAACCAAAAACTGCAAAAGCATGCAAAAGAACCATAAATAGACAAAAACAACCAGAAACAGATGCAAAATGATTACTAATACAAGGTAAATTACCACAAAGACACAAAATGACTAGAAAGAAACAGTAAATGGCCACAGACACGCAAAATGATGATTAAGAGATACACAATAACTGTAAAGGTCCGCAAAAAAACAAACAATAGACACAAAACAACCACAAAGAGATGCATGAGGCCTACTAAGACACAGTAAATGACCAGTAGCAGAAACAAAGTGACTACAAAGGGACAACAAACAACTACAAAGACACACAAAAAACTGCAAAGGCATGCAAATGAACCACAAACAAAACCAAAAAATTATACAAATTGACTTCAAAGAGACACAAAATTACCAGACACAAAATGACTAAAAAAGATGTAACACGACCACAAACCCACTCAAAATAACGACAACTAAGAGAAACAAAAATGCAGATGCCTGCAAAAGAACCAACAATAGACAAAAAACAACCACAGAGAGCAAAATGACTACAAAGAGAGACAAAATGACCAGGAACAGGCACAAAAATAATTGCAAAGGCCTGCAAAAAAACACATGTAGACACAAAACAAATACAAAAAAATGCAAAAAGACTACAAAGAGACAAAAAAATATGTGGAAACAGACACAAAATGAAGAAGAGACGCAAAATGACCACAAAGAGACAGGAATTAGCCATAAAGATGTGCAACATGATTAAAGAGACAGAATAAAAGCTAACCACACATCGACGCAAAGTAACCGCAAAGAGATGCAAAATGAGCATACTGAGACACAGAATGACCAGAAACAAACACAAAATAACTAAAAAGAGAAACAAAATGACCACAATGAAGTGCCAAGTAACTACAAGGAGACACAAAATGACCACAAAGGCATGCATAACAACCACAAGGAGACACAAAATGAACATAAAGGGGTGCTAAATGTCTATAAGGAGACAAAAAAATGCCCCCCAAGATGCAAATAACAACAATAAAGAGAAGCAAAATGACCAAAAAGAGACATGAGATGACTACAAAAGGAACTTAACGACCATGAAGAGATGGAAAATGACTTCAAAGACACACATAAAGACTACAGAGAGAATAAAAATGTCCACAAAGAGGCACAAAACGACTACACTGAGACCCTGCAACCTGCTGACTTCTTTCTAACAATGGGGGCAGACAGGAGCCTCATAATCAAAATTCTAAGAGCAGGCAGCAGGAGGAGGTCAGACAGGTATGAAGGCACATGACATTTATAATTTTATAAGTCATCTAGGGTACTTCAAAGTCTGATCTAATCTAAGTAGGTAACCAATGACAGAAAGCTAAGACTGATGTATTATGGTCTAGTTTCAAGTTTTAGTCAACATTCTTGCTGTAACATTCTGAACTTCTTTCACTGATGCTAATAAAGTTGGCTTGAATTGAATGCCTCATATGATAGTGTACTGTTTATTTTTCTCCACAAGAGGGCCCAGTCGAACCTTGAAGTAGAGGAAGGATCATCATGGGTCTGGTGAAAGCAGAATATTTTTTAGACCTTTCAGGTCTAAAACTGCTGAAACAGTTTGGGTGGTTTGGGAAGTTGAGTTGGTAATGAGCGGAGTGTGTACAGAGTGATCCAGGGGTGAAAGGTCAAGCCTCTTCTGTCCAGACTCCTCACTTCCTAGCTTGCCTCTCAGAGGTCAACCGGACACATTCATGTCTGAGAGAATAATGAGATTTTGCCCAATATCTATGATATTACAGGAAAAAGTGCAGCACCTTGCAGTTGACTGTGATACTGCTTGTGCACAGTTTAGCTTCCAAGTAAATAGAAAGCTCAGTGTTTATTTTTCATCCAGTTTTTGGTTGTGCAGTCATAAACTGATTGGGGGAAGTGCAGTTCAGTTCAGTTTAGCTGGTCCTCTGTTTAACACAGCCAATCCAAGAGGAACATGAGTAATACGAACAAACAGAAAGCTACAACTACACAATCCTATCAGAATATGTGTGTATTTTACAGGGTGAGTCTGTCTCAAGGGCTTTTGCGTACAATAACACAGACCATAGCTAAGTCTGTGAGTGTATGAATATGGGTGTGAAAGTGTGTAAGTGTGTTTGCCTGTCTGGGTTGATGCAAAAGTTAAATCAGTTCATGAAATAACTGGGTTTTTACTTTTACTGATAGATGTAACAATATATAAGTGAAACATTTCAGATATGAGCTTTTTTTTGGCTTGAAACAAGTAAATATGGCTTTCAGTGCAGTAAGTGGTTTTCAGATTTAAAAAAAAAAATCAGGATGTCCACATGCCAAAAGTGTTACAACAAGATACAGTTACTTTAAATAAGATTACTGCTATTTTTGGTTCTAGATAACAAAACTTAACACAGACAACACTTATATAAAGCCTTGTCTGAACAGGTTTTACTACAATCTTTAATTTGGAAGACATGTATACTAACCATTGAACTACAATGCTATGTGCTGGTGCTGTGGTTCTGGCTAGGGCAATTTCATTCAGTGGATCCACCACTAATATCTCGTCATCTACTGGATTGCCATGAAGTTTTGCATAGACAAACATGCTCCCCAGATGATGTTTCCGAATGACTTTAGTTATCAACTGGCCCTTAGCGCCACCATGAGGTTGACCTTTTTCCATGAAGTTGACCTTTGTGGTTTTGAGTGAAATGTGTCACCAGCTTTACACTGGATTGATACAGATGCTCATGGTCTCCAGAGGATGATGATTTTGGTGGCACACTGACTTTTCCTCTAACTCCATCAGCAGGTCAGAGATTTATAACCTGCACTGCAGCCAGCTGCAGCTGCACTTTGGGGGAGCTGTCATGTTTCCACTAGCAAAAAAAATAGGCTTAAAACCACTAAAAAAGGCAAATAAATAATACGTAAATAGATAAATACATATAATATCCAACCCTATTAAGGGTCTTTTAACACAGCCAAATGCAGACCAAATGTTACATTTAGCTTTCAGTTAGCTTTTAGAGCCAGCCTCAAGTGGCTGTTCAAAGAACTGCTGTTTTGGCATGTCTGCGTTGGCTTCAGGTTGCTGCTTGGTCGCTACAGTTTATTCCATAAAAATGTCACCAAGACATGCTGCTGGTATGTTTACTTGCACATGTCTCCAACAGCACGTGAACAATTTCCAAGTTGCCTTTGGTCCACCAAGCACTTTGACAGCTCACTTTTTGGGTCAACGCAGGGTGCTGTAAGTTACGACACTAGTGAGCTGCAGGAATTTGAACCCGTCCTTAACTTGTTATGATCTTCATCCAGCCTCTCTCACTTGTTCTTTCTCCCCCCACCCTCCCTCTCCTCCTCTCCTTCCCTGCACCTCTTATTTATGATCATTACCTTGACCTGCACCAACCATCACTAAAACACTCACAGGCTTGTAAATCACTGAGTCTCTCTCTCTCTCTCTCCGTTACATAAACAGCATTAACAAATCTTTTGAGGAGGCGATGGGCCTGAGGGGCAATAATCAGACAGACATTGTCACAGTTTCTCTGGGAATATTAAGAAAACATTTTTGATATTTTGCTCGGTTTCTCTATTTCAATATATAAACTCAGTTAATCTATTTCCCATCCAAGAGAAAGGGGACTATGAAAACAAAGCTTTAATTATCTGCATTTTTCAGGGGAAACATTCCCAAAGGGAGAATGTGTCTCAGTAAAATCTTCAGTTAGTGCATTGACTCTGGGCCCCGGCACAAAATTCTAGCTTGTTCTTACTCGGTGTGCCTGTGTTTAAATCACAGTTAAGCTTGTCCAGACTCACATGCAGGGCAAAAGCTGTAGGAGGTTCAGTGTGTTGCTCAATGGCACTCCGGTTTTATACACTTGAATAACTTCTATTAAAAAAATAAACAGTTTTGCCACCAGACCAGGCGTCTAAATAAGGCAGGCATTTATTGGTCAAAATGTGTAGCCACACAGGGCTAGTAAGAGGGACTAGGCATTTAACGTAATTGAAGTTTTACCATATTTTAAGAAACTGGTCAAAATCAAAAACATTTTGAGTAAGATGGAATTAAAACAAATTAGAATATTCTAAATAAACCGCTAAACATCTAAACAACTTTTGGATAAATATTAAGTTGGTTCAGCATTTATTTAACTTTCTCGAGGTCAAACCAAATCAAGATGGTTGTACTAAACTTATTGGACTCATACATTTCACTTGATAGAGCCAGAGTTGGAACTACTTAAAGAAATGCATGCAAATTGTTACCTTATTTTTTATGTTTAACTAGTGAATTATCTTTTAGAGTGTAACTTGCATTTTGTTGCAGCTCTGTGAAAACCATGCATCTCTAAAGTTTGAACTTTTCATGAAATGGGAAAAACAGCCCTGATTCAAGTTCTGTTACAATTCACTTTTGAATCCATTGGCATATAAACAGTTAATTTAGGGCTTATGTATGTGTATATTTTTGCCTTCATTAGCATAACACAGGGAGGCAAGAAATGCAGAGAGGTGTTAGAGGGTTATGTATTATGCATCTTAATCTCTCAGCTATTGGGGCACCCTAATTTGTTTGTTTAGTTTTAGAAGTAAGATAATTTTCTCAATTTATAACGGAGGAGTTCAGAATCAGAATCAGAAATACAAATTATTTCCCCTTGGGAACCAATAAAGTATTTCTGATTCTGATTTTGAGGTAATCCTTCAATTTATCTGAAAATTTCAAAATATATCAAATTCTGAGATAACTGGTTTTTCACTGGACAGAGATGACAGATACATGTAAAATTAAATTGAATTGATACATTTTAATAGCCACAAATACCTTTAAATTAGGTACAAATTCAATTTCAAAATTCAATTCTATAAGGTTCCAAAGTTATATGCAAGAAATGCACAAGGAAGGTGTCTATGCATATCTAAACAATAGTTTTACACACACACACACACACACACACACACACACACACACACACACACACACACACACACACACACACACACACACACACACTGCAGATAAGACATCAAAGCAGCAGGCAGATTTACAAGACACTGCAGAGGGCCTTTAAAAAATACTGCTGCATAAATGTTTATGCAGCTCTCTCCATGTCAGGCACTAGGGGGAGGAGAGCATAGCAGAGCAGCGCGAGACCAGACACTTCGGAAATTAATGGCTGCCTATGAATCTGACGAAGCGTTTGCATTTCTGTGAGGGAGGCATTGTAATAGCTGTAAATGGTTGACGGCGTAAATCTGTCCTGCTTAGTGAGGCCCGGCGACTTTGACAGGTGCACTCTGGAGATCTCTAACTGTGAATAGTGAGGCGGTGGTGAGTGGACAAGTGTGGTGCACAGGGCTTGTGTCAGCCATACTGTTAAAAGATATGCACTGGTCCTATTAGATGCACAGCAAGGCAGGTGGCTTTTGCATGAGCGTCCATCAAATAGCTTATATGATTACACAGTGGCTCTTAAGAGGCTTTGCTCCTGTTATATTGTACTATATATACTGTCTTGGTATAAATACTGACACCTGTGCATTTAGTCTATTACCGCATAAGTACAGTTAACACCACAGCCCACAAATCAACTAAATATGTTATTCTTGAATATAAATGACCGGCCATCCCAGCACCAACATGCGCCAGCTCCATCCCTCGCTGACCTCATCAAATAAGGGTACGAAGAGTTACTATGCCAACCAGTCAGCCAGTTTTCTTGCTGATTTCCAGATAAGGTTGTGTGCGTGTATGTGTCAGTGTGTGCACCTGCAAATACTTGCAGTATTGAAACCTCACCGCACTCATACTTCCCACCCTGTGTGTGCCCTTGTGGTGCATGTATCTGAGCAGGTGTGCACGTGTCACTAAACCTCGGTCATTGGACTCAGACATGGCATGGGCGTGGGAGTCTACAGCAGATCTTTGATGAGAGGGTGGAGCATTGGTGCTGTGTGGCTACTTCAGAATGTCTGCTGGACCTATGCCCATGTTTAGATACACACTGTAGGGTAGCCCAGGACACACACACACACACACACACACACACACACACACACACACACACACACACACATGCAAGTGCACCCTAAAAAACAAAGGTGCAACATTTCACTTTTGAACAGTGAATAGGAACTATTAATAATACAGGTGCAGTGATAACATGACTTTAGTTTCAGTTTGATTCCCTCCTTGCACTTTTTTGTCCCTTTCAGTCTTCATTGACCCTCACTCCCAGGGCTTCAAACACAACAGCTGGCAGCCGTATCAGATTCAGACGTACAAAAAATCCACCTACTTTTCAACTAATTCCCATGTAAACCCATCTGCAGCAACGACGTAGTGTAAAGAAAGAGAAAGTCCAAGTAAGGTGGGAGGGAGGAGTGGTGGATGGGTCAAACAGACACATAACTTTCATCCAGGAGACCAGTGTTTGTGTCTTATGTGAGGCATTGAGTTTTTTTAAAATTACATTACATAGTTAACATCACATGACATATGTAACGTGTCACACTTATTGACACTTCTGTAAGTTAGTTATATAATAAATGTACCTATCTTAACCCAAACCATGATCCTTTTTCTAACCCTGAGTGAATCGTTTTGCTAACCGGAAGTAGTTTAAATGATGAGACCTACATTTCCTGTCAGTTTACTCTGACAGAACACTATGCATGTGACAAATGGAAATTGACACACCGTCCTAGAGCATCCAAAACTGATGCTAGAGGAGTAAGTGGAGTGTCATGGTGTGAAGCGTAGGACCATTGACCAAGCTGCTGTATGTAATAAGCTGGGAGTTGACACTGACCGATTATCACCTCATAATGTTCTTTTGGCTAATGTGTTAGCAAACATCCAGCAGACATGGATCAACATTATCACTCATCTGAAGTCATCTTTCTGTCATATGAATAGAAGTCAAATAATCAGTCTTTTAGCTTGATTTTTAGCTCCGTGTGCCCTTTTTTCACACTCGTGCTGGCTTGGCTTGGTGTGGTTTGACTCAGCATGTCAACCCAGCGTGGTGGGCTACCCGCTTGAAGGTGTGCCTTTAACTGATGACAGCTTGAGCAGTTATGTTTAAATCAGTGGCCTGAGCGATGGCAAAAGTCCTTCATTTTGTTGCAAGTGTTTATACATCACACAACATGGCTTGTTAAGAAGGTTGCCTGTTGGAGGTGAGCTATTGCTGTCAACACTGCCAGTCGAAGACAGAATAGCAAACAATCAACATAAATGGGTGATTGATAAAGATTTTCAAAGATCCAAATTTTCTTTGCAACAACAATAGGAATATATGCCAGATGAGGTTTGGATGACTTTTGTCAGGTGGTGAGAAGGAAGAGAGTGTTCGTTTTGCTTTGTATTTTCTGTGTATGTGCAACTGCAAGCAACTGTTTGCTATCAAGCTGGTCATAAAAATATCATCACCACACAGGCCTATATCAAAACCCTTGTGCTGTGACTCTGTGTTGGGAGTAACTGCAGCTTTATGAAAACCACATTCTATCAGCAGGATAGGAGGCACCTTACAATTGTAAAATTCAAGTTGGAGGAACAGCTTGGTTCTACTCCATTTGAGGAAAAGTTACAACCTTCTTGCAATGTAATTACTTAACTGAACAAAATACAAATGTCACAAACCACTGCAGTCCTGTTGTACTGTATGCTGAGCTGTAAAAAGCACTGATGTAGGTGTATGTATTATTGTGACTGAGAATAATATCATGTCTCTCTATAGTTGAGCCAGAGAGCATCAGGAGCTGGCAGCACGGTACAGGCCACCCAGAGCGATGAATAAACTCGGGACGTCAAACAAGCAGAGAGGTAGGATAAATATTTCAAACCCCAGCAAGACAGAAGAGAGGAGAGAGCGAACAGGCTGAGGTGAGAAGGACAATGTGCGATAATATGAAGAAGAATAAAATTAAAAAAGGGGGAGAAAGTGCCAGTGACTGAGCTTGTGTGTGGTGAATATCTACCTGTGTGTACACAGGTGTGTGTTTGTTTGTGTGTGAGTGTGTGAGTGTGTGTAATTATAGGTCTGCCTCCATGGTTTTATGGTACTAAACCACAGATCTTGACTTGCCGTTCAATATAAAGGTGTGTGTGTGTGTGTGTGTGTGTGTGTGTGTGTGTGTGCTTGTGTGTGAGTTTTTTTTTTCTTTTTATCAGATGTGGCTATCAAGTCAGTGTATACAGCAACAATACAGGAAAGAACCAAAGACTTTGAGGAGTTTCCAAGGTCTCTCCTTGTGAGTCCTCTATTGAACACACGCACACACACGCGCACACACACACACACACACACACACACACACACAAACATGCAAACTAACTTGGGCCATGTAGTCTAACTGTAAATTCACACCAAAAGCTGCCAGAGCTGCAAAAGCGCCAGGTCTAAGTCATTTTCAATGGACAGTTGGCGACTAGATCCATTTTGAGCTGCAAAAGCGACGAGTGGTGGTGGTTTGGCGAATTGAGCTGCAAATGAAAGTTGAAGACTGGTAAACTTTAAACCCAAACCACTGGCAGTGTTTCCCCTAGGTTTACAGCTTTTTTTTTTTGGGGGGGGAGCTTTTGGCTTACCAGGCCAATCACAACCGTTTATTACTTTGGGGCGAGTCATTTGAAATCACGTCATCAGAATAGGAGGGTCAAGGAGTGGAGTGAATGCATTTTTTGAATAACCAACATGGCTACTGATTTTGAAACTGCAATGGTAAATGTATTGATGTATTGAATGAACTGGAATGTATATTTTCTTTAAAAGCAGAGCAAACAGAGCACTGACAGCTTTTATTAAAAAAAAGGATGTGTTTGTCGTCCTTCCTACGGGGTTTGGTAAAAGTTTAATTTACCAACTGGCTCCGTTGATCGGGAGAAAGATGGGACTCAGTTAAAACCCAGTGGCTATTGTTGTTTCTCTAGTTGCTCTCATGGAGGAGCAGGTCAGGGAAGCGACCAAGCTGGGAATCACAGCCATGCAACTCGGAGTCCACAGTGAGGAGGAAATCTGCATAGACGGCAACACTCTTTCCCAGAGTGTGAGCTCCGCACAGTGACAGGGCTTACTGCTAGCATCACACAGCTAATGTTAATGTGATTAATGACAGAGCTGAGCTGTTTCAGCATCGGTGTGAGTTTGTTGTTTACCAGCTCTTTGGGTCTGTTTGATTTGTACTCACGTATCCTTCACAAGGTCTGTTGGATGAGAAGTATGTATACTGTATTATTAGTGAATGGATTTATTGCACTATGGTGTGATGCATGTGTTTGAATGATAAAACAAAATGTCACTTACACAATTAAATCTTTAGTGAATTGAATTAATGTTCTTTGAAAAAAAAAACATTGAATCTCTAATGACCTATAATGACCTCTTACCTCATGGATAGATTTACTTCTAGTGATCAGATCCCACTGTCATAACCAACTCCATATCACTAGTATTAAAACACTTTGCACCACTTACCAGACCTGCTACCTCTACACTGTTCATATACACTTACACACAGACAGGCAGTGGTGGAATGTAACTAAGTACATTTACTTTAGTACTGTACCTAAATACCTAACTTTACCAATTAAGCTTTTGGCACTGCAAACATATAAAGAGCTTGTAAATGATGATCTCATCTCAAATATTTAATTAATCAATTAGTCGATATATTGATCATCACTGAAGTCTGTAAAAATATTTCATAGTCCCATGGGAAGATTTGATGCTTTTCCTTTTAACTATTGCAGTTTTTATAACACAAACAATCAATTGATTTATTGAGAAAATAGCAGATTAATTAATCAGCAGATTAATCCATGATGAAAATAAGCATTAGGTGTAGTTTTACTAATAGTTAAAAATGAGCTCCACCTTAACCAGCTATAGCAAAATCCTACTTTCTCATTAATGCATGAGCAATACCAATTTAATGATATAATATATAATAGTATAACAGTATAACAGTGGACAATTATCTGCTTTGAGTACACTTACTTTTAATAGTTGAAGTGCATTTTCCCCTTTGCATATTTTTCTACTGAAGTAAGATTTTAAATGAAGGACTTTTACTTGTAAAAGAGTAAAGGACCGGGTTGCTTCCTCCACCACTGCAGGCAGGCAGGCAGGTAGGCATACAGACAGACAGACAGACAGACACACACCTGTCTTTGAGTTAATTTGTTTGTTTGTGTATCAGTAGTTTACAAGCAGCCGTTGTTGCACGACTGTGTGAGACTTGTTGTTGTGTTGCGTTGGCTTCCTGTCTGTACCAGCCTGTTTCCTGTGTGCATTTGCCTCCATGACAGGACGCCTGTAAGCTTCCTCCCCGCGGATTAGTGTGTGGCTCTGCTGATAAAAGGGTCATGGTACAGTGTGTCTCTCTCTTTCTCTCAGTCTATTTCTGTTTCACATTTTCTTCTCTCCGTCACTACCTGACTCCATTTTTAGTCCTGTGCACTTGCACCGTCACCAATGGAATGGTCTAAAATTGATGGCCATGTGAGCATATACAATGTTCTCATCTATCTTCATTCAAGCTAATAGAGATGGACAGAGGACAGAGGGTCTGAGAGAGACAAAGGCTATTTATCACACCGGGGCTTCCAGCCAGATGAATGGACTGAGGACAGACTGAGAGAGGACGGTAAAGGATGGTTTTGAGATGACCAATATTAAACATTCTTCTCACAACTTTTTCATCCTCTCCATACAGTGAGCTCCTCTCTCACTCAGCCATCTCTGCCTCAGCAAACGGATTGCTTGGCCTTGGATGGAGTGAGTGTGTTCGAGAAGAGGGAGTGTTGGAGGAGGGAGATAGAGAGAAGCAGAGACTTTGCCCCTGATTTATGCCCTGTTTCTAGGCCACAGCCTTCATGTAACACCCTACAACTTCCAATCCTCTTGTGCATGATTGAACCAGCCTCAGATGCTTTATGGTCAGCCTGTGTGCATACAAACAGCTCAGATCTTGCTGTTGTTGCCAGTAACAATCGTATCGTTGAGTTACAATTCTGAACGCCTTTAGGTCTCCTGGGAACCAAAACTGGAAACATTGCTTGGAATTCCCAACAAAGAGAGCCCTGCATGTCCCTGACTCCAGAAAAATGCTGTTTACTCTCTCGCTCACCCTTCTCACCCTGCTGTGGCCCCATTGGCTGTCAGCAGGGCCATTCATCCTGGGAGGAGCCAATGAGCGATAGGCCCTGGCTCTGAGTTAAGCCAATCAAACTGTGCAAAATGGTGACATTGAGGGAGATGCTGGGAATAGCTGGCCAGTGTTTATGGGCTCCTGCCTGCCTGACAGAAAGCAGAACCCTCTGACGGGAGAAAAAAAGCAATTAGGCAATTACACCATCTAGTCCTATAAGGATCCCACATCACACTGTTTTCATAGCCTCTTCGTGGGCAGATAAGGGACAGCCGCCGCCACGGCTGAGGCAGAGCTGAAAAATGATCAGTGGAAGGACCCGTGGAGGATGGCAGAGAAGAGGAATTGGAAGGAAAGAGAGATGGGGAAAGGCTGGTTGGCGGAGGGTTAAGAAGGGGAACAAGAGAAAGGCAGCAGTTCAGAGAGGAAATGAAAGGGGAAAGTCAAGGAAGAAGGATGTTCAGGGAAGATGTAAGAATGAAAGCAGAGGTTACGTGCTGAAGACCTGATGGAGATTTGTCTTACTGATGTGAACCTTGACTGCATAGTTTGAATGGGGAAATGGGATTGGCTTGCCTCACATAAAGCCAAAAAGCCAGTCATGTCGCCAGGTTGATTCAGATGACAGCAGGGACAGTTTACTGTACACTTAGTTTTATACAAGATATATTTTGGTATACTTTCATATTCTAAACGTCCGGAACACCTGTTGTCCAACCAAACAAGTGTCATTTAATTTGCCTGTCTGGGACAGCTTATACTTTGAACACTCTCGTTGGAAGTGTTGTTATGTTAAAAAAAAAGGTAAGAATTTTTTGGGGTGTATTTCTTGAGTTTTTATATTTCTGTCTGTCAACTTTAACTTTTTCTCCAATACTTTTCCCCTAAACATTCCTCCAGGGAAGAGTTTGCATGTTCTCCCCATGTGTGGGTTTTCTCGGGGTACTCCGGTTCCTCCCACAGTCCAAATACATGCAGGTTGGGATAGGTTAATTGGTGACTTTAAATTGTCCGTAGGTGTGAATGTGAGTGTGAATGGTTGTCTGTCTCTACCTGTCAGCCCTGTGGTAGTCTGGTGACCTGTCAAGGGTGTACCCTGCCTCCCGCCTGATGCCAGCTGGGATAGGCTCCAGCCCCCCCGCGACCCTCAAGAGGATAAAAGGTTACGAAAATGGATGGATGGATTTTTGCGGCTTACAAAATAAAGTTGGAAGGTTGGACAAATCAGTGATCGAACTTATAAGTTAGATCATAGGTTAGGCACACTAGGGCAAGTGCAAACTAATGCATGAGCCACACTCAGAGTTTGATGAGATGCTGCGTGAGATTGCACGAGTAACATTCCTTTAGAAGATAAGACCTACTTTATGATGGAAGCAGAAATGGTGTCCTTCAGAAGAGAAAGCGAGTAATAACTCAAGCAGATAAAGATTTGTGACAGGTAACTGCGCGATGACTGCTCCACTGCAGTGGGTCAACCCTGGACTTCTTCCAGTGTGATGTACGCTCCATTTTTAAAGTGGTGTACATGTTAAGAAGAAATAAAATGAACAATTCTCAGAATTCTGGTTGCTTGCTTTAATTTTATTACCAGCACTTGCATGTAATTTTACTTTCAACTTAATTACATTTAATATAATAAAATTACCTTTGATACTTAATTAATTAAAGTCATTTTACAAAAAGATATTTGTTCTTTGACTTAAGTATGGCTTTCAGGTACGTCATCCACCATGACGGAATGGTGCATGTAGTATGGTTTAGCTTCATCCAGCTAAAACCAGAGCAGAGATCTAAACAGCCAGAATAAGTAAAAACAAAACAAGTTTTATATCATTACTTGAATAAATATAAATAATCATTTCATTTTCACCCACAACACTTTTATTATTGTTATGTGTAGCATTTAAATTTCATCTCCCATTAGGCTACCTGCAGTTAATCTATGGGGGGCATATGTGAGTATAACAGTAGCAGTGTAACAAGTGCAACAGTAGCATCTGATTTAACCTGAGAAAAAGTGAAACTTTGTGTGTTTACTGTCTTGCCATAATGGTGTTAATTATTATTAAAACGATTTTTCCAAAGTAGGGCTGTCAAGTAATAAAAAATAATAATGTAATTAATTGCATGCTTTGTGATTACAGTAATTAATCTAAATTAATAGCATACATCAATTTTGGCTGCGAAAGCATTTAAAAAATTATAATTCAAATGAATTTTGGCAGGTGTGTCTTAGTACAGCTGCTGGATTTTGGACTAAATTGTCCCCCTGTCCTCTACTGCCGAAACTGGTCTGCAATTCATTGCAATCCATTTTGCAAGGGAGTTAGTTAGTTGCAAGTAGACTAACTCAGACCTCCAGGTTCACTGCTAAATGCTTGCGTTGAGGTTATATTTCAAGCTTAGCTTTCAAGTACTCAGATAGTATGAAAATCCCTCTCTGCAGAAATTGCAGAGAACAGTGCTTCTGTCAACAGTTCCATTTGGGCGTTTTTATAAATGTAAATGTTTCATTCACGGGCCAGGCAGCATAGCCTCATCTGCCTCCATCATGTGACAAAGCTGCTGAGGTCTTCAATGACACACTGGGTCAAAGGGCACCATGGAATGTGATTAATCAGCATTCATTCTTTTTTAATCCACTGTACTTAGTCCTGCTGCATGTTTATCTTAGAAGAAGAAGGTGAAACTGCAAATGTTCATTGGCTGGTCAGATAGCATCTGCATACTGTTTCAGGAACTGAGTCCCTCCATTTTCTTATGCTGGATAAAGTGAGCAAGTGAGTTCATTCCAGCTGAACTTCATAAATATCTTTTCAGATTTCTTTGCAGCACAAGAAGTAAGAACAATGAGATGCAGAAATTAGATTTAATCATGATGTACATATTAACCCTGTGATCCAGGCTAAAGTCATGGTGCTGTGGATGCTGAGTCACAGGATCAAACCTGAGGCTGGAAATGAACCAACCAGACACCAATCTGTCTTACTGCAGTGAGGAGCAGGACACCTGGGTGGTCTGGCATCGCTCTCACCCATTCTCTCCTTGTATGTCTTGCTTTTCCTCTTCTGCTGTCCATTGCTCCTTCTCTTTTTCCACACTCTTGCATTGCTGTCTAGTCATTCTCTCTTCTCTTGCTCTCCATGCCTCCCTTTTAGCCATTCCTTTGTCAAGCATGCCTATCCAACTAGCAAACTGCACCACAATAACCCAGATAAAAACTCATAAACAGTTTTCTGCAGTGCTCCTACATTTTTGCCTCTCCTCCACTTCCTATCGTTTGACTCTCTCTTTGTTTCAAAGCCAGTTATTCTCTCTTTAAGTATGCCATTGAGAGACACATAAGGTCCTCTAAGACCATTTCAAAACTAATAAACAATTGTCAAGTGAGAGGGAAAGCAGAGGGAGCATGGGCCACTTTAAAAGCACATCAAAGGCCAGAGGAAGGAGAGGCCTGAGGATGGGAAGCGTGGATGGATGAGAAAACACACACACATGCACTCATGCACGCACACACACAGATATCTGAAATGTTCAGAAATAATTTTAAAGTGTATGGCTGTATATCACTCGTTGTAAGCCTGTAGAAATGATTTGCTACTGATTTGCTACTGCCCTTCTACAGCTGCTTCACATTAGAAGTGTTCAACTGTCGAAACAAAGGGTGGCTTTTATTGTGAAGCAGCCACATTATCGCAATGTATTTGTAACAGAGGTTCCAGGTTCATCTAAAATGCTTCCAGAAAACAAGACAACAGTCAATATTCATTTTTAAATTTTGCAAGGGAATGATGGACAAGTCAGGTGCATCATCAGTGAGCTGTTAGATAAAGAGCTGCAGGTGACAGGCTCCACACCTCTGACTCCACAACAAGGTAACAATCTTTACTGTGCTCTATAGACTGATTTTTTTGTTTGAACAGTGTGAATTTGTTTGGCTGCACTGTAAAGAGATGCACCAGCTGCTCCTCTATATCTGAAATATGTTGTTAAAGATGTGTGATCCACTACACATGCACTGTATATGTTAAACAGGTAGCATGCTACCAGTGTTAGCTAGCTAAACATGCCGTCAAACTTTTCAGTCAGGAAAAAATATATGGGGCGTTGGTGGCTTAGTGGATAGAACAGGTGCCCCACGCACAAAGACATCGTCCTTGCTGTAGCATTCCAGCATGTGGCCCTTCACTGTGTGCCCTATATAAATATAGGTGTATTACATTCAGGCCCTGTTTAGATGACAACGGTTTCTCTAAAAACGGAAAAGTCTGTCCTTTCAGTTTTAAAAAACGTCTGCGTTTATATGATGACATTATTGAAACGATCCCCGTTCACACGGAGCTGCAAAATCTACTGGAAACGCTGTAGTATGCACGCCAGGCCAATGGGTGGCAGTGTAAATTTGCAAAGCAACACCATGGCATGACGCCATGCGCCTGTGCTGAAGCACCTTCCTCTACAATGCGGTGATTACAAACCAAAACAAAGAAGACACAATGGCGAAAGCATGCACAGATAACTTTGTCTGGATGGAATACGAGGTGGAGTTGCAACAGTAACAGATCTACACTTCACTTCAAATCAAATCAACAGGGTGAGCAGCACAAACAGAGCTCAGCATTGTTGTTGTGACAGTCGGCATGCCTAGTGACTGGAACTGTAATGCGCATGTGCGAAAAGTCTGTTTTCAGAGGAACTGCATATTGCAAGTTTACATGACAACAGAGATGCTGCCGTTTCCAAAAAGTTGCACTCTGGAACCTGTTTTCAAAACATTGCGTTTTCAGGCACCCAAAACGCCGCTGTCGTGTAAACAATCGGCCAAAACACAACTAAAGTTTACCGTTTTCAGTTGAAATCGCCGTTATAATCGTTGTATAAACGGGACCTCAACAATCTGTGAGCTCATTCATTTTATGATAACTCACTGTGACAAATTCCATAATGGCTTTCCAAAATCTGCTGCAGAACTTCAATTTTTTTTTTATCAATTCCAGACCAACAACAAAAAAACAAAAAACCTTTTGTCATGGGACTACATTCCTTGTCTCCCCAGTTGCTCATATTTACTGTAGTGTTTGTCAGGTTTGCGTTTCCTTGCTACTAGTACTAGCTGCTCATTCCTGCTGGTTATCCACTGCCAGTGGGTTGCACGTGTGGCATCATCAACAGCTCCTCCCACAAGTCATCAACAGCCCCTCCTGTGGTGGAAGGGCGTCTCGTTCTTTTTAAACCAAAAAGGTTCCGCCCAGGGGCGGACTGGCCATCTGGAGGTTCTGGATTATCACAGAACGGCCGGTACTGCAGGACGGCCGGCGGCCGCCACGCAGTCATCACTGTTTTCTCTTTTTTTTCCCCCCTGATAATCTACTGTTCCACGTCCAGTCCGCTAGGTGGCAGCCTTTAAATTGGATGCCAGCCGGCCCATAGATATCTATGAGCTGGCTGGCCGCCAATCAAATTGAAGAAGAAGGAAGCGCATATGTCACGCAAATCGAGCGGCCGTGTGCAGCAGGTGCAGATGGGAGGGACCGCGTGCAAGATAACAATATGGATACTGGTATTAATCCAAAAAAACGGAAAGAAAAGGGTGGGGCTGAGAAGGTGAGGGAAAAAACAAAGGCGATTAGAGAGTGAAGCCTCTATGAGTTATGATAAATCACAGTGTTAAGAGGCTGTAATTATACAGTTTAACTTGAATACTCGCTGAGAAATAAACGACACAGTCCAGATGTCTCTCTGCTGAACAATACAATGCAGGTGACTGCCTGAAACACAACAAGACATGGTATGAGACTCATACCATGTCTTGTTGTGTTTATTTCTCAGTGAGTATTCTACACTCTGCTCCTAACACAACATCTAGCCAACATCGGTGTTATTGCTATAATTTGGAAGGTATGGTATCGTGTTAAGATTTAAGTATTTTGACACCCGTGTTTGGGGCTGATGAGTTTCCGCGTACCGGTTGTTGTGGGCTGGGCCGAGTCAAAGTCCAGGGCTGTTTTTTAGTCCCAGTCCGCCCCTGGTTCCGCCAATATGACTAACCTACCCAAACTGTTTTTGTACCAGGCTGTAAAAATGTTTATTTCTGCTGCAAAGTTGGGCATTTTTCACATGGAGATCTATGGACATTTACTCGCTTCCTGAAGCGAGATTTTGAATTAGATTTCAAACAGTTCCCTCTGGCCACCAAAATAGTAAATAGTACTCCTTAAGACCTGTAAACAGACTTTGATAATGTCCATTATTTACAGGACAGGTGGATGCCTGGAAAGGAATTTTTCTCTCACACCTCCACTGTCTCACACCTCCCCCCACCCAAATCTCTCCTCCCTGTTCCTGCTGGAGGAGCCAGGCTGGCTGAGACAGAGGGAGCCAACCCTCTGTAGAGAAGAGGTGGGGAAGGTGGGGCGGGGGAGAGAATTGGGAGAGGAGGGAGATAAGTCGACTTCACAGCCCATGACATAAATCACATCAAGACATGTCAGTAGGACATTGACCAGGACCACTGATAAAGCCCAGCAGGGAGGGAGAGAGAGAGGGAGAGGCAGACAGACAGAAAGAGAGTAAAGTAAAAGAGAGAGGAGGAGGAGGAGCAGGAGGAGGAGGAGGAGGAGAGGCCCCCTCAGGTTGTTATAACCCCTACAAACTCCCAATCTCCAGCGATCAGTGGTCACTAATGAGTGAGTCCGTAGAGGTTCCACAGTGAGTGGGTGGCATTGTTTAAGAGAGCTGTCTGCTTCTGCTGCCCTCCATTGTTAAAAAGAGGCTGGTTGTGTTATTTTGATGAAGGGAAAACCTCATGAGCTCATAGTCTGTGAAGAAAGATTATCTGTGAGGCGATTAGATGGTCAGGGGAAATGGGTGTCGATTGATGCAGAAGCTTTGTGTTATTGGTTAAGACAACTGAGGCCAACTCTTCAGCAATGTTTTGACAATGATTTATAGGACACCATCTGTCATTAGTCAAAAGCCATCATCAGGTTTAAATAGCTTAACACTTTATAAACCCAGCCACATATCTTCCCAAAATGCGGTGACTACTCTCAGGGGTAGCTGATCAACTACTGTAGCTGGTGAGCAAACTGCTAACATGCTGGCTGGCAGAGATCGTGTTGAATAAAATTTTGGCTAATAAACTGCTTTTTTTTTTTTTTCAGAAAAAGTTATCCCCCAATAAAGTTTTATGTGGCAATACTCCCAAACAGGCACAGGCAGTTTTTTTTTTCTTTTTTCTAATCCTGTAACGTTATCCCCACCACTCGCAGTCGCCCTCTTTTCTTAGCTCGGCTGCCTGTTCCTCTGGTAGAGACTGACCTCTTGTGGCACATGCTGTGCACTACAATATGTTGTCACAAAACAGCATCTCCTTATCAGTTTCATAGAAAAAGGAGTGTCTGTATTTGTGGAAGTACTGAAAATCATACCTTTGGAATTTTTTAAAATCTCTGGTTTACCATAATACTTATATACTTCCCAAGCCCACTTCTTTCAGTTTTTTCTGTACTGAGCATTTACTCCTCTGTGGCATTTGGTTCTAAGGGTGGAAAATAATTTGATTCAATAAACAGTTTTATTGAAAAGCGACAAATGCTAATTGCTTGAGAAATGACAGTTAATAAGCTCTTTGGTTTCTCAAGGTAAATGAGGCAAATTCTCAGGTCCACACAATAAATGCCTTGTTTTCAAAGCCCTTTAAAACAAAACATAGAAGTTTTTCTTTTTATTTCATGCCACTGTTGGCAGGGAAACATAACTTCTCTGCACCATCCAATACTGCTACTGTTGGGAATTAAATCTGTATTATGACGTGACAATGGAATGGTTATGATTAATTTAGCTTTAGGCAAAAAAATGACTTGGTTAGATTTAGGGTTTGGCTTAAAGTGTTGGAAACACTGATGTGGGTTAAAATTACAACTTCAAAAAGGTTAGCAGTCCTTCTGTCATCAACAATGTATTTAACTTCAGCTAAATTATCTGATAACTCAAGCAGGTTTAAACAAATCTCTTGAATTATTTGCAAATTCTGTTTGGCTCAGCTCTGTGAAGGCACTCTCAAACTGACCAACCGCTCCTTTTTCAGTGCTCTGAGGATTTTCCCCCTCAGCTTCTGTTCTCACACTATGTGGGCACAGTGAAAGAATGGGGATTCGTAAACTGTTTGACGGCTCCACGTTTCTGCCGCATTACTGTTTACTCCAGTGGCTAATTTGTTACAAAAACGAAACGTCTCTCTGTATACCAAAATGCCCTCCTTGGTTGCAGAAAGCCTGTACATCACTGCGACAGCCATTAAAAGCCAAGCAAAGAGTGAAGATGATATATGGCCAGCCCATCATTCAGAGGCCTTGTAGCGCATACATGCAGGCAATGACTTTGTAGGTTTAGTTTCCAATTTGTAGGAAGCCAACAAAAAAAAGTTAGTACAGGGGAAAAAGTTATAGTATATCGAAATGTTGACTTAGAATTTCCTAACTTTAACCTAACATAATTACTTTCATGTTTATTTTCTTTTCCCGGCAGAAATGGACTTCCACACTATTCATTGATGAGACATCTATGAGAAAATACCTCCTTGACTCAGTTTTACGTCATCAAACTTGTAGCAAACAGCAATAAAACATTCCTTTGTGTCACGCCTGAAACTATCTTCGCTGAAAAACTGTGATTGCAATAACTTGAGCAAATGCTTTGGAAATTCATCTGAATGTTTATTCCATTTCAGTGAGGTTGAAAGTTATATTCAAGGCTGGACTAACCTGCTACAGAAATGAAAATGATCAAAAGGTCCCCCACTGACTCCCTGTTTCTTGCACTGTCTGTGCACTGTGTATATAACCTGTTCCCTGTAAGTACCCATCACGTGATGACCTTCTACAATAAAATTCTAGTAATTTGCAGGGTTAATGGGTGATATTTTAATTAGACACTAGAAATTTGTACAATTCAGTACAATTTTAATTGAAATAAAAAAGGTATTAAAAATGTATGTTGTTATTTGCTGCTTTCACTCCCTGTTACAGTACATGGTAAATGTCTTTAAATATTTGTAACTTTAAGCCTTAATAAAATGTAAATTGGTAAGTTACATAAAAATTCACCCGCTGTACAGTTGTCATGAATGTTGAAATTAACTGTAGAGACCAGGGTATAAATATATTTATTTCAGCTTTAAAGTTGGGCATCTTAACATGGGTGTCTATGTGGACTGACAGTAGCCCCTTTTACACTGCCAGATTTTTGGCGATTTCGGCCTCGTAGGTTAAACATATTGGCGGAACCTTTTTGGTCTAAAAAGAACGAGGCACCCTACCGCCACAGGAGGGGCTGTTGATGACGCTGCACATGCGAGCCACTGACAGTGGACTAAAAGGAAACAGCTGACAGCAGGAATGAGCAGCTAGTAGCAAGAATGAAACGCAAACCTGACAGACACTGTAAAGATGAGCTGGGGAATTGACAAGGAATTCCACGCCCTCCTTGCCCTCGCTAATGAAGAGGCCATTAACCGTCAAATGACGGGAACGGTAAAGGACGGGCCAATTTATGAGAGAATCGGAGTACATCACTGTTTACGTCACATGCTGAGCTATACGTTTTGTTACTTGCTCACGCCCCCCATTGCCCCTAAAAAGACACATTCTGTATGAGCAAAAGTAGGCACGCAGCGATTTTGTTTTTATGCCGCCAATGCTGAACGAAGACTGATTGGGCTTTCCTGCAAATATGCACAATTCCTATTTAAAAAGGGCTTTTGTTTTGGAGCTGGCCTCAAGTGGCCATTTGATGAACTGAAGTTTCTGGTACTTCTGCATTGGCTTTATAGCTTCATTTCTCCACCTCATAGGTTGCCGCTTGGGTAATAGTAAACAAGTGAACAATGGAGTATTGGAGTGATTTATATAGTGCTGTAGAGGTGCATCCCCCTCCCACAAAATCTGCACTTTTTTAACCGCCTAGATGGAAAGGAATAGAGTTCACTGAATTTAGTTATCACAAACCCTGATTGCCCCATTTGGTAATCCAGCCTTTGGCAATTCGCAGCCAATGTGCGGGTACACACCCACAAGCGCATGTATAAAGTGGCCACATGACCCATGTGACCTTAAGTCACAGTCACACACTGGTGGCCGAGGCGACCATACAAGGTGCCACCTGCTACTCAGTAAGCATTCATTGTGCAAAGTGCAATCATACACTGATGGAGCAGCCATGAGGAGCAATTTGGGGTTCAAATTCCCCAAATCCCAATCTGATCAAGCATTTGTGGGATGTGTCAGTACCCCAGAGTTACCCCCGATCCACGGTGGGGCGTATTTCGATTGGACTTGGCTCTGACATGACAAGGTATGAACACAGGTAGGACCTCTAGGGGTGGCCTATGGTGTTTGGCACCAGGGCGTTGGTGGTGAATACTTTGAGACCTGGTGGTTGTTAGGGGTACCAGCACATCCCACAGATGCTTGATCAGACTGAGATCTGGGGAATGGAGGTCAGGTCAACACCTTGATCTCTTTGTCCATTCTTTGGGCCATTCCTGAAGAGTTTTTGCAGTGTGACATGATGCATTGTCTTGTTGGGGGACCATTTCCATTTGGGAGGGCTGTTGCTATGAAGGAGGAGTGTAGGGTGGTGGGTGGGGGTTACATGGTCTGCAGCAGGGGGTGGAGTGTCCAAGGTTTCCCAGCAGAACAATGCATTGTAACAAGATGATCAAAGTTATTCATTTCCATCTGTGAGCTATGAGCAGTTTTAATGTTTTGGCTGATCAGCATTTACATATGTGCATGTGTGTAAACATAGCAAAAAAAGTGTCTATGGGATAGCATCTAGAACCCCACACTCTGCACCTCCATTGTCCTCTGAAAAACATGGAAGAGAGAGACAGAAGGAATGAAGCAGCTTATCATTGTAAATGGTTTATACTGTTTGCCTGGGACAATCCTAAGCCACACAAAGACCACATGGACATTTCTCAAACTGGCTCAAGACATCAAAGTTCAGGAATTCATAGTCCGTCACTGCACCATAAGCCCACAGCCCCCTTGTCGACCTTATCAGAGAGCTGTGATGTCAGGCTGAGCTCACTCTGTGAACACTACAACCCTCACCAGTAGGACATGGAAAACAGGAATGAGTGTGTTGTGTTCGCCAGACTTGCTGGAGACATAAACTAACTGGCTTCTACCTACCTAACACTTTCACCAAGTTCAAACCTGGAACTGCTGGCTCGCACAGTGCTGCACGTTAACGTCAAACACTCAGTGGGTGATTTACTGGGTGAGGAGACAATGATAATTCCAGGAGTCAAATATAAATGCGTGTGTATTAAAGGGAGAGAGAGAGGGAGGGATTGATGACTGTAATAGAGTATATGTGTTTTTGTGTGAATGTCCATACAGTGTGTGTGTGTGTGTGTGTGTGTGTGTGTGTGTGTGTGTGTGTGTGTGTGTGTGTGTGTGTGTGTGTCTATGTGATGTATTTGGGTCTGGGTCCCCTGGGCAGTGGGGCCTGCTGCCTGTCAGGGTGAGTGGCCTTATCTTCCCCAAACATTTACTTAACCCTTTGTCTTACAGGGCCCAGGACAATGAGACAGGCATGAGGAATCCCAGCATGCGCACACACACACACACACACACACACACACACACACACACACACACACACACACACACACACACACACACACACACACGCACAAGGATGGACAGGCTGCTTGTGTTTTTGATACTCGACCTCCCTGATTCCATGGAGTTGTCTCCACCCTGCCCTGCACACGTTCTGGTTATACTTCACCCCATATAGACATTAACACCAATCAATCATCACATGCTGTGGTGTATCTTACAGTATGTCATCTCTATAATATGCAGTATATGCTGAACTTACACACATGAAAAGAATGACCTGTCATATGACAGTGGTTTCCTTATGCATAATAATAATCTTCCATGGGATTTCTGCTACGTCTTTTTTAAAGATAAATAAAATTGAGAGGTTTGATTTACATCTCAAACTTGTGATGTTTTTGTTATAGGTGAAAAACAATACACAAATCAATTGTGATAATTCTACTTTCTTCTCACAGCCTAAAGACAAAAACAACCTAAATGAATATGTGGAGAGACAAAGTAAATGGGAAAGGAAATATAGGCTCACTGAATGGTTTGATAAACATGGAAATTACGGGAATCATAGGCTCAGCTGAACACCTGTGGCAGGACTCGGTGTGATGCATAAAGGCAGATTTTCACTTGTGTATCAGCTCTATGCAGAACCTACGCTATAGCCTACGCACATAGCCTACGCCATTGCAAGCATTTGTACTTGCGCGGTGGTGTGTCTGTGTCACTGCAGTGACCTCCAAAACAGTAGACAGCTGTGGGGTTTCTGTAAAGTGCTGTAAAATTTAGTCAATCCAAAACACACCTAAAACACACAATAAATAGCTTAATAGCATCAATTTCAAAAACAAGTGCAAAATCGGCTTCATTATTACTCGCAGCATTTACAGACAAAGCACTTTACAACATGCTAATGTTATTAGCACAAACCTTTGGCATTTTACATTGTAGAACTAACAAAGGTAATGTGACAAACTTCCAGTCCATTACTGCTCACCAGGTTCATGACAAAACAACTGTCTTATACTAAATGCGTTTTCCAAACAAATACAACATGCTAACATTATTAGCACAAGCGTATAGCATTTATAGACTTAAAATGCTTTTTTTGTGGGGGCTTTATTGTCTTCACAATTCATTGTTTCATATCTATGAAATAAAAGTAAATAAAAGGGACAGCTGGCAGGACAGGGTCATGGGTGGCACAGATGTAATGTTTTGACAACCTGTTAAGCGTGCAACCCACCGTGGCAGATTTAAAAGGCAGCTAATAGTAGTTAGCCGCTAAGTTGAAGAAGAAGAAAGCTTAAACTTTCAGATCTACTTGCATGTCCTATATTAATTCTTTTTCCCAGGCTTCTCTCGGCAGAAGCAGAATCCTTAATAAAATGATTCACAAATTTAGAAATAAATATTTGCTGTCAAAAGAGGAAGTATACTCTTTACTCAATCTTGCAAATAGAAAAAGATTTATTTTTTTTGCACAAAATGTTTCATGTATTGAAATGAGTGGGAGTCCTGTAAATTATACTTGTCATTTCACTTTGCTTTGTGATCCATTATCCATAACACTGCACAGTTAGAAAGAGAGATCCCAGTGTCACATGCTCCCAAGTTGAAATTAAATTTGTGATGAGCTGTAACTCAACAAGTCACTGATACTTTTACTACAGTTTTAAGCCTGACTCAGGCACTACGACACATCTCCTGGTTTCCTTTCTTGTACATGTTGTTGGTCAAGTCTAAACAGTTTCAGGCCTGCGACCATCTTAATGATTAGAGGACACAGTTTCACATGAATGGGCCGTTTGTTTGATTGTCCCGTCTCTTGTTCTGGCTGAGCTGGCTGGAAGTATTTATTTCTTTTTTGCGTTTGAGCCACTTCTCTCAGCTGCTGTAAAGACAGTTATCTGTACGTTTAGCTGATGTACGAGAAGAATGCAGCAATCAGCCTTTGTTTCTGTGTCAGCTAAGAGGAGGTGGGATGCTTGGCTTGAGCAAGTGTATGTGTGTGTTTGTGAGTATGTGTGTTCACATGGATCTTTCTGCATGTATACCGGTATATCACAGATTTTAAATTTGTGCATACACACATAGGAAAAAGAAAGAGAGGGAGGAGAGGTGAGGATGACCCTGATCACAAGACAATGTCATTATATATGGGCCATCACTTCTGCATTGAGTAGGCCTTCAGCCCTGGTGTTCCTCAGTGTGTGTGTGTGTGTGTGTGTGTGTGTGTGTGTGTCCTTCACTGGCTGGCCTGAGGTATTGCAGTGGAGCTAAGTCAAGCCCAATTTTTGATGCAGACCATTAACATGAGTAGCTACCGTGGATCAGGCTGTTCTCATAAACTACTGGCAATGTTCCCAAATTTGTATGTTTCCCACATAATCATGAATCAGTAATTCATGCGCAATCCATGTGTTTTTGAACACTGGCACCACGTGACCAGTGTGCTGAAGGGAGTAAACAAGGAAGCGATCCCAAGCGGTAAGGAGGCAGGTTGGGGTGGTGGATGGGTCACAAAACCACAGACTTTCTCCAAGAGAACGGTGTTCAGAACTGTGTGAACTCTGAGTGAACTCTGAGTAATTTTAAGGTATGTCCTCACTATGTTTCTTTTCCTAACCCTAACCACAGTAACTTTACTTTCCTACATCTAACCTTTGTAACTTTACGTAGATTATGTAACTTTACATTAAGGACATGATGTCATTTGTGTGGCACCAGTCTGAAAGATATCATACAAAGTGTTCTACAATGGCATGCAAAAGTTTGGGAGCCCCAGATCAAAATATAATTTACTGTTAACAGTTAAGTGAGTAGAAGATAAAGTGATCTCCAAAAGGCATGAAGTTAACAATTTACGCAAGATCAGTGTATTATTTTTGTTTTGTACAATTTTAGAATGAAAAAAAGGAAAGGAGCACCATGCAAAGGTCTGGGCACCCCAAGATTTTTATAGACAACTTTTACCAGGGTCTCAGACCATAATTAGTTTGTAAGGGCTATGGCTTGTTCACAATCATCATTAGGAAAAGCAAGGTGTTGCAAATTTCAAAGATTTATAAATATTCTGACTCCTGAAACCTTGCCCCAACAATCAGCAGCCATGGGCTCCTCTAAACAGCTGCCTAGCACTCTGAAAACTAAAATAACTAATGCCCACAATGCAGGAGAAGACTATAAGAAGATAGCAAAGTGTTTTCAGGTACAAATGGCAGTTAACAGGAACAGTGGAGGTCAAGTTGAGGTCTGGATGACCAAGAAAACTTTCTGTGAGACCTGCTTGTAGGATTGTTAGAAAGACAAATCAAAAGCCCTGTTTGACTGCAAAAGACCTGCAGGAAGATGTATCAGACTCTGGAGTGGTGGTGCACTGTTCTACTGTGCAGATACACCTGTACAAATATGACCTTCACTGAAGAGTCATGAGTAGAAAACCTTTCCTGTGTCCTCATCACAAAATTCAGCGTCAGATATTTGCAAAGAAACAACTTATCCAGCCTGATGCTTTCTAGAAACAAGTCCTGTGCACTGATGAAGTTATAATAACTTTTTGGATGCAACGAGCAAAGGTATGTTTGGTATGAGAAAAAAAGGCTGCAGAATTTCATGAAAAGAAAACCTGTCCAACTGTAAACACTGGGGTGGATGGATCATGCTTTGGGCTTGTGCTGCAGCCAGTGGCACAGGGAACATTTCACAGGTAGAGAGAAGAATGGATTCAGTTCAATTCCAGCACATTCTGGAAGCAAACATCACACCATCTGTAAAAAAGCTCGCTCAGACTGAAGGCTTTGCCATGGCCATCACAGTCCCCTGACCTAAACATCATTGAGAATCCGTGGATAAACCTGAAAAGAGCAATGCATGCAAGACAGCCCAAGAATCTCACAGAGCTAGAAGCCTTTTGCAGGAAGAACAAGAATTAAAAGACTCTTAGCTGGGGACAAAAAGTGTATAGAAGCTGTTATACTTGCTAAAGAGGGCACTTTTAAGTACTAACCATGCAGGGTGCCCAAACTCTCTTTTTTGTTATGCTGAAACTGTAAACGATTGAAATTATAAAGTAATCTTGCTGAACATATTGAAGAAAGTTAAAGATGACTTGAGTCATTTTTGACTGATCAGTTCACTATTCACAGCAAGCAAAATTTTGACCAGTGGTGCCCAAACTTTTGCATGCCACTATATGAAAATGATACAATGGGAAAAGACAGAAGTCTCGCACACTGTCCCTTTATTTGCAATAAACTTAATTGAAGATACAGTGTCTGGTCCTTAGATCTTCATCAGGTGAAACTAAGAGACAAAGAACATTCCAGACAGATATGGCCAACCCCACCAGTACCTAAAACAACACACCCAACTCTTGATCCCAAGTGGAAGATGAGTGCACCAAGAAAAGAAATAATGACAAATAGAAAAAAAAGCAACATAAAATACTTCCCACTCCATGCTCACTCCTCCATCTAATCAAACAAATCATGATTAAAAATCTGTCACAAAAGATTAGTCCTGGGTCAGATCTATAAATCCAATCCTTCTCTTCTGTTTTCATTGTTTCTGTCTTTCTTCTTTTCTTTCTTTTTTTTTCATTGCAAACAAATAATGACTCAAGATATCACCAAAAACATTTACAACATGCAAAAGCTCAACAGCTCTGAGCAGTGAATGTATGGCTTCAGTCCAAATTCAAACTGACTCGCTCTCCCTCCCTGGGTAACCCAGCGGCTCGACTTGGCTAAACCCACTGCAGCCAGTCAGTCTTTGGCCTGTGCATTCTTTCCCTCATGAAAATCAATGAAATAAATAGGGTGCATCTCAGCGCAGGAAACAGAGGGGAGGCTGCTCTGCGGGTTATCCAGAGTGCACATTCAGAAGCTCCGACAGAAACAGATGAGCCAGAAAGACGAATGAAGGTAGGGACTGAGAAGTTAGAGAGAGGGAGAGATGGCAGCTGACAAAGGCGGGGGAGAGAGAAACAGATGAAGGTAAAAGGAATGGAGAAGTAGAGACCAAGGGATGAACTTAAAATGACAAAAGGGAGGCCTACTTAGTCCAAAGTGCGCAATGGAGAATTGGGAAAAATGGAGATCAAAACAAAGGGAAATCACCAAATACTGGAGCAAGGCATGTGCAGACAGAGGTATTGCATAGTAAGCAAATCAGAAGATGAAACCATTAACATGATGTACGTTTACTACAGAGAATTACAACTTCTGAGGTGAATACAAGTTGTAGACAGTACAAAGGTAGAGAGAGGAGGGGAGGGGAAAGATGGAAAGAAAGGAAAGAAACAGGGGGCTGAAGGGAGAGATAATGGAGAAGGATGAGAAAGAGCTCCACATGCAGCGCTTTACGATGGCTATAATGATCATTATTTAGTGCAGTGCTTAGGTGCAGGGGCGACAAAAGCAGGGATGACTTCACCAACTGGAGCTTCATCAGGAGATCAAACACAGGGCCGGCTGGGGCTGCTGGCAACACACTGTGCACAGCTTAACTTCACTGATATATCTTCAAAGTGTAAGAGGAGCAGAGAATATACACAAGGTAATACTGCGGCCCTGTGTATTCTGAAGCAGTGAAAGAAAAGAGGGGTACTGACAGGAAAGGGATACAGTGGTGGTGGTCTGTGGAAAGTGAAGTGTTGTGCTGTGTTCCATTTACTTTGGAAGTCGGAGGTCAGAGCTGGGAATGATGTCACATTCGAGTCAGAAAACTAAGATGTTAGCAATACCAGTTCTAGCCAGGTTAGCGATGTACTGTGCTGCATTTTGTACATATAAACAGCAACATGTCCACGTGCAGAAGCTGTACAGTACTGTGTGTGTGTGACTGCTTTAATGAGACACAAAGAAGACAGACATGCTAATAAACAGTGTATTACTGCAGCCTTCAGCCAACTGTTGTTGCATGCAGCAGCTGTCTTGGATTTTGAGGTCAGGGTTGGTGTGGTTTCTTTAGCTTTCCAAGAAAAAATCCACAGATGATGGTGGTGCCAGTTAATGCATCACCAAAATTGTTACAACTCATCCTGAGGTGAAAGTGAGTGTCAACCAAATTTCATGGCAATACATTCAATTGATATTTCAGTCTGGACCAAAGGGGTGGATCATACTCACATTGTTACTAAAAAGTCATTCTAAGATAAGAATTTGTCCCTGTCAACTATCATATCAGAATGTCACTTATGTTAGGCTACTTATCATTTCAAACATTGTAATAAATGTATATAAAATGTGTTGCCTGACAGAATACATCCTCCTGACTCATGCAGTGATGCTATTTCTGGAAGTTTAGCAGGAAATTCTGCAGATTCTACAGTTACTGCTGCTTTTGGGAACCACTTGGGTATTTTCATTTCATCCTGGTTTACTGTGTCACTGACTTGCAGTGTTGGGCAAGTTACTCTCAAAATCTTATATATTACATATATACAGTTACCTTCATTTGAGAGTAATATTGCTCTCTCTGTTGAGTGATAAGTTACTTATTACAGTAGTTTTGCGTTACTTTCATCAAGAACAACTAATGTTCAATTGAAATGGATGAGGGTCATCATTGTGGATGAATGAAAAATGAAAACAATAAACTGTTTATTTCGAGCGGTAACATGTTACATGACATTGCAAATGTATTATCACTTGAAATCCTGTTGGTAATGTGGTATATTATTTTGTTACTGCTAAAAAGTAATATATCACTGTGAGAAGTTACTTTTGTAACACCCAACAGCCAACACTGTTGACTTGCATTTATTACTTATCCTGTAATTAGCCAAGAAGGTCTTATCGAGATAAGAGATCTAGATAAGATAAGGGGGGGAGCATATTTATATGCACGCCACTTCTACCACCTTGATACAGCTTGATATTGTATATTATTCAGCACTCTGTTTTATTACTTGTGATCACTTCAGAAAGCATCATTGTAACCTTTACCAGGCAGTGGGTTGGTCATCACATACTGTATATACATATACGAGAAGACTTGCACTTTTGGGTGACCTATGTATTTCCCATGCACAGTCTTGTTTTCGGTTTAAACAATACAGTTTGGGAACTATGCTATTAAATTATGAGTCTGCTGACAGCCACACAGTCTGGACTATGTCACTTGTTTTCACATGACAGAAGCATTTTTTAGATGGACCTTTACATGCAAGCACATCTCCCAGCTGAGAACTAATGGCAGACACAAGAGGATAATTCTTATTTTTTGCTTGGTCGAATGGCTGTCGATATGACAAGCCAAGATGGGGAGGACTAAAAGTTCAATTCTGGCATGTTGTCAAAATTGAGAAGCTTTGAGTTGCCAAGATATCTTTTTTTTCTAGTAAAATTTTCTTCTGTAAATACTAGTCTCACATTTTAACTCGCTCACACAAGGACATGATTATTTTTTCACAGGTCTTGCAGGCTAACCTGGGTTCATCACCCTTATCAGACCAGGAGACACGAGCTTGCTGAACACGGGAGCTGTTGGTCTATCGCAGCTTTCAGCACTTAGTCTGTATTGTTGTGTGTCTTTGGTGAATACAAACTTACCTTTTAATATACCAAAGTCAAACAGCAGCACAGAATATACAACTGATTGAGGCAGTGGTAGACCAGCAGCTCCTGTGTTCAACAAAACTAAATCATTGTTTTTCTCATTGAAATCTGGCTTTGTAAACAGAGATATAACAGCTTCTTTTTATCACTTGATAAATTGATTTTTTTAGGTAGCTAAAATACGTTGTGTTGCTGACTTGTCCATAGCAATAGATTGTTTAGCCTCTATGTCTGACCCCTGCCTGCTTCTCCAAACTCTGGGCTCTCTGAACGACATCTGGATATGTACCCCATACAACCCCACTTCAAAAAAATATAAACTATCCCTTTAAACCTTCTTTAGGAGAGTAGCATTTTATAGGTTGTTTCAAAATATTGAGAAATAAAGATGAGGCAGCAGTCTTTTTTCAATTAAAACATTTTCAATTACATTGTAATAGTATTTCTGTATGTTGATAGCTTTTTGGAATGAAAGCATTTTTGTGCTGTGGGGAATCCATTAGAAATGGGCTTGTAGCCCACACTGGAGCCTACTGTCAGCAAAACACAGACCTGGAGTCTTTGAGTTAAAGGAAAGACGTGTTGGCCTTTCTGAGGGAGATCAGGCAGTAGTCCATCTCTGATGAGTCAGTGACCTGCAGGCCAAACAGGAGGTGATAGTGTGTGTGTCTGTATCCATGAGTGTGAGTGTGTGTGTATTTGTTAAAAATACCAGCAGACCCTTGGAGCCTCTGTGCCGGCCATCGCCGACGCCACCCTGACATCGACTCCGAGGTGGTGCTCTGAGAACTGCGGCAACGCCCACTCTGGAGGGCTGTACCTGGCACACATCACTCTGCACCTCTTTCTCTCTCTCTCTCTCTCTCTCTCTCTCTCTCTCTCTCTCTCTCTCTCTCTCTCTCTCTCTCTCTCTCACACACACACACACACACACACACACATTCTCTGCCCTTTACAATTCTCTTCATCTCATTTGTATCTTACCCATCCACCCATTGTATTGACTTGTTTTTCTGTCCTTCACCCACTTTTCCCCTTTTGCTCCCACATCCAGATTCTACCCACTATATCCAATATTAAAGACTAAAACTTAACATCATTTGTGGGGCGCAAATTCCTAGGATATCATACAAACTGTTGTGGATTTTTTTTTTTTTCTTGCAGGAAATCATACAAGTGTTCTATGAGCTCTCCTTTAATTCTCATGTTGATGAGCTAGCAAAAAGCTTAAGGATGAAACTTGGGTTCTTTTATAGAAACCAATCATGTTTATCAGGTGAAAGGAGAAAGCTTTTCGTACAGTCTGCCTTCCTGTCTGTACTTGATTATGGTGGTATTATTTATATGCACACCACTTCTACCACCTTGATACAGCTTGATACTGTATTTCATTCAGCATGTTTTATTACTGGTGATAACTTCAGAAAGCTTTACTGTAACCTTTACCAGGCAGTGGGTTGGTCATCCCTGGCTGCTTTTGTGCGTATCAAGCTATCATTTTAAAGCTGCCCAATTACTTGACATTGCTCACAGTGTGACATAATCTCTATCAGACAAGATCTCAGGACTGGTTAGTCCTTAAGGTGCCACAAGTCAAATCTGAACTGGGAAAAACTGCCTGTAGCTATTGTGTGACTAGCGCCTGGAATAAGTTCCAGGAGACTGCTAAACTAAATGCCCTTGTCTCTTTGAGCATATTCAAAAAATTGTTTTATGAGCTTGATGAGGTATGTGAATGTTCAAAGTATTGATGTTGTACTGTCTTTTTTTGGCTAATTTTTCATTTTTCTTCAAATTATTTTGATTGCTTAATTGTTTGTATTGTTCCATGATTGTAAAATGTATTGTATGTAACCAGGGCACCATTGAAAATGACACCTCTGTCTCAATGGGTTTCCCTGGCTAAATAAGGGTTAAATAACTAAATAAAAAATGAATAAGAATACACTGAAAATTCACAGGTGTGTAGTTAAGCTCAAAATGAAGGCAGAGTGAAGAGAAGATGCATTTTGTTCAAGCAAGGGTGGCGGGAGTAGGTAGGCAGGAGGAAGGGAAAGGACCACTGGCCCCTCACTTTACACACTGATCCACATTTGACTTGAGTCATCAGCCCAGTGTGGCAGGATTTGCATACAACAGGGCTACCCGTTTGAAGGTGTGTCTTTAACTGATAACACGCTTTTCTTGAGTTAATGACATTTAAAAGCAGTGCCCTCTCAACAGCTGTTTACTACTGCACTGTGCAACAGTTGTTGGTATCAAGCTAGTGATTTCATTGTATTGGTTCCTTCTAGTTTAGTAAATGTATCACACCTTTTCTGTTCTGATACTTTTTGTGAAACATGGTGTCAGTTTCTCCGTGACACTGTGTTACAGTACATGCACGTTGGACAGTTAGTGCTGCAACAATCTGAGGTGCAAGTAGACGCACTAACCTCCACAGCCTTGTGCTGCATTCATGGGGTGTTAGAATAATCTGAATAATTACTTCCTGAATATATTTCACAGCTCACCTGATCTGCTTCCTTTGGTCTTCATTATCAATATCTTATTTAAATGCTCTAAGCAATAAAATACATTACATACAACGTTGTTTCCACAATACAACTTAAAGCTCATGAACACACCAAAGTCAGAAAAAGGAGCAGAGCTCAGTTGATTTAGGGAATTATTGAAACTTATTAAAAATGAAACTGCTTATTTGTAAGCTGGTTTAAAAGATTCCCAACTTCAGTAGGAACCAATGAGCTTAGGACGAGAGCCACAGATGTTGTAAGGAAGTCAGAGAGGCTGAGAAATGTGGACAAACGCAAATAAAATTAGTCACATCATTTGTTGTTTTTGGTCTTTTTACGGGACTGGTTAACAAAAAGGCAAACATAGCAAAACACTAGACAGGAAAATAAGATATAGTAAGTAGGGATGCACGATATTGAATTTTTTGACGATATATAACAACTCATATGATCGATAACAATATTGATAAATCCATTTTTTCCTTACATAACTTTAGTTATCAAGTCTCTTCTGCAGTGGAGCTAACATCATTTAATGCATGCATACTCTTATTGTGACAGCCCACTAGCAGACATGAAATACAATACTTTTAAATGTATGTAATATTTATTCATTGCGCAAAGTCAGAAAAAGTAATAGTTCTGTAATAGTTCATTTTAAAGCCACTATTGGCCAATACAGATGAAATGTCATCATGTGCATCCGTACAGTAATCTCAGCTTTCTGACTACACTATTGAATCATACTGTGTTGAATACATCTTTGACAGGACTCAAACATTCCAACTGTGCAGGTTATTTTTGTGTTCATCTTCCCTCCTCTCATGTCCTCTCCTCTCCTCTGGGGTCCAAAGACAGCTCCTGGATCAGTTTCTTGTGGCTTCCCACTGGATTACCATATTACTGTAAATCCCATAATGTCATTAAATTATACCAGTAATTGTTCTCAATTTGTTTCAGGAAATGTTATTTTATATATTTTTTGATTTCTGTAACAGTTGTCAACCTTTTCAGTATCGGTGATTCAATTAAAGAAGCCGCCAACACTTTGCTCTCTCTTTCTCAAGATTCCTCATCAATTCTCCACTCTCCACATCTCTCTCTCTATTTATCTTCTCCTTTCAACGAGAATAATCCTCAAACCTTCCATTTCTCAATCCTCCCCTCTCGCTTCTTTTTTATTGCTCCCTCACTGTTCATAGATCTCCTCCTCCTCTCATCAACTCTTCTTTTCACCCATTCCATTCAGCACCACCTCCCCCTCCTCCGTAAACTCAACTAGCCCCCCCATCCAACCACCCGCCCCCCCTCCTCGGCCCTTCGTTCCTCATCTGAGGGTGATGGAGAGAGGGGAGAGGGAGAGGAGGGGTGGGTGTGTGGGGGTGGTGAAGGGAAGGGGAGGGCCTGTGGGGGTTGAGTAAGCCTGGACTTGACCCCTGCTTTCTGGGCTCCGAGTAGTCTCCTCTCTACCCTGGGCCAATGACGGATGGAGAGACAGCTCAGCTTGCGCGCGCACACACACACACACACACACACACACACACACACACACACACACACACACACACACACACACACACACACACACAAGCAGGGAGAGTGATCACTGTGCTTCACTCCCACGTGTAAAATACAGATAGCACCCATCCCAGTATTAAAACACACACACACACACACACACACACACACACACACACACACACACACACATACATAGAATCTGAGTCTTAGAAATGGGAGACATGAAATCATGTGATGGATGTCCATTTGGGCGCCTGCTAACAAATCCATCTGTCTTTACATCACTTGCATCCTCATGTACATGTGTACAGTATGTGCATGTGAATCTGACTAATGCATACTACAGTACAGCATTTACTGTACACCAGTGCACACACAGCATCAACATTAATGTCATGTCATAAATAAGGATTATAAGACAAGATGTTTAAGCTTATTACCTTTTAGTTTAGAATCTCAGGCTGCGATAGAATACAAAGTGAGACAGTTCTGTTAATGTACATTCCTTGTGTGTGAATTGTGACAAACCCACTGACAACACACTGACTTTTGATGTCTTTTCAAAATACACAGATTGGACAAAACCAACTTTTGTATGAACGATAAAACTAAATCTGCTTGTATCATAAGAAGATGCAATTTGATAGTTTCAGCAATTTCAAATCAAGTCATTATCTGGTTTTCATGTGCGGAGCTTGTAATCACGAGTTCATGTCACTTAAAATGATCAGGTCAGTCTGAAATAAAGAGTGATTGTTGACATAACTAAGAACTTGTTGATAAACACATTTACACATCCAATAGTTAGGGGGCACTTTGTCATTTTGACATTATCATTTGAGACGACACATCTTATAGCCGATTTAAAAAACATTGTTATCTTATTATGGTATAGAGTTAAAATTCTGCTTTTCTTTTTGTTATTATTTAACAGTTACATAACACACACACATAACACACACACACACACACACACATATATATATATATATATATATATATACTGTATATATGTGTGTGTGTGTGTGTGTGTGTGTGTGTGTGTGTGTATCTCAGGCAAAAAGGTACTAACTTAAATCACTCACAGTCTCTTTTGAATCCATCCTCAGTCATCACTAACAATGTATTGAACCACCATGTCCAGTCTGGATTTATGCATTAAAAAAAACTCATAGGAAATTTGGAAAATGTGAAATAAATAAGTTTGTATACTTAGCTAAGGTGGAAAAGTTGGTGCACTGATAAAGATAAAGTACAATGGAAGCAGACTTAACACATTAATTATGATGTACATTGAATGTGACATATTTGTCACTTAAGCTTCCACTAAAGAGGCAAAAACCTGAGTGGAGTGATGCAGAGGGTGAAACCTTTAAATTAAATTGTGGAATTACTTAAATGTCTTATTTCTATCATGATTTCCGCATTATTTTATTTTGTTTAAGGTGTGACTGGCCCACTTCTAATTTCGACATGCTAATATGGCCTCTTCTTCTGCAGTGGCTCCACCAACTGTTTATTTCAATGCACCCAGCTCCTAATATTCACATAATGGCAGTGTATAAAAGTACACAGTAATTCATATTTCCTTTTGCTGAATTTCTGTGAATTCAAATTTGGGTTACATTTTGATGAAAACCTCTCAACTGTCTCCTGAGAAAAGTCCCAAGGGTAAGTCCATGGTTTTGTGACCCCTCTGCCACCCCAACCTACCTCCTTACAAGACTTCTCAGGACCACGCACTTGTTTACTTCTGTCAGTGCATCTGTCATGTAATCGTAGCTCCCCATAATACATTGGTTATGTATGGCTCATGATATGTATGAATTTGGGTGCATTACTTTCATGGGAAAACGAACCAAGAGTTAATCAGAGCAGCCGGAACCTTTTAAAAACATCCTTTCACGAGAGACAAACCAAGATGATTTTTGTGAGTTTTCTTGTTTTTCTTTTGACTTCAAATGGGGTGTGGTTTACAATCTAAAAATTACTGTTCATTTTAATGGAGTCTGGTGGCATTGAGTTCAGCACTGTTTAAAAAAAACAACAGAAAACACACAAAAGGGATCTTACTCTTTAACAATAAGGTCTATCCTTGCAGTGATCCTTTCCATAATATTGTCAGACACTTAATAATAATATAATAATAATCTGAGCCTGTCAGTGAAAAAAACAAGCACTTTGACAGTGGCGCCCCACTTGCCCCAAGTAGTTACATTGCAGACTGTTTAGTGATTGCTGGCTGCAGCCCTCATGCTCATTATGAGACCAATTTCAAAAATTATTGTTCCCATCTTGTGTCAGTATGTAACTGACACACAAACAACAAAAAATAGGGCTCAGATTGAAAAATACCAAAGTTACCCTTTAACTGTTCGACATGTTTGACTCAAAATATCATTTTATTTAACTTCTGTACATTGAAGTTTGCTTCCTTGAAATTTTGAGTTTTCTAATTAAAAAAACAAAAATCTTTTCACTCTGTGTATCTGTGTATGTACCAGTGCGCTCGGGAAGTGCTATTCGTTCAGGTCCCTGACTAATGCCTGATACATCATAGCTATCACCCTGGGTTTAGAGCAATGAGATGAGCTACAGCTCGGCTTGGCTGCTTTCACCAACCTTAAAGCCCTGTGTTGATAAAGAGACAGAGAGGACAGAGAGGTCAACATTAAGAGAATACCACTCATGTCATTTGTAGATGGAAAAAAATCCTATTCACCTCAGAAATCTGGACAAGGAATCATACCGAAGGATACAAATCTACCTCCCAGGCACTTATACTTTGTATCCCACAGAGCTGCTTGTGCCAGCTGACAATAAATATTACAGCAGTGTATATAGTATGCACAAAGTCTTAAGCTGGCGATGGAGGCCGGTGCCAAATGCTTTTGTTATTACTGCTAGGGGCTCACTGGTGCTATGAAGTGCTGTGATGTGCTACGGGGTGCTGCAGAGCTATGTGGCTATAGGTGTGAGGTTGATGTGTCTGAGGGATGATGAATCAGCTGTGTGGAACTGAGTGAAGACAAGAGTAATTACATGATTATTCATGTGGATAACAATGTACAGTTAGAGAGCATGTATGCACTGTATGTAACTGTACAACTAAAGAAAGGCCACTCTATTGATTTCCCCTTCAAGGGTATATTTTGCGCTCCCCCTCCCCTCTCTTCCTGTAACCTTTTTTTTGTCTCAAGGAAACAATCAAACTCATGGTCACGGAAGTCATCGTTCTCGGGTGTCTCCGAGTAATCCATCACCCTGTTGTTTTCAGACGTATTTTGGGCCTCGCTTGGCCTCTCCTGTTGTTGGCTTATGTGTTTTTCCTCCTAAAAATGGAAGAATAAGTCTACGAATAACCCCTGCCTGGGCTATGAGCTAATAATATCAGCAGGTTGTGTGATTCATGGTCTTTGCTGAGGGAAAATAAATACATGTGCATGTCTGCCTGCCCGGTAAGACTCTTTCTTTCTCTTTGCCGCAAAAATATTCAAGGAACAAGGTCATCAGACACATGATGAAACATTTACCAGAATGTAAGCTCACTGTTGTTGGGTCTGTGCAGTATTGCTGCTGTGCAGGGTGAGTATTATTTACTCTAGATAAAAGTTTGAATAAAGCACACTGAAGTGGGTTCACTGTGCCCCTTAAATAACCTGTTGCTCTGTATTAGCTTGTCTGGGTTTGGCTATTGAGTTATATAGGTTGGGCCAGACTGTATTGTTAGTGCTTGTCTTTCCATTCGATTAGTCATGTGGGCCTTATGGATGTGTTGATCCAATTCAACATAAAAGTTCCTAGTCCTGCTCTATGTTTACTTATTCTTTCAAGGAACTTGTCCTTACATCCAGTTGGGATGTGATTTATGATGAACCTGGTTACACAGCCAGCGTGCTTACAATGTAGACTGCAGAAAATACTATATGTAACCACTATGCAACGTATGATCATTGAATAGTTTGTATGATAACTTACAAAAATGAACACACAACACTCTGTATGATAAGTTATAGCGCTTAGGTAAGTAAAGTTACTGTGGTTAGGTTTAGGAAAGGAAAAATGGTGAGTACGTAACTTAAAATCCAGTTTCAAACACACGTCTCCTGGGAAAAGTCATGGACGAAAGTCTGTAGTTTTGTGATCCACCACCCCAACGTGCCTCCTTACAACACCACTCGGGACCACAAGACCATTGTTCTTGTTTACTCCCACCAGCACATTGGTCATGTGAATGCAGCAGTCCAAAATATGTGGGATATGTATGAATTACTGGCTCATGATTTCATAAGATAGGTACAAATTTGAGTGCATTACTTTTCATAGGAAAACAGGCGAGCAGTTTATGAGAACAGCCGGCACTGTGATGTCACCCATTGGTTAGTGGACTCCTGTCATAAACCCTCAAGTTTGGCACTTCTGGTGTTGCCATCATGTTTTTTTTTTTGAGCCAGAGGTGACTATATTTGGACGAGAGGGTGGAGATAAACCCAATGCCAGCTGCTAGCCTTGTTAGCATGGTGCATCAATTTCTAGGTTTTTTTTGTTTGTTTTGTTTTATTGATGTATTTCAACATGAACACACATACCCTAACAAAACATTTTCTACCCAAAACCCAACCAAAGCTAACACTCATACAAACGCATACATAACACACACAAACACATGGAAGATGAATCTTGACATCTAAATTCAGCATAGTCAAGAGAAAAAAAACACAAAAGCACATAGCAATACAAAACATCCATGTATGATTATCAGACACAGCCCACACAAGAACAAGAAGCCATGAACTGCATCAGCTATAGTTAACTGTGATAATACAAATGCTAGTGCTACATTTGGCTAGCAAAAAACAGCCTTAAAATATTAACCTTAACCTTAAACACTTAAAATGCACTTACCAGAAAAACTGAACATCCGACTTCTTCGAGGGTCTTTTAGTATAACCAAATATTGAACAAGACTTTTTTCAGTGACAAAAAGTTACAATTTATTATAAATGATGTGAAGCCTGCAGAGCTAGTTCACAACTCAAGTGCGCCAATCCAGATCAGCTAATCAGCCACGTGCTCCCTCAGCTGATAGGGCGGGATATATAAACCCCCTGTGCTTACCTGATCATTCCTTGCTACTCTGCAGCTGCATGCTGCGTGGTGCTACTGCTGCTCTGCTGCTGATCCTGCTGTGTTCCGCTGCTCTCACTGCTGCTGCCGCTGCTGTGTGCTGCTTATGAAGCTTCTCAAATCTCACCACCTCCACAGCATCCACCTGTGGACTCTGTCATACAGATCATTTTCAGGGAATGAATAAATTGAGATAGAGCCTGACGCCAATCTTGCTTCAGCCATGCTAAAACTATTCATGCTCTGCTTCAGTATGCAAATATTTACGCTCAATAAAAATGCTAAATTCAATCCAGAGTTGTCTGAACTAGAATATGAAAGGGGAAATTAGCTATGGAGACCAAAAGTCTTTTTTATTATACTGTAAACATGTTTATTTTTTGCTGTTAAATTGAGCGTTTTAATCTGGGCATCTATGGAGATTGACTGTCTTTCACAGCAAGCCTTAAGTAGCCATTTAGGATCAACAGTTTTTGGCACTTCAGCATTAGCTTCTTTTTTTTAGCCTTAAAGGTTGCTGATTGGTTTATATACATTAAGTAACCAGATTACCAAGAGAATCCAGGAGCCTATGCCACGAAGGGAGATCATCACCAAACTGGCTCACTTTGCACCAAAATCACTATGCTGCATGGCTAACCTGCTGTGGAGCAGGTTACCTTCATAAGATCAAAATCTGCTAACAGCCCTACTACTGATCACTCCAATCACTTGAGTATAGAACAAGGCTTTATACAGACCGATGAGGCAGAATAACAGTGCAATATTCCCACCTTTAACAGGCTGTATAAAAGGGGCTTGAAAGATAGGGTGTGAAAGTGTGTCTGAGCACTGCCTTACGCAGGTAATCAGAGAATGTACTGCACAAGCACTGTAGTTACCAGGATACTATAAATCAGAGTGTGTCCACATTAAGGAACTATGGAATTTTAAGTAAGTATGCAGCACCAGATGAAATGATCTCTCCTTTCAGCCACCTGCTCTGCTGTTACTTCCCTTGTGTTTAAGTGTTTGTAATACAGTTACTTAAGTGCATGTAAACAGAGTGAGTGTGCAGCTCAAATTGTATTGTTGGAGTAAGTCAGGTTAGGTTAGTGAAAGGTTAATGAGTGGGAGGGAGAGGCGGAGAGGTGAGGAATGACGAACATGCCGAAGAACAATGCTCATCTTACTTCATGGTGAAGCAGAACAATAGTGACAAATCAGACACCTCTGTGACCCCAAAGCAGAGTTCAGACAGAGCAGCAGTACATGGCAGCCAGTGGCATCATTTGTTGATTTTAAATACATACATTACTTTTTTCTTTCTAATGATGCCATCTCAGTTAAAAAAAAAATAAAAAATGCTTGATGACGTAGCCAATGTGTGTGTGTGTGTGTGTGTGTGTGTGTGGTAAGATGTACTTTGGTTTATGGAGCCCTCGTTCTATTGCAACCCTTGCCCTGCTTGTTGAACTTCAGACTGCTGAGGACGTGTTCTGCTGCGTACAATCGTCCTAATTCAACCTGGTTGAACAACCATAGTTTTTGTAGTTATTAATTATTTATGTTGAATATATTTCTGTGAAAACTTCAGTTTGGAGTTGTAAGCTCAGAATGAATTCCCATTTTACAATTTAAAAAAAAGAAAGAAAGATTGGTGTATCTTACTACTAAAAACAGATGTGCCTTTGCAAAGGAGCTCATCAGTGGACAGAATAGTAAATCATGACAGAATGGGGTTCCTGGGGTGAAACTAATCACTGACATACAGCCAGTGTCCTCACAGTCTACTGCCACTCCAGCCTGACCAAATAACTGCCATCACTGCTATTTGCATGTGTGTGTGTGTGTGTGTGTGTGTGTGTGTTGTGATGAATATTGTATAATTATGGCTGAGGCAGATTACATTTTGAGCAATTTATCTTTATTAATAATGCCCAACAAATCACTGGCAGACCCTGATGTAAAATCCAGTAAAGACTTACAGTTTATTCACCGTTTGACCGTTAGCATTTGTCAAATTTATTCAACACGTTCTCATCCCAACTTGTCAAATATCGCCCGTTTGGACTTTCACATCCTTCTGCATCTGTTGTTGATATTTCAGGATGCTATGTCAATTTATGCTTGTTAAATGCATTGTGTCTTTTCAAAAATACACTTCTGTGTGCACAGGAGATGTACAGTTTCTGCCCTTTAGATACAAGTAAGATTGTGCGACTAAACCAAGTGGTTAGATTTAGAAAAAGCATCATGGTTTATCAGTGTTCACATGGGAAAGGAACAATGGCCTCCTTAAAAAGTCTGAGGTTTGGTGGAGCCATCCACCATTCCTCCCACCCGCCATATAGAGACTTTCCAGCTCCTTATACTAAGTCATTACTGGGGGCGTTATAAACTGCTGCCGCCCCGCAGTATCATACCAACGTTGTTACCGATGCCGTTTTACATAAACGCCTTCTGGTGGTGTTATTATGTGACACTGACGCAAAAGATGCCCTTCTGTGTCAGTGTCTGATAATGAAATTCCTGACAACATGGAGGCAATTAATTATTTGGGAATAAGAGCAAAATTATTTAAGTTCATTGTATTTACTTAATTTTATACAAAAATTCATTGAAATTATTATCTAAAAAAAACAACCTATCAGCAGCATACACTAAAGTAGCACACAACAAGTGTTAGTCGTGAGGTGCAGAATGTTCTTAAAGCTCATTTATGCTCAACATTAGATATGGAGACAGAGCCTTCTGTCCATACTATTTGTCCATTTAATCTGTATTTGTGCATATTTCCTGAAAGGTTATGAAAACAGATGAAAATGAAACAGAACACCCGAGATCTTGGAGGCATTGTAGTGTTGTTCCAGCGAAACAGGAGTGTAGGACACAATGAAGACTTTTATATAACAGAGGAACAGAAAAAATTGGTAATGTAGTGAAAAGAATTATTTGTCCACTTGTCACAATGTACTCTATTTTATGGCCTCACAGACTGCTGCCGTCTACAATGCTGCCTCCATTTAAAGATACATTATCATGACCTCCTCCATCGTCGCCATGTGCCATCTATTGGCTGTATCTATGCAATCATAAGGGATGTATGGAAGTATGAGGGCAGAGATGTTTACATTTGAAACCAGTGTATCTATTTTCATACATTAAGGGAGTATGAATGAGCCAATTTGGGCAGAATTCCTGTTTAGATGAGAATATCCATCCATCCATTTTACAGTAAGCATTTGCCTTCAGCTGACATGAGCAATGCTGATAAAGAGCTACAAAAATAGAGAAAAGAAAAGAGAAATAAGCACCACGGTAGATCCCCTCAAAATATGTTTAAAGGCATACAAATAATCTGCTTTAAATAACCAGTCGCCCACATTTTTCTCCCATATTTAAAAAAGTAAATTAATATGCAAATGCTTTGGAGACAAGATTTTGCCTCAGAAGAGTATATTCTTAGCATATGTGCACTCAAGTTTTCACACACCATACTAGAGGTGAAAGGTTAGCACAGAGAAACAATACCCCTTCACCAGAAGAATAAGACAACAAACATCACTGTAAAGTTAAAATTAGAAAAACACTTTTTGACTGGAATAGAAGTTGTGTGTTTGTGTTTGTGTTTTTGCAAATGTTACACCTGTCATGATGGAGACAAGTGGGCAACTTGTTTATAACCTTTATTTTCCTAAACCCAACCAATGCAACTTTACATTCCTAAACCCAACCTCCAGAACTTTATTTTCCTAAACAACCTACATAACGGTTATTTTCCTAAAGCCAACCTATGCAACTTGACATTCCTGAATCTAACCTACGTAAATTTACGCTAACACCCACCCATTATTCTTTTCCTGAACCTAACCTAACTGGTAGGGGCACTAATTTGTTGGGCGCTAATTCGTTAGATATTATACAAACCATTGTATGTACATTTTTGAAAGATATCAGCTGTTATATGTGGATATGTTGCATCACTCATGCTAACTGGTGGGAGGCAGTGGGGGTGTGGATGGTTGATTGTTTCTTTTCAAATAACTTCTCTGTGGCCTGGTCTGCAACCCAGTCATTGAGAATCAATGTGCTGGAGACATTACGTTATGTAATACTAGGTATGCAACTCAGCCATTGTATGGACATACGTTTGATACCTTGTCTTACTGAGTGACTGTATGTTTTCATAATTGATCTATTTATCATTTAATGTCGTAATTTATTCAGTAACCTCTTACTCTACTGCAGGATTACCAAGTTTTATTTTCCAATTTAAAGAGCTCTGTGACTGAGCCTCCTGAGACTGTTTGTGTTTTATCTCTGTTGCCCTGAGGAAACAGTGGACTGAAGCCCAGAGACACCACAACACAGTCAGTGATTAGAGCTGTATGAAACAACACATCCCACAAGAACAACGTCAGACTCTGGCAAGGCAAAAATACTCAAATATACAATATAGCTTAGCGCAACACACACACACACACACACACACACACACACACACACACACACACACACACACACACACACACACACACACCATTTTTTTTCCCTGTCACACAGAGTGAAGAATAGGACCTCGGGGCAAATCACTGAGCAGACAGCTGGCGGAAGTTTTGATTTAAAGGCTGAAAATTAGTTGAATAAATGTGTGTGCTACTTTCCAACATCCCATACACTCTGTCTCATTCCCTGACACACACACACACAAGGCAGTAACCCTAAAAGGACCAGGGTACAGAGGAGAATATCCTGTTTGCTTGGCGGCAGTAATTGAATGGAACAGTCAAAGAGCAGAGCCCTGGGAAAGACTGTCTGCAGCTGTAGACAAAGAAGAAAAAGGCCATTTCTCACTATCGGTCGCTCATATTATTGCTGGACTGTGGCCCTTTCCCGCATGTCTGTCCAGGAATTGAGTTGTAACACTGCACACACACGGCACACACTTTTAGCTGTTGCGGAGCAGTTCAGGAAGACAGAATGCTGCAGAGAACATAAAGGAAGGGGAAATGTAGGGTCCTCTGGGGCTGAATCTCTCTTTTTCTCTTACACACATGTACATATACATACAGTACAAGAGAAAGTTCTGTTTTTAAGGATAGGTCAGGGTATGGAGATGTCTGACACAGCAAACTCAAAAATTGTTACAGAGACGCAGCAGTCATTATGGCCTTGACACTGGTCTGACCTCAGCCTTGATGCTTCCAGGTCTAAATCAAATCCAAGATGCCTGTGTCACCACTGACTGTTGGTTAAAATTAACTTATTAGCCTACTTAACCTTACAATAGTAAATACACATAATATATAATATGTAGCAGGAGAAGCAAAAGTGGTCTGAGAAAGTATGCTGCAGAGGGAAAAGGTGCAAATTTATGGCTGTATATTTACACCTCTTTTTATGGTTCTCTTAGAATATTTCAGGACTGTACACAATTTACTGGTGCAGTTAGGGTGGCATGTCATTGTTTTAAAAAGAAAGCCACTCTCTCCAGGACTTTATGGGCTGTTTTGGGGATTGTTGTGGCCTGAAATTGTAAACATTGCTGTGATCAGCATATTATTTTCAGTTCAGCTCAGTTTTCATTCAGTGTTTCCTACAGAATTAGAATCTATTTGGAATGGTAGGGGGGTTGGTGGGGGACAACCACTGATTGCTGCCAATCAGCTGTTATTGGGTTAATCAATACCAATACGCCGCATGCAGCTCTACAATGAAATCAGATTTGCAGTGTGTTGTGGTCACTGAACCACATTGTAGGGTTGCACAGAATTCATGAGGATTGATAGCCTGGAAATCCAGAGTGCTTGCGAGAGCACAATTTGAATTTGCTCAGCAAGTCACTCTGGCAGTCAGTAATGATGCTCATTACCTATGCCGAGCTGCACCAATCACATCGGAGTATCTGATATAGGCAGAACAGAGGTGAGCTAAACAGGTGACGACAGCGCTGCGACGACGAGGTCCGGAATCAGTCAGTTAACATTGCAAGATGGCTACGGATGAACACCAGTTGTTTGAAACGGCTTTGGCTGCTACAATAAACGAGTTAGACTTGGCTTTTTCTCTAAAAGAGGAACAGAAGACGGTGCTCGAGTCTTTCCTTTGAGAGAAGGACGTTTTTGCTGTTTTGCCGACCAGATACGGCAAGAGTCTAATTTACCAGTTAGCTCCGCTGGTAGCTAAGCTCTGGATACATCACCTCATGTATTGTTCTGATTGGTTGTAGTGTTATCCAATTGTGTGCAGTGATATTTCCAAATGCATGCTTGGTGCCGCCCCTCAAGATAGGCCATTTGCATTACTCATAGCCAGACCCTAAATCTTTCTAGATTTGGGTCTGGATTTCCAGGCTAGAGGATTGGCTGAATTTGCACTAAATGTTGCAATCACAACATGGCCCTGACAAAAGCCCCAGCCCAGCATTATTAATGTTTTCTTTGGTCCCTTGAGTTGGGAAAAAAACATCTTCCCCCTAATATTTAAATAGACTAATGAGCTGTTTTACCCATGTAGACAGGCTCTTTTCCCTCTTACAAGCTAGCGGCCATGTTTTGCTGAGTGCGTTATTTACATACTTCGCTCTGATTGGGCAGTTATGTTATCTTATTGCTTATGGTGGCCCTGAGTGATCACAGCACTGCAAATTAAGCAGAAACTGTTTCAAGGGTGACGCAAAAAAAAATTATGCATACTCACGGTGCACCTCTTTCATCTGTTAAGTGTTATTAGGCTGTCAATTTAAATAATCTGACACAATACCCACAGTTAATTGTGAAATAGGCAAATTTTATGTTGGCTGGCTAAACCATTAATAAATACTCTCAGGACCTGTAATAAGGGAAAATATTCTACTGGTAGGTTAAATCACTAAATAACTGATGTCTGTTCTTTCATTACAGAAAGGCAGAATAGAAATTTTAAGGAGTTCCCAAATGATAAAAATGAATGTGATTTAAACATGATAATGTTGCCTAATATGAGATTAGATTAGTAGCAAATCCAGGGAAGTTAACCTGATAGGTATGAAGTTTTGTCAACATATTCGCATTATATGATATCCTACGAAAAATGCATGCACAAGAGTTTCTATAATATCCTACGGATTTGCACCCAACGAATGACATTACGCTCTGAACGTGCAGTTACGTAATTAACGTAAAATTCCGGAAGTTAGGTTTAGATAATGAACGTTACTTTGGTTAGGTTTAGGAAAAGAAACATGGTGAGGACGTACCTTAAATGACTCAAAGTTCACATGAATCCGAACACACAACTCCAGGGGAAAGTCTCTGAAGAAAGTTTGTTTTTTTGTGACTCATTTATTACACTAAAATACCTCTTTACAAGTGCACAGGACTGCTTCTTTGTTTACAGCCGTAAGCACATTGTGATCGCAGCCTTTCAAAATACGTGGGGTATGTACGAATTTAGGCGCATTGCTTTTCGTAGGAAAATATACAAAATATTTGTGAGAGCAGTTTTGTACAGCGCCTTAGTGTTTGAAAACAGCATTTGCAATAATTATTTCTGATAAACATGAAAATTCCTCTTTTACACAGGTAACACATTTTGTCACCTTTTCCTCCACTTGTTGAATTCCCATGAAACCTGAAGGACTGAGCTGACCTGAACTTGAGCAAGGTATCTGGGGTCCCTGGGACAATTAAAACTGGTACCCTGAAATATTTTTTGGGGAAAAAGTGATTAGAACATTTTACAGTTTTGTGAAACCTCTTTATGTTGTACTGCTAGAGGTATGTATTATTTCAAATCACCTTTTAAAGAAACTTACCCACAGCCAAGGCAGGGGCAGGTTGATATTGAGATAATACAGGAGGTCTTCGCCCCCACCCCTCTGCCTCCTGTCACATGCACTACAGAGGTTTTACTGTGACAGAGCCATGATAAAACCACTCAGTTCACAAACAGTTGAGTGTAAATGTGGTGGTATGAATTGTTTGAATGGAGGAGCTGTCTCTTTAGCACTTGGCCCTCACTGAAAGACATGAGCTAGTGCTGGAATCTCTGCCTGTATTTATTTTTAGAGATAGGATGGTTTGTTGGTGCATGTGAGTATTGACTTTAACTTTCTTTGAGTTGATTCAACTGATAGCCTACTGTAGCTTGGAGAAAGTTGTGAAAAGATGCTCTGGAGGAGCTTTGTAATGACTGGTACCCTGATGATGTCACCAGGTTGGGCTCAGAAACTACACAGAAAGCCTGGAAGGGTGACTTCAGAAGAAATCCAGTAAGTGACCCTTGATTTGCATGTTTTTTTCTGTTTAGGTAGTGTTACGAAAGACTGAACCTTGAAGCTAAATGTGTCTCATGAGATCATTGTCAGTCATTGTCTGTTTAAACACCAAATACAGATGTTTCATAGAAAAAGTTATAATTGTTGATAAATACATTAATAAGCACCTAACTGACATCCCTAACAACTACATTTATAGTGACTAATAAGCCATTTATTAAGTGTTTATGTATTGCTTGTTCAAGTGAAGTTGTACCAGAGTAGGACTTAGTCAACCTGAGTTGCATCGATTTCAGCCATTCTCTTTAAAATCTGTCTCCTGTGAATCCCCCAACTTTAGAGAAGAACAATGCTGAATAACTTTACCACACCTTTAACTCCTAACTGAATGTGGTTCTCAAGCCCAAATTATCTGTATTTTCTGATGAAAGTTTTCAAAACATTTCCAAGAGAATACAACTGTCCCCTTTTATGGGGTTCATTTCTTTGATTTATTTTCCACATGTCAGCATACAGTAGATCAAGCAGAGAACAAGTTTATTTTCACCAAAATTTGTCAGCTTCACAGCAAAAAACATGTTTTCTTTAATATACCAGCAAACTATATTCAGCCCCCGTCTAGCCCCGTCTCATCCTCTAAACCTCCTGCTATTAATTTCAAGCATCCACTTTACTCTTGCCTGCCAGACTAAAAATTAATGTGTCCGCATCTTTACATTGCAGTGCAACAGGCCTCTCCCAGCAACCGATAAGACGACAACATCTTGGCCAACAGTCATAAAGCTGGCCAGTGCTGGTGGTGCACCGGTGCCTGGATGTCGCCATGGCGGCTGTAAAGCAGCAGCCTTGTTGCTGACAGGCCTGTATTTTCTTCAACGGTGCGGTCAACTCAAACCTGGCCACCATAAAGCAGAGTTGGAACACAACCTTTGGTCGACTATGCTGGCTTAAACAACAGCAGGAGAACACACCCTCCTTGTACACACACACACACACACACACACACACACACACACACACACACACACACACATGAATTAGCACACACATATACCTGACTGTGTGCATTGGAGTGTGGGCAAATATATTTTTGCTAACTATAGATGCAAATGCACAAACATCTGTGCAGAAATACCCAATAGACAATGCAGAGCAGGGATCAGAAAACCAAAATTTAATGTTAAGTGTTAGATGATGTGCCCATCAGCTGAGGGGATTCTATTGTAAACAGAGCACAGGATGTGTAAAGAAAAAATCATGATGACTTTTGCAGTTGCCAAAGGGTACATGGAAACTATGTAAGTTTTTGCAAAATTTGATGAAATAGAAAAACAATTAGACATTTGGATTTCATTAAAGTAATACATTCACATACTATATTATGGAGAAAAGTTAACAGCCAAATTGGACTACAGACTGGTTTGATGCTGATCTCTAGTCAATTTACAATAACCAATGAACTGCCAATAAACTTGAGTTATTTGGCTACACATGATGCAATTAAGAGTGTGTGAAAGAGAGCAAGAAAGCTCAGATAGTTAGCTAAAAGTGATCAATTAATGCTGTAAACTGATTTAGAGTTTAAAGAACAGTTTAAAATGTAAATGTAAATCATTGGAATAGTTAGCTAAACATTATGTATAAACAGTTTGAAAAGTTAGTTAAAAGATACATATTTACAATTGGATAGTTATCTGAAAGTAATGGATAAAAAGTTGCAAGAGTTTGCTGAAGATAATGGATTAAAAGCTGGTAGAGTTATCTGAAATCAGTAGATAAAGGTTTGGAAGATTCAACTGATGGGTTAACAGTTGAAATATGTAGGCTAATGGCATGATGGTCAAGGAATCCAGCTCAAGACACTACATGATGTAGTGAAATATTGTAAGAAGATCCACCTTTGTCTAACTATGAGTAGGCTATCTAATAGCATCCAGTTTACACTGATAAGCCAAAACATTAAAACCACTGACAGGTAAGGTGAACAACATTGATCATCTTCATACAATGCACTGTTTTGTTGGGAAACCTTGGGCTCTGACATGCATGTGGATGCCACCTGGCATGCTCCACCCACCTAAACACCAGTGCAGACCAGGTATTTGGATGCTCATGAGGGTTACGCTATGGGGGTTTGGTTGAGAACCACTGATTTATGCCATCAAAATCATCTCTGATCTCAGATAATTATCTCAAGTACACTGAAGACACCTACTCGAAAACCACACACATTTTCACAAATCCAGTGAATAAAATGTGAATCAGTTTATTAACCTGAACAGATTCCAAAGAGCATTGACAAAAGAGAGGGAACAAGAGTTCTTAAGAACATTACAATAATAATATTCCCTTACATATTGACAAAATACAGACAATAAAATTAGATTATTATGTTTAGAATCATTTCACACTCTTTCTGTTGTGCCTTCAATTTCTTAAATGGAAAACGGAGCCATTGCACTTTCATTAATGTCAAATATTAAATCAGTAAAATGATAAACTTCTGATATGTAGTCATGATGTCAGAATCAAAATGACTGGTTCTGATTATCAAATGAATCATACAAGATGCAGTTTAAATCCTGTAAAATCATTCACACAATCTAAGCATTGTAGCTTGGAGGCTGCACAACACACCAACCATTCTACGACAGTGAGCAGTGGGTTGGTTTTAGTGTCCACCATGACTTTTAACTGTCCTTATCTCAACATAAATAATGTGCCTATAAAAGTTAATCATCTACTCGTTTGTAATGAGACATGTTTAACAGCCATAAAAAAGGTATTTTCTGTCCATTTTCCGTTTTTCTTTCTGTGATGACAACAACACGCTGAAACTGCATTTACTATGTTCACCACAGAAAGCAGTGAGGGTAATATCGACCAGTGACAGCAACAAAAATAAACTAAAATCAGTTATGAGCTATAAAAAGGGGTTACTGTATCCATGTCTTTTTACACTCCACTTGATTGTCTTTGCATTGGTGTATTTGGTGTAGTGTTACTCCAGAAATGGAGATTTCTTATGGTAATAGGTAGTTCTTGTTCTCCCGCTGAGGAAATGGCACTTGTGTGAGTTCAGGAGAGCCAGGATCAGTGTTTGGTCCTAGTTCGAGTGTGTTCTTTGCTCTGACTGAGCTGCTGAGTCGGTGTGCTGTGGATAATACACACTCATCCTTTTGTAAAACTGCAGTCCCGGTACCCTGTGTCCTTGTCAAGCTAAAGTATGGTCCACATGAGCTGTGTTGAGCCTGCCAAGTACAGAGCCAGTGTGTTACAGTACATTATATGGCAAGCGGATTAGGTCAAGGTGCTCAGGTCAAGAGTGTCTGAACACGTGGCCATCAGATACTGCATGAACCCCGATGTAATGTTTCTACACACAGCAGAGTACTCGCAGGATGGAGATTCAGACAAATTGAGTTGTATGTTGTCAGTGTAGCAGTCCTGTTGGTTGAGGTTGCTCATGCTTGAGACAGAGCGCACCAGGAGTTCTGTGGGGCCATGGACGTTGGTGTAAAGGGATAATCCTCATATTTAATGTCCACATGTCCTGATCCTGTGCTGTCCAACTGAGAAGCCGTCTGCAGGGAGAAAAGAGAAAGCAACAATAATCATTGACACTGTCTTGAATTTGAAAAGATTACTTCAAAAGGACACAAGGCACTCTACTGATTTTGCACATAAAAGTCATAGTACTCCTCATGGGGAGGGTACTCAGTGTATGGAAACAGCTCTATAAGGTCTTCTGTGACTTTAAAAACATTCACTAGTTTAAGACTGAATCACAAGGCTTATTTACGGTAACTTCCGGGTAGACAACCCTCACATCACGTTCATAAGATTAAACACCATTGAGCAAATGCGGCCTTGATCAATTCGTTTTTAGCCACCTAAAGAAGTCAGTATCATTCTAAGTGTA